>OX465098.1:45908813-46578449 GCA_949987625.1 Chalcis sispes
CATTTTTTTTTTTTTTTTTGATGTGAAAAACTTTTAAAAAAATGTATATTGAAATTTAGTAACAAGTTCTATATTACTCGTCCTTTCTGTATCAATCATTTTACAAAGTTATTTGATTATTTCACTATTCTTAATATTGTTTTAATAATAATCAACAAGTTTTTATTTAAAGGATAATTTATCGTCATTTAAATCAATATCTTATATAAATATAGTTCTTTGAAATTTCTTTATTCTATTCATACAATTTTTATACGCATAAATAATCTTATTTTACCTAAAAACGCTTAAAAAAAAAAGATTTACTATACCAAGTAATAAAATATTTTTATTCTAAATAATATAGAGCTATCAACACTACAAGTGAGAATGTGGTAATTCTCAAAGGAGTGTAAGTTTGTCGCTCGAACAAAGCGAGGGTGATAATCACACGAGTCGAGAATCAAGTTTCACATGTGTATCAAACAATATTTAATCAACACAACGTAGTCTGGCATTGCTTTTGACATATTCAGAAATATTTTTTCTTCTATTTTAAATATTTTTTGCAGGTAAAGCTTATCCAGTATTTTAATAATAATTGTTTTTTTTTTATGAATTATTAATATAATAATATATTAAAATAAAATAAAACGATTATTAATATAAGGAATAGGTAATTATCAGGCAAGCATTACATCATTTCTATAGTCAAGATCAGTGTCACTTAAAATATAATATTATTCTGAATGGTCGATACAAAACAATTTTTATTTAGCGCTCCAAGATTACATCCTCTTAAGCGCGGTCTTTTACAATTGTGTACATTACTTACATTTGATATACATTTATTTAATAATGGCTGTTATCTTTATCTTATTTGTATCTATTTTAACGAATTTTAGGTCAGAACTTTGTACGTGCAACTAGCAAAAATATTTCCTCGAATATTTTAGACTTACAAAGTATGTTAAAAGATTTGAAATAACTGTAAATATTTTTATAAGAAATGATACTAAAACTATGTGACTAAAATATTACTGAATTAATCTATTACATATAAACAACATTCAGGGCTTATTTACTAAAGAAAAAATAGAAATTATTTCAGTGATGATGGAATATCATTTCTATTATATGAATGGAAAATTACAAAAATAAAAACAATCAAATCAAATATATTAATAAAAAACTTATTACTAAAAAATCAATAAACACACTTTCATATATATATATATAAAGAATCGAATACTTTTTTATTGACTTGTAAAAAATCGGACATCAATTTCCTATAATAATCCTGATAATTGATCTACACAATGGCTAAGTCGATAGAATATTAGACTCATGATCGAAAGGATCAAGTTTCGATTCTTGCCTCTACCAACTGACACAAGTGTCACTATGTTTCATCAAAAAGCTGTGTCTCAATTAGATAAGTCAAAAAGATAACGTAAAAATAAACGTTAAATAACAAAAAATCATAACAATAATCTAACCATTCATAGATTACATAGCTTTTAAATAGGTAGGAATTAAGTTACTAAGAAAAATAACCAATAAAGTAATTTAATATATGATTTTTAAATTATATTCGTAAAAATGTAGTTTTCAAGAAATATAATTGAATTTCTGGAAAAAATCAGACATTATACTTAACGCGTGTGCAAATAAATAACAGATATATCTGGTTTTCAATTTTACAGAGTGCTATCAATAAAAATTTAAGAATTTCAATTGAAACTTAAAATACTTATAACTTGAAAGATAAGATTTCTAATATGAATGATAATCAATACTGCAAACTAGTTGGAAATTTAAATTGTCTTCATATTTTTAAAAATTGTAAAAAAACTTTTGCAATCCATGCATACATAATACATACAACAAATACTATGTGCATAAAAGAAACACCTGCACGTACATTGATCAATCTTTTGAATCAAATATAATTGAAAATTTATAATTTATAATTGAAATATAATTGAGAAAATTTTTTTTTTCGTTGTTCATTAGCAGGTGCTCTTTCAATGATTTTTACATAAATAAATTTTACATTTTGCACATAAATTCGATAAAGTTTTCGCTTGCTAATTTGCACCACTACATTTTCTTTTTATACCTATAATTTTTTTATCCACTTCTGCGTGGTTAATTCTATCCTAGCCTGGGTTTCGCACAAGCCTTAATGAGTTAAATTAAAATATCTTTTCTTTCCGTTAGCCGATGTCGATAATATAAAGCATCTGAATTAACTCAAAAAATAGTCTATTGATGTACGGTAAGTCTTATCAAAATTTGCCCAATACTATTCGCGCAATGCGCATTCATAGACAAACAAACAAATATCATAGGCCACCTCTATGGGCATAAATTGATCTATACTACTGACTAAACCGCATGTTTAATAAATTTCTTGTCAGTTTATTTGATTTTATAAAATTCTATATAGCCGTATTGATAGAATATTAATTCACGCTCACACTTGGATAGAGTAGATTATGAATTTCTTCAATTGATATAAACATAAATCAATAGTACTTGAAATTTTTAATGATACATTTCGAACAGTTATCCATCCAAAACTTTAAAAATATAGTTATGGTATGTTCACATTGTCACTTGAACAAATGTTAAGATTTATCGACTTATAGGCTTAATTTTGTAAATATGTAAGCTATTTGAATCAATTATTAAAAAAAAAAAAAAAAAAAAAAAAAAAAACTGCAATAGTGAATTGTAAATTAAAATATTTTTTTGAATAATCAAAATATTTTTTAAAATACCATTTTGAAAATTTGAAGTTAAACATCTGTGACAAATGTCAATAATAATATTCTCATGACCAAACTTACGGAAATAAAAATTTTCTGTCGTCTATAAAATAAAAAAAATTAAATTAAAAAAATTAAATTAAAATTTAAAAAATTGAATTATAATTAAAAAAATTAAATAAAATTTTCAATTCTAATTAAAATTTGATAATAAGCACTAAATAAACAGTTTTTATTTTATTGATTTGTAGTTTGTTGATCAGAATAACAAAATTATCAATAAAATGGAAACATAAAAGCACATTAAAGTTAAAGTTATTGTAGTTTATTCGGTTATAAACGGTTTGTTATATAAGTGAACGAATCATTAACGTTAAATGCATCGGCTATGCAATTAAGAGTTAAATACGGTAATAAGATCGACTGATTTACTTGTTCACGCAGTGCGCCGTCGTAATGACCTACTTTCTAGGCGTGAATACAACCACGGGGCCAAAGGTAAGGTTGTTGTGTCGTTGAGAAAGTCTCGTTTGTCAAAAGAAAGAACCTTTGTCCCCGGTGACAATGTACTCGAGCAGGTATGAGATCTTTCAATGATATCTCTTTAAGCGAACGCCAGTTGAGCTTTTGTTAATCGCGTTTTGAGCGCTTTGTACGGCATTCCGAATGACATTCGTCTTATGAGTTCTTATTATTTAAATTTTATATTAGTTTTATATTAAGTATTATAAAAAATTTTCAATAATTAACATAGGAATAGAAAAATTTTGGAAATGTTTTGTGATTCTTGATGAATAAAATTTTGAAATTATAAAAAAATAGGATGATTTTTCAAAAAAGTGGGTTTCTCTTTAACAATTTTTTACGTAACATTTAAATTTTCCTTAAAATATGATTTTATTTATTTTTATTTTTATTTATTTATTTATTCTTTTTTTTTTGAAAAATTCTAGTTCTCTAATTTAAGTATTACATTCTTATAATTTTCTCAGTGTGGTAACAGATTAAACATTTAAAGTTTAAAACATTTCAAAGGAACTAGAAAAAAATAAATGTTAATTCGCAAAGCTATTATAAAAATTTATAATTTTTATTTATAAAAATATGTAAAACTTATATAAAAAATGGATTTATACTTATGAAAAAGTTAGTAATCGTCTTTGGTATTTTTAGTCTATGCGGTTAGATAAAAAAATGCGATATCAATTACAGTTAAATATGTTTAAAAAGGAAAAATAAAAAATTACTTTTAAAATTTATTTTTAACATTAAATCGTTCGACATCTCTAAAATAAAGTGGGATATAGAAAAAGGTTTCTTATTAACATTATTGACATCTGATCAAGAATCAGCTGTCGAATATTAGTAGCATAAAAGCCGCAAAATCCTCAAATTTAAATATTAAACTACAAATTAACAAAATTATTTAAGATTAAAGGAGAATTAATTCGTGGCGACTTTGGATTTGACTTAGACTGTCATTCAGAAAATTTTGAAAATCTTCTTTTAGTAAATCAGCATTTTCTTCATAAAAATAACTAATTTTAACTTCACATTTCAGAAAATTGAGAAATTTCATAGATTTTTATAAAGTACTCGTATTATAACCATTCAACTTTATACGCCTGTCTAAATATTAAATTTAGCGCTTTTTCAAAGTCTACAATTGAAAGTAGCTGGTCTCGTTTGAAATTTATAAGTTTACTTTCAAATGACCTTGGAAATTATCTCTAAGGTCAAATCCAGCATCCCTATTAGATAGCCAGACTTTTGTTTAAGTACGAACACTGTACGTTAGAGGGATACTTTATCGATTCTGTATTGGCCAAAGTTTAATTTATGGCTCGAATAAGGGCAAAATAAAGTAAATTATATATTTATGAATTCAGTATTAAATTCAGTTATTTAATTATATGTTAAGATATTCAGTTTTTTGAGATTCAAATTTACAAGAACGAATCATGAAGTTCTTTTAAAAAGGATTATATTCAAAACCATAAATTAATAAAATGATTTGATATTTGAATGTAAATTGTTTTATTGTTTTATTATATTCTTGAATTTACGAAAAATAATGTGATTATTATCCATTACTCGATAAAAAAAATTGATCAAAACTTACTGATGCATATATTTTTAGTAAAATAAAAACACATTTTATTTGAAAATTGTAATTTTATTGAGAAATCGAGAGTAAGCTTTGAAGATTTGAAAAAAGTTTAAGATTAAAAAAAGTGGCCGTTTCACGCGGCAGTTATACGTATCGGTGAAAGAAGCGCGAAAAAGCATGTATGCGTGGATGTATACAAAGCGAAGCTTTTGCTGTATTAAACGCGTTTCACCGATTTAGTCGAATAATGGCCTCGAAGCGGCTCGTGCGCTTTTGAGCAAAACGATAAACAACTCCAGGGTACGTGCGCACGCGCGCATTTATCGAGAATTCAAAAGAGCACTTGTGTATGCACATATCTTTATAAGTCCCCATGACGCTCTACTTTTCGCATAAGGGAAAATATCCACGTGGCTGATAAACAAGCAAGCTCTTTAATGTCTCGCGTATACACTGATCATAGATATATGTAAGTAGATTTCGTCGACTCTCTAACCAATTCCAAATGCATCATTTTTTCTAATTTTTTTAAAATTCTAGATTATTTTTATTCTTTAATAAAATATTTATCTTAAATAATTTTAAAAAATAACCATTTTTTTATAATAAATCAATTTTATTGTGAAATGCACTACTATTACATGTACTACATTTGCTTGCACAATTTTTTAAACAATTCATGCTTTATTTATTTTAATTCTCCAATGAAATAATTCAATTAATTTTTTTATTTAACTGAAACCGAAGTTATTTCGTACTTAAGTAATGATTGAAATGCAAAATGCCAGTCAATAAAATATTAACCCATTAAATCCTGAGCCAAATCTAGGCTATATAGCATAAAACTAACTATTGGATTGGTGGCATAGCCGAAAAAGAGTACCCGTGTTTCTTCTTTTATCATTTATAATTGTTTGTACAAAATTATTAAAACAAATAAATAAAAAATTTGTAATTTTTAAAAACTAAAAGCGGCATTCGATTTTACAGGAACATGAGATAAATAACATATAGAGCCACGTAGAAAATATAGCACACCAATGTGTTCTGTAAGGACTCAGAAATTTTGCTCTAAATGTAAAAAATATCTGTGTAAAAGTGACAAAAATGATCACTTATAATTTCATCTATGCCTCTGATAATTCATTTGTTTACACCATTTTTACTCCAACAATTTAAAATCTGTCAAAATAATATCACTACGGTTTTCGTTATGATTTTTCCCGTAAAATCGATTGCTGCTTTTAGTTTTTCAAAATCATAAATTTTTTATCTATTTGTTTAAATGATTTTTTATAAAAAATTGTAAATGATATAAGAAAAAATATGGGTATTTTTTTTTCAGCTAACAATTCAATAGTTAGTTTGATGCTATCTAGCCTAGATTCTGCTCAGGATATATAGTAATGGGTTAACACTTTAACTGATTAATCAACGAAGTGTTGATACGTCTAAAGTAATTAAGAAATTAAGCAACACATATTAGAATTTGGGAAAAATATATTATAATATTTATAAAGTTTTGGATAAAAGTTAAATAACAAGAATAAAATAGATATTCGAATTTAAATAACTCTTTTAAGTGCACGAATCTTAAATTTATGAAAATTATTGTTAATAAATTCTATACTACAATAATTGAAATATTCATTCGTTCTATATTCGTTCTAAATATTTTAAATGGATTTTTACAGGAAACGAGCTTTTAAAATTCAGTCATTAAGGGGTCTGTCTAGTAACTCACTTTTGAAAAATCGTTTTTTTTTTTTTACTTTTTTCGAAAGTAAATATATTAAGAAATATTGTGTGAAAATTTTAGAACGATCCGAGGCATCGCTGACTAGGTGTAATTTTTTTTCAAGAATTTCATGTAAAAAAAAATTTAAACGCGTTTTTCTCGAAACAACGTTTTTACTCGCCTTGTTGATGAAATTTTCGAAACTACTTGACCGATCCTTATGAAATTTGAACCACATATTCTTTAAACCTATCGTTATGTCCCCTATAAATTTTTTTCAAAAATTTTGAATTTTACTATATTTTTTTTCAAAAATCGGCGAAAAAAAACCGGTTTTTTGAAAATTTTTTGTTTTTTCTTCACCATTTTTTTATTTTTTAAAATAATTGAATAAAATTCATAGGGGACATAGCCATTGTCATACCAAACCTAAAGCACTTTGATTTTTTTGTTTCAGACAACACAGCTCCGAGATTTTATCAACAAGGCGGACCTACCTACTTTTCGAGGTGTTGCGTTTGGCTGACGTTTTTGGTCATAATACATGTATAAAATAAAAGAAAAAATTTTCTTTATGTATTTCAAGAGTGTATTTACTAAGCCTAATAACTTTTATATCATTACCTTTATCCAGTATCCCAAGAAATAATCACGAAAATCGCGTTTTTTTCGGCGCGAGCTACTAGACAGACCCCTTAAGTATCGGTTTAAATTATTTAATATTATAACTTTCGTAAATTTTTCTAAAAATCAAAAAAAACTAATTTTCTATCTATAAATTTTATATTATTGAGAAAAAAATACTTAAATAAATTTTAAGCCATGTATACGGTTATTATTAAATAATAATTTCAAAATTAATTACTTATTCTTTACTTATAAAGTTTTGGAACCATGTATGTAAAATGTTCTTCTTGTTTTTGTCTAATATTATGTTTTTTATTGAAATATTAAAAATAAAAATAAGAATCATGTAAAAAACTATATTTTAATTAGATTTTAGAAAATCTGATCTGATTTGAATAAATTTTAAACGATTTTGAAAGTTATTTTTCTAGAGCCCTTTAATCTAAAGCCAAACTCGGGCAAAAAATTTTTTGCTCTTTCTGAATCTAAATGAATGTTGAAAATACAGATTTCTGTTTTAAAAATGTAAGTTAACTATTAAATGTCATTTAAAACTGCATTAAAAATTGAATCCGCATTCAATTCCTTACACTAAATTTAACATTGAAAATTTGTGCAGTGCCAATCCGTATTCTGGAAGTTAAAAATCGAAAAAATGCTAACCCTACTTAACTCATATGAGATCTGATATGAAATCTCACATGATTTATCATATGAGTTCTCATTTGAAGTCTTATGTGAAGTATTATATGAAGTATCGTATGAGAAACCATGTGAGAAACCATGTGAGATCTCATGTGATATTCTATTTGAATTTTTGTAATCTGGTATCTTTTTAATATCAGATCTGAAATAAATAGATAAAATTTAATAATTCTATATTTATAATTTCAATTCAATTCTCTCTTTATTAAAATTAATTTGCACAATTACAAATTTAAAAATAATTTTCAAATATTATATTGATCTTATATGTATACTTTTACAGTTGCATAAGTAATCTTAAACTATAGAATAGATAAATAACTTATACACTAAGTAAAATTAAATATTTAAAAATTTAGAATATTTACAAATTGAATATTTTATGGAATATGCGTGCATGTGTGCAAATTTAGCATCAATTACAATACATTTATTTAACTTCTAGAGGGCCGGAATGACGCATACTACTATATTATATGCGTCAGAAAATAAACTATTGAAAAACAACTGTTGTAAATTTTTAAATACATTATGTACGAGGGCGGTTCAAATATGATAGAGACAAACGCTGTAGATGGCGCGCATGTATGTTTTGAAGGTCGTGGCTTGAGTATCTGATAACTGGGTCCCTTACGAATAGTGTGGCATAGTTTTCGTCGGGAGTGCATGTTTCACGCGCATGCTACGACCATGAGTGAACGTCAAGTGCCGACCGCCGTTGCGCAACGTATTGTCATTCGTTTTTTAGTGTGGTAAGGCGTTAAAAACACGGAAATTTTTCTGCGTTTGCGAAATCAGTTCGGTAGTGAGTGCCTGAGTAGGGCTGATGTGTTTAAATGGGCCAAAGCATTCAAGGATGGTCGCGAAACCGTCGAGAATGAGCCGCATGATCGTCGACCGCGAACCAGCATCACACCAGAAAACATTTGCCGCGTAGAACAACTTATTTTGGAGGACCGAAGGATGGACCCAATGTTCCATCAATGCTGCATACTACTCTAACCTTCTGAAAACACACATGAAACCCGCTTATCGTTCGAAACGGAGGAGCATTCCAGCACGAAGTGCGATTCTTCTGCAGGATAACGCGCGCCCTCATACCGCGCGTCTCACGCTCGATACAATATCGAAATTGGGGTGGGAGGTACTGGAACACCCCCCCTACAGTCCGGATTTATCACCCTGCGACTACCACATGTTTGGAGCACTGAATGAAGCCCTCGGAGGTCAAAGATTCAACACCGACGACGAGGTAGAGGAGTTCGTGCGCACATGGCTGTCCGAGTTGCCCAAGGAATTCTTCGATACCGGCATCAAAAAGCTTCCGGAAAGGTGGACAAAATGCGTAACTTGTAAGGAGGAGTACCTAGAAAAACTGTAAATTTTTGTAAATTGTTTCGATAGTAAATAAACGTGTCAGAGCATTTGTCTCAATCATATTTGAACCACCCTCGTAGTTAAATACATATTTATATATTTTTTTTAATTCAATTTTTTTTTTTCATAATCATTCTATTTGTTAGCTAAGGAACAATTATCAAACAACCCTCAGCAATACAAGAAGAAAAAAATGAGATGCAGTGATGTAATAAAAATAATAAAAACAACAACTAAGAATCCAAATCAGGGAATCAAGAAAAATCTTAACGTAGTATATTAAAAGTAATGCTTATTTCTATATATTTAATTTCTTTTGCAATGGTTGTAATGTTAATTAATTGTGGAGATTATTTTTTATTGATTGCTTTTTAATACCTTGTGAAATTGTTACATTTATTAGAAGCTTGTTTCACAGAATCCTTAATCTATGTTTGATGTTAGCTGCAATCGCCCATCGCCTCTTTGTGTATGTAGCCATTATAAACTGGGTGTCTCGCGCGCCTGCTCCTACTACGGTCCCGAAATGCGAAGGCGCTAGAGAGGGGAGAGAGGAAAGGCTCGTGCGACACGCAGGTTGCGACAAAGGGCATTACGCTATTAGATTTGAAAGCGCGCGTTTCACTTTTCTTGTTTAGTGCTGCAGCCAAGAACTATTATTTGAACATTAGACTTGTATCGTTAATTATCTTGCATGTAGTTAGCATATAGTTGTGTGTATTATAATAGTGAATGCTAGTAGTGTGATTTAATTAGATTAAAATCGTGGATTGTATAACCACCTGCACGTTTGTGCAATAGTGTTGTGTGTGACACTGTACCTGGATCCGCTCTCCAGGTTTGTGTGTGTGTGTGTGTGTGGCTGATATCAAGCACAGCTCCGTAGGACTTTAGCTTCGCAGGCGTCGACGCGAGGGTCGTCTAGCCGTGGAGTTTCGTCTTGATATCGGCAATTAGGTTGCTTCTAGAGAACATTAGGAGGCCCGCAACCTTTCAGGTCTTATACCAATCTCCAGGTCACCGAAGCCAGCGGTTCCTGTGCATGCTATGAGTTTGCTCTTGCGGCATCTCAGGCCACGTGATCGCATGCACATCACGCCTCGCCCTCAGCGACTTTTGAAGAGCTCTCAGTAATGTATCATAGTTGTATAATAACATAATCAATAAAATGATCATTTCGATTTTAGTTTAATTGCCACGTTAAAGTAATTGTTAAATAAGTAACAACTCTACAATTATCTTATTGTAATATAAGTGTAAATTTAGTTTACGGCTTTTTGCTCCACTCACTGAGTTTCTTTTTATGTATTATGTATTATGACTATTTTTATGCCTTAGTTTTGAATTAAATATAGTTTTATCGTTTTATATTAATATATTATCGATTTTATTATTTATTTTGCACTTCACAACATTTCTCCTTTATTCTCACTAATTACGATCTTACGACTGTATGCGAGGTAAAAGATACATAAACAATCTTTTTTTTTTTTTTTTTTAATCTATTTATTTTAAGTCGCATCCCCCCAGTATGGGTATTAGCGACATAACTTACATGTTTTAAAATCTCAATACATAAATATTACATGAGTATAACATAATGAATAGTAATATAACGGTTACTTGTTAATGTTACAAGATGGTGTATAGTACATTGATCGTGAGTATCCGGTTGTTACATTATTATAAATTCGTTAGGTTTACATCATTTAGGAATTAAATAACTTTTTCGCAGTTTGTTTTGCAGTTTAATAGTTGTTTTAGGTTGTTGTTTAATTTGTGTTTGCGTCGCTCATCTGTGTACTTGAGACAATGTAATAGAATATGTTCGATATTTATGTTTGTATTGCAGGTGTCGCAAAGAGGTGGACTATTGTTGTTTATTACGAGGTCTGGCTATTAAATAACGAGACTGGTTACGAAAAAAGGTTTTATTATAAAAATTATTCTACATTCGAATGCTCCCCTTCAATATACTCCCCTTCCCTCGCCACACACCTTTCCATACGTTTTTTCCATTGATCGAAGCAGTGCTGAAAGTCTTCTTTGGTGAGGGCCTTTAGGAGCTCTGCCGTTTTTTGCTTTACCGCTTCCATCGACTCAAATCGGGTCCCTTTTAAAGCAGATTTTATCTTCGGAAACAAAAAAAAGTCGCTCGGTGCCAAATCTGGCGAGTACGGCGCGTGTTCGAGCACTGGAGTGCGCTTACCGGCCAAATACTGCTTCACGGATAGCGCGTTATGGGCAGGTGCGTTGTCCTGGTGCAAAATCCACGAGTTGTTCTTCCACAACTCAGGCCGTTTCTTACGAACTCGTTCTCGCAGTGTTGCCAAAACTGACAAATAGTAAGTCTGGTTGACAGTCTGACCCTCTGGAACCCATTCAGTCATCACGATACCGTTAATGTCGAAAAAAACGATCAACATTGCCTTGAATTTTGATTTGGACATCCTTGCTTTTTTGATTCTGGGCGATTCAGGCGTCTTCCAATGCATCGATTGCCGCTTTGTTTCAACATCGTATTGAAAAATCCACGTTTCGTCGCAAGTAATAATGTTTTTCATCAGTCCGGAATCTTTTTTTAACCTTTCAAGGAAATCTGAGCAGACCTGTTGACGCAAGAGCTTTTGGTCAGGAGTCAGGTTTTTTGGTACCAACTTCGCACAGACTTTTGTGATGTGTAATTCCTCGTGTAAAATTTGTCTAACCGTTTCTTTATCGGCGTTTACAGCCTCGGCAATCATCCGGATGCTCATTCGACGATCTGCACGCACAATTTGGTTGATTTTGGTCACTGTTTCCGGAATTGAAACAGTGACAGGGCGACCTGGGCGTTGGTCATCTTCAGTGCTCACTCGGCCCTCACTGAAGCGCTTACACCACTCAAAAACACGCGCACGAGATAGAGAATTGTCCCCATAGGCCTCTTGCAACAATTTACAGCACTCAGTCAGAGTTTTTTTCAATTTAACGAGAAATTTGAGATTGATACGTTGCTCCTGTTTTTCGTCACACATGGTTTTCGGCACGAGAAAAAAACACGTTCGTTTGAAACCGCTACTGCACAAATACAATAATAGTGACGAGAACGTGTTTGGGTACGTGCATAGACAAGATATCTAGATACCCCACGCACTACTCGTTTTTTTCCCCACCCCTCTACGGCGCCCTCTAGGCGCGCAGTCTCGTTATTTAATAGCCAGACCTCGTATGTGTTTGTGGGTGAAAGCTGTATGACCAATTCTTAATCGGGTTATTAATACTTGGTCTCTTCTCTTGAATAGGGATGCAGGACTTTTTTCGTGAACATTTACTTTTATTTTTTTTAACTGGGTTTTGTCTGCATGTGTATCCCAGTATTTGCGCCATTCTTCATTAATTTTTCTACTGATTTCTTTGAGGCCAGTTTCAATGCTGATTTTGTACCCGTTGCAGTTGTTCTCGAGATTGTTGACATCTTTAGCTGCGCTGTATGCTTGTTCAGATTTGTCTGTAGGGTATAGTGAGAGGCATACTGCTATATTAAGTTTGCATTGTTAAACAATCTATTTACATGAAAATCATTATTATTCTATTTTTAAAACTTGTATCAGTGCATGATCTTATAATATATATTTTTTTTTTAATTGAAAAATTTTCAATTGAAAATGTAATATATAGTATTTTTCCGCCCCGGTGTAGGTTAGAAAAATATTTTTCATGCTGATATCTCGAAATCTGGTATCAGAGTTGGCATTTCGAGGTTAGAAGTATGAAAAATTATTTTCAAATGAGTCGATACATCAGGTACGTAAAATTTAATAACTTTTATTGTTAAAGTGATTTAAAAGTTCTAGTCTGATAGAATTTTCATTGGAATAATTTTATATTTTATAAAATAAAATGACACGGTTTAATTTTAAGAACTTTATTTTCCAGGTTCAGAGTAGAAAACATCAGGGTAACATATATGGATGCTTATTGAAATTAATTGTTCATCGAGTAAGACTTGATGACCTATATACTTGAGCTTTAGATGAATGTCAAGATGAATGGTTATACCAATCATCTTATTTTAACATATTTTAATACTCAGCCAAATTTAACTCATTGACACACGAAGCCGGCGAATCGCCGGTCAACTATATTATGGTATTAAAGCACTAAGCCGGCGAAACGCCTGTCTGTCTTTGCGTAATCATTTTATGCATAAAAAATCATTGAAAACAACTTTATTTTAATTTTATGTGAAGTTTAGTGTTAAAGTTTCATTGAAATAAAAGTTGTAATAATTAAATAGTGTTTTTAATTAACAAATTATGTCATATTATTAGTGGTGGAATGGGTTAAAGAAAAAGGTATGACACTCTCCTGGTTAGAATAATGTACTATAAAAACACTTGTAATAAATGTAATATTTTCTTTAAAACGATATTTTTATAGTTACATAGTTAGTTATGTAGTTACATTTTAGTTTTATTTTCAACCGTAGATTGTTTAAGTGAAGCTCAAGAAGATGGTGTTATGGCCGAATCCGAAAGGGTTTAGTCTGAGTTCTTACAACAAATACAATATATTTGTGTTTGAAGAAACTGCTTGTCGACTCATAAGCTAGTTCTCTTGATTTATCTTATGATTTATCGGAATGTGTTAATATTCGCTAATTAAAATTAATTATGATAATTAATCGAGAATAAATAATTTTTTTTTTAGTACCATGTGAATTTAAATTTTTCCCTTAGCATTTATTTGAGCAAAGGCAAATTTACATTATTGACTTACAATGTGTTTACAAATTTTGAAATAAATCATAAAATATAACACTATACGCGTCGGTTTGAACTAATAAACAATTTTATTTAATAAATATTTCATCTTATAATATTAAATATGCGCTTACAGAAGACTCCAACGTATTATTGATGGCTCGATGACGAATGAGTTGACGGCACATAGCTCCTGTTGTGTCGTTGGTTCGGAGAGCTCACCAGTGCGAACTGCAAGGAGATTGGGTGAAGCCGTGCGTATCTCTGTTGTATATCGCGGGTCTGGAGAGCTCACCAGACGCGAACTCCGATTCGTGACACTGAACTTAAACTATATGGATTTACCGAGGCAAATCACTATACATAAGTCGGACACTAACGCCGGTTAATTTCGGCGGATTCTACGCAGTCGCGTATAATACCTACGTCGGGTACACGTCGATCGGCGCTTAATTGGCCACTTTAAAGACTCATAGAGAACGAAGAACGCAGTGCGACTGGAGACCAGGGTATTTATACCCTCGGTTCCGATCGTGTGATCAGACGTTTAACCAAAACGACGACGACGCGCAAAAACTATTCTTTGTCAATTGATCCGTCGACGAGGTCGTGCAATGCACGGTGCGCTGCAGGTCGTCAATCGCTCGATTAGTTAGTGTCCCAATGGCGACACATAACAGATCGGCTGTAAAGTTCGTAGGCTGACACATAGATGGCGTTACTAGAATTAAATCTATATGATTTTTAGTTAGTATCGACCTTCAAACGATACATGTATAAATTCGACAGCTTTTGGACAATTGGTTCATGGGATATTGTGAGTGAAGCAACTTTTGTTATTGTGAAAGAAAATGGATAAGAAAGAATTTCGTGTGTTAATGAAGCATTGCTTTTTGATGAAAAAAATACCGTTGAAGCCAAGGCTTGGCTTGATAAACATTATTCGGACTCTGCACCAGGGAAATCAACCGTTGAGAAGTGGTTTGCTAAATTTAAACGAGGTGAAATGAGCGTCGAAGACGATGCACGCAGTGGACGTCCGAAAGAGGCTGTTACCAGCGAGAACATCAAAAAAGTTCAAAAAACAATTTTGAATGATCGTAAAGTGAAGTTGATCGAGATAGCTGAGACTCTAAGGATATCAAAGAAACGTGTTGGACATATCGTGCATGAATATTTGGATATGCGAAAGCTGTGTGCAAAGTGGGTGCCGCGCGAGCTCATAATCAATCAAAAAGAACAACGTGTTGACGATTCCGAGCAACGTTTAGCGACCGTTATTCAACCGAAATGAAGACAAATTTTTCAGAGGATATGTGACAATGGATGAAACATGGTTCCATCACTACACTTCAGAGTCCAATCGACAGTCAGCCGAGTGGACTGCACGCGATAAACCGAATCCGAAGCTTGGAAAAACACAACAGTCGGCTGACAAGGTTATGGCATCAGTATTCTGGGATGCGCATGGTATAATATTCATCGATTTCATCGAAAAGGGCCAGACCATCAACAGCGATTATTACATAGCAATTAAGGCAATGCACCGTGTCACAAATCAATGAAAACGATGGCAAAATTGCATGGTTTAGGCTACGAATTGCTTCCCCGTCCACCGTATTCTCCAGATCTTGCCCCCAGTGACTTTTTCCTGTTTGCAGTCTCAAAAGAAATTTCGCTGGAAAAAAATTCAGCGCTAATACAGAGGTGATCGCCGAAACTGATGTCTATTTTGAGGCTAAACAGAAATCGTACTATAAAAATGGTATCAGAAAATTTTACGACCGCTATAATCGTTGTATCGCCATAGGAAGTAACTATATTGAATAATAAAATCGAATTTTACCAAAAAAATGTATTTTACTATGTTAGCCTACGAATTTTTTAGCCGAACTGTTGGCGTGAGCGGTTGCTCGCTGTGTCGTAAGCTGGGCTATGCACGTAGGTCGGTGGTGTCCATGGGACGTCACAATGGCGCAGAAAAAAGATGGCAAAAGATAATTTCAAGATATCTGGAAATCTCGAAATACTCTTTATATGAGTAGTGAGGCTAAAGAAGAAGATATTAATATAAATCAAAAGTCTCCTGAAAATCTTTTCTGAGATGACAGAACGTAAAACTCTCCACAACTTCTACAATAGATATCTCCAATGCAAGAGGATAAATCTCTAATACAAGATAATACATCTCTAATGCAAAATGATGGATCAATAGTTTCTCCAATTAATGAAGACACCCTACGGGTACAGGAAAAACCTATTATTCAAAATATATCTCCAATGCAAGGGAATAGTTCTCCCATACAAGATGGTATATCTTCATTACAAGATAATGGATCAATGGCATCTCCAAATCCAGATTGCATTCTTGAAATATACAAAACACCAGGAGCATTCTATTTTCTTAAGAGGATTACTCACAATTTTTTGGACCAAACGAGATCTTGTTAATAGATGTTTCAAGATTAATAAATTGCTCATAGTAATTGAAAACAGATCAGCTAGGAAAGTTTTTTCACCTGTTAAATATCGCAATCTAAAACGTAAGTGTAATGTACATATATTAAGTATACTTGTGGTATTTATTGTTGATTCATCTTTCATTATATTTATAAATCATTTATTATTTTACAGGATTATTCAAAGATAAAACCTATAGATATAGTAGCAAGAAAAAGAAAATCATGAGAAAAATGAACAAATGAATAAGATACAAAATTTGGGACATTCGTAAATTAGATTATGAAAAATGTCCGCATAAGCCTTAAACAATAGATAGAGAAAATAATCTTGTATTAATTTATTAGTTATTTGCAAATTCATTTTATTAGTATAAAACATAACTATTTATTTTTATTACACAAGACTAATGCTATGTAATTGAAACTGTGACAATTAAGTTATATAGTACTTAGGTAAATCATAGAATTCATTATTATTTTTAAATATTATTTTATTTATTGAAAAGGTGCATAAAATATAATTAAAATGCATTGAACTATTTTTTATATGTATTAATATGCAACTTAAATAAAATAGTAGGAGTAGAAGATTGTAATCAAATTACATAAAATATATTTATTGTTTATTATTTATATTTAACAAATGTGTTATAGAAAAGAATAATACAAATTTTGTTTATGGCATTAAAAAAAAAATTATATTCTTGTAATTTTGAATACAAAAATTTGTATTCGAATAGAAAATAGAATTATTTTGAAACTGATATTAAATTTCATCTGAGAAATCATGTGAGATCTCATATGAGTTTTTGGTACGATATCTCATGTAACATCTTGTATTAGATCTTACTATATATGATATTTCACGTAAAGTCTCATGTGAGATTTAATAAGAGATATCATGTGATACCACACATAATAGATCTTACTTGGGATCTCATAAAATCTTTCTAAGTAACGTAGTAAGATAAGAATTGCGAAAAACTTTAGTGAAAATCATGAAGATTATAAGAAAAATAAATGTAAAACGCAGAAAGTTTAGGAAGAAATATATAATTGAGAAAGTGTAATAAAGGTGTTTTGAAGGATGAAAAATTATTTTTCAAGGTTTTCAATGAAAAGACTTCCAATTGAAAAACGTTCTTCTACTAATTTACTGATGATAAAGACATTTATAACTTTTATTGGAAGAATTTTTCTTCATAATATAAAATTCCTAAAGAATACTTAGAAAATTTTAATTTTTTCCACAAAAATTATTTAATCTTAAAGAAATTAAGTGAAAATAAACTTTTATATGCCTTAAATAAATAATAATTTTTTTAAACCAAAATTTTAAATGATTTGCAAGATTTTGAATTAATTCGAGAAAAAAATGTAAAAAAGGAGTGATTTTCAGTTTAAAAAATCACTTCGGAAATTTTTAATTTTTTTAATTTTTCAGTGTTCATTTTTTTTGCTAAAATTTTTACTTTCAGATGCTTTTTTCTTCCTAAATTTTTCTATAAATCGATATAAATTATTATGAATTTTCTATTATTTATATAAATATATGTTTAAAATTTATGGAAAATATTAATTTAAATGTAATATTGTTTAGAGTGTTACAGTTTAATCATTTAAGATAGAAAAATTTTGAAGAAAATATATTTAACATTTCAGTTTTTCTGAAATCGCACCGAATTTTCGGTATACAAATGCGATAATATTTTTAATGTATTGTGTTTTACAAAATTTATAATAAAATTTAATTTTCTTATTATAACATTGCAAATATTCAATTATTTTTAATGACTAATTTATGTAAATATTCTTATAAAATCAATAAACTGAAATATATAAATATTTAAAGCGTTAGATATAAATATATATTACAAAAAATTTAAGATTCTAAAAACTTCTTTTACGCTTCAAACAACTTTAAGCATAAATTCAGTAGAAATATTATTGCATTCCTTCATTGCTTTTCTGGTTGTGACACGACTCCTGGTTTTGTTGGAAAAGGAAAAAAAAAACACTGTGAAATTACTTTTTGATAATTAAAACTTATCAAGTTTAGCAAATGTTTTTTAAAATAAAGATGCAAAAAAAAAAAAAAAAAATTGCTCAAAATAGATTAAAATTATCAGCGTCGATTTGCAAGTGTAAAAATAAAAATATGTATGTTATCGAATTAAAATTTGATAACTACTAAACAGCGACTGTTAAATTATCTTCCAATTTAGAAAAACAATTATTAACTGATCAAAAAACTAAATAACTCTAATTCATATCTTATTTTTAACTAGAAACTTGGTTCGGTAACAAGCAAACCGCAACGGATTGGTGCTGAAAGCATCACGTTGATGGAGTCACACTGAAATTTTCAAATAAAGAATTAATTCTTGAAGAATTTTAAAAAACTGTCTGTTGCAGTTGTAAAACAGGATGTGACAACAAAAGACTAGGATGCCGTAAGTATGGCCTAAGATTTCTCATTTATGTTCTAATTGTAACAATTCGAGAAACTGCTCTAAAACAATTGTATAAAGAGATCAGAATCATCCGAGGAAATTGAAAAAGAAGAACTAAGAAATGTTACAATTAATAAAGAAAATGGAAACTTTGCCGATGACGAAGATGTTCTCAATTCTGAAGAAACAGAAAGTTTTATTTAAGGATAAAACAAATAATGAAAAGCCGCTACCATCAAAGAGATTTTTTTTTAATAAATGTAAATGAAATTAATACCAATAAAATTATGAATGATTTTTTTTAAAGTTTTTTGTTATCGAGTTTAGATCTTTAAATTTTCAATATGATTTCTAAGAATTGATACTCTAAATATGATTTTTAAATGTCTTTAAAACGCGATCCTTACCTCTAATCCAAAACTACGTACAATGTAAATATTTTCGTTGTTTTAGATTTTTATTTGGAAAAAAAAGACGAAAGAAATTCAAATTGAATTTTAAACACCTTTAAAATAAAAGGTCATAAATTTCCATTCACTATTGACCCACATGACTTTTGTCTGAATTATTCTTAGAAAAGAACACAAACTAAGAGCTTTCTTATACCACACAAAGACTTGACTTCTTAATGATCCTTAAAAATCAATTTGACCCCCCCCCCCTAACTTAGTAAACCCTCAAATATAGAATTTTATGCTCTTTCATAATTTGGAGTAAAAAGTTGAAGTTTTAATTAAAAATGTGTTTTAGTGAAAAGTTAACCTTAAAATAACCTTGAAAGTTAAAGTCAAGGTCTTACATTAGTTATTTTTATTTCAGGTCAATTATTTTCAAAATTAAGGGGATCCGAAACTTTTCCGACTCTACGACACTTTTCAATGTTTCTTATTGTGATAATTAATCTATTAGGTTTGTAAATATATAGTTGATTTTTAATATTAATTTTTCTAGATTAAATTTAATTTAATTGAAACAATACACGTAAAATAGAGAACTATTTTTATAATAGAAATACAATTCTTTATAAATAATCTTTAGATTTATTAGACAACTAAAGAAATAAGTCTGTTATTCATTGATTAAATAATGTAAATAATCAATTAATTTTTTTTTTTTTTTTAATTAGAAATCGCTCTTTAATCTCAACGTGTTTACGCGTTTATTAATATACTCAATAGTAGTTATGAATTATCAATACTAATTTATAATCTCATCATAGAAGTAGAAATTTTAATATAACCTAATTTTTATAACAAAAATACCGAAGTCAATCATTATAAGTTATTAGATACAGCAATGATTTGACTTTTCCTTTTCCAATCAACACGTTATAATGTTATACTCTTTTTACCCTTTACTATACATGTTGAACCAAGAGCATACACAATACGTTATCCTTATACCCTTACTCCCATCGTAATACATTTCAAACCTTCCCTAACAAAAAAATGCTTAAGGGTTAACATAAAGCAAATTTACTCCATTATTCGCGTAGAGTACTCTCCAAAACCCTCGTATCAATTTTTTCTCCAATAAACGCTATGATTCTGATATCGTCTAAGCTTTTATTCCATACTTTTAACGTCTCGATATAAAAGTCTGAATAACAATGTAAATAGAACATCTCTTAATTATCATTTCTTCAATATTAAGTGATACAAAATATTGATTTTTTTAAAACTCTTATGGAATTAAAACGATCCGAAATCTTCTGTTTAAAAATCTCTTTATCTTTTTTTGCTTTTTGCTATTATATAACATCATAAAAATACTTTAGAAATTTTTCTGTTCCAGTTAATAAGTTTCTCGAATGGAATAATGGTATCGTTCGATTATAGAAGAGATTCGTTCGTACGGCTTCTCGTTTGAATACATTTTATGTTTTATCGCCTGAAGCACCCTTACCACGTACAATGACATGAAACTGTTATTCCACAAGTGATGCATAAAATTCGTCATCAAATATTTATCATTAAATGCTGTTCTAATTTATTGCTGAAGTAAATAACTCTTCTTATATCAAAAATGACGCTTTTTAATTTAGAATCTCGCTTATTTCGTACATTGTAACGGCCACATACGTACATTAACATACACACATAAATGCGAAAAAAAGTAATAAAATAAATAATAAATAAGAGAGTAAAAGCAAGAATGTTCGATAACATTCTATCAACCAAAAAATACAATAAAACTACAAAATAATGAAACTAAAACATAAAATAATCGCACACTTGCAAGCAAACACGATAATGGACAAAATGACGTAAAAATAACAAAGGTAAATTAAAATGTAATAAAATTATGAGCTATAGAAGCTCATGGAAAACTTGTAGACGCTTGGGACAAACACTCGAGTCATTTGTATAAAAGGCGCACAGCTGTCACCTTCGAGACCTTTTACTTTTCGGCCGACGTAGAATATACAACGGAAGAATATCATTATAATCAACGTATAAAACGTTCCGAAGCATCTACGACTTGTTATATTAAAAAGTAACTTGATTGATTTAAATAATCCTTTCTTCACCTATGGCAACCGCGAGTGCATAAAATCAGCGGTAATTGCAACCAACGGTTCATTTGCACTCGTCGGATCTCTTCCTCGACATTGCGTGCTAGAGTTAAGACCATTGCCAGCCACTTGTATCTATCACCGATGAGAGACATTCCGCAGCAGCTTGTCGGGCGTGTAAATAAAAACCATAAGCTTCCATCGGAAGCATATACAAAAATATCTTCGTCATAAAATACTGCATTTTATGAAGGTTGTGTATTTCGGAACATGAACAGTGCTATCATTTAAATCGATGCTGCAAGCAGGTAGCTCTAAGTCAATACAACAACCATGACTTAAACAAACATAAGACGTGGCAATACTCAGTCGCTTGAACATACAGGGCCGTACGTATAAATTACGCCTTTCACAAGATATAAATTTAAAATCACGGTTAAAATGGGGATTCAGCACTCGAAGGTACGTATTTGACAAAGTAAAAATAAAATAAAATTAAAATTTTCGATTGACGTATCGGGAAGAGACAATCGAACCGTCACAACATTATGTGTATGCAGTGGTTGTGACATAAATACATTATTTGGCAAAAAGAAAACTTTTTTGTAGAATGAAGACAATTCTTTTTATTAAATAATGAGATTTCAGTATGATCAATTTTTCATACAATTCATTAAAGAATTTTAACGACGAAGCCATTTTTGAAGAATTGATCTTTTACCCTATAAACATTTTGTTTCAAAACACAGTATGCCGTTACTGTACCGTCACAGTGCCATCGAACTAACATATTATATATTAAGACACGGGAGCCCATGGCAAAGGTACGCTGCGACACACATTGTTAGAACTGTGCCGGCATAATGTTAACTGGGTAGTTATTGTTCATGCTATAATTTGTAAGTGATAAATAGTTTTCTTTCACATGGAAAATTATCCATTGGTATGGTAACATAAGGTTATGATATACTAATAAAGCATTTGTTTTCCAATACTAGTTTGATAGCGCCTCTATGTAAGCTTAACTTGGAAGCTGTGTGCCGATAGCAAGAGTTTCATTACTGTATGAATTCCTCGCAATTGGAAGGTATGGTAGCATATGGATATAAGTATAGAATTTGCGCTTCACTGATAATTTAAAGCAGACGCGTTGACAAACATGTGCTTAATAAAATAAACAAACAAATCAAATCAATAAACTAAATAAATTACTAATAAAATATATTTAATGTATTTTTAATTTTCATGTTATTATTATAATATACAATTATAATATAATTATAATTATTAGGTAACATTAATAATTATGATAAATTATAATAATTATTAATCACTGTATATTCGATTCAACCAATAACTTTTTATTTCAGCGCAAGATTGGTCGCACTGTGACAGGAAGACGATTGCAAGAATCTCTACCGCTATGACAACTCATGCTATTATCTCATTGGTGCGCTGAATTTGTGTCTTGAACTGAATACTTTCGAAGCGTCGTTTTATTATAGTACGATCGGTAACTACAGTAGTGAAGCAAGAATTTTTTTAATGTTAAAATAAATTTTATTCTATTGTGCTTAAAATAAAAATCCATGCTTCAGTGGTTTGGACGCATAGTTAGGAGAATTCTCTGTATATACGGGGTTCTTGCTCTTGTAATATTTTATCAAAACATCTTTCATATACATTGGAAAACAAAGGTAATTTTATTAATCCTTTATATGTAAATTTATATCGTTTTTTTATTTTTATTTTTAATAAAAAATAAATTATACTGATTTCAATATCTATGAATATTTAAAAGCTGTAAGACATATTTGAATGCGACGATAGAATAATTTAATATTTCTACTGTTATAAATAATCTAAAAAGAAGTCAATAAAATTAATTTTCATACGATTCGACCTCTTGTTATAAAACTGTGACTTTGAATTAAAATTTGATACTTCATTCTTCCATAAACTAAAAAAAAAGATTACTTTAAACTCTAATTATGAAATCAGATTTTTTATTCAAAATTTCCAATATATTAGATATTAATTGTTAACTTAAACATAAGATAATAAACTGACAGTCTGATAAGATGACTGATGATATTTATATAAACACACATGCGTAAAAAAAGGAGGGAAAGTTTGGCGGGAGTGGGGAAACGTCAATTCTTAGAATTATGACTTATGTATACTCCCGTTGCTGGATTGATAACGTGACTTGACAGTGCGTGTATGTTTTATATGTGTATCGTTAACATATTTAAAACAAATTTACAATTAAAAAATATTTTATTTTATAAACAAAATTTTTATATATAATTTTGTGTTAATTTATAATAATTTTGTTTAATAAATCTGTAGTTTTAATAAAATTGATCAATACAAAGAATTAAAATAAAAAATTAATTAAAGTTTTTATTATTTTTAATTTACGACCCATTTTTTCTTTATATTTGGGTAAAGTGATAATACTTATTAGAGGTTATTTTAACATATACATATATGTTAATATATATGTATATATTATTGAAACAACTGTACCCATCAGATATTTGAATAGCAAATAAAAAAATGTGCATGAAAATCAGATTTATTTACAGGTCCTATATATAAAATATACTCATTTCACCGTTAATTAGTACATGCTCTTGACGGCTTAACGATGTGGTACTCTTGGATACTCTTCATAAATGTTCTTTTTGTCCAAGGTAAGATTATTTATTTATAA
The DNA here is from genome assembly GCA_949987625.1 of Chalcis sispes. Classification (NCBI taxonomy): domain Eukaryota; kingdom Metazoa; phylum Arthropoda; class Insecta; order Hymenoptera; family Chalcididae; genus Chalcis; species Chalcis sispes. The sequence continues at coordinate 45,933,018 of OX465098.1, forward strand.
CAGTTCATGTTTGTGAAAATTCTAAATATTAACTAAAAAAAATAAATATATTTCAAACATATATAAAATATAACTTTTAAATAGTATAAACATTCGCATGATTTTCTGATGTTAATTTGATGATCATGTAATCATTTTTGTGACATTTAAATATTCAATATACAATTAAAAATTGTTACAAACAAATTTTAATTTAAATTCAAGTCACGTTTATTTTTGCTTACTCACATAGATTTTAATAGATTTAGTCATTTACGATTTCTATTTACTAAAGCTTCGTGCACAACAGACGCATTATTTGTGGGAAAATCTTTAATTTTAAAGTAACTAAGAAACTGAGAATTTTTTAAATATTTTTTAATAAATAGACGGTTAAATTTTCGAAAATTATATAAATTTTTTTTTTTTTTTTTTAACTTATTTAATTAATTACGCTTGAAAATTTGTTATTTCTTTCTTATAAAATTGTTTAAGGATTAGAATCAAAAGCTTCTCATAGATACAAACGAGTTGTAAATGGTGATGATGCTAATTATGGAGAATTTCCCTATCAGGTAAGAAAATTTATGATAAATTAAAAAATGCACCCGTGCGTTTATTATATTTTGATTAAAAAATATTTTTACTCCATAGGTTTCTATACAAAACGCTGATAGCGATTATCATCATTGTGGAGGTACAATTATAAACGAATATTATGTACTCACAGCGGCTCACTGCTTAGATGGGTAATGTGATTTATTTTTTTGTCTTTTTTTGAGTTCAAATAGATTTCACAGGATATTCATTATATTTTTTATGATAAAAATTTACTTAAGTGTTGGCAATTTCTTATCTTGACGAAGCAATATTTTTTCGTTTTAAACTTTTAGTTCAATTTTACAAAATAATTTTTGCCACCGTTTAATCCTGGAAAAATTTTCAGTAGCTAATTTGAAGAAAGTTTTGAAATTATTAATTTGATTAATAGATAAAATCTTTATTATATATAATCTTTAAATTTTATCTAAATATATTTGAATTTTATTTTCGTGTATTAAATTTTAAATTAAAGTTTATTATTGTTGAATTAAATTTTGTGCATAAGCATGCAATTCTCTATTATAAAATGATTGGCAATTATGACAATTTTTATTGGAAAACGTATTAGCTGTTTCAACAAGTGTAGTAATTGTTTTAGCAAGTCTATAAAAGATAATGTAATTTACTTAGTACAATGTTTTAAATACACATAAATATTTTTATTTTTTTAATCATTATGTTATTTTACAGATTTTCCGCTGAAGACTTCAAAATAATAAGTGGAACTGTAGATTTAAAGAAGCCTCGCTTTACAAACTATGTGTCCGATATATATGTTCATGAAGATTATAATATTAAAGATTCTTGGATTAACGATATCGGTTTAATAAAAGTAAATAAGAATTTTTTTAAAAAAGTTTGTTAATTAATTATTAAATTCTAATTTTTACTACAATCACAATCTTTTATTTTTTTTGATTATTTTCGCGATTAAATAGCAATAAATATAAAATTGCTAAATTAAAAAAAAAAAAAATAAATATATTTGCAGGTATTGCAACCTTTTATATTCAATAATTTTGTTGCACCCGCAAAACTACCATTGCAAGATGAAGATGTAAAAATAAAAGCAACAGCTGTAATATCTGGATTTGGAAGAACGTCAGTAAGTTTTCATAATTATCTATCAATCTTTACAAAGTATATCATGCGTTACTTTAAATTAAATAAACTTTTTTATTCAAGAAACACAGCTTTACTTCGAAGTCATTAAAAAAGGCACCACTGACTATTGAAAAGTCAGAATTTTGTAATAAACATTATAACAAAGTTAATCTACTATTTAGACATTCACAAATATGTGCATATAATTCACAGCAAAAAGGTGTATGTAAGGTGAGAAGGAGTTTAAATGAAATTCAATATATTATTTATCAACACTTTTGAACATTCAAAACTTAAAAATACTAATTTTAGGGAGATTCTGGTGGTCCTTTATCTTTTAACGGCAAAGTCATTGGCATCGTAAGTTTCACAAATGACGGTTGTGCAGAATTAAATGATCCTTCAATATTTACTAAAGTTTCATCACATATCAAATGGATAAAGTCTCATACCAAAGTGCAGTGATTATACGATGTCAAATTTAATTATTAAAACAATAATTTGTATATTTTTATGTTATTTTATTCTTATTTTTATAAGCAATATTTTTATTTTGAAAATAAAAAATTTTATTTATTTATAATTAAAACGTCATGGTTAATAAATAATTATTTAGTTAACTCTAAACGTAATTAAAAATACTTGATTACATAAATTTATTATAATAAATAAATTTTTATTGCTTTTTAAAATAAATAATTTGTGATTATATCGTTTTCTTGAAATTATATACTATAGTAAGATTATAAAAAAAATAAATTTTCAAAATTAAATTTTCTTTGAATAATTTTTATTTAAATTTAAATAAAGTTTCTGAAAATATTCATTATAAATTTTTTCTGCAAATATACAACATTGTTTCAATTTATTTTTTATGAAATTTTAATTTTAAAAATACGAGTATATGGGCATTACTTAATTTTTATTTTTATAAGTGCTTACTTTTACAAACAATGATGAAAATAATTATATAAATATGGATTTAACATACTATTTTTTAATATATTATTTTTATAATTGAAATTATTTAATAAAAATTTTTATTTTATAATATTTTCAGAATTTTTTTTATGAATTTAGATATTTAATATAGGTTATCCAAAAACTTTGATTTTTTAAAAATAGCGATAATGCACAGTAAACAGATAAATTATCTATAGTAAAGGGATAAATTTGATAGACCGACTATTTGTTAAAACAGCTATAACATGGAATCCTAATCGTGCAAGCTTGACCTGCTCTGGACTGAATTTATTTACAAATTTATTTTTAAATAATTAATTACCGAAAATTTCGCTTGATTTTATTTTGAATTTATTTCTGTTTGTTGCGATGGAAACTCGTACATTTATTAACGTAATATTCGCTTTTTTAAGTCTGCACTGTAAAACATAAATTGATAAAAATTAATAAAAATTAAAAAAAAAAGCTTGGGGTGAGAATGATTATTTCTACTTAATTGTAGCTTCCAACTGAAAAATCTTTATTCTTCCAATTTCCCCTTCTTAGCATTTCTCAAAAAAATCCAAAAAGTCATTTTCCAGAAAAGCCCTGAGATCTGCATCCTTGAAGAGATTTTAAGTTTCGTTTAAAATTAGCCTAAAATCAGGTAGTACTAAATCAGACAAAAATGGTTGTTGTTAAAGGATATGAGTCAAATTTATGTTAGAATAATCTCGAAGAACTAAAACATTATGTAATGGAGCATTATCGTGGTGCTACACAATATTCCTTGTTAACAATTTGATTTGGCGGAAGAAATTCATAATACACAACACTGCGATTATCGAAAAAAAATGTTAAGACGGCCTCGATTTTTGAACCTATTTAATTTGATATTTTCGGTCTTGGTTCACCTTTGGTCATCTAGATTCACCCTAGATTTTAGGCAATCAAAGATTTAAGCCTCAATTCCTGTAATAATTCATTATATAAAACGAATATTATTAACAAAACGCTCTTTTTTTAAAAAAAGTGAGTGTTTTTCGAATGAAATAAGTTTTCATGTGTTTGAGGCACAACGTTGAAATATTGTACATCCTTTAAAATAACACTTTTTAAAAACCAACAGTATCCGCAAGTTTTCTAATTGTTAAATGACAATTTTCAAGCACCAGATTTTTTATTTCCTTGACGTGTTCTTCAGTTAAACTGCTTTGGTTTAATATGAGGAAAATATCACATTATCGATACTTAATTTACCGTTTATTTTTATTTTATGATTTTTAGTTTTAAAATGTTCTTTTCTAATTTCAAACTTTCTCATAATACGAGTATTGATTGCAAAATAATTGCTAGATGATTTATCAGTAATATATTTTTAATTTATTGAAACGCAGTGATCTACTATTTAATTAATAAAAATATATTATTTATATTGTAGTTAGTATTATTAATATAGCATCATTGATAATATTGAATTATATACCGATAAATTATCATTTTAATGAATTTTTAATCTTGATTACAAAAATTATGAATAGATAAGGATCTAATAAATTTTTATTGAATATCATTGATTATTATTCGAAAATAAAGTATAGGGGAAGGCGGAAAAAGCCGTCATTCTGGACACAGCGGACATGTAATATATTTACTATAGTATATAGACACTACCGAAAATTCTCCCTCTGTACAGATAGTTTTTTTATGTTCTCACAGTATAACTTTCAGTGTTTACGCGATATTTGAAGCTATAATATCAATAAAAATCACTTAAAAAGATTTTGGAAGCTTTTTCTAAGATTTAAAGAAAGTAAAAAAGTGATTCTAGATTTTAATTAAATTATCAAATTTTTTCAAAAAACATAATAAAGTGCGTTATGTGCAGATATTTTGACAATACAATTTATCGTCTAAATGTAAAATAAATTTAATTTTTCATATTTATTTAAACAAATAAAATAAATAGGTGCATTGCGGGCAAAGCGGACACCATATGTCCATATTATTACATTTATTGTTGTGATTGTGATATAGAGACTTGTAAATTTGCATAATTTGAGTCAAAATTATGAATCCATATGTAAAAAACAAGCAAATTAAGGTAGAAAACTCTAAAAGAAAGTTTATTGTTTAGTTTATTTTGAAGAATATAAGAAATCTCCAACCGAAAACTGGATACAATGTAACAACTGTAGAAATGGAAACGTGATCATTGCACATCTTATAAAGTGTTTAACGATGACCTGCCGACAAAGATATTAAAAGCCATGATTGAAAGCCACTTACGGGACTTGCTTGCCACGCAAAATACCCGCTTAAAAACGGACAGATTTCCCACTGCAAAGTTTCAAGGTTAGCGCTTACCGATGAAGATAACGGATCAGTAGACGCTGTAACATCGTAAAATTTTTATGAATGCTGAATACGGTAGAGAAATTCTTGGAAAGATACTTTGTAATTCGCCTTCACGCGTTATTAAAACCACTGAAGGCACACGACTTTCCACAAGATAATATGATTTTAAAAAAGAAAGGTAAGCAATATTCAAAAGAAGGTAAAGGCTTCTAGACATACTGAAAGAGAGAATTATTCTTTTCGATACGTATATCTGCTGGTTATCCTGGATGTGCGTAATAATTATAACTCAAATAGGTGACAGAGCGCGTTAAAAGAGGTGAGTGGGACTTAAACATACTCCAGTATCTTATAAGTTATTTAATGGACTGCCACCTACTCTAGGAGTCGCAGAATGGCCCACGGAAAAAAAGAGTTAATGACTAGGGTAGGTTAAAGCATAGTACTAGGTCCCGAAATTTAGGAATATAACTCTGCTATACTCTGCAAGACATACGGAGGTAACTCACATACAACTTAAGCAAGTAACACCTTACATCGGTTTCTGGATAATTAATTACGGGCCAAAATCTATAGTTTTGGGAAATATAGGAGACTAACGTAGAAATTACGTCTAAGTTCGTAGAGAGGTACTTACGAGAGATAATCGATTCAACTTTTGGGATTAGATCTGTCGAGAGGTAGACAAGGCGGCTGCAATAACAACGACTCTTGATCAAATAGTGACTAATGTAGGTGCCCTTGGTTCAGTAAACGCAGGCTTCCGTGGTTGATTGCCAAGTTCATCATGCTGTCTACCTCTAAAATCTGAATCGATGATCTGCGATATGAAAAATATTACAAACGAATGACGTCGTTTCAGAGAAGTGATAAGACTTGCAAGCGATGTGAAGTGCCCCATATCGCTTGCAAGTCTTATCACACGGTCACAGTTTCGGTTTTGCGGATGGTTACACAAATCATTCTAATTGATCTCCTAGTCTAGTAATCGCAGTTTATCTATCAAAACAAGCAACCTATAGACAAGAAAAAGGCCTCGAAGCTATGCAGAACTGACAATATGCAATAAGGCAGGATCGATGCGATCGAATTACTGCGGAATACATGAATGCGGCCAAAATTACTGGACTATTTAAAATTTAGCTCAAATCATAAGCATAATGAGTACCAGTAGCAGCAGTGAAATCATTATCTCTCGCTTTGACAAAGTAACTAAGTTATAATAAATTTACTTGCACATTTTTATAAATGTTTTTAAATTTCTGAACCTTAAAACTTTTAATATTACCTATATTAATAAAATAAAAGCAATAAAAGATTTTAATAAATAATTTTAGTTTATGGTTTAAAACTATAAATATTTTAATTTTCAATTAATTCGATTGAATAATAATGATTTTAGAAAAAAAATTTTAAAACATTAATATGTACTCAAAAATTTTGTTATAAATGATATTAAATTATTCCCAATTGTTTTTATTTTTTAGGTAATAAGAATTAAATATGCGTATTTAATTACAATTAGTATTAAATTATAAACATGAAAATAATTTTCATAAATTTAAAATTTTGTATAACTGTAGTAAGTGTAATAAATGAAAAAGTCATAATCAAGAAAAAATTTAGAGGCAATTAGAAAGGAGATTTTCAATTTTGTATGCATGATAAAGGATATTTTATGGAACTATTCTTGTAATTCGAAAAAAATCCTCTGTCTAATTATTTAAATAATAATAAAATTTAAACTTTTATTTTGAAAGTTTGATTAATAATCGTAGCATAGGTTATAGAAGTTTTGCATGACCAGTTACGTAAAAAGAAAGAGATAGAAATACGAGTATAGTACATATTTACTTTACTACTATCTCTCATTTCTACAGTGTCTTACATTTTTCCAGGAGAAATTATTTTTATATTTGGATTACATATTTTAATTAATGCTCGTATAATTAATGTACAAAAAATATAATTTTGAAATTATTGGTTTTATTAGTCTGATAACATAATATCTTTTATTTATTTCTTTCAAAAATTGAAAATAAACCTTATTTATTCATATTTGTAAGATGTAAATCATTTAAAAATATTTACTTTTTAATTATGTCAATCACCATGTATATGCAGTGAGCAAAAATGTTTGACAACAATTTATACAATCATTATTTTTATTATTAACATATTTTCCGACAATCTATAATAATTTAAATTCTAAAAATAAAATAAATTTTATCGAATATAGTAGCTGGAGAATTTGTGATAAATATTGATTGCGATAACGAATAAACTTATTATATAAAAGAGTTTATCGAATTATCTATACTTTGATAATTATTATTTAAATGATTAGATAGATCTAAAATCAATGTAATTATTAAAAAATAATCTAATCAATCGTTCATTTGACGGTATAAATACAAAACTTTGTAAATCATAAAACCATTGCGGATTTAACGCTTGTAGAATTCGCAAACATGGCAGCTCCACTTATATTCTTCTTCTTGACTATTATATCTATTTCCCTCGGTAAGAAAATAATTTTTTAATAATATATTTCAAATATAATTGTTTCATTTAATATAATTTTTATAAAGTTTAGCAATTTTTGAGTCTAAAAATTAATAATAGTTTAAGAAATTAAGATCTCTTTAAATAATAAAAATAATCAAATTTTTTGTTAAAATTTTACTAATAAAATCTTAAAAAAAAATTGTCTGAATCATTTCTGTTGATTAATGTAAAACGTATAAATATCTAAATTGTAAAATATTCTTGAAGTTTATAATTTACCGATTATTTAAGAGATTATTAAGAAATATAAAATAATAAAAAATTTTATTTGTTATTTCATGAATATTAATTTTAATTTTAATTTCATATATTTTGTATTGATTATTCAGCTAATAAGTACTATTATATTATTAAATTATTATAAAAACATTCAAAGTACTTTTTGAGTTATTGCATTTTTTAAATATTTTATTAAAAAAAAATTTATTATTGCGAAATGATAAATTTAATTGCGATAAAAATAAGGAATTGATTTCTTGTGTCATTATGGCAATATAGTTTTCAATTTATTCAATAGAAAATCATTGTTTTCTTTTTTTATAGGAAACCCTTCCGGCAGAATTATTAATGGTAAAGAAGTACCAGTAAACGAAATTCCTTATCAGGTAAATTAAATTTTTTAAATCAATTTTATTCTAATAAAATAATAATGAAGTATTTCTTTCAATTCAATAAAATTCAAAATTCGATAATATTTGCTGATATTTTATTAGTGCTGACGTATATTATTAATCATAGATTTCTATAAGAACTCCATCATTCGATCATTTCTGCAGTGGGTCCATTATCACTTCATATTATGTTTTGACAGCTGCTCACTGTTTTGACAGGTAATGCATTTTTTCGATCAATATTATTATTTTTATAAACATGAAAATAATAAATTTTCATCTAAGATTATTGAAACAAAATGTTTGAAACTTTGCAGTATAATTTCTACTTTGAATATAAACTTAATTAAAAAATATTTAAATAGTAACGAAATTTCGAAACATCTTTTTTTTTTAAATATTAAAAAAAAAAATTTTTGTCGAGTGTATTCTTGGAAAAAAAATGGAATTAAACTGATTGTTTATATTTATTTTGATTTTTCAATCTTATCCTCATAGCAATTTGCTTTATGAATTAGTTAATTAATAAAATACATTATAAATAAATATAAATTTTATTGCTTAAATTAAATAAAACCATAGGAATTCACATTAAATTAAAATTATTTGTATTTTTATTGTATCATATTTGATTTTAGTTATTTACACACGTGTGGGCGTTTGAAAATGTTTCATATATTAATTTTTTAACTTATTGTTATAGTTTCAGAAAGGAAGATTTATTAATTATAGCCGGAACAATTGATTTAAGACACGGTGGTACTAAACATAGAGTGGCTGAAATTATTATACACGAAAACTATGATGAAAATAATTCTTGGATTCATGATATTGCATTGATTCGGGTAAAATAAAATAATTATCACAATATACCAGTAAAATAATAAATTTTTTCAACTAATATAAATAATGTTTTTAATTGTTCATTTAATTAGTAAAGAATTATGTAATTTATAATTAAAATATTTTAGTCCGAGACGCCATTTAATGTGAAGATGTTTGGAATATTGCCTGAACCTTATGAAAATCCTTTGGTTGGCCAAAGAGCTATAGTTTCTGGTTGGGGTGTTACGGTAAATTTCAATTTATTTTAATAATCAATCTCAATAATTGTATACTTAGCTATCTACTTAAAACATCAATTTTGCAGGAGACGGGAGAAATGTCGTCAGTATTGAAGAAAACTGAAATTTTCATTGCTCCTCAAGACGTATGTAAAAATGTATACAATAAAATACACTTAACAGTTCACAATACTCAGATTTGTGCTCGCCATCCAAATCAAGTAGCCGGAGCTTGCAATGTACGTAAAACATAAATTATTATTGTAGTATCGAAATTACTGTCAATATAAAATATAAATAAACTTATTTATAATTTTAGGCTGATTCTGGTGGTCCGATGATCGTTAATGACAAATTAGTGGGAATCGTTTCATGGTCGAACAACTGCGCTACGCCACAGTTCCCGACAGTCTACACACGAGTCTCGCATTACATGGATTGGATTATTGCACACATAGCTTTTATTAGGCCTTAGTAAAATATTAAAAGTATCAGTAACAAACTTTGTAAAAGTATTGAAAATATATATATGTTTGACTAAAAAAAAATTAATGTGTTTTCATTTTTAGTTTTAAATTTTCTAATAAAATTAATATATTTAAAAAAAATTAAATTTTTAATAAAAAATTAAATTTTTAATAAAAAATTTATCGAAGCACTTAAATTTAATAGTAAATATATGTAGACCATTCAGCTGCATAACGTTAATATAGTGCCACGCGTCAAACCTGCGATACAAAATGAAACTGACTTGGAAATAAATTTTATTTCAGCGCGAACTATATCAATAATAAAGTTCGATAGGAAAAATTAAAAATATTTTGTAGCACAATATTTGCAAAATACAGTATTACCGTAAACACTTTTGGTCACATTTTATAATTATATTTTAAAAGTTTATTCGCTGGTTTAATTGGTAATTTTCCTAAAAAATTTTTGCTTTGATAAAATGAAATGCTTTACGATTTTGATGCATTATTTTGTAATAAATAAAAATTTTTAAAGGAAAAAACATTAGAAGAAGATATTTATAAAAAATATTCTATCTATTTAAACTAATAATAAATGGAAAAGCTAATGAAATTTTATTAGTATTAAAATAAAATAAGTTATTTTTTATAACAAAAACTGCTATACGTTAGCTTATAAAATCCCTTTGCATAGTTTGCAAATCGTGCTGTTCAGTAATATTACCGCAGACCATTATTTCGTACCCTTATCACAAAAATTGTACATAGTCTAAAAGATTTTTCAATCATTATGAAACCGAAAATGAACCGCTTTTAGTTTTCTCAAGAAAAAAATTTTTTAATTTTTTATTTTACGGAATTTTAAAATATTAAGTTTCTATAGATCAGTCATTTTAAATTTTGAAAATATGACACTGGATTCGGAATCCGCGACACCAGAAATCCATTAAATTATGTATATTTTTTTGCGGTGCTTTCATATTAATTACATGCACAAAGCATCTAAGCATTTTGAAATAATTCCAAAATTTTCTAATATTCATTAATTTTTTCTTGAAAATGATGCGTCTAAGCAAAAATCCAAGGTTCATTGCATACAGCCAACGTGACGAGATGTTTCATTTTACGAAAATTATTGTTCATTGATCAGCACTTCCCAATTCCTTACGTTTACAAAAGAGTTAAAGAATTTTAGTTTTAAAGTGTCGTTCACCATTCCTTTTTAGGAACTTATTTTCTTCATGGTAGAGTAAGATTTTGCTTTGCTATTTATCAACAGACTCGTAAAACTATTGTCGCAATTTAACGTAATTGCCATTAGGTTAGTGCTATAACAATTCCATTTGATGACTGATATTAGAGAAAATATTAGCTATGGTATAGGTATGCACGTAGAGAGTAAGATTAGAAAGTTATGTATTAGGAAGGGATTCATACCCCGAATTTATCACCAAGTCATTAAGATAGTATGAGAGTAAATCCGTTTTCTTTTAGAAATCTTGAAATTTTAAATACATGTAATTATATTTATGCGTTTTACATAAGTACTTAATATTTTAGAAACATCGTCTACGTTAAAAGATTTATAAGGCTTTAAAGTTATAGATTTTAATACGTAGCAGATAGACGCATTTTAAAAAAATCTCTATTTTGCTCTCTATTTCTATATTGCATAAAAAAAATTTTCTGTTAATTGTTTTAAAAGCCTAATATTTATAAAAATATGATATTACGATTGAATTAAAAAAGAACGATAAAAATTGATCGTTTCATTATCAAGTAAATGTAATCGAAAGTGTGCTGTTGAACGTTTCGAATAGTTTCGGATACAAACGGTGCACGTGTGTGTGTGTGTGTGTGTGTGTGTGTGTGTGTGTGTGTGTTGCTAGCAGTCACCGATAGACCGAGCTTTCTTTGTGTTGCTCGTTGGAAACAATTGAGAGAAATACTATAGATATAATTGAGGATCTCTTTATGCCTATACTACCTTAAAGAGGAGGTATTACATGTTTTATAAAAAAAGCTGGATTATTGAATTCAATCAGAACAATGTAATGGCAGCTATCTTGAACTTCAGAAGCACTTTTACAGGTTTTTGGTACTTAATGAGAAATTGAAAAGACAAACGTTGAGGTCATCACTTTGTTATAAAATGAAAACGTTAGAAGATTCGTTATAAAATGAAGAAATGTTACTCGTTTATGTATGCTTATCATCATTTTGTTGAATGCTATGTTTAAGAAAGAAGTAGAAAATCACGTGTTCCTGGCCAGCGATAAAACTTTCAGTGAAACTATAACATAACTTTTACCAAAAAACTCTACTCGATGTTAATTTTTCAAAACTTCAAGATCCTATCACCTCGTGTGAGATGACAAAAGACTAATATACATCTGTTTAGAAAGAACAAGACGCCAAATATATATTGGGTTAATTGTTAACTTCCACCGATAAAGTTTCCATTGATTCGAACATAGCAAATACGTTTATTAATAAAGATTAGTAAGAAAAGGATTAGCATGTATTATAAAAAAAAGAGACGAAGAAGATTCTGAAACTTGCAAAAAAAAATAAAAAAAAATAGAACTATAGAAGATTTAAATTAGCCTGATTTAAGAAAAATAATTTTGATCATTTTAAAGAAAAATATTTACTTGGCTCGAGAATTTCTGCTCTTGGTTTTACAGACAAGAAAATATTTTTTTTTTAAATGATTTTTCTGGTTCAAAATTATTGTTTTTTAATCAAATTAATTTATTTATCGGTGTATAAAATTGGTTGATTGATATATGCCAAACGTGTCTGAAGATGAATTCAATTCATGTAGAAGACTTAACGGACAAAACAAACGTCAGTTTAAGTCAAGTAAAGCAACAACATCGAATGTTACTATTGTTCTAGAAAGTTATAACGGAGATCTTCTCTGAATGACACACCTTTGGTAATTTTCAACTCTTATATTTTTCATACCTATATTCAAGAGCTACGTATTTATTTATAGAAAACGACTAAATTATACTAGACGACTGAATCACCTGGCTTCGATTATGCTACTCGAATTGCTGCCGAACATCGGGTTTTAGAACAGCTATCATCAGCCAGCCAGTTGCAATAAAGAGCCAGTTTCTTGACTATACCCTCATCTCGCTTAGGAATGTCGTTCACCTCTTTGATCTTCATTAATGCTTTTATGATAATTTAATTATACTTATTATAATATTGTTGTACAATGGATGCAATAAAAAAATACTGAAATATTTAAAATATTCAATCTGAAATAATACAAATAAATCCTAAAAAAATTTAAGTAATAAAAAATTTGTTTTTCTGTGATTTAGAAAAATGTTAATGTAATATACTATGAAGTAAATTACAAAAATAACTAATAAAATGAACATTTATGTTATACTTATAATGAATATTATACCTACAACTGTCTCATACACAACGATATATATTTATTATCTTTGTGCATGAAAAATTTCATGCGACAGTAATCAAATATTTCACATCATACTCTTTGAAGGGTAATATCAATTCATATTTAAAACAACTTATAATGAAAACACTTTATTGTATGATAAAAAGAGATTTTATTTCCGTTTCATAAAATATTTACTTAACCTGATAAAAAATAAAATACGAGTAGTCTCATAAAAGAAGAGGTCAAACTTTTAAATATTTTGAAAGAAAGTTAGTTATTTTTAAGTAAAAACTATTTTAATTTTTATTAAAGTATCGTCAATTTATTCAGCATAATGCATCGAGTAAATTTATTCTACATGAAAATCTTTTTAAGCTTATTAAATATAATCATAATTAAATAATTAAGAGAGTTTAACACGTTCCCTACCGCGTGGGGCGTGCGCCCCGCGCTGAACTTTCCGTTCAAGCCATTCGGTATTATCATTGTAAAATGAAGAATTTTTTAAAAATTCATTATAGTATTGAGATGTCCATAATTGACTGCATAATGAATTTTTAAAAAATTCTTCATTTTACAATGATAATACCAAATGGCTTGAACGGAAAGTTCAGCGTGGAACGCATACGCCCCCCCCCCTACCCCCACACGACAGGGAACGTGTTAAATAATTAAGAAGAGTATTTCATCGAATAAAATTATTTGAATATTAATTTTACAACTAAACCAAATTGAATCTATATAAGCTGCATTAGCACAGCTGTCTGAAATACAAGTAGAAATTGATCGATGTGGTAATACTGTCTGTTGCATGCTTACTTAATCTACTTGTCAAGACGAAAATTACAAAATAAATGTATAAATAAAATTTATATTACGAATCCCGTTTCTTTTTAAAAACTTTAAAAATAAAATTTTCGTTTAAATTTTTTTTCCTCGAAAATATTAAGAATTAATTTTTATCAAATTTAAAATAATATTTTATTAAATTAACACAAACATTAAAGATGCTTGGTTTTTTTTTTAACCAAACAAAATTTAAATTTTTTAATTATATTTTAAAATTATTATAATGAAATTTCTTTATAAAATTTATTTCATCCTCTTTTCAGATAATGAATGTACTTGAAAAAATTATGTACCTTAATGATTTATGTATTTATAATATTGTAGATTTACTCAAAAAGCATATTATGTAAAGTATGAATGTCTACGTACATATTCTTATTAAAAAGAGTGATGAAAATTTTTTGAAACTTTATAAATTTTAAAGAAAAATTACAATTCAAACCTTATTAAATTATACAATAATTGCAAGATTTAATTTAGATTTGTATTATATAATCGAATTTATTATTATAATTCTTTCATTCTATTGTTTGTTTGACAATTAATTACCTAATTTTATTCTGCTAAATGAAAATTGTCTTTTTCGAGCGTCAAAATTAAAGTGCGGCTGATTTTTAGCGTAGAGTCTGCGGATTGGATGAGACAAGATAGCAGGTCAGCTGGCATCGAAAGATCAATACGCTATGCCAAGCGCCACCAACTCACGTGTTGCTCTCATTTTTTATGACATTTTTCGCAAACACAATGCAATTCAATTTTTTAATAAACAATGAAAAATGTTTAAATTATGTTTCAACTTTAAAAAAATATTAATACCCGCTACTAAAATTATTATGTCAAATATTTTCAATAAGCCGTAAGTCTCAAAAAATATCCCGTTACCGTTTAACACCGTATTAAATTGATTGCAATATATCGTACAACAGATTTTTATTAAATTTTATTGGTTTAATAAAGTGTGGCAGTAAAGAATGAAGTAATTATAAAACATACCATACTTTTGAAATATTATCCAAATAAACTCTTAACGATTTTATTAAAAAATCATTTCAAATAATTATTTTGATGATGTTATGTTTACTTGTTTACTTGTTATATTATTAAAATTATGAATATATTTTCATTTTAAATACGATAGAAATAATGTAATTAAAATACAGCTTATTTTGATAATTCTGGTTTATTTTATTAGTTTAGACATCAATAAAAAAATATACATTGTTGCGAAATTTATAACGTTAACATTTTTTCAAAATTAAAATATTAAATAACTTGATACTGAACTTGACACTAAATAAATGAATCAATAAATAATTGTTTATCAATTATCAAACATCTACAGAAAATAAATTAGTATTTTATACATATTTAAATTCATTAGTAAATTTATTAATTACATATAGCTAATATAGTAAAAAATAATTTTAAATAAATATAATTTAAAAAATCTGAAAATAAAACGCTTAATGTACAAATGGTATAAAAACAAAATAACAAAATATTGTTCATATATAAAACATTAAATTTATTGTACTAATCTATGCAAATAAAACATCTAAAAATAATTTCACAAAAAATATGTGAAATGCGTTGATAATGACATAGCAATTATTTTAGAAAAATCAAAATTTATAAAATTTGTAAAAATAGAATAGTTGTAAATCTTAATGAGCAAACATTCGTAAATATCAACTTTAACAAATTTTAACAATAGTAATGCGATTAATAAATCCAACGTATTGAGTCTAAAGTCAAAGGTTTAAAAAAAATTTAGTTGGTAAGAGTTCATTCTCATACTCTGGCCCTTGTTATATAGCTATAGGCTCTTCAATTCATGCCAAGCAATAAGGTCTTTTGAATATTTTGCTTGTCCCGTATTTCGAATTTTATTCAACATAAATATAGGGAAATAAAATAAAACCTAAGCTTGTTCTTGCTGTTTAAAAAGAATTGTTTAAAACTCTTTCTTTTTTATGTGCAGTTAATGAGAGAACGAGAGAAAGAAAGTATAAAGTAAGAGGGAAAAAATGCGCGAAAAATAAAAGCGATCGAAAGATGAGTGAGGCCAAAAGAAGCGGCAAAATTGTTCACACTCCCAGCTCCGAAGGGTACACGAGCTTTCGTTTTTCCTCCGCTCGTTCCATCTTTCGCTTTCTCCCCGTGTAAGCGAATATATTCAGGTGTATGCACCGGTTCTTATCATCGAAGCACAATCGCAACTCCGTGTCTAGTCCTATTAAAGCAGCGCGCTGATGACGAGCGATTCTAAAGTTCAGCGAATCGCGGAACGGGGACATAAAAACTGCGGGAGGCGGTGGGGCATAAATGAACCAGTGGTAGGACAGGAGAATGAAAAGGCGCGGCGCTCCGGCGTTATATTGCACCCTCTCCCTGCTTCCCCCTTCTCCCCCTAACTACCGACAAAGAAGAGAATTGCGCTCTCTCCGTCCAGAAAAGCTCTTTCGTTAAAGGTGCACGAGTGCAAGTTGTGCAGCTTCTTTTCCCGTTGGGAGAGCTCCTGCACAACAACGTGGCCGCGAGCTTGAACCGTCGCTCGCACTGGTGTACTTATTTACATTGCTAATGAATTTTCATTTCCTCTTACCGTTTCTCTAAGTGGCACGCATCGGGTATCGTTTATTCGTTTTGCCCTCTCTACGTTTCTTAAGCTTCTCGAAAATTTAGAGTCATGAATAATTGATTTGTCTTATAATGTCGATAAAATTTTGCTTTAATCGCACGACAGTCTGACTTAACAGCGAATTTAAAAATAGTGACCAATCAGCAAACGAAGCGAAATGTTTTTGCTGTAAAAAAACTTTATCGATTCATAATTATAAAATTACATTTATTTTTTTTAAATATCATTTCATATTTTAAAAATAAAAATAATTTTTCAGATTTCTCACCAACAGATTTAATATACTATTCTTCAACCATTAAACATTTATTGCATAATTATTATTTTAGATAAAATTTAATATACAAATTTTTTATTCACTTTTAATCCTATATTAAAAACAAAAGCCAAAACAAAAATAAGGGTACACTGTGAAAAAAGTCCGTAGTAAAAATAAGTATGAGAGGACAACTATTATATTTTGGAATTCTTGACAATAATTATTGGTAAAATTGACTATATTTAGTTATATTAACTCATATTGTATAGTCATCGTTACTATATTGAATTGGTTAAAAATTTAAGTTAAATCTACTGCTTTAAAGAAGTAAACTTAACTATCATTTCAGAACTATTTCCTATTGTTATCTGGACTAGATTTTAGGTATACTATATTAACCTTCAGAATATAGTCATTTTTATTATATTGTAATGGTTGCATATTGAAATCATATCGACTACTTTAGAGTAGTAAACCTAACTATCTTTTTATTTGTCTGACAACTATGATATTTAATACTCTAAACTATTTACAATTACTATGATAATTACATTTAAGGTATATCAACAACATATATATATCAACAAATATATATATATATATATATATATATATATATATATATAATCATAGTTTCTATCAAAATAAATACCAAAATCCTATATACTATTATTAATTTAAATTAATACAAAAGTTATATTAATTTTTTTAATACTTTTTAATTTTAAACAATACTATACACTGTAAAAGAAATTTTAAATGTAGAATAATTACAAGTGTGTATGGATCGCCATGCAACTTATATGACTCAAATATAAATCTTAATTCTACAAGCGTTGCGTAGCGGTTATGGTTAGGGCGTCTGCTTCGTAATGCGAAGGATCCGGGATCACGATCCCGCCGTAGGTCAAAAATTTTTCTGCATTTTTTTCCGTAAAATAATGTGTAAAATAACATTTGCGACAATGCAAATAAATGATTGTTTGTAATAAAAATGTTTAAAAATATTTTACAAGCATAATGAGCACTGATGTTCCATATGAAATATCCTAGATAGAGACAATCCGTATAAGCAAAAATAATATATTCTATTTACTAAAACATTTTGCTAACTGAAATAATTTTACTTTTTATTTTGAATAAATATTACTTTTATTCAATCTTTTAAATGATTCAATTCTTCAATTGGTTCTAGTAATCTTTTCTCTCAGTATATGTTATTGATTAGTTACTTTTTACTATCAACAATAATCTCCGTAACTATGATAATTGTTACTAATAACTACTACATAATAGCCGAGATGTTTTTTTAACTATTTTTCTGAGTTCGAGTAAGTAGCCTTTTTTTATAAATTAAACTTAAAAAATTAAATTGATTCAACTACTCGTTTATACATTTTTTTACTATTTATGTTAAGTGCAGTTAAAGTAACTAAAAAGATTAAATTATTATTCCGTTCAAATTCATTTATTGATTTAACTTTTAAATAGTGAATTTTACTATTTTTAATAGTCAATGTAACTAAAATAATTTTTATTTTGTAATTAATAAATAATTGTTGAGGTGTTCTTTAACTTTTTTTTTTATGTTAAAACTGCCAGTTTTTTCTCTCAGTGTAGATAGAAAAATATTACAATTAATTGTAAATAACCTTTGAAAACTAGTTTTTTCATTTAAATTTTTCGCTATTAATAAAAATGATAAAATAAATTAATAAACTTTGACCGTAAATATTGAAAAATTAGTACAAGAATTTTTTTAACAACTTTGTGTGAAAATAATTTATCCACTACGTGAAAATTGAAGAATTAAATTTAAGAAAATAACAATTTTTGTAGAATTTAAAGTTATATCTCAGATACACCTTTTAACAGTACTTATATTTTTAAGTATACATTGTAATCTGCAACCGTTGCATATTGATCGATTGCTTCTATAAAATAATTTTGAATTTGTCATAATGTTTATAAAATTTAATTCATTATTTGCACATGCAAACAATCAATGACAAAGTATATTGTGTTTGTACTAAAGTTATATACACTAAAAGTATTGATTTTAACCCAGGAGTAGGCGCGCCTACAAGACTAACTCTAGCTGCCAGTTGTCGGTCATTTCGACAAAAATTTATTTATCGTATGTTTGTGTGATAACTTGCGAGAAAATTCGAATATTATGAGTATAAAAGTTAAATTTGCTAATTACATTAAAATCTATGCTTCTTATTAAGGGGTTACCCCCTCTTGCGACTTTGAAAAAATCGATTTTTTGTTAATTGCATTTTTTGGAAGTATAAGTATCTGAGAATATGACATGGAAATTTCAAGTCGATCCGAACAAAATTGACTGAGATATGAGCGTTGAAAGAGAAGAATCCGTTGTGTAAACAACCGGCTACTTTAAACTTTAAACGCGTTTTTCTCGAAATGGCATTTCTGAAGTCGGTGACCAAGATTACTCAAACACTAATGAACCGATCTTCTTGAAATTTTGCAGGCTTGTTTAATACATAAAAATGTAGTTTTTAATCGTTTGATTTTTTGTTTAAAAAAAAAATGGCCGTTTTATAGCCAAAAAACGGCCGTTTTTTTTCGTTAAAATCAAACCATTAACTTTGACTGTCCGTTATTTTGTGAAAAATGAATATTTTTTTAAATCCTTTGATTAAAAACTAGTTTATATTTATATTTAACTAAATCTATCCACATTTTTTGATTCAAATGATTCACTTTGCCGCAATGTTGGTCACCGCAAACCGTATAAATAAAAACACTATTTCATTGGCGGCCATTTGCCACTTAACAATGTAATATTTTGCAATAAAAAAATTACTGGAAGTTCTTCAAGACGTATTCTTTAACATGATATAATAATCGTTTGAAAAAGTTTTGTAGTTTTCTTTAAAAAAATTCATGAAAAAGGCCTTTTTTGTTGAGCTACAAGTGGGGGTAACCCCTTAAGCTGATTGAGAGTTTTATATATGAAAATTATAAATCAAAAAATGCTTGTTTGATACATTTTATGAACATTATATTGATATAATCCTTACGCAACGAAATGAAACAATAATATCTGTTGATTTTCTACAATATATCAAATGTTAATTTGTTATACAGTACTATTTGATAAGCAAAGAGAGAAGAAAATATCATTTATTTCATACAGATTCATTTTATAATCACATAATTTTATTTAATAAAAGATTAAACTTAATTTTAAATTAAAAATCTAATCAACTGAATTTTCTAAAATAACATTAATATTTTGATTAATAGTTGTAATTTTAAAAATGCAATATTATACCACATGATATAAAGTGAAATTTTGTTTAAAATACCTTATTTTACAGTGTATTGGTTTATTTGGAGAAAAGTAATAACCAACGGATTTTGTAATACGGAATAATGTAACGTTTTAAATTTCTAATAAATTAATAATATAAAATAATATATTTAAAATTTGAGATTTGAAATTTGAAATATTTAGTTTTCAATCTAAAATTTTTTTACACAGTGATAAACTATTTGATTTATAATTTATTCTTTTAATAAAATTTACAAAAATTCATAATGGTAAAAATAATCTGCACGACGGCAACAATGACGATAACAAGAATTAAATAAGAAAAAATGTGGACCTTTGCATAGCGATAAGTTTCAAATATCGCGGTGATATATGCAAGATAAAACTTTGAGGTAGAAAATTCCAGAAGGAATTATAACGCAAAACTAACCGCGAATGAGAAGGGCAGCCGGGCAGTCAGGCCTCGAAAAAGCTACCCCCATAATTAGTTCGCGTGAATCGACGCAACTTCCGCTCATTTTACTCTCTTTCACTCTCTCTCTCTCTCTCTCTCTCTCTCTCTCTCTCTCTATCAACTCTTTCATTTTCTCTCTTTTCTGTATCCGATTTCTTCTTCTTTGACTGTATAGTGAGAATTAATAAAACTGTGGATGCACTTTGCTTGTTTTATGTATTAAAGAAAATTAGTCAAGTAATATTCAGGAGCACAAGCATTAAGAGTTTAGTTTACTCTTTATCGCTTTAGTAAAAAAAAAGAGGGCAATAATAGTTTTATTAATAAAGTTTCAATAAATAAAAGTATCATTTCTTTATGAATTCTCCTTTTTCATTAAATAAGCTCTTATTTCACTCAATTTGTTTCGTCTCAATTTTAGTTAAATAAATAGATATAATAATTCTGATAATTTTTATCAGAAATATTAATTTATTTATTTCATTATTAATAAAATATTGAAATAGAAAATTAAATAAAAAATTTTACTCTTTAAAAATAAATGTAAAAAACTTTTCAAGTTCTTTCACAATAAAATTTTAATTATGTTTACACGCGTACTTTGTTTCATGCATAATTAAATCTCAATAGTTGTGGTGTAAGTAATAATTAAATTGTGAAATATAATATTATATATATATATATTATTGATAATAAAGTATTAAAATCTCAGCTACACTTAATATTAATGAAATAGGTATGAGAAAATACTTTTATAATAATAATGATCGTCGTAGATAGACTAAAAAGCTCTTGTCACGGAAGTCAGGCTACTCGCGATGCTCGTTGTTTTAATGTCTGTTAACCACAAACTCACGTATCTTTGCATTTTAAAGTGGCTCCCGAAAATTTCATGAAATATTAGAATCAGTTTAAATTCAGCTTAGGCATTTTCTAATATTATTATTATAATTATTATAATTATTGTAATAATAATAATTATTATTATTCTTAAGGGGGCAGTCTGGGTCTTTTACATGAAATTTCAACAATTTTTTTTTAAACAGAAGTATTTATTTTAATGTATTGAAACTTTTGCATATCAAAGAATAATCATTAAATTATATAAAAAAAATTTTTTTTTTTTCATTTTTATTTACAAAATGGCGGCTGCAACAGAGACGTAAAAAAAAATGGCTGACACGATATCTCATGACTGGAATGCCTGAAACAAAAAATTCGAACGGCATTTTGAAAAATAGTCGATTGACTATAGCCCCTACCAGAATTAAAAATTTTGGACGAAAAAAAACAAAATGGCGGACTTTTTAATTTTTTGACCTGTTTTTTGCAATAAAATTGTTCAATAAAATTGTTAAAAATGTATAAAAAATTCTGAATCTGGTAGGGGATAAAGCTATACATGTCCTGAATACTCAGTTAAAATTTCAGCCCGATCGGTAATATTGATTTTTCAAAATCATATCAGCCAGGTCAAAAAACGTTTCGAGAAAAACGTGTTTTAATGTAAAAATGGACATAAAATTGCTCGCACACATTCCATTGTATCGCATTATATACGATATATTTCTTGGCTTTCCTGACCAAAATAAAAATTTGTACACTAATTCTATATGTATATAGTACCTAAAAATCATGTTTTTAGAAAATCGATTTTTTTAAAAAAAATGACCCAGACTGCCTCCTTAAATTAATTCTTTCAATAAGAGTCTCTATATTATATAAATTATTCATAAGTTGTATAATACGTATTTTGATATAAAACACTTATGTTTATATGACGCTTACAAAGATCATTTATGAAATGCAGATTTGCTTTTCGAAATATCGTTTTTGTATGATACATATAGCAAGAAGAACCACTAACAGAGATATACTATTTTTTGGATTAATACGTATTTGCAAATTGCTTTTTCTTCTTATAATTTTAAATAAAGACCATTTACGTTTGCGACTTGAATATCAGGAGACACTGCTGTTTACATTTTGTATTTGAAAATATAATTCAATTAAAAAGAAAAATGTGAAATTCCGCATAAAGTAATTTATATGAGAAAAAAAAAAAAAAGAAAAAAACGAATAACTAAGTACCATATTGTTTTTTGCTCATTTCACAAATATCAATTGCATTTCGCTGCCTTGTCATTTAGATCAAACACGTAGTATCGCTACTCGCCATGCGTTGGACCACAGGTTATCTAAAATTTAAAATTATGTTGAAAATTTGAAACTATATTTGTTGTTTTTTAGTCGTTCTCTTACTAGTTGGCGTGCGTGCACCTCCTACTCGTTGCCTAGCGCTCCCGCAAACAATTGTCATTACACTTTCCTGTGTGTTGCTAACTACACGTAAAAAATCGCCCAAAATTTTCAGTTTTTTTTTTATTTTTTTTTTTATTTATTTTTTTTATTTATTTATTTATTTTTTTTCGTTATGGAAGAGAACGGCATCGATGTCTCAATTTTTTCATGCTCCCACCTTAGCAGCCTTACGGCGAGGATTAAACATCGAAACAATTCAAAAATTCGCTGGACGGTCTAAAAACTCAACAGTTTTCGCAAATTTTTACGATAGACCATTACGGAAAAAGAAAAACGGATTTGTAGCAGCAATCCTTAAAAAAATAACTAATTATTTTTTATTTTTTTTTTTTCCCTTCATTCCTATCTATGTTCGATTATTATTATTCATTCATTTATCTATAGTTAGTTTTTATAATTTTTAAAAGAAGCGAATAAATCACTAACTTGATAAATCGAAAATTGTAATATTATTTACGAGTTTGATCTAGAGAACGAGACAGCGAAGTATAATTGAACGATCGAGTGAACTCGTACCTTAAGTGAAACTCGATCATAATTATATGAGCTGCCTCGTCCTAATAGATCAACCCTGGTAAAATTTTCTCATTCAAAGTTTTAAAATAAAGGAAAGCTGTTTGCGAGAGCGCTGAGCAGCGAGTAGGAGGTGCACGCACGCCAAATAGTGAGAGAGCGACTGAAAAACAACAAATATAGTTTAAAAATTTTAACATAATTTTAAATAAACTGTAATTCAACGAATGGCGAGTAACAATACTACGTGTTTGATTCAGAGAACGAGGCAGCTCATACAATTAACATATGATCGAGTTTCACTTAAGGTACGAGTTCACTCGATCGTTCAATTATCATTGAACTCTTTAAAATTTCATATATAATTAATTCATTATTGTAATGTAATGCTTTTGTGAAAATAAAAGACTAAATAATTATATTTTTTATTGATACATCTGTTTATAGCCCGTTTATGATACTGAAAGGCGACTTGCATCGGGTAATTAATTTACCCATAGCAATGCAACGGAATGTTCTAATATCAAACGAGCAGCACGTGCATCAATATTTTGTGAAATTTAACGAAGCGTGTTGCACTATGGTACTGAAATTGTATTACAACTTTATAATTCCTCCATAATACTCTTAACATGTGTAAGTAAATTTGCAAAGTTTTTATTTCTTTTAAATTTTATTAATCAAGAATCACAATTGATAAAAACATGTCTTAAATAAAACTAAATTTAATGCATTTTAAATTAAGGCAAAGTAATGTATCTATCATTTGTAAAATATAATTGAATTAAATATTTTTATTTAATAGTAATACATAATATTTACTCTTTTAAAAGGTGCACGTTAGTAGAAAAAATTACTTTAATCAAGAAAAATATTCTCTCCAAAATGACTTTCTTGTTTCGAATTATTTTTTTCTTAATTCTAGAAATTAGTTTTTGCTTAAGAAACTAAAAATTTTTCATCCAAGAACTTAACTCTTCATCGAAGCATTTTATTTTTTATTTGAGAATTTTATATTTTTAAATAAAATAACAGTATAAATTTGTATAAAGAAAATCTACTCTTAATTTAAGAGTCGGCTTTTTTTTTTTTTTTTTTATTCAAGAGAGTTGATAAGTTAAATGAAGTTAATTTTTTTCGATTTTCAATAATTTTAATTTTAATACATTATCTATTAAATAAAAAAATCATTTATCGGTGCAAAATGTCAAACTCTTATATAACTTTTGCTGTCAAATTCTCATGTAGGAAAAGAAAATCTCTTACCGCCTAGTGATGATATCTCAAAACAAAAATATTAAAACCAAAAGCAAAAATTCTTGAGATAAGAAAAACATTTTTCTCGAAAATGATTTCTTTTTTTGGTTCAAAATTAATTGTTTTTTTTTTTTTAATCAAATTAATTTTTCTATCGATGCAAAAACAAAAATGAAAAAAATTTTTCTGATTTGATTATAAATAAAAGAAAAAAATTCTTTGCATTCAAAATATAGCAGAAGAGTTTTTATTTTGTCAACTCATGCATTGCTAACAAATATTCATGCGGAAATATATTTTTTTGCTGCACAAACTTTAAACTTAAATAATTTAGAATTGTTTTTAAATCATAAGAAATTTAAATGGTTTACACTTATTAGGACGAGTAATAAATAAATAAATAAATAAATATATATATATATATATATATATATATATATATATATATATATATATATATATATATATATATATATATACATACATAATGCGTGTCTGGTTATGCTCGGACTTAATCTACTAACGGCGCTGATATATAGTAACACATATTCGTACCTTGTATTTACAGGACAACCTCCTAAATTTTCTAATTCAATTGAATGTGGGTTTACTACTACAATTATCAGTAAAGATATAGTTTTTTAAAATTCTTCTTTTTATAAATATACTTTCGATTATCAATATAGTTTTATTTATAAATTATCTAAAGTAATGTATTTTTCACATACTTATAAATAAAATAAAAACGAAAAAATCTCGCAAACAAATTTGAAAAACTGTTGTCTTTAGAGCCGGTGAAATTCACTAAAAAGCCTTAATCATAATATAATTATAATTCATTGTTCGAAATTGTGAAGCTATTATTTCATTTTCAAGCAGTGATAAGACAATTGACTGAATGCACAATGTTTTTACTGTAGAGCAATGAATTGTAAATCCGAAGATTATAAGCACAAACATTTCTCGGTAAACTAGCTGTTCTTTTAAATGAAATAAAATTTATTCGAGTTTTCATCTAATGTACTTAGTACTCCTATGCATAATACTGCTAACGAGCGGTTAGTGCTTGTATTTACAAAATAATAGATTCCATATGATATTTTGTATAGGTATATAAATATTTATAAATCAAGTTTTAAATAATATAAAAATAATTATTACAGAAAATGTTAGATAAAAAAATATATAATATTTATTTTCCAGGTCAAAATCTGATTTTTACAGAATAAAATATTTAATTTACAAATTAATAAAAGTATTTTGACGTTATATTTAAAAGTTATCTGATAAATAATTAAAAAAAATAACATATATTTATATGGGATTAATCAACATTTTAATAAAAATATAAAACATTAAATTTTAATTAAAATTTTTTAATAAGAAGGAAATTTTATTATTACTTTAAAAATTTTCTATAAATAGCCGTTGATTTTATTTATTATTAAATTAATTTCTATTCTTCATAAGAAGTACGTTGAACAATATATTCAATTAAATTAACGTATCTTAGCGTTCTTTGCTCTTTAATAGTTATATTTATTTCACGAAATTGTATTTATTCAAACTATTCTTTTTTGTTGCTTTAAATTTTTGAGTATATTAGAAATATTGTGTATTGTATGCAATTTCTTGAAAACATTTTTTAATATCATTATAAAATTGACTCAAATGTATTACGGTAAACAATGCCAATGGATAAATTGTTTTTCGTAAAAAATCCAAACCCCCAATCATTGGGTTTTTAAAAAGTTTAGCAAAAATTATCCCGTTTACTTCATTCGGCATATAAATAAATAACGATTTCAAATTATTTATGTTAAAAAAAGAAGAAAAAAAAATGAAACAGTTTAAAAAGATTTGTTTGTCCGGTCATGGTAGGCTTAGTGTTAATGAATTCAATTTTTTCGAGAAATAATGATAAAGATTAACTTCTACGATAGTTTTTACATGCGCACGTGTTCTGTAAATAGATACTTTTTGAGTTTGAGCGTAGATCAGTAAGAAGGGTTGCATCAAGAATAACTTCGATGCATACACAGTTTAACTCTAAAATGATTATATTTAAGTAAAACTATCGAGGAAAAATCAGTTTGTCTTGGAGCAAAAAAACTCAATAGTCGTAGTATCTTTTCTTCAATGAGATTTCTCTGCGGTATTAACTGATCGTTGTACTTGAGATTGGGGCTCAATAGACCCGTGCGCGTGTAATTTTCTGCGTAGTTGATCGAAGATTATCCGCTTTGCGGTTGAAATTCTCACCTATTCAGCCATGCTGTTTTAATTTTTTTAAACCGCTCACTGGCTAACCGTGCGGTCAGGGGTACAGAATCCCATTGTTCTTCGTCCAGGTAGTCCATTAACGGTGGCAGAATATCCTGGTGTGAGAATAGCGTGATTACTCGTTATAATAGTTTAAAGTCTTTCGAGTTTATAAGGCTTAACAGTGTGGCCGGTGGCACGTGGACTTCGTCGAGACGGAAACGTGCCGTCTCTGCCCCGACGATCTGTTCAAAGTTGTGTAGAGTCATGGGGCGAGCCCATTATGCATCGGAGCTAGCATCTGCAATCACCTGCTATAAGAGAGCTTTTGCCCATATAATAGCGATGAATTATCGTTCGCTAAATATAAGTTAATCTTTAATTCTGACGATTATAGTTTGCAACTATATTTCTCTATTCGATAAGATTTCTCAAATCCTTGCTAGTTAAAATTATCACATTAATAATCATTTAATTTAATTGCAATATTTAAAATTTAAATAGTTTATTTATATATAATATTTTACGGTTTTTCAAGTTAACTTGTGTGTCTTTTGTTTTTTTAAGGCCGACGTTTCGTGAACATTACAGTTCACTTACTCAAGACTGACCTAAAACTTTATAAAGTTTATTTGTTTACGTTTTTATAAACACTGACTTTTGTTGCTACCAGTTTCTATTTAATTTTCTTACTAAACTCTAATTGGTAAATATATATTTATTTAAAAATTAAAAAAAAAATAATGTTATTAGTAAGAAATGAAAATTCAAATTTTCATATATTTTTTATTATAAGTAAATCAATAACGCAAGTTGCATTGACCTCTTTAAATCTGGTTTTTTTCCAAGAGTAAAAAGTTACTTTTGTGTAATACGAATAATGTTATGTGTTTCAAATAAAGTCAAATAACATAGATGGAGGTATTATATGTTACTACTTTGTATAAAAATTATGCTTAACGCTAAGACATATACATGCATACAAAATTACAACTTTATTATTATAAATTTGATATTGAAGTTCTAAATCAATAAAATAAAAAATAAATACTATACAGCAGATTTATTTTGATCAAATAGTAATGCTGAGCTATATTTTCAATTATTAATCGATGAATAAAAGAAGTAAACATTTTTTTTTCATTGACTGTTTGAATTAATTTATCTTTCCAATACAATAATAAATTATTTAATAACATAAACCCACGAAATATAAGAAAATAGTCCAATCTTTTATCAACTACTTTATCGGCATTTGTCTGTATTTTACTTTAGTGCTATTTTATTTTAGATTATTTTTAAAACTTGTTTGATCGAGTTTAATTGAAAAAAAATACTTTTTCATAATTTTTTGAAAACTGAAGGGCGATTTAGCAATTCTTAGATCTCATTGGAGTTCAGAGCATCAAAATGCATGAAGATAGCGTAATGAAATATTTTATTTAGACAATATAAGAGTATAAGAATGAATGTGAAAGAAAATTAGATTAAAGCAAAATTATAATTTCTAATATTGAATCACAATATTCAAAATAAGAAACACATTGCTAAAAAATGAATAGAACATAAATGCGTTGTTTAAAAATGGAAAAAATTTTTTTAATTCTAAACTAGATTTTCTTTACATAAATCTTTAAAAACTGTTGATAAAATTCATATTGCCGTAGTAGCCTTTAAGCGATACTATTTTAAACCATTTTGAATGTTTTCAGAAAATATAGCGAACAGATTTTTTTCCATCAAAGTTTATTTCTTAAAATAGATTTTAATATACATGAATGAATTTTCATTCAAGGTATATCAACCAATTCGGTTGAAACAAATTTCTTTGAGACTATTGCTTAGTACTTTGTTCTTAAAAAAAAAAAATGAATTAAGCATGGATATTTAACATTTAGAGACACTACAATTATAATAAATAAGTGTAGATTTAAATACGATTCGAATATAGAATAATAAAATTAATTGTTTAACGTTGTTACCGATAAAAAAAAAAAAAAAAAGCGAGAAAATTTAACAAAATAATTCAATTGAATTTATGTAAGTATTTATCGTTGAACAAATCAATTAATTAGTAAAATTTAACCAGTGAGAGAAAGCTTTTCTCTGCAATTATCTTCCAACTTTTAATTGTAAAAGCGTTTCAAAGTGCTTAATATGTACTGTACTT
The DNA here is from genome assembly GCA_949987625.1 of Chalcis sispes. Lineage (NCBI taxonomy): Eukaryota > Metazoa > Arthropoda > Insecta > Hymenoptera > Chalcididae > Chalcis > Chalcis sispes. The sequence continues at coordinate 45,962,172 of OX465098.1, forward strand.
GCTAATGAAAGTGAAGAAGCGCATTAGAATTCGAAATTGTTCATAAAAAACGAGCGCTGTTCAATCAAGCCTCGCGCGTCCCAAAGCAACGACCATCGAGCATTGGACATAGCGCGATCCTCGCTGGAGGTTAAGGGCGGTCAATAATCCTGCAGCGCTATCTTTCCCTCTTCCTCCCTCTTCTCTTTGGTGTACTCGTCAATGCATACAAGCCGAAGAGCAAGAGAGAGAGAGGGAGCGCTGGAACTCAACGACTCTCTCTCTCTTTCTCTCTATCTATCTCTCTCTGGATGCAGTAGTTCCCGAAGTGCGCTACATTGTCGTAAAATTGTTGTTATCGCACGAAGCTCCACGCATTCAAACCTTTATTTACACGTGTTTTTTTTTTTCTTGGCGTCTCGTGTGTTAAAATTATAACCTCCCGATGTATGGATAAAAGAAGCTGTGTTTATTATTCTTTAATGACGATGAGATATGCACAATTTGCGTTTTTATGCAATAATGACAGCATTTCTCGAGGATGACTTCTCTCGCATATTACTCAATTGGTAAAACGTGCCAAATTAATATAAGATGATTTATTGTGTTTGAGGGTTATGTCATTTTCCTTTATCATTCAGTCGAATCTATTTTGTTTTATATATCACTAATAAAAACAGTTTTAATGAACAAAAATAAGATAACAATGTACGATAGTAGTATAAAAAATGATTTATTTAATTGAAATTTTAGTTTAAAACATCACTATTTTTTGATATGTAAATTCGCCTTAAATAAATGTTTGTATACCTGTTACAAGTCCTTATTAATTATTAACTTAGTATTCGTACACAACTAAGTGTATACATTTTTTACAAATTCGTGCTTCAATTCATTTTCTTAAAGCATTTCTGAAAAAACACAAATTATTTCTGTGTAAAGTTCTGTATAAAGCTAAGAAGTTACAATCTTATACATGTATACTAAGATTTAAAATTCGTATGTTAAATTGAATATGCAACACTTTAAAAAATCAATTACTAAAATTACTTTATTAAAACTCGAAAATTCAATTAGAATTGTACAAACGAATAAAGTTAAAGTGATCTCCAACTCTTGTATATTAATTTGCGAGGAAACGCATCAGACTATCGAATGTGATTGATATCATGTTTTACCGAATTAAATGGAAAGCAACTAGCCATTTTAAATTTTATAAAAATGTACTTGGGGAAGGGAAGGCAAAATGGAATAAGCAGATAAATCGAAAATACGCATAGAGATGCGACAAGATTATCGTTAAATACAAAGCTTCATGTCACTATTTTGTAATTGCAAACAAAATTTAAGCTGGCTCACATCGGTGGTTTCCGCGTACGTGTATATTTTAAAAAAATTTTTAATCTCTAAAAATAATCACTAGATATTTAAGCTATTATTAGTACTAGACGAAAGGTAAATGTTTTACATTACCAGCATTAAACATAATAGAGTCAATGGTTTATTATTGATTTCCAAAATTTTTAAGCTGATTTTACATTTAACAAAATAACATTAAACATAAATTTAGTCCTTTACGGGTGAAATAAAAAGCTTTCGATTTTATTTAAATGTAGATTAGTTTTTTGCAAATTGGTTTTTTTTTTTCATTTTTAGATGATCTTTACATAGATACAATAGGAAGATCAGTCAACTTGCAATTGTTGAAGTGTATTTAAATCCACCTACATGTAGATATACATATGTAAACTATACTATATTCTGTTTGGTTTCCTTTTTGCATACCGACAGATTCTGCCATCTGTTCTTCGTTTTCATGTACTAATATATGTATGTATAACATGAGCGGCCTAAGTTAATCGGTTCCTTCTTTGAGTTAAAGCAAGCCGCATGTATTTTTTGTTTATAATAAAGTATTATCGTTTATTATTATAGTATCATTTTGTGTTCGTTGCTAAATTTCTTTAACAACTTCAGGTTATGGGCTCAGCTACGCATTAATTCCTCGAGTACATGGGTGTTATTGTGAATTCTGTTTTTCGGCAGTGAAACAAAAAGTTTTGTGCGAGAATGGCGGCAAGATCTCAAAATAACGATGAGTACAATCGCTCGTTTCAAGTTCGCAAGTTGAGAAACGAAGAGCAATGGGAAACGTGGAAGTGGCAAATTGAACTCTGTTTAAATAAACAGTGCCTTTATTCTATTGTCAATGGAACCCGAGAGTGTCCTGCGGGCCCAACAGGCTCGGACGAGCCTTCAGATAAATATAAAACTTGGCAACGTGATAATGCAAGAGCAATTCGCATTATCGGCACTTCTCTTGAAGAAGACGCCGCTACGCACGTCCGAAAGAAAACCAATGCTAAGGAAATATGGGACACATTGGTTTTAGTATATGAACAATCATCCATGCAGAGGTTGTATACACTGTTCGACAGTTTTTATGAGATTACAAAGGATGATGCAACCTCTGTTAGAAAACACACGTCAAGGTTATCAAACGTGTTCGATGATATTCTCGAAGAGCTAAGGAAAAAAGATCCAAATGCCACTGTTCCTCTTTCCTTGTTACATCATCGCATTTTCACGACGCTTGGTCCAGAATTCCAGTATTATCGTTCGACCTGGTATCGTATTCCTGAAGCAGAGCAAACTACAAATTCGCTCGTGGAAAATTTGATTTCTATCGAAAGTTCACTAGCGACGTAGCAGCCGTCTCAGACTGCTAGTGCTTTTCAAGCTAAGGCTCAAAATGAATATAAAAATACGAAAATATCGACGAACTTTGAGAACAAAGAAAAGCGGAAATGCAATTATTGCAAAAAGATCGGGCATCTTATCGCAGATTGTCGAAAACGTATAGCTGCTGAAGAGAAAGCGGCAAGTTCAAAGGCGAGTAATACTGATAAAGTCGGTTCAGATTCCAGTTTGAAGAACACATTCAGCAAGCCGAGTACTTTTCTCGCAACAGGTTTTACTGTAAACACAGAATTCGATTCCACTGATGCCTGGATTTCCGACTCTGGTGCAACAAATCATATGACTGCAAACAAGCAAAATTTCTCTAAGTTTGAAAAGTTTCCAATTCCTCAACCCGTTCAAGTTGCTAACAAGAATTGTGTTTTTGCATATAGGTGTGGCAGTATAAATATCGAGGCGCTTGTAGATAAACATTAGCATCCTGCTGTTTTAGAAAACGTTTGGTACGTGCCCGATATTAGTCATCAATTGTTTTCCGTTCAACAAGCTACCAAGCACGGAAATGAAATATTATATGACTTCGATGGTGTTAAAGTTAAATTTAATGGTAAAATAGTTGCAACAGGTAAACTTAGTGGTGCAGTTTATGTTATGAACATTCGCGTTTGCACTCTAAAATCGCAAGTAGTCGCCAATCTTGCTACAAGCACAGATCAGCTTCAAGGATGGCATGAGCGACTAGGGCACCAAGACAAGCGTCACGTTCGCGATGTTTTGTCTAGAAATGGAATTTCAGTAAAATATTCAGACACCAAAAGTTTTTGCGATGGATGTGTTCTCGGAAAATCACATCGCAAACCGTTCCACGCTCGTAAAAATCGTCCGCAAAAAGTTGGTGAATTGATCAATTCAGACGTCAATGGGCCTATTAATTCCATTAATTCTGTGAATGGCTTCCGATATTACGTGATTTTTAAAGACGATTTTTCACGTTATGTGCGTATATTTTTCATGAAAAAGAAATCGGAAGTTACTACCCATTTAGACACGTTTTTGAATGAGTGTGATACTGCTGCTCATAAAGTGAAAGTTTTTTGCGCATACGGTGGCGGTGAATTTGACTGTGATGCCGTTCGTAAACAACTACGCATACGTGGTATTGAGTTAAATCTGACGTGCCCATATACACCTGAGCAAAACGGTGTTTCAGAAGAGCCAAATCGACACGTGGTAGAGCTGGCACGTTCGATGCTTTCAGTTAGTGAGCTATCAAAAGGCTTTTGGGCTCATGCATGTGATACAGCTGTGTACCTGATAAATCGTACAGGAAAATCAAGCAACCCTGATAAAACACCAATTGAACTATGGTCAGGAAAATCGTTTAAAAGCTTCAATTACCTACGCATTTTTGGGTCCGAATGTTACGTACATATCCCAAAGCAGTTCCGTACCAAGTTTAATGACAAAGTTGTTTTTGGTTATCTGGTTGGATATGTTAATGAAAAAGATGGTTATAAGATCTGGGTATCATCAAAGCACCGGGTAGTCAAATCACGCAATGTAGATTTTCGTTCTGAAAAATTATGTACTACCAACAAAGTAGTTGAACTCAGTTTGCCTCCTTCAGATGAAGAAGCCCATGATGAAGAAGAAGAAGAAGAAGATAATAACTATAAAGAAGTTTTTTTTTCTCCAGAAAGCAGTCTCATTCACGAGGATGAAGAGTTTGGAGTTGGTCAAGAGATAAATGAGCTTCCAACTCAAAACCAACGTCTTGTACGAAATATTCGTGAGCCAGCTAAGTTTAGTGATTACGAAGTAGACTATAGGCCTCACAGGTAGTCAAATAATCAAGCAAATATTGCCCAGACATACTTGACTAAAGCTCTACAGGAGCATCTTGAACCAACAAATTTTCACGAAGCAATGAAGAGCGATGAATCCGATAAGTGGCTTGCAGCCATGAAAGAAGAAATGGACGCATTCAAAGAAATCGTTGGGTTTTACGTGTAAAATACAATCCAGACTGTTCAGTTTATCGATATCGTGCACGTCTCGTCGCTCGTGGATTGTTTCAGAAGGCTGAGCCTGATTACGACGAAACCTTCAGTCCTGTCGCTCGTTATGACTCCATTCGTGCGTTAGTCGCTACCGCTGCTTGTGAAAATTTACGTTTGGTACAGTTTGATGTCAAATCTGCTTTTCTGTATGGCAACATTGATACAGAAATTTATATGACGCAACCACAAGGTTTCGACGATGGATCAGGCAGAGTTTGTCGATTGAAAAGGTCAATATACGGCCTAAAACAATCGCCTAGATGTTGGAACAACAGGTTCCACTCGTTCATGATAAAGAATGCTTTCATATGATCAACGGCTGATCCTTGTATATATATAAAACATTTTTCAAAGTTTGAAAAGCTGATAGTTGCAATATACGTCGATGATGGTCTCATTGCTGGATCAAATCAAGAAATAATTAACTCATTCTTAAAATTAATGACTTTAGAATTCAAGATAACTATGGGTTCTTTGGACTCTTTTCTGGGCATGCGAATTCCACAACGTAGTTCTGGTTCCTTTGTGTCTCAACGTGCGTACAGTGAGAAAATTCTACAACAGTTTGGCATGGCCCAATGTAATCCAATGAAGACACCATCTGAAAATCAGAAGAAGGAAATCGAGAACGATACTCTCGATTCTTCAATACCGTATCGGTCTGCAGTGGGCTGCTTAATGTATCTGGCATGCGCCACTCGCCCTGATATAGCCTATTCGGTCTCTAAAGCTGCAAGGTCAATAGCAAATCCAACAACAGCTGATTGGTTATCAGTTAAGCGCATTTTTCGAAATATAAAGGGTACCATTGATTTTGGTTTGAATTATACATCAAATGGTGACTTTCTATGTGCCTATTCTGACGCTGATTATGCCGGCGATCTGAGCACTTGACGGTCAACAAGTGGCTTTGTCTCTCTCATCGGTGGTACAGCTATCTCTTGGTCATCTCAGCTTCAGAGGTCAGTTGCTCTTTCAACAATGGAAGCAGAGTTCGTCGCAGCTAGTGAGGGTGCAAAAGAACTTGTTTGGCTTAAGAGACTTAAGTGAAATTAAGAGTGATCATACAGACATTCCTGTATTATTTATTGATAATACTAGTGCAATTAAATTGACTAAAAACAATGAATTTCACAAACGGTCTAAACACATTGAAGTTCGATATTATTACATTCGTGAATTGTTTAGTAAAGGTGATATCGATATTTAACATGTTTCTTCAGATGAGCAATTAGGTGACATGTTCACAAAACCTCTGAGTTCAGTTAAATTTAAAGATATGTGTATTAAAATTGAAATACATAAATGATTTATTTATATATAGTAAAGTTTAAGGGGTAGTGTTGAAGTGTATTTAAATCCGCCTACATGTAGATATACATATGTAAACTATACTATATTCTGTTTGGTTTCCTTTTTACATACCGACAGATTCTGCCATCTGTTCTTCGTTTTCATGTACTAATATATATATGTATAACATGAGCGGCCTAAGTTAATCGGTTCCTTCTTTGAGTTAGAGCGAGCCGCATGTATTTTTCGTTTATAATAAAGTATTATCGTTTATTATTATAGTATCATTTTGTGTTCGTTGCTAAATTCCTTTAACAACTTCAGCAATGGACGAAATCTCAAAAAGTCGTATTCTGCCTCTTTTGTAGGAGACATTATATGGATCCTACGACAAAGATCCTGACTACAGTGCCAGCAATGCCACGAGTGAGTGGAAAATCTATGGAGAGATGTAGAAAAAGCTCGATATTTTTAAATTGTAAATGTTCCAATTGCAAAAAGTAAAATCAAATTCTAATCCGAGTGTAATTTCATTTTTCATAGGAAATTTGACTTTTATTAAAAGCTATTTTCCTTTAATTTTTTTAGATTTTCAAAAACTTTTTATAATTTTTAATAACTGCTTTAAGTATACTTTCAAATTGATTAAAGTAAATTGATTCAATGTATATAAATTTTGTTTTATAAGGACTTAAAAATGAAAATAATTCTATTATTTATATATTTTTAATAAATTATCTACAAAAAAAAAATATTTTTTCCACAAACATCATATAATAATGTATAGAAAATACATAAAGATTCCATTATTTATTACAGATTAAAAATAGTAATAATTTTATTTTTATATTACACTTAAAAGTTACATGATAATAGAAAATTAATTAATTAATTGAAAATGATAATAAATGGCTTAAATAGTTACATATATTATAAATTATCAGTTATACTATATAGTATATACATACAAAAATTTATTAAAATCTATTTGTAGATAAAACAATTGAAGGAAAAGTATGATTGCTTTGATAAATTTATATTTTTTGTAAATAACCTTTAAAAATTTGTAGTAAGGTATACATTACTATAACATAATGACGATTACAAAGGGCACAAAAATGTACAGGCGATAATCTGCTATCCAAAAGCAAAGAAAATTTAAAAAAATATTGTGCCATGCAATCGATAAAAAATAATAAAGAGTTGTTTATCATAAAATATAGATTGAACACAATATTTACTTTAGGAAATAGTTTAATTTCTTCAAGTCTTTGCATAAAAAAAATATAAAAAAAAAATATGGTTGATATAATAAAAATATGCTGGAAATGATACTATCGCAATATGTTTTACTCTATTTGTATGCAGAATATTTCCTTTGTGTGCACTTTTACCGTACAACTTATCGATAAAATAAAGTAAAACATTATGTTTGGTAATTGAATTTTTCATTGTTACTTTTTTTTACGTTATTTACTATTTGTAAAAATGAATTTTGAATTTATACATTATCGAAAAACTATAATGACATGATGTAAGCATCTATAATAAAGATACTAGCACACCCGTTATATTTAACTCTTAAATGTTTACAATGTATGTACAAAGTAAATTTAGAAATCCCACCATTTAATAAATAGCAAAACAATTTCTATAATGATGAAGAAAAAATTATTGTTATTTTGAATGTTAATTTAATTTTAATTTCTAAAACACTATAGTAAAATTAATCATAAATTACATTCTTACTAAACAAAACGTCGCATTAAATCAAGATTTAGAAGAATGAAAAAAAGGCGCTGGCAACTACTAGCAAAGGACAATATACTTACAAGTATATACGTAAAATTATGGCTTACTTCAGATAACGACATCAATTTCCAGGCTCTGTCATACTGTATGAGAAAATGAACTTCATTCAAGAAGCGGTGATATTATACCGTTATAAGTACGGGAGGTGAATATCGACACCTTAACCATTTTTAGGAATAAAAATAAAATTATCAAAAAGAAATCTAAAAAAAATAACAGTAATATAATCTCTCGCTATTGCTTTATTAATTTTAATAACGATCTGCCTTATTAATTTGAAAAACAATCTACCTTATTAACTATCCGTACTTATTGCAATAAACATTTCTTTAAAATATATCAAATGTCCATATTTTCGGACTGGTCGAAAACATTGACAGGTACCTGTCAATATTAACAGTATGAAAAATCTGAACAAACATAAAAATAAACGTATTTCTTCTTATTCTTTGTAATCATCATCAATCTTCTTGATTTTTAATAAAATAATATTGTTTTTTACCATCATATGCTATTATCCACATCAAATATCCGTTTTAACAGAAACGTATATGGACCGTTTATTTTGAAAGTAGTGTACGAGGTGTGGCAGAAAAGTAATAAGACTAGCAACACTGCAACCGACCTGGCAATGCTGCGCTGTTGCCAGATCGCTTGCACGTGTATCAGTACCCTCCTATGGCTCAATGCGAGTTTCAACTCCTTTCGTTAACTACGTGATTTTTGTGACTGTTATGAGTGAAGTTGTGTTTTGGTTGTGCGTCACGCAAAATGGAACATTCATGACAATGCCCCATGTCACACTGCCCACTCCGTCACAGAACTTTTGATCTCAAAAGGCATTCCTGTGGTTCCCCAGCCCGCCTATTCACCTGACCTCAGTCCCTCTGACTTTTTCCTTTTCCCTAAACTGAAAAATATCCTCAAAGAACGTCATTTCGGGACTTTAGAAAACATCCAAAAGAGTGTAACGGACATGCTGAATACCATACCGATTGAAGACTTCCAGCGCTGCTATCAAAAGTGGGAACAACGTCTCCATCGATGTGTAGCTGCCCAAGAGAACTACTTTGAAAGGGATAACATTGATGTTTAAAAAAAATAAAAACTTTGGTGAATAAAAACTCAGTCTCATTACTTTTCTGCCACACCTCGTAAGTTCATTTAAAAAAAAAATTAGATATCACATAATTTGTGATAAATTTAGTATACATTTTTTATTTAATCAATTTCCTAGAACAAATGGATTTGCATCAATTTCAAAATTAATGGTTCATATGTTTGGAAAAAAGAGACTAAATTTTTTATCTGTTTAACCCTCTATAGATCCGCGTAACTTTTAGGTCACATCTCAATATAAAGAACCGGATACAATAAGGAGATTGACGCTCGAAAATTCGCAAAAGTAATGTCTACCACACGAAATTTTCAAACTGGACAGATCAATTATTAAAACTGCTAAAAGACGAACTTTCTTCATTTAAATTTTTTCTTTAATAAAAATAATAAAATAAAAATTAAAAACCAAAATTGTTTTCTATTTTTGATAGATTTTAAAAACATAAATTGCTCAAATTTGATCAAATATCGTTGAAATTTTTGGAAACTTGGCAGAAACATGCAGAATGATTTGACGTTGCTTATGGATTAATTAAAAATTCAATAATTTATTTTTCCTAATAATTATTTAATTTTAAGTACGCGACAGTCGTTAATTACGTTTTTTTGAGCTTCAACAAGAAAAAGAATCAAGGGAAGTTTAAGCTGGAAAAAACTTCTAGCAAGACATTTGTTCTTGTTTTAACATTTCAATAAATTTTTGACAAAATTTGAAATCAAATTAATAATAAATGGCTAAGATACAGTGTTATTAAGATAGATGCATGTAACGATGCCGCGGTGCTCATTATACGTTTCACACGTTTTTTTAAGCTTTATTGACGATTATAAAAGCTAACAAATTATGCTGTTTTTCATATATATATATAACACATCGTTCAATAAGTCCCGAGACTAACCCAGAGATGGTGCTAGTAGTAGTTTCCATAGAGTGCGAACCTTTACATGAAACGTGTAAAAATTTCACGTCGATCGGATCACAGACAGCAGAGTTATCGAGGTTAGAGTAAAGTCACTTTGTAATTTGTTTGAAAAATGGAAAAAAGCGAGTTTCGCGTGTTGATAAAACATTGTTTTTTAATGGGTAAAAACACCGTAGAAGCCCAGCAATGGCTTGAAAAACATTACCCGGACTCCTCTCCATCCAAACCAACGATTTGTCGTTGGTATGCTGAGTTTAAACGTGGTCGTACGGACACAAACGATGCGGAACGTTCGGGTAGGCCATTGGAAGCCGTTACACAGAAAAATGTGAGTGAAGTGTTAAAAATTGTAATGAAAAATCGCAAAGTGAAGGTCCGTGAGATTGCAGAAATCACACAGATATCATCTGGAAGCGTATTTATAATCCTTCATGAAAAATTGAGCATGAAAAAGGTTTTTTCCAAGTGGGTGCCGCGATTGCTTTCAGTGGAACAAAAATAGCAACGAGTCGACGATTCAGAGAGCTGTTTATCGCTATTTACTCGCAATAAAAAGGATTTCCTGCGTCGATACGTGACCATGGATGAAACATGGATACATCATTTCACTCCGGAGTCGAATCGGCAATCATCTGAGTGCCGCATGGCTGGCGAAAGCCGTCCAAAGCGTCCAAAAACGCAGCAGTCTGCTGGCAAAGTCATGGCGTCTATTTTTTGGGATACACATGGCGTGATTTTCATTGACTACCTGGAAAAAGGTAAATCGATCAACAGTGATTATTATATTGACTTGTTGGTACGTTGAAAGGAGGAGATCGCAGCAAAACGACCGCACATGAAGAAGAAAAAAATCCTTTTTCACTAAGACAATGCACCATGCCACAAGTCCATGAAAACAATGGCAAAATTGAACGAATTGGGCTTTGATTTGCTTCCCCACCCCCCGTATTCGCCAGATTTAGCCCCAGTGACTACTGGCTCTTTGCTGATCTCAAAAAAAATCTCCAGGGAAAAAAATTTGGCTCGAATGAGGAGGTCATTGCCGAAACTGAAGCCTATTTTGAAGCAAAAGATAAATCCTTCTATAAACATGGTATAGAAATGTTGGAAAGGCGTTGGAAAGATTGTATCACTCTAAAAGGAGATTATATTGATGTATAAAAATGATTTTTGAAAAAAAATGTTGTTTTCGTTGTTAGTCTCGGGACTTATTGAACGATGTGTTATATATATATATATATATACATGAAAAACATAGCATAATTTGTTAGCTATATATATATATATATATATATATACATATATATCACTTCATAATAATAATAAGATAAACAAAATTTGTAAACAAGAAAAAACACCGAAAAAAGAAAAATTAGAGTAAACTAATTACTCCACTTGGTGTATAATTTTATTTCATTGATATATTAATAAATAAATCGGTGATTTTAAAAATTATCATCTTCATTTTTATTACTATAAATAAATGTATTTAAGTATGTAAGAAAAATAAAAACGTAACTTAATTCGTAAACTATTACAATTATATTAAATAAGCTTAGAAAACCGAATGTGCCACATACTGAGCTGTCGCTGCAACATCGTTGCCACTGGCACACGTGTTTCTTAATAGCACTCCATTATAGCCATTTATTATTAAATCGATCTCAAATTTTCTCAGAAACTTACTTAAATATTAAAGAATAAATGTCTTGCTAGAAGTTTTTTGTAGCTTAAACTTTCCTCGATACTTTTTCTCGATGAAGTGAAAAAAACATAATTAACGACTATCATGTACTTCAAATTAAACAATTGTAAGGGAAAATTAATTATTGAATTTGTAATTAATTGGCAGGCAACTCCAAATAATCTGCGTATTTTGCTCGAGTTTTAAAAAATTTCAACAACATTTGACCAAATTTGAGAAATTTCTGTTTTTAAAAGCTATTAAAAATAAACGAAATTTTTACCAAAAAATAATGTTTTCAAAATAACCAGAGGTGACCAGATATATCTTCTTTTTTAAGTAATCACATTGTTATTCTAATTTTTTTAATAGATTAAGTATAATGAAAAATTAACTTTATTAATTTTTTTTAATAATCCTTTACTAGATAATTCATTTTTTAACATTTCAAAAATAGTATTAGATTACCAAATTACATTACCAAATGATTAAGATAATGTTTTACAAAAAATTTGTATCCAATTGTTATGTGTCAATATTTAAAGTGTTTTATTTATTTTTGTTTATAAAATAAGAATAATTAAATTTTAAAAAATTAAACAAACTCTGAAATAAATTTAAAAAATATCTATAGCAAGCATATTTAATAACTAATAATTCTGGATGAAATTTAAGCAAGATAAAATACGTATGTAAATTACACGAATATAAGAGCCGGGAGGACGACTGACCTGTTTGCGCAGCGGAGTCGGGCACTCGTCCTTGCTCCGCTCGAATCTCTCGAACTTGAAGCTGTTGCTCCGGTAAAGCTCGTTGTCGCTCTGCTGCCTCCTGCAGAGCCGGCGCGTTAGGGCCCGCGGCCGACAGGGCGTGCACTCGCTCGCGAGCTCCCAGTGCAGGTGGAGCATCGCGAGCTCGGCGGTGCACCGGGCCATGGCGCAACCAGCGCGGCGAACGCGGCACTTCACGCGCTTGATGCGGCCCTCGAGGGCCCGGTGGGGGCAGGGCTGCCCCGGCGGGCACTCGCAACTCCGGCGGCCCCGGGGCCGGCCGCTCTTGACCGCGTGCTCGCAGGGCCGCGCGTCCGCCCGGCAGTCGCAGACCTCGTCGTCGCCGTGGGGACAGTGGCTCTGGCCGCCGGTGCCCGCGCTCAGGGCCACCGCCGCGGCGGCGCTGCTCGTCGCGAACAGCGAGGAGAGGCCCTGAGGACGCCGGCGCGTGCTCGTCGCCACGTGCCGGCACGGTCGCTCCGTGCAGTCGCATCTGCAATTAGAAATCCGTTGCTTCACAAGAAAGCTTTTGAACCTACTTGTATCTACGTTTGTGCGCCGTGCAACGTTTAACTACTCGATTTTCACGGATAGAGCTTACTTTGAGCTCTATCTATTGCAGCTGTTTAAACGGTATTTTATTTAGCTATTTTATAAAGCAATCGGGCGCTTTTACGCTTATATTATTGTTAAATCAATAAAATAAATCATAGATTTATTGTAGTCAATAAATTGTTGTTGGTACATTTTTTTATTTACTAAAAAATTGAGATAATTTTCTGAAATTATAAAAAATTTATTAAAAAATGTTTATTTTAATAATTCTTATAAGTATAGCATGTAGGTGTATAATTGTATAGTTACAATCATTTATTATGATGACAATTGATGAAGTTACAAAAATTATTTAACCAACATGTTTATTTCTACTTAGTTGTGTGAAATAATTTTGTGAATTTTTAAAAATGTTATAAATAACGTTGATAGCAAATATATGAAACTCATAAACTAAAAAGTTCAAACCGTTTAACTTTGCACTTTTATCGTGATATAAACTTTGCTTCCCCACCACTTTTATGTCTTTATATTTCTTAACCGAAATTATCAAAGAAAAGTTTTAAATAACTTTTTGTTATACAACCTGAACAAACTATATTTTAGATCTTCAATATTACTGAAATTGAACATTTTTTTCATTAAAGTATATACGCGCATGCTTTTTATACTATTAATGATTGAAGTTTTGAGACTATTACCTTTAATTGAATAATATATTAGTTTCATAAACATTTTTATAAGTATTTTTACCTTAAATTTTGAAATATATAATATAAAATAATAATCTTGTCTATATATATATATATTATTAGAAAAGATATTTTTAAAATATATTTTTGAAAAAACTAAGAAATAATTAGTTGCTTTAATGTTTTGATTGAATCATGATAATGACGTAACAATAAATGTAATGCAATAAATAAACAAATTAAAAATAAAACAATAGCTTTAAAATAATTGAAGGTAAAGAATGAATAATGAAAAATGAATAATTGCACAAAATTTGTCACAGCAGTTTTCGTTTGCGAAAAAATAATGCATACTTGAGCAACAAGTCCTGTGCAAGGGTAGAATTAATTATTTCTCTAACATATACATCATGTACTCCTTTGTAGTATTATTACAGAATAATTTGTAGTACTTATTTTAGAGAAATTGCTTTGTATACGGGGTTGCTAGGTTGACTGAAAAATAGAACAAAATTTGAATTTTTTGATATTTAAATTTGCATTAAAAAAAAAAAAAAAATAAAAGAATTGCCTTACCAGCGTAGGAAGAAAATTTAATGAAAAAATATCATGAAAATATATTGATTCAGATAAAATATTACGTTTTTTAATATTTAACAAAAAATAAATAAATAAATAAATAAACAAAATCGTGATTTAAAGATTCTTTAATTATAATAATTTTTTACATTTTACTTAACGTAAAAAAAAATTAAAATTAATATTTAATTTCAGATCTTATATATCGATGGCGTTTATTGTAAAACAGTAATCGTTTACCTTTTGTAATTTTTTGCGAGCCAGAAAACCAATATATCGGTTCAAAAGAAACATCATTCATTATATTATGTTAGTAACTCGTGTGCACATAAACTTAAAAATAGCAAAATAAACACTCAGGTACATATATGAATAAATATACACATTAATAAGAAAATAAGAATTTAAAAATACCAAGATGTTATTAAAGCAGAATTGAATTATCTCAATAGTGATTATAAAGAGTACAAATTAAACATTATTACAGTATTTACAAAATCCAAAAATCCTTATTTATAACTTATCAACAAAATGAATGATTTAAAAATTGTGTTACCTGAGATGTACTGAATAGCAAATATATTAGATCAAAATGAGATCTTTTTTCATACAGTTAATCTGTAAGACAAATTTTGATCATTTTTAAAAATAATTTTCAAATATCAAATCTCGATTTTTAATTAAATTGAAGAATTTTCTGTTTTTTTTTTTTTTTTTTTAACATGATTTTTAATTAGGTTATGATTAAAACTGTATAGTCAAATTATTCAATAATAAAGTAAAAAAAAAGTAAAAATAAAAATCGATTTAAAAAAATATTACCTTTATAATCACTTGAAATAATAAGTTAAAAATAATATTTTTAACTTAGAAAAAAAGAAATTTATAAAAATAATATATGAAACAATTAAAGACATTGTTATTTATGTATTTACAATATTTAATAAGTTATTTTTAAAATAGGTGCCAAACAAGGTAACACAAACAAAAAATGAGAAGGATCAAATTTTAAATTTGACTAAATTTAAAGTAAATTTTTATAAATTTAAATTGCTTGATACTTAAAAACATTAGTAAGTTTTAATACATACCAAACAGTCTAAAATTTCAATGCAATTCAATCAGCTGTTAATATATGTATTATGCATGTCTTTGATATAATAATGTTGATGTAAAATGTAGTAAACATTTACAGTCACACTTGTATCAAACTTGCTTTAAAATAACTTTTATTACAAATATTTCTTAACCATCTATTTTTAAAATTATTGAAAAATATACAATAAATGATTTTATTATAAATAACCTAACTATGTAACCGTTAAAAAATGTAATAAAAATAACTGACACGGTTCAACTATCATAAAAAAAAAAGTTAATATAAAATTGTTCTCTTTAAACTTATAACATTATTAATAGATTAAATCAAATTTTAAAATAATTATTAGCGTTTACCATATTAACTCTCTTGTTGTTATTAAATTCATATAGTGTTATTTTTGAAAATTATAAATCAATAGCATTGGACGAGATTAGATTATAGATTTTTATAAAGTATAAAATGTAAAAAAAAATTTTTTCAAAAATAGACGCGAAAAATTATTTAATGCGATATTTTTAAAACGTATTTTATATTAGACGATCACAATGCTAATTTGTATTCAAACAGTGTAGAGATAGGAATACTCTAAAAAGGAGGAAGTTTCGGTTAAATTAAACGTAAACTTTCCCCAAAACGAAATAAGATTACTTTTTAAAGTAGTAACATATCGAAATTTCCTTTACACATTCTGCTTATAGCACTCAGTAATCGCTTTTAAGATCCGTACTTTTTAATAGCTTAGCAAAAGAATTCGTTAAAATTCAAAAATTATTTCACACAAAAAATTAGCTAAATTACGAATGTAAGCTCCCAAATTGTTATCGCGTTATCACGTTGATCGCGCACACGCGAGCCACGCGCTCGTCAAGCCACCTGCGTGGTAGCAGCAAAACGATAGCACGAGACCACCAGAAAGGTAAACAAGAAAAGCATCGCTGGCACATTTACGTATATACATATATAATATATCTATGTGTATATATATATATATATATACATGTGTGTGTGTATGTATGTATATATATACACATATATTTGTACGCGATCGTAGAGCAGTACCTCCGAACTCGGCGCAGCCCAGCTGGCCTTGCCGCGTGAGGACAGGGTTGCTTGTCCGGAGGGCAGTCGCAATTAGGGGGTGGGGGTCTCTGGCTCCTCCGCACGCGAATCAGCACCGGATGGACGGGGCAGGGCTGAACCTGGCAGCCGCATACGATCGTTTGAGGTCCTCGGCTCTTCCTCTTCGCGCGCGACTGCTGCTGTTCCACGTGGACGTTGTCGCCCCCGTCGCCGGGTTTCACGGAGTTGTTTGCGGTGTTCGCGACGGCCGCTGCGCCGCCGCGGCGACCGGCACTCTGAACGCGCCTCCAGACCCGCTCCATTCAACGGCCGTTGTCCGACTGAGGCTGCCGGCGAATGCGCGCGCGCGCGCTCGCGCTCTCGCTCCTCTTCCTTCGAGTTGCCGTTCAGGGAATATGAGGGAAAGAGCGACGAGTACCGCGCGCCCCCTGTCTCTCGGAGGACGGGCATTCGTACGGTGCGCGTTACTTGGGGGAAAAGCTCGCGATGAAACTGATCTTCGGCTGGACGGAGCGGGAGGGCGAGTAGGGCCATCTCTCCCCGTGGCGGTGCCAGCGGGATGGTCGCGTAGTCATTTGCTTACTGCCAGCCGAGCGTAGCGGCTATTAAACTCATTTTGCTTGAGAAAAATTTCGCTTCGTAAGCGCTTTCGCGAGTGCATGTATGTGTGTCAGTGTGTGAACGAGCGTACGATTGTGAATGCTGTAAGCGGGTGTGCGTGCGCGAGCAGACGTGAGTGACACGGTGCAAAGCGGGAGGCCGCCCATGGGGCTGGCGGGAGGCGCGCGAATCATCGGCCTGTTTCTACTTATAGTTTGAGATGCGCGCTTGACGACAATTTTATGTTTAAACGCGAGATGCCAGTAGCATGTCAATTAAATTATGCCGAATGTTCTTATGTGTTATTTACAGTTGAAAAAATTTTATTTGGTTTTGAATCTACATATAGATTTAATTGAATAAATTTAATTTAGTCTGCTTGAATAAATTTTTCATCGATAAGATTTTATAAATTATATTTTTTCAATTAATAATAATGAATAACAAAATTAATTGAAATAATGGCTAATATAATAAAATGAGAAACTAATGCAATAGTGTCCTAATAATTTTTGTCTCTACATTTATTTTATTTCAAAAAATAAGAAAACTTAATAAACTACAAATCCAAAATATATTGAAATATGTAGAACTTGAAATTATCATTATTATAAAAACTACTTTGACTAGTACTAGTTCTAAAAATTTCTAGAATAAAATATATTTCTAACATAAAATATAACTTTTATTTTTCAAAAAAGTTAAACATTATTTAAAATATGAATATAAAATAATCGTAGTCTTTTAAAAAGAAATATTTGCAATTTTTTTTTCTTTTTTTTTCTTAAGTTTGACCGTGAAAGATACAGTTTTTTTCTGCTTACTTAGATAAGATAAACAAAAAATATATTTTTATATTAATAAAATTATCAATACTTTTAGTACTGTTAAATTTTTATACGGTTTTTATTTCTATATAATTTTAAATATTATTTTTTATCCAAAGTCACGATACAAAAATACATTATAGTTTTCAAGATTGAAATTGATTTTAAAATTCACCTGTTAAGCTGTAACAATAAAGGTTAAAATTATTCTAAGGAAAATGTTATTTTATGTCTACTATGAGATATAAATTTTTCTATTTTCTAATAAAACAAAATTTATTTCAATTTTACTAAAAACTTCCTTTTTATAACTTGGCTAAAAATTTATATTTACAAATCTTAATTTTCTGCTAGTGCTATTTTAAAAAATTGTTTATATCGATGATTCTGAAAATTGAATCAAATTTTTAAAAATTTTTCAATACATATTATTCAGTCTATTTACTTATAATTAATAATTAATCTACAGTTTTAACATTTTTAACCAATTTTTTAATGCAATATTTTTATTAATTTGCAATCATTTGAATTTATCTAATTTTAATAATGTAGATTTTATATTATTTAGTTGTAATAATAGTAATTAAATAGAATTTATATATAAATTTAACATATGTATATAAATTTAATCTCTGTCATCGAAGCACATATATTCTTGAATTAGAGAAAATCTAATTATGTTGCTTATAAATAATTAATATGGAATTATATTTAAGAAAATAAAATACATCCGCGAAAAAATATATTTTTATACTGTAACTTACACTTTAAGAAATAATTTGCAAAAATATAGAAATTATTAATTTAAAGCTTATTTTGTAATCATTTCATTTCACCGATTAAATATTTAGTAAATAAAATTTATTTTATAGTATAAAAAGAATAAATAAATGCATTTTGTATTATAAATCTTTTATTCGTTATAATTTACCCATTGTCGATTAACCTTAAAAAGATAATCATATTACACAATTATGATAATCATACGATGATTAGATACGCATGTTTGAGTATTCGATTTTTTAAAATCGATAACGTCGATTCGACGTAGGGCACCTTTTTCGAGATAATGATCGCACCCATTTTACTTATACTATGATTATTGATTTCACACATACAATATAAGAACTTTATTAAAATACTGAATCAAAATTGTTGATACAATATTTTCAAACGGTATTAAAGAGGGTATGTTTTGCGAAAGACTATGTACTTTCATATTATATAGATTAAATATATTGAAGATTATGTTTTTGATTACTTTACAACTTATAATTTTATTTAAAGTTTTATGCGTGGTTCTTATTGTAATATAGTCACTTGATTTACTTGCAGGTTATTTATTTTGAAAACGTAATGAGCATCAAGGTAAATATAAAGTATAAGAGAAGGACTATAATTTGGTCTTTTCTCTTGGAACCTCGACTGGAATCAAGGGGTCAAAATCATGGGTGGATATGATGCCTACCATAGGTAAGACATTCCCACTCTCTATTCCATTCTATAGGGATTGTATCTACAAAGGATTTCTCTCTATCTGGCAGGATAATTTACAGAGATGCACTGCTGCGCTGGCAGAAGGAAAAAAAGTAAATGTAGGACCAAGGTAACGAGTGAATCATTATTATATTGAGGAACCTCGTCTGTTCTCAGAGAAAAAAAAAATCGAACCACCTTGGTGGAATGCCAAATTGAACTTAGTTAGGGAGAAGGTCAGACACTTTTCCAAGAAAGCCAAAAGGTTAAAAGCATAATTTCGTTGGAGGTGCACACAAAAGGAATATAGTTGAGAGGTCAGGAAAGCTCGCTCAAAGAGCTAGAGGTCCTTCTGCAGTGACAACGAAGAAAGACTAGAGGCCTCTCAACTTTATAGTCGAGTATCACTTTAGTATTGAGATTGAAACGTTCATATACATTTACAATACAAACAGAAAATTAATTTAAAGTTTTTTAATTAAAACGTTCATTGTAATTACCTGGAACGTTGCCTTAAAAATTTTTTTTTCTTCAAAATTTAAGATGTAACAGAATTTTTTTTATCGATTTTTTGTGAATGCTCGAAAGAATTCTTTAAAATTTTTGCTGCCGAGTTATATTTTAAAAACATTTTCCACTACGCTAATTTTATTTATTATATATTTTATATAATTTTATGTTTCTTATTTCTTTATCAATATATTTAAATGCCTTCTCGAAGTCAACCAACCTAAAAGAATAATTATATATTATTAATAGTAAATTCAGAAACAGAATTTAATACTTAAAACACGAAAAACTTGTAGTAGGCATCAAAAAGTAAACGTTAAATATGAGTCAACGCGTAATTCAGTAACATAAGTTCTGATGAATATTAAATTAATACACTTGAAGCTTTTAATTCCTAATCGCATTAATACTTGATAATTTAATTTAATAAAGCCATCGTCTATTTTTCTATTTTATCATTGTATGTTGCATAAATATTAACAGATTTAAAAAATTCTATCTCCTTACAATTTTTCGCGAATCGACTTTAAAGATTATTTTTTCAATTTACAATCAATTTCTTTGTAATTTCTATAACTTTATAAATCTAAATTCAAAGTTAATTTTATATTTATTTTACTTTTCATACTAGTACGTTCATTTTTATTAAATTGTTTTTAACACATTTCCTTACAATTTTCAGATATTTAAGATTTCTTTATTTAAATTATTAAATTAATTTTTAATTAAATTTTAGTATACGTGATGTGTTTAAAAAACTCGCAGCCTGGGTAAATAATAAGAAAATAGAGTTTTTACAATTTTTTTTTTTAACATAATTTCCATTTAAATAAATTGCACAATTTATTTTAGTAAGTATTTAACACACTTTTTCAATCTAGCCGGCAAAGCTTGTACACTGGATCTATCTTCTTTTAAGCTTTAAAATTTTCTTTTTAATTAAATTGAAAATAGCTTTTATTTAACGTCCCAAGATTAAATCCACTTAAAAGTGGACTTCTTATAATTTTATACATTATTTACATTGTATGCACGTTTAAGAAGAGTTAATATATTCATGTAATTAATAATCAATTTGAAATTATATATATCTAATATTACGAGATAGTTACATCTTATGTTATTTTTTTATTTATTTATTTACCAGTTAAGTAAGTTTACATGTATTTATATACATATAACTCCTTAGAGGGAAAGTATTCCCTGTACAAGGAACTGGTAGGATTATAAAAATATAATTACTTGACTAGTTTAGTTTATACTATTTCTCATCTTAGCTTTTACTTTTTTCTGACTTGTTTATATTGTGATGGTTTTTATATAGATATTAATATCAAAAATAAATAGATGCAGATAAGTTTGTTATGGAATTTAAATTATGTTGCTGTTTTCAATAAGCCAAATCTTTAATTTTTGCCTTAATGTCGATTTAGATACCTTTAAGATTTTTAATTCCGTAGGAAGCAGATTGAATAATTTTACTGCTCTGATATAGCTATTTTTAAATCCAATAGTTTTTTTGATTTTAGGCAAAGGTATTGATTTGTTTCTTGTTCTGCTATTAGATGATATGTATTTATTTTGCAGAACTGGAAAGTGATAAAAGAGAGAATCTAAGTTGAATTTAGTAGATAGATTCAATGGTTTTTTATTATTTAAAAAAGTATTTTTGGATATTATTTTTAAAATTATATTTTGAAGTGATTGTAGCCTATTTAAATTGTTATTGTATGCCCCACCCCATGCTATTATCCCATATGTTACAATACTGTTAAAAAAAGCATAATATATAAGAAGTAAAGTCTCTGTTATAGCTAATTAAAGTCATAGTTATAGCTAATTTATAAAAAACATAAACAAGACATCTAGTTTTATTTATTATATATTGCACATGCATTTCCCACTTCATGTTAAAGGTCGAGTATGACTCCCAGATATTTGTATTGTTCTACACCTTGCAGAGCTTTATTGTTGATATTAACATCTATGGTTACAGGGACACTATTTGCATAGTTTCCAAGACTCATGAAGACTGTCTTGTCAGTATTCAGAGATAGCCTATGTTGAGAGTGAAAAGGATTTTAGTAATAATTTTAACAATTTAAGAACCTTTTGGTAGTAATTATGATTATTATTATTATTTTCACTCTTATGTCACTCGCCAACTTAATATTGAATGACTAGTTTCTGTCGTTTGTTTGATTGTCTTTTTTGTGATTGTATTATAAAGTGAAGAATTTTAAGTGCACCGAGTGTTTGACTGTGTTTGTATTGTTTTATTCTCGTGGCAGTCAAAAATGAAAATTTGTGTGTTCGTCGCAGATGAATCTAAATGCCAAGAGTGTGAGAATGTATCTCCACGAGTCTATGAATGTCACTCCGACTGTCTGAATGTATCTGTCTTGTAGTTCGAATTTAAGTTTACTCATTAGCTCGGTTTTGCAAAGGGAAGGGTGTGTAGGTGTGGCAACGGAAGGTCAAATTCTTATTGGTTGCCTTCTTGATGCATTTATGTATGAGAGATGTACCTAAAGTAGACATCTGAGCGTGATGTGTTTTTGAGAAGTTTCGAACAGTTAGAATAGAGGTAATGTCATAAAAAAAGGTTAAGCGATTGGAATGCATATGTGTTTTTACGTGTCTAATTGTTTTTAGGAAAAGATAAACGTCTTTACGGATGTCTTTGCCCATGTATGTTATACGGCAAGTTATTCCTAATAAATTTGTAGAAAGGAAAAATTTGGAAAATACATCTATATAAAATCTGTTTTGTCTTATTTAACGAAGTTGTTGTACATATGTATTTGTTGTGGTCTTATATTTTGAAGCTGTAAAAAGTAAATGCGTTCTCAGTCACGTACGTATTGAAAGTACAATAGTACAATTCCTATAACAGAACGTCTTTTGTGATTTACTATAAATTTCAATTTTCCTAAATGTGTGTTTTACGACGTAACAGCCTACTCAATGCCATCCATGTTGCTACATGACTTAGATAATAATTAATTTTATTACGAGCTTCTTTCCACGTTTCTGATGTAGATATAAGGACAGTATCATCTGCATACGACAAAACAGCATTAGATTCAGAAAATTGACACAGCAAATCATTAATATATAAAATAAACAGTAACGATCCAAGAATCGTTCCTTGGGGTACTCCAATATTAATTTTTTGATATCCACTATTAATTTCACCAATTTTAACAGCTTGGTATCTATCAGAGAGATAGTTAGTCAAAAGCTCAAGAACTTTGCCTCGGATTCCGATGTAAGATAGTTTCTCCAATAGTATTTCATGGTCTACTGTATCGAAAGCCTTGGCTAAGTCAATAAAGGCGACCATTGTTGGTTTACTTTTATCAAGCATATTGTAGATTATGTTGGAGATGTAATTTAAGGCATCAGTGGTTCCCTTATCCTTAACAAAGCCAAATTGTTTCGTAGAAATAATATTGCATTCAGTAACGAAGTTCAAAATTCTATTATATACAACACGTTCAAAGATTTTAGCAATATTTTATATTAAAGAGATAGGTCTATAATCAGGTTCATTAAAAATTTACTAGATGATTTATGAATAGGAACCAAAACAGCTTTTCTTAAAGCTAACGGCCACAAAGCTAACTCAATAGATCTATTAATGACATAGCATAAAGGGTCAACAATATTATCAACTGTCGCCTTTATGACTTTGGTGCTTATTTTATCAACTCCACCATTTTTTAATTTTAACTCTTTAATTACCAAACTTATTTCAGAGCTTGATGTAGGCCTTAAGAACATAGTTTTAGGATTTCTAGGTGGCATTGGAATAGCTAGATTACAAGATATATTTATTTTCTGACTTAGAGTAGATACAATCGTACAAAAATACAATAGTTATTTATCTTATTAGCTATTACTTCCTCTTCTACAATTTTTTGCTTGTTTTCATCAATAATGTAGTTGATATTTTGTCTATTTTTAACTTTTTTATTTACTTTATCATTAATAATACTCCATAATTTTTTTTTATCATTTATATTTTTTGTAATATAATCTTTTTCAAATTTAATTTTGGCCTTATAAATCACTTTATGTAGGATACTAGAATACTGTTTGTATTGAATCTTAAGTAGCTCATTGGTTGGATTACTTTTAGTTGCTAAATATAATTTCTCTTTGGTTTCGCAAGATTTAACTATAGCCCCAGTAATCCAGGCCTGCCTTTTGTTAGATTTTTTTATGAGTACTTTAGCATTATCCATACATTTATTAATATTTTCAATAAAAAATTCGGTAGCCATATTTGGATCACTAAAACCATATGTTAAATCCCAGTTGATGGTACTTGCATTATATTTGAGTTTTTTAAAATCTATTCGGGTATTAGGGATAGAATCTTTTTTTAAGTTTTGTTTTATCTTTTTTTAAGATCTGTCAAACTGTTTGTAATAGTATAAGTATTGATGATTAAAGCTTCAGTTTTGTAAAAAGCGTTATCAATACAAGTACCACCATTTTTATGATTAAATATACGATGAGTGACTTTTCGATACCCAGGTATAAACCCCTTTTCTAGAAAGTTATTCAAGAATTCTTCAGTTAAAAAACTTTGTTCAAAAAGATCAATGTTAAAGTATCCAATACTAAAGTGATTTTTCTTAAACCTTTTACCTAAAATGTATTTTTTTGACTATAAATAAACTCAGGTTTAGGCATATCGTGAGTGCGATATAAAGCAGAAATTTCAGTACTACATCCATTTTTCATTTTAATACACGTATTGGTAATTTTTAATCTATCTATTTCAATAAACTCTGTTGTTTCAATAATATCATCTAATACGTATATAATAACTCCATCATTTTGATTGATTTCTCCGCTATTATAATACATTTTATACCCAGGTATAGTAAAAAAGTTCTCATGTACAACCTTCCAAGTCTCAACGCAAACTATTAGGTTGCTGCAGATGAAATGGCCGATTTAGCAATGATATAAAGTTGACTGCAATTTTAGTGTATTATGTTGGCACAGGGCGGCGCAAATGATATGACATATTGAAGTATAAATACTGCTACCTTGGTTTATGGAGTCATTTCTGTTTTGCACTTCATAGTGATCGTAAAAACCAAAAGAGAAAGTGAACATGGAAGTGAATCAAAAACGGCTACTTTTACTATACGAATTTAAATTAGAGCAGAACGCAACGGAAGCAACGAAGAATATCAACAGCGCATTTGGGCCTGATACAGTTAGCGAACGAACCACTCGGCGGTGGTTCGAAAAATTTCGATCCAGAGATATAGACCTTGGAAATGAGCCACGTGGACACCCAGGACCATCGATCGATAACGACGAGCTGCGTGCATTAGTGGAGTCTGACCCCCGCAAAACCATAAGGGATCTTGCCGAGAAATTAGGCGTTCACAATTCAACTGTTTGCCACCACTTGCAACAACTTGGAAAAGTGAAAAAGCTTGACAAATGGGTTCCGCATGATCTTACCGAGCAAAAAATGACGTGTCGAATGGAGATTTCAAGTTTTCTTCTCTCCCGCAACAAAAAGGAACCGTTCTTGCACCGAATTGTGACCTGCGATGAAAAGTTGATTTTATACGATAATCGTCGCCGATCGGCCCAAAGGCTAAATGCCGATGAAACGCCAAGACACATGCCGAAACCAAGCCTTCATCCAAAGAAAATAATGGTAACTGTTTGATGGTCTGTAGCTGGAGTTATCCACTATTCATTCCTGCAACCTGGCGAAACCATCAATGCTGAGAAATACTGTGCTCAACTGGATGAAATGCATCAGAAATTGATAGTCCAACGACCTAGGCTTGTCAACAGGGATAAAGTGATACTGTTTCATGATAACGCACGACCTAATGTATCGAGAACAACGGTCCAAAAATTAAACGAGTTGTGCTATGAAACTCTTCCTCACCCTCCATATTCGCCAGACCTCTCACCAACAGATTACCATTTCTTTAAACATTTGGATCACTTTTTGACAGGAAAAAGATTTAATAATGAAGCTGCTGTCAAAAATGCCTTCGAGGAGTTTCTTCGAACCAGAAACTCGGACTTCTACAAAACTGGAATAAATGTACTTGTATCTCGTGGGGAAAAGTGTGTTGCATCTATTGGTACCTATTTTGATTAAATAAATTGTCTTTATAAAAAGTTACAGCTGTTTAAAAATGCATTACTAAATCGGCCATTTCATCTGCAGCAACCTAATATAATGAAAGGCTTTGTAGCAAGCTTATCAAGGAGGATCAGCAATTTATTGAAATTGGCATTAATACTTCTAATATTTAAATATAATATCAGATCATCATTTTGATCTAACTCAGAATTAAAAGAATTGATATCTACGAAAGTTTTCTCATTAATTATAGTTTTTTGTAGGATGGTATCTAATAATTCAATACGGGAATCCATATGAAATTATTGATTTCAGAGCAATGTGTTTTTATTGAGTATAATTTATATATGTTTATTAAAATCGAAATAAAAAAAATAGAAGAATAGGACAATGATATTATGTAGATTTGTAAATGATTTGAAAACGATTATTAAGACGAAAATTCCTTTTAAACTGAGTTAGAAATATTTTCTTGTGTTGGTGATTGGTTCTCCATATATCTGATATTAGCCAATGCATGTTGGATTGGATTGAAAGGATAATCCGTAGAGTCGATAGATTTTTGCAGTAGATATTGGTAGGTTCCACAATCCTTGAAGCTAGAAGCATTATGACTGGTATCCCGTGGCCTTACATTTGGTTTACCTTGATTAGTTGTGATGAAATCAGAACAACCTTTGCAACTGAGTGTTTGTTTTCTTGCACACATATCATATGTATGAGATTCAGAGCAATACAGGCAGACTGGATTATTTCTGCACTTTTTTGTGCTGTACCCCTTATTTACAGCAATTTTTGCAAAGATTGATTTTAAAATCTCATGAAGTCTGCAACGATTACATCCAAAATATAATTTTTCATATGGCATAATACATCCATAAGCTAGTCTGTTAACTTCGAAGATTATACTCCAAGCTCCATTTCTTAAATTCTTGAATTTATACACAACTGTTATGTCGTGGTTATCATTCAGTCCATTTCTTGATTTAATGTCATTTATTATGTCATCGTTGTTCATTGTGCTTATATCAAAATCTATACCAGTCATTTTAATCCTGGGTTTTTTCAAGCTTTCAATTTTAATGTTCAATTTGCAGTTTTCAATTTCGTTTAGAGCAGATGTTACTTTAGTATTTTCTTCTGAAGATTAACATTTAATTAAAATTTTATTTCTGGTTTTAAAGAGCTTTTTAATGCATACATTTTTACATTGATTCAATTTGCTTTTGATAATATTTACAGTTCCAGTATCAATTTCAGCCCTATCTGAAGTTGTAATAATGATACTACATTATTCTTAGTAGTCGGTAAAGTAGTATTGCACACAACTTGAGCATATGACATCTTGGAGGGTGATACGCTATAGCTATTTTTTTCTTTGAGTAACTGATTATTTTCTTTCAATTGGTTGTTCAATTCAGTCAATTCAACAATCCTTTTTTTTTGCTCTTCATTTAGCTGCCTCAGATTTTTGTTGATGATTATATGTACTTTAATATCTTTCACATTATCTAAGTAATTACCACTTGTTTCATTTTGGTCATTATTTTCATCAAGACACAAATTTACTAATGCTTCATTTTTTTCTAGTTTGGAATATTTTACACTTAGCATTGCACATTTATCTTTCAGTTTTTGGATTTCTTTGTTTTTCTTATTAATTTCATCTTCTAGGTTTTGTATAATGACACGCGAATTTATTTCTTTATCATTTGAGGTTAGATTTAAGTTTGAATGTTCATTACACACCACTAACACTGATGAAATGCATTTAATATTTTTTCTGCGACCAAAACAACTTTTATGAAAAACTTTATCACAAATTAAACAAGTTACGGCACTATATTTTTGTTCATCATTATGACAACTGTAAAAAATATCAGGAGCTAACTTAGCTAAGTCTACCTCGCTCGACATGTTGAGATCTGTTCACCTGTTAATAATGGTGATAATAAAAATAACAATAAAGCGTTCTGATTAATAGAAAAAGAATGAGGGTTATGATATTTAATTCTTGGTCTTGATATTCACCCTCTTACGGGTCTAATAGATAACCATGGAAAAAAACATAGATAAAACTAGCATGAAATTGAATTTAAATAGCAGTATTAGATATGCGAAAAAAGATATTGATGCAATTTTTAATTTAATATGTTAAATGTAATATTCATCTACAGTAGCTTTGACTTTTTCATTACATGAAAATTGTTCCCCTAAGTTTTAATTTAGGAAAGAAATAAAAGTCCGATGGTGCCAATTTGGAGATAAATAAGGAGCATGAGGTAATAATTCAAACACACTGTTGGCTTTCTGCCACGGATTCACCTAACGTGTGAATACGAACATTACATTCTGATAAAACAACATTTTTTTCTCAATAAACCTCGACGTTCTGCTTTGATTTCTTCGATTAAACTCTTTAGAAGGTTACAGTAATATGCAGAATTTATTGTTTTACCTTATTTTAAGTAATTCACTATGTTCTAACCTTTAAAAAAAAGAAGCTATCTCTTTTTAGAGTGAAAGAACTTGGTCTTTTCCATTGTTTAGACTTAACTTTTAATTTGAAAATCGTGTGATGAACCAAAGTTCTATCCATATTTACAAATCTTTCCATAAACGCTTGTGTACTCATCTCAAACGGCCTTAAACAATTGCGAGGAATCGTGAATCGAGTGCACTTTTGTTGGAATAAAAACAATCAAGGCTCCCACTTTGCAGAGACCTTGAAAAAATGCAGTTCATCTGTAATAATATGATGAGAACGTTAATTAGAAATGCCTTTGGTCTCAGCTATTTCCATTTCAGTTAATCTTCGATTCACTAACATTAAATTGCAAATACTCGTATTTTTAATGTTTTCGTCGGTAGTTAAGGTCAAAGATAAGTTGTTATAGGATTTGGTTAATTAATTACCATTTTCAATTATGCAAAGTCAACAAATTTTCGCATCTCAAAAGCTCTCAATTCTTTCAATTTCTTTACATTATCCGTTGAAAGAATTATGAGAAATGAAAAACTTAAACTTAAATATTTAGTGACATTAAACCTCTAAACTTTAATTTTGCAAGAGATGATTTATCCTTTACGGTGAAGCAGCGCACGCATTACGCGCGATCTTAAGTACTCTTGAGTGCAGAGTGCAGTGAATGCTCACTTGCTAGGGAAAAAATTCTGCGGGCAAGGAAATTAAAAAAAAAAAAAAAAAAAAATAGAGTACGGCTCTTGTTTTATTTAACTCGGCGTCAGTGTGGTAGGAAATTGTTATGCGGATGTTGAGGTCGGCCAATATTACCCCATATAAATGATATTTTCATGAATTTTGAAAATATAGAGAATCTATGTTATTTAAAAGTGTAATAGTACTGTGACTTTAGGAATAAAAGGAAAAAAATATCAATTAGGAACTTTGTTCAAAAATATTCGAAATTTTAAATATGCCGAATCATCTTGACCCAACCTCAATAACGCCGGGTTAAGAGGGTAGCTAATTACTCCTTACTATACCTATGTTATGAAAATTTATTCACATTCACAGTACAGTAGATTTCATCACAATTATAAATCGGGCCTTATATTAAAATATTAAATACTATGCGTAAGCGCATGTACGTAGCTATAATTTTATATAAATTATATTATCTTTAATTATTATAATTTATTTCAATTATAATGTAATATAATTCTATTAATTATTTTATAATCTAAATTTATTTATAATATTATATTATAATTAATATTATAATATACATATGATTATATTATTATGTTACATAATATCATATAATTAATTACATAATATATAAATAACTCACTTTTTTGTCAGCCTGCTTATTTGTCATCCAATTCTGTGCTATGTTTAAAGTTTTAAGTCTCTAACTCATGGGAAAGTTAATTTCAAATGTATTACAAAATTTGTACCAGACAAACGGATGGGTAGAAATGAGGGTCAGTAAAAACTTAAAAATAAAACGTAATATATTTTTATTTTTTAAAATTGACATTTACTACAATAATTGATAGATAAATCTTATCTTAGAGAGGTGCATGATTGTTTGAGAGATCCTATGTTACCCTAAGAAAGGAGCTGCTCTGCAGGAAGCTATCTCCATTTTTTTATTTAACTTACCATTTTAAAGTAAAGCAAATAAAAAAAAAAAAAAAGAAAAAAGAAAAAAGAAAAAAGTTCAACGGTTTAAAGCTATTTGCAGGAATATGTTGGCTGAGTGCTCATATAGCTTGCGTTCAAAATAACAGGGGGTCTCACTATTGATACCAGTGATGTAACATAGTATAAGGAATATTTGTTACTATTTTCAATGAGACTGCAGTATTCTTCGCGACGAAAAATAAGTTAGAAATATTATTACACCTACTAATGAACATTTTGAAATATTCAAATAACTATTTTAATAATAACTATTAGATATATTAATTAAGTGTAAATTATAAAGAGAGCTTTAGTACGTGTTTAAAATTTTTTTGTTATAATTTTTTTATTTTGGTAGTAAAGTCGGAAGTCACAGTGGGCCTTTGGGATACGTTGGTTGATTTTTCTGGAGCAAATTGGCTAACTGGAAGATGTTCTCATAAATTAAGTTCTTCATTTTTAAATCGTTTTTATAAATAAGATATAAATTATCATAAACTATATCAGAAAAACCTCTAGAGCAGTTACATCTGTCGATATTATTATGCAAGCTGTGTAACGATGATGATTAGTTTTGCCTTATTAGTGATGAATTTTATAATTAAGCAGTTTTAATGAAACTTGTATACGATGTGCAGTCTGAAAAATTGGGCACACGGATCGTGTTTAAAAAAAAAAAAATAAAAAAAACATTTCGTTTGTGTTAATTATAAATAATTTAAATTTGTTGTTTAACTTATTTAATTTTATACAACTTAAATATTTAATTTAATTTTATTTGATTATTTAATTTTTTTAATTTTATTATTAATTCTATAATTTTTAATAATTTGATTATTTTGTTTAATTTATAAAAAATTGCTAATTTTATATTATATTGTGTGATTAAATACAATAATATTGTTATTTTTTGGTATTTTTCTGAAATTTGTTTTCGGCTAACCGCCTAACGAATTAAATGAATACAAATAACTGAAGAAAATAATTAATCACTGAAAAAAATTATAGAAAAAGGTCTGAATTGAAACTGCGTAAATAAGTTAATATCAGTTTTTTTTAGTTATTGAATGATATATTCAGTTAACAAATAGAAAAAAAATTTTCACAATAAAACATTTTTATAGTTTTCTTCAGTTTTAAACAATTTTTAATAGTTATTAACGGGTTTTTTCAATTTATTTTAGTTTTCTTCGGTTATTATTTAATTTATTCAATTTTCGAATTGTTAAATTGTTTAAAAATTTAAATTTTAACTTTTTTTCTATTATATTATTTTCTTATTTCAATATATATTTCATATGTATATTGAAAACTAGAAAATTAAAATTATTAAATCATACTTTTTAATATAATTGATTTTCAAAAAAATTTGTAAAAAATATAAAAATAAATACAATAAATAATAACTCATTTTTTCAAAACATTATTCGAAGAATGTAACTGTTATCTACATTTTCCATAAATTTTTTCCTTAATATTTTACAAATTTATGCAGTCTTAATTTATACTTTCTTCTTCAGTTTTTATAGATTTTATTAATTTTACTTTAGTATTCTTGAGTTATTTTCAGATTTTAACTGCGTTGCGTGCATTTATTTTTTTTTGCTAGGGCCCGTTTACGGTCGGAGTAAGAGTGATTAAAAAATGGACACGAACTTTTTTTTAAATTACCTTACAACTTTGAAAAAAATTATAAGTATATATTCTAGAAAGTGAGTACTGTAAGATGGCATAATATTATTTTCATAAAATATATATCTTCTAAAAAAAAATATAATTTATAAAAAATCTGATAATATAAAAAAACGGCCAACTAATCCCGGTCTTCTCTATATCTTTATATAATTATCAATTTGGATATATTAACCGGCCAAGAAATTCTCAAAAACTATTAGAACTAAAAAGCTGAAATTATACAGGCAGATAGATATAACCTTGCAACAGGTGCAGAGTACCTTAGCGAACTTGTTCTACATTCGGGGGTAAACGATTTTCTGATTTTTTTTTATCGTTTTAATATATTTCTAGAAACAAAAAAAAAAAAAAAAAAAAATCGTGTTATATAACACCGTTAATTTTTCAATAGATTAAAATGAATGTAAATGATAAGAAAATAAAATTATATTCATGAAAAGATATTATTTGTTATAAATTTTTTTCAAGTCCAGCTTTATACATTTTATAACTTAAAACAAAATCTTCAACATATATTAATAAATATTCATAAAATGTTGTATACGCATGTTATTAAAAAGTGTATACATTATTTTTTTAGTTTGAATTACAAACTTTAACATTGTACAATTAATTATTTTTAAAATTATCTAATTTTATTTATAATATTAATAGTAATAAAGAAGTTTTTTTACATTTTCGATAATTTTAGAATCTACAGACAATTTATTAAAAATGTCAATGTTTTGGTGATATTATTCATGTTTAAAGTGATATTATATAATATATTTACAAAATTTATTTATCAATACATGAATATATATCATATTAGTTTTTCTGTACAGTGTAAAAACTACGTTACACCTCTATCTACACCTTAATATTAATTTGATCGCGTACTGCTAAGTACTGAAGCCGCAAATATTTGTTGTAAAATTCGGGGAATGTTTTTTAAATCCATGCACACAAAGGCTCTTCCAGAAGGCATCTTCTTTATTAATCTTAAAAATAAGAACATATTTTAAAATCTCAAAAGCAATTATGAATTAATATATACATAAATATATTTTACCTTTTCGCTTGATCACCTAATGAACCAATAAATATCGCATATGCATTGACATCAGGATTAGACGTTAAAACTTTTGCAAATACTTCTGGTCGAATACCATAACGTTCTAAATTTGCATCAGAAAGCACGATGACAATTGATTCATCCGAATCTTCTTTTGCCAAACTAGATATAGCATGTTGTGTAGCTTCTAACGTATTATCTCCAGAAATACAAAATTGTGAATGAGCGTGCATTGTCTGAATAAATAAAATATGGTTCTCTTAATATTAATTATGGTATTTTAATAATTTAATTAAAAGTAGTATCACTTAATGAATATCATGAAATTAAAAAATTTAATTTTAGATAAATTTCTAATGACATTGAATATTCAAATTCAAAAATAAATAAAAAATTATT
This sequence comes from Chalcis sispes, assembly GCA_949987625.1. Lineage (NCBI taxonomy): Eukaryota > Metazoa > Arthropoda > Insecta > Hymenoptera > Chalcididae > Chalcis > Chalcis sispes. Next base: position 45,995,370 of record OX465098.1, read on the forward strand.
TTACTTTTATAACTTCTAATCTTTGCTTGTTATTAGTCGGAGGCTGCGTATGATCAACAAATGAAATACGATAATCTTCGCCTGAATGGCCAACAATGTCGTATTGGAATTTATTTTCATATCCATTGAAAGCTTCCATCACCATAACACAAGCCTCCATTTCTCGATCCAATCGTTTATCATAACCATTAAATCTGTACATACTACCAGACACATCAACAACAAGTTTCAATCGTTTTGGTTTTAATTGAGGTGCACCTACTTCAGGCTCTTTCACTGCTCTTCGTCTGTATATTGTTTTTTCACCTGTTAAACCTTCAATAAGTTTTGTATCATCTAATTCTCCAGATGTTTGATGTCTGCACCATTGTCGTTCGTTACTTTTGGCTTGTAAGCTTCCCAAAATTACACGTAAAGCTTGAACTTCTTTTTGAATTGCATTGCTAAATTGACTATACAATTGGTGGTCGTATTCGCTCATTCTAATTTCTTTTAATCTTTGCTTAAATGCCTTAAGTCCCATTTCTCTGGCTGCCTTTTTAACGTGTTCGGGAACAGAATTTTTTTCTTCATCACTTAGTTGATGAACAGTGTGCCCAGCATCTAATCTATATGGTCCTCCTTTTCCACCTAAACCTGCAGTATCTCTGCCTACATTGTAATTAGATATATATTAAAGAATATTCTTTTAAAAAGTAAAAGCATACGTTACTATAAATATTAAAAGAGATTGACAAAATATTTACCGCCAGTACCACCAGCCCAAGTATTTCCTCCGACATGAGGCTCATTTTTTGGATCTACTTTTCCATGCTTTGGTGTGCTTGTATCAAGCCCTGAATAACGTTCTTTTGTGATTTGTAATGTTTCTCCATCTGCACCGACCATTTTCATCCATTCATCTAGTGATTTTTCTAAATTAATCATCGAGGTTTGCCAGAGCCTTATGCATCCACCTGCATCTACAGTGACTAAATCTTGATTGGAAGTTGCAGCAATGTAAAATGGAAGTTGCTTATCATATAGCCATTGAGTAATTGGAGATACATTAACTGGACTGTAAATTAAAAAACAATTAAGATAAATAAAATAAAGTATTCAAGGTGGTTAAAAATACAAAAAAAAAAAAAAAAAAAAATACAAAAATTTGACATCAAGTGCTAATAATAAAAGTCCTAGACAATGATTTGATATTAAGAGCCTTCAATTTTACTACATATTTGAAAGTAGAAAATTCAATTTTTGCTACTTAAGAATACATTACCGAGCTGCAGATAAAAATAGATTTTCTTATTTGATTTTGTTTAATTTATGAAAGATAAATATCGATTGATACAATTTCACTGTCCAAAGATTGAAAATCGTGTAAGCTGATAGATTTACTAATTAATTAAAATTAAATCGTCATAAGCATTTTAAGATTTATAGACCTTTTTGATGTGACATGAAAAAATGTACATAACTAAAATGTATTATATGCTACCCCAAGTTTATAGTAAAAAAGCTCTATTAAAAGGAATATGCACAGAATGTTTTTAAAGTTTTGAAAATAGCAATTTTAGCACGAAGAACGAAATATATTTAAGATAACCGGCACAGTTTAAGGTTGCCGAGATTTAAGCTTTATTAAATAAAAACTTATATTAAATGCTTTTAGAATTGTTAAAAACATTAAATGTTACTTAAATGGATGTTTTCAAACGTTTACAAGTCCTTGGAAACATTCTTAGGAATTAAATAAAATCGACTTTTAATCGCCATTTCTTTGCTCGACAGCCTAAATAAAAAAGTACTTATGTGAACTGTTTAATCTAAATTAAATTATTACTATTATTAAATTAGCAAATATTAAATTTTAGATTTAACTAATAAAAATGTTAAATTCAAAGAAATAGAAACTATATTTAACAACTTTGAAGTTTATAAAACAATGTTTAGAGTTAAAAAAAGCATGTATATATTAACGTAAAATAATAAAAAAACTTACGCTGGTACGGGAACATATCGTAATTTTTTTTCAACAACGTCTGCAATTTCTAAATAACCAAATATGCCTGGATGCGGTTTTCCTTCATAAAGAGCAGAAGTTGGTACATTTGAAGAAGATACAGCTCTAATAATTAAACCCTGTTCCGTTATAATAGGTACACTATTTTCTCTACGGTTTCTTGGAAATGAAAAAACTTCGTTACAGGTATCAAGTTCAGGAAAACCTACTATGATGCTAGCATATGTATTGTTTGTAGCTACAATCCTATTAGGAGAATCAATTTTTTGATTCAAAACTTTACTCAACTTTTCATTTGTTAAACCTTTGGTACTGCTTGTTACTAAAGAACCTAATTTTAAATTACCACTATCGTTTTCATCAATTTTTTTTAAAACGTTTGGACAAGAACTGTCTGCTGAATTTTTTTCAAGAATAAATTTTTCCTGTGCAGTATTTTGTATAAGCCACCTCTCAGGTGAAGAAACTAATACAGAATCTATTTCAAATGGAAGTGACATACTAAAAACAATCATTTTTTCCAAATCTATAACTTCCATTTTATTACCGTTGATTGTAAATGTAATTAATTGACCATTTAATGCTATTAAATCTGGTTTTAGTTTCCAAAAAATATTTTTATTATTAAAAACTTGTGAAATTTTATCACTTGCAGAGTCAAATATTGACGACAATTGAAGAATATTCACATTTCCGTGTTCAGGATCAATTGAAAAAACTGAATTTGACTGCAAATAAGAATTTACAACTGAATTTATAAAATGTTATTTTAATAATACTTTTTAAAATATTTAAAAAAATTTTAAATTACTCACAGTTTGTTCGTGTACTAAAATATTTCCTTTTTTGTCATTAGCAAGTGAAAAATAAGGTTTGTTGCCTCTTAATGGACTTAGTAAACCTTGAATATTTATTTCTTGCAGTTTATCTGAATCAATATTCATGGTACATAAATTGAGTGGATTAGTTGTAAGTAGATGTATTGTATCACTAGTTCCCTTTTCTTTTTTTCTAGGAGTAACAGATAATGCAGCTACAGTGCTAGACTCGTTAAGGGATAAGTTCCAATAGCTATCTAATTCTGTAAACCAAGCTGATCTAGCTTCGACTTTATCTAAATTAATAGTTCTTTTTTCAGGAGTTGCAACATGTTTGTATTTGAAAAATTTTTCTTGAATTGGTATAATTTGTCGCGAACTTTGAATATTCCATGTACTATAAAATTTTAAATCAGGTAAAGGAAGTCTGTAAGGAAAATAAAAACAATTTTTGTTATTTTAAAAATTTTATTAAAAATAAAAAAAAAATTACAATATATTATATTTTTTTTTAAATTCTTACTCTATTGCTAAAGATACGTTTTTTGAGCTCGTGCCAATAGGAATACCGTGTTTATGAAGAACTTCGATAAGTGTATCAAATACTTCTTCAGAATATCGATCAAAATCAAAAACGTTTCTTACAACAATTCCCAATGGTTCGTTAGGAAATTTCTAAAAATATTGAAAATTAAAATATTAAATTTAATAAAAATAATATTAGAATAATCTAAATAAAAGTTACCTGTAAATGTTTAATAATATTTACAACTTCTCGTGTAGAATATGGATAAGAAACCAGTCCCTCATCGGCCATGCTTCTTAATTCACCAAAAGCCTTAACAAGTTTATGAATGATATTTTCATCAACATCTGGTCCGTATTGTTTCAACAGTTGTATTTCATTTTCAACACTTGGATTATCTACTGAATGTGTACTAAACAAGTCGCCTATAGCTCCAAAGAAATCATTTCCTAAGAAAGGAAATCCTGGTCGGTTAGCTAATACTATCATTCTGAAATCTGGATGCATCAATATGTCTTGATCATGTACAATATTTTCTAATGGAGGTACAATCCGTCGTCCATCCGACAATATCATTTCTCCGGATTCTACTAGAGTCTGGTTATAAAAAATATAATAGATATTGTAGAAATTAGTTAATTCATTAATTTAACGAAATGTGTAATATAAATTTCGAATCAATTTAAAAATATTAATGGAAATAAATAAATTAAAATATACCTTTAAAATGCAAGTAACATGAGTCGGAGCTTTGTCAGCCTCGTCAATGACAAGTACATGTCCCATTTTTACTGCTTGAACAAGAGGAGAATCTTCATAGATAACCACTCCGTCCCTCACCATTGGTTGAACTGTTAAAGTTTGAACGGTTGTGTCTCGATGTAATTGTATATATTCTCTAGGTCTATTCAATATTTGAAGCAATCTGTCCACAATTTTATTTTTACCGACTCCTTGATTTCCAACGAGAAGAAGATTCTGACCAAGGGTGAAATCTTGTAACAGCATTTCTAACAAGGTCAGATGTTGAGGTACGTCATAAAAAAGAATATCCGGAACTTTTGTTAATGCAATTGTTTTATAACGTTGAACTGTTGTTTTACCGATTGTAACTACATCTTCGTCAACGGTGCATTTAATATTATTTTTCGTATCATCTGCTTTAGCTAAAATATTAAATTTCTTTAGAGAATCTTCAAGAGCTTGTTTAGCAATTGCTGGTAAAAATCTTGCAAGACAGGCTCGATAAACAGCATCATACGCATCATTATCCGGAAATTTATGCATTCTCGATGCAATTCTTAATAGTTGCCGTGTAGTTAGAGAACTTGCTAGAGATTGAAGAGTTGGATCACTTGATGATCTCAAATAATGTGCTAATTCAATTATATTTAACAAATATTCACTAGGTTTTCCATACTGAAGTCAAATATTACGTAAATTTAATTTTTCATGTGCTATTAATAAAATCATCAATAAAAATAATAATAAATATATAATGAACCTTTTCTTTGATTATGTGTAACTCTTCGTGTTTTTCTAAAGGCCTCATTTCATGGAAAAGAAACGCATTTAACAGTTCAGAATTTAACCACTGACCAGTTGAGCTATTAAGAACGGGAGGTTCAGCCAATGCTAGTATTCTAAATGAAGGATGTATTTTATAAATTCCAGATTTTTTCATATCATCTTCACTTTTATTATATGTAGTTTTTATTTCATCGTAACGGTCTGCCCGTAATAGTCGCTTTCCATCGTGCAATTGTAACTCTCGATCATGAATTAATCTGAAGCCAATTATAAAATTGTTTATAAATTATAGAAAATAAAATTTTTGATAAAAATTAACAAATGAAAGACCTATAAATTACAGATAATGTGCTTGGATGAACTCTATGAATTCCATCAAGTAATGCTAACTTTCCTTCCAGCGCAGCAGTAACGAGAGGCGAATCTTTCCAAATTGTATCACCGTTAAGCAAAGTAGTTCTATATTGAATTAAATCTCTTGATGTCATGTCCTGCAAAAAATTTTAATTAGTTGGTATTATTTTATGTTATTTAATATTAATTTTATAACGATCTTTTTTCATAACGTTTATTAATTATTTAAAAATTAAAATTTTTGATAAAAGTTACAATTTATGAGTTGATACGATTTGATAATTTACCTGATAAAGAATTACAGGTTCTACTTGATAATCTAATAATTCAGCTAATCTTTGAACAGTTATTGATTTTCCACAACCTTTAGGTCCAATAAGGCACAAATCTAAATTTGATTGAGATTGTATCATTTCTGCTACCAAAGAGTTTTGGTAATTTGTTTCAACGTACGAAGATTTTACAGCTTTGGATAATTTTCCTGAGCCATGGGATATCTTTAGAATATATGTTATGATATTAAAAGAACATTCATTTTATTTTGATTTTTATGGTATGATTGACTTGTATACCTTAACCGCAGATTGATTATTACCATATTTAATGGTAAATTCAGAGAAATTTTCCGTTTTATTTACATTTTGAATAAAAAAGTCGCTTGCTAATTTTTTATTCGTTTTATTTAAAACACCAAAATTGTTAAGAATGTCTTCGACGGCGTTTATGCCTTCTTGATTTAAAAATAGTCTATAAGGATAAAATCTATAAAACACATGATACACTGACAAATTTGGAAAATTCTCCTGTAAAAGAACATACATAAAAAAATATTATTCATTTTGAAAAAAAAAAGTGACAAAATAAAGCGTTCATCATTTCACCAGTATGATAGCTGCCGATGATAAATTATCTAAAGGGAAATCGGGAAGACCGAGGGACATTGCTTCTTCTGTAACGAGAGCGTGACAGCAGGATAACAATTGGGATAAGGTTGCATTATCCACGCGGGGAGCCAAACTCTTCAAATTAGTAAGCTGTTCCTAAAACAAAAAAAAAAACAAAAAAACCATTCATATTATAAACGTTTGTTAAGCTATTTAACTAAGAGTATTAAAAAAAAATGTTAAAAATGCATACAGTTTCAATAATAGTATAATTACAAAAGAATAACTATTACAATATGAGTTAATATTACATATATAAATATAATTAAAAGATAAAAAAGTAAAAAGTAGTTAAGTCTTTTTTTAAACTTCCTGATTATTTTGAAACGTTTATAAGATTACTAAAATTTAATCGATTTACAAAAAAAATAAATATATTATACATTTACAATTATAAATTAATTTACAAATTGTTAAATTAAAATTTTAACATTATTTAAGTTTTAAATACAAAAGCTACACTTATTTAAATACAAGCTTTCATTTAAAAAAAAAAAAAAAAAAAAAAAATTTTCACTTCAATTAGTAATACGAGGTCTGGCTATTAAATAACGAGACTGGTTACGAAAAAGGGTTTCATTATAAAAATTATTCTACATTCGAATGCTCCCCTTCAATATACTCCCCTTCCCTCGCCACACACCTTTCCATACGTTTTTTCCATTGATCGAAGCAGTGCTGGAAGTCTTCTTAGGTGAGGGCCTTTAGGAGCTCTGCCGTTTTTTGCTTTACCGCTTCCATCGACTCAAATCGGGTCCCTTTCAAAGCAGATTTTATCTTCGGAAACAAAAAAAAGTCGCACGGTGCCAAATCTGGCGAGTTCGGCGCTCGTTCGAGCACTGGAGTGCGCTTACCGGCCAGATACTGCTTCACATATAGCGCGTTATGGGCAGGTGCGGTGTCCTGGTGCAAAATCCACGAGTTGTTCTTCCACAACTCGGGCCGTTTCTTACGAACTCGTTCTCGCAGTGTTACCAAAACTGACAAATAGTAAGTCTGGTTGACAGTCTGACCCTCTGGAACCCATTCAGTCATCACGATACCGTTAATGTCGAAAAAAACGATCAACATTGCCTTGAATTTGGTTGGTCATCTTCAGTGCTCGCTCGGCCCTCACTGAAGCGCTTACACCACTTAAAAACACGCGCACGAGATAGAGAATTGTCCCCATAGGCCTCTTGCAACAATTTGCAGCACTCAGTCGGAGTCTTTTTCAATTTAACGAGAAATTTGAGATTGATACGTTGCTCCTGTTTTTCGTCACACATGGTTTTCGGCACGAGAAAAAAACACGTTCGTTTCAAACCGCTACTGCACAAATACAATAATAGTGACGAGAACGTGTTTTGGTACGTGCATAGACAAGATATCTAGATACCTAACGCACTACTCGTTTTTCCCCACCCCTCTACGGCGCCCAGTCTCGTTATTTAATAGCCAGACCTCGTAAGATGGTACTGCAATAAATTTTCTGTACTGTACTTTTTATTTGAATTACGTGATAAATTGTAAAATAAAACATTGTTAATAAAATGATTGCAGTACAATCATCTTACTGAATACTGCTCGTAAAATATATTTTGCCGCATTATTAAAAAAGTTTTAATTAGCTTTAAACAGAAAAATAGTTGCAAAAAAGATTATCTAGAAAAGTGAAGATTAAGACTCTTGCAATAATACATATAAGAGCTTTAAAGAGAAAACTATATCCTCGAGTTTAGTGAAAATAGTTGTTGAAAGTGATTAACGGTAGAATTTGCTATTCACACCGCAGCAAGTAAACGCTGAACTAACTACCATTCGACACGAGAGCCTCGAGAATGTAGGATGATTTCCATCGAAAAGTTCGGATTGAATTGTTCTTATCTCGAGTGCTTGATCGACACAAAATTTCTTGGTAGTTATATACAGTCTACCAAATGTCATTTAAAATCCTGAATAATTTACCGAACAAACGCGAATATAATTATTTTTCCTTACATTTAAATACACTTTTTTAACTATGTCTGCGATAAAAAAATAAGTTTTGATAAAAAAAATTGCAGATATACAAGATTTTCTTACAAAAATCGTCTTTCAAATTTTAAATGAAAATTATAAAAATTTTTTAAAAGAAATTTTTAGTTTATTCGTGATTGTAGGAATTTTGAAACTGGATTAAACGCGAGAAATGCAATATTTCTTAACATAATTAAAATAAAATAAGAAAAACTCATTTACACAGGATTGTAATGAATGTATATACAGAGAATTGTTTGAAGTTTTTTATCTACTATAGTGTTTCAAAGCTTTCAAATACTTTAAAAGGACTAAATAGCGAATAAATTTATGGCATGCAAATAATCGAGAAACGCAATAAATTTAAAACTTTGCCTCTAAAAGTATATTACTACGACAAATATTTTTAAAACTTTAAAAACTGTCAAAGAAAGCAAGTCTCTTACATATTATGAACTGTAAAATAAAGGTAACGATTCAATCGATATTGAAAATTTTGAAAAATATATAGAAATTTTGCAATAAATAATATATTATTTTATAAATTTATTTGAAATATTTGATAAAAATAAAAAAAAAAAAAAAAAAAAAAACACGTATAAATGAAAAAAAGTAGTATTAAAGAACGATAGGCTATAAACTTAAAAAAGAATTCGGGAATACTAAAGACGGGTAGAATCAATGTTGAAATGAAATGATTGCGTGTAGTAAATATCGGTGCGGTGCCTATTAGAGACTCCAATTTTCTAAGAATTGACAGTAGATTATTTACGATATTTTTTTATTGTTACAGGTGGAACGCTAGTTTGAAACGAACATTTTCCAACAATAATTGCCAATGTGTCTGCTTTATGATTTTCACTGATACGCCGAGCATCAAATGTATTATTTACTCTACGACGTTAAAATTAAATTATTATTGCTAAAATGAAATACGTTTTACACATTTCAAAAAACTTATATTTTTTACTTATGATGATAATTACAAAAATTTAATTTTAAAACTTTACATCTAAAACTTTATAAATGGATTGTAGTGTAATAATATTACTTTTGCTTTTTATTTCCCGTTCGCAATAAAGTTTTAATTAGTTTTTAGGAAATCTCCATTAATCTGTAAATAATATGATATTAAGTAAATTATTGTATAAAACCGGATAAATTTCATTCAATTTTATTATTTATTGTTTTTTTTTTTTTTTTCTTTTAACGATTAAATGATACAACTATTTTAAATGCATAAGTTTATTAAAATTATTATATCTATATTTTTTAAAATTATATTCATTTTTTTAAATATAAACAATTAAGTCTGATAAAAAGATAGTCATTGCATAAAAATTTGAAAAAGTCAGCATTTAATTACATTTTTTTTATTCTCATAAACAATCAAAGAATGATGATTACATTACAATCTAAATAATGCTTGTATGTATAAATAAAAAATTTAAAAATACATTATATTTTTAATTAAATTAAACAAACAAAATGTTATGATAATGCAAGAATTCCAAAATTAAATAAATTCTTTAAATTATTGTTTTTTATTAAAACTATAAAAAAATTATCAAAGTATATTTTGTTTGTTAAGACATAAAAAACATATTCTTTACTAAAAAAAAAAAAAAAAAAAAAATTTATGATTTAAAGACAGCATATTCATAAAAAATATATAAATAAAACAGATTCATAAATTACTTTAATAGGAGTGATAGAAAAAGTATATTAGTCATGTGGCGTACTCGAGAAATAGTAGGCATATCAACTACGTGCGTAAAAATATAGCGACATCACTCACCGGTACTATCCGTTCATTTCCATATAGACGTGACAAAATAGCGCTGTTAGTTTGAGCTAAGTTTATTTTTCATACGTGTCTATTTCGACCTTTGAATTATTAAATAAAAAAAAAAAAAAGATAACGGAGAAGTTAATAAAAACGATGTTTTAATTATTACATATCTAATTAATATAAAATAGAAAATAAGAGTTGAACTTTAAATTAATTCAAAGTAACTTAAGGTTATTAATTTGAAAAATATTTTCATTAAATATCATAATATAAAATTTTATCTTTTAAATCAATAAAAGCAAGGTTTCAAATGAGAAAATAAAATAAACAAACTTTGTATTAGTTTTAGGCATTTTAAAAAAAAATATATTTTATACAATATTTTGTTTTAGATCTTCTTGTTGTTCATTTAAAAAAATTACACGTAGTTTATTTTAAGAAGTTGATATAAATTTTTGTAATACCACAATTTATATTAAAAAGTAGCAAAACATTAATAAATCTATATAAAAAAAAATTTAATAATAACAATAGCACAGAATTGTCTTAAGTATAATATAATAACATATGCGAACGTATCACTCGCAAAAAAGTGACTCTTGAGAAGACATCCATTGTATGTCGGTGGATTTTAAACTCGGCATGAAAATGTGCAACTGCGGCTTGCCGGGTGGCATCCACATCGATTGCGATCTACCAGCGCTCATCCCGAACTCGTCCAGCCGCGCTCTCGAGTCGCTTTTACAGCATTCTTCGTCCTTTTCCAAATCCACGCTCATCTTCCGACTTTGCAACTCGTTCGCAATCCCCCGATTCTTCGAGGCTTTGTTCTTGTAAAAGCGTCTTTCGTAATTTTCGTTATCCTCGTTGGCGCTGCGCTCTTGCAATATAAGATATTGCCTCGGTAGAACGATCTTCATAGCAAAACCGTTCGTTGGCTCCTCTTTAACAACCGCCTGCCTTACCGTAGTTGTCGCAGTCCCAGCCTCGTCCAAGGCGATAGTTTGCCGTCGTGCATCCTCCAGCTCGAATTCGCGTACCTTTCCCGATAAATCCAGCCACTGTAGTACTCTCTCCGAAAGCGTATTCAATTGCGGTATTTCGCCGCATTTAGTATCCTCCTGCGATTTAACCGCGCACTCGTCGATCCGATCACCGCAAGCGTCCTGTTCGGGCGATTTCGGAAAAGAGGCTCCTTCTCGGGCGGGGTTATTCCTCTCGTCGAAGGATTCGTTCGCGCGATGCTCCAACGCGTTACGATGGATTACTCGGGCGCAAATCGGCGCCGACTGCCGGCGAACGAGATTTCGCGCGCCGCTCGTCTCGACGCCATCCGAGCCGGTTTTTTCAACGAGGAGGCGCAATTTAACGAAGCAGCCATCGAAGCCGGCTTCGGTTTGCGAAGCCGTCGGCTTGTACGGTTCGAACTTGAGCGGATAATTTTTGTCTTTTACCGCTGTTGTGGTTTGGGGTCGCCTGCGCGAGGCTTTGACGTTGAGAAGCGGATCGTCGTGCGACAGTATCGCGTGACGGATTCCGTCCACCCAAACCATTCGCACGGATATTGGCCTTTCGGATGATGACCAAATTGCTGGCATTTTTATTAACTATTTTTCTTTACTCCGAGACAGAGATTTATTTGAAAGAAAATAAACGTACGTTGCTACTATTATAGTACATTTTTTTTTTTTTTTTTTTTTTTTTTTAATTACACGTATCTCGTTTGACAGCTCAGCTTAGTTTTATTTTCGTTTTGTTAAATAAAGATTGTTTTAAAAACATGCAATTGTTGATATCGTGTACCATTTAAATTAAAATATGTAAGTATTAAAGTTCATTCTGAGCAGTAAATTTCAGTTTTTATTCGTTACGGAAACTAAAATATGTAAAATATTCCACAACATCACGTGTCTATGAACTAAGATAATTATAATTAATTGAAATTAATATTTTATTTGTTTGAACACAATTCAAAGTTTATTATGCGACATTTATTAATGCGTAACACTTTTAATGATTTATATAATAACGAAATAACCGAAATTGCACATAATTTAAAAAGTAATGTAGAATATTACACCGGTGACTGAAGCGTACCCAATTGTGCTTAAAACAGAGTTCTAGTTGAGCGAGCAAAGGGCAAAGAAAAATCAAACGTTGTCTTTCCCCGAGCAAAGAACACACACATCGCTGGCGACAATCGAGCGGAAAAAGCGTATCGACTTGTCGCGCGCGCGCGCGCGCGCGTCGTTGTGGAAAGAAAGTTGTCTACCGCCGCGGCGCGCGCGCACGAGGACACGCGATCCTCCACGCAAGGAATCTCCCGACGATTATGACCGTAGAGCAGCCACGGAAGCCCCTTATATATCTACCGGTAGTTATATATAACGAATAAATAGCGACGCTTACGCAACAGCGCCGATTCCGCACGGGATTTAACATTAGAATATATATCGGGAACAACTTTAACTTTTGAATTTTTTTACTATTTTATTTATTTATGTTATGGTTAAGAACAATTGAATTAAAGTTTTTTCTCAAGTCAGACTATCTATAAGATTATAAAAGTTTACTATACTACTATAGATTGAATATTTTGTTTCGAATTTTGACTGTAAAAATAAATTTTTAAAAATCATTAAATTAATGAAAATTTTTTTTTTTATAAATTCGTTCTTCTTTTTTCTTACGATATATCAGCACAAATATCTTAAAAACATTCTCCACTTATTATCAAATTAAAAAAAAAAAAAACACATTATTAATAATATATAACGTATATGAATATATTTGATTTATAAATTAGTACAAATTAACAATCTATTAAATATTTCAATATAAAACTGAAAACATATTTAAAATAATGGCATTAAGCCACATCGTGGTAAAGAACCTGTATTATTTACAGCGGTAATTAAATTACAAATTTGTATTTTAATTTTTATATGATCTTGTACTGAATGAAAAATTCTTATCTATTGTAATATTTAAATGAAATTTATTTTTAATTTTGATACTGGTATTATAAATTTTTTTTACTGAGAAAAAAAAATTATGCTTGATTAGTTGGTGAAAATTAATTAAGTAAATAAGTAATAATATATAAAGTAAAAATAAAAAGAGAAAAAAGAAGAAATACAAAAGCGCTAAAAATAAGATAAATTGGATGGATCATCAAGTTAGAAAAATCCTCAACAAACTACGTAGTCAAAGAAGGGATGAAAATAAAATCGATTATCATTGAAACAGAGTGCTAGGGAGTATCAGGATATGATAATAAAAACATGAAATATACGTAAATGATCGTAGAAGCACAGAAGAAAAATAGAAAGAATAGAAAATCGGTCAAGTACGAGTCGGATCGCGCGCCTAAGGGTGTCATAAAATAATATAATAAATATCACATAAAACGTTTTCTTATAATTACATAAGTTATTTCATGTAAGATTTATCAAAAAGTTCTGTTAAATTTACATAGGCGTCATGTTATATTATACTATAACGTGGTAACTTATTAATTTTAAATTTGTAAATATGTAAATAAAAGCGAGATAATGCTAGCTGCATTGATAAAAGTGAGATAAATAGTGTAATAAAGATCATGTTTTCGGAAGTTTTCCTATACTGGATTTTAAAAATTTTTACATCAACAGTCTGTAGCTGAATTCTCTGCCAGTACGATAATTTTTATAGAACATTATCATAGTTTTAATGATTTCGCATTTTTTTATATGCAGGAAATACTGTCAATGTAAGTAAGTCAAGAAGTACATATTTAGGGAATTAAATGATAATTAAACAGATAGATTGATTTCTCAAATTAGACGGATCATGAATTAAAAAAAAAAAATTACTATCTGAAAAACTTATTTTTGATAATATTCTCCCAGTTTTATCAGAGGAAGACTCGTTCAATAGTTTTGGAAAAGTCTCATCTAATTCTATTGCAAGTGCTTGTTGCAAACTCTTTCAGAAAAATCTTTAAAAGAGAGATTAATTACTGAAATACATAATAATAATAATAATAATAATAATAATAATAATAATAATAAAATAAATAATAAAATTGTGAATCATGCTAAATTAGTAGACTTCTTGAAGTGAAACAAGACCGAAAAAAAGGGGTTGGAGAGAAGAGTTCTTCAGCTTACAAGTGCTTTATGTTATTAATAATCATATAGTAAAACAAATTTAAAATTTAGTTGTTTACTTTTACTGATTTTAAGTTTATAAAATGAAAGTGAAATACATTTTTTTAAATTGACGATGAACTTATTTTTACTTTGAAATAAAAAAAGAACAATCTATTTAGTTAAGTGAAGAAATTGTCCAAGTTTTTCCGACAGAAAAAAAGAGTTATATTATGTTCCTTGGACGACAGGTATTAATGAACCAGTAAATACAAAAGGTATTCTGCATAATATAATAAAATCTTACCAATCTTTTCAAATAATATAAAAAATAAATAATATTTTTTTTTTCTTTTTTTTGTTCGAATTCTTGTGATAATAAAAAAAAAAAAATATACATTATTTTTATTTTGAATATCTTATTTTATAGAACTATTTTGGGATATCAATGCAACTGATACTATCGAGTGACTAAAGAATAATGTAGAGCCAATTTTGATGTATTAAAAATCTAAAAAGTGGCTGTAAACGAAAAATTAATTTTTAGAAGTCAATTTATTGATGATTACTTTAATACATTTAAAAATCTACAAGGAACTTTTGGATATTTATTAATACAATATCATTTATAATTCAGTTTTTAATAAACAATAAATTTCATGTATTTAAAACAAAAATATTCGTGCAGTTAGCCAGATTTTGAGTAGTTATATGCTAATAAGAGTAATAATTTAATTACAAACTAGCCTGATATTGCTGCTAAAATAGTTTTAATAGCGATAAAAAACAATCCTGAAGTTATTTACGATTTTCAGCTACCACGTCAAAATTAATTAAAAAAGGTTTGTTTTATTAAATGCATCATCTACACGTATACTAACATTAACAAATATTTTTTAATTTTCAAATTTCAGGTGTTTATCAAATAGTCGTGATGTTATTAATTTCCTTATTATTTGATAGTTACCCTAAAAAGATAAAATCAGGAATCATATTCTTTAACAAAAACTAATATTAAAATATGATAATGATTATTTTACTTTTTAAATAATACTTTCCACGATAAAAGATACTAGTTTTTTTCTTTTTTTTTGTAAATAAGGGTCTAAAAAATTTCTGCCTTTTTCCATTTCCTATATCAGTTGCTCTGTCAAATAATGGATAATTAAATGCAACGAAAAAAAGCGTGTCGACGTTTTGTTAAGAAAAAGAAGAAAATACTGTTATCTTTTTTCACAAAATATTTCAATGATCATCAGAAAATAGCCCTCTCTTATAAGTTAAAATTTCGTGGCAATAATATATAAGGTATAAAAAAAATTTTCCTGAGTAATTCCAAGATGACATATGCAAAAAAAAAGCAGCAAAAAAGTAAATATATTTTTTACTAAAGAAGTTGAAAATACTTTTTATTAAATTAAAATTTTAAGTTAAATATATTTTTTATTACTTCATGATAATAATTCAAAACGACTTTTTGTATTGTATAATAATAATTAGAGAGAGAGAGAGAGAGAAAGAGAGAGTAAGAGAGAGAGTAAGAGAGAAAGAGAGTAAGAGAGAGAGAGAGTAAGAGAGAGAGAAATAGAAATAATAGTAAAGATTAATAACTTGGGATCTTAAAAAAAAGACTATTTTTAAGAATTTTTTTAAAGATTACTAGTATGGATATTCATGTAGATGTTATCAAGCTGAATAAATATATATTCTTGAAATAAAAAAATTTTGATTTTACAGTTTTTATATAAAAAATGATAAGCAAACACGACACCTCAAAAAGTAGAGAACTTAATAATATGAATGATTTTTTTAGACAGAACCAACTAAAGCCGAAAAATCAAGACATTTTAGATTCAGTGTGACAATAAATATTATACCTCAAACATTGATATTTATAAAAAAATTACAAAATAGCGGAAATTTTTCAAAAAACCAAATGGAATGTTTTCACTACATTTTACAAAAAGAAAAAGAAAAAAATAAATATTATGGCTTTTTGGATTAAGGATCAATAGATATTTTTTGTTTAAGGTGTTGCAACTCGCACTGGGCGGCACTGTATATCTTTATTTTCGATTTGCCTATGAATCCAGTTATTTTGCTTGCTTCTATCTTGCTTGAATTCGGCTCCGCATAAGATAAAATTAAAAAAACTATCTTCAACTATTTACATGCATTTTTCAAATGCAAAATGTGGTTTAACGAAAAAAAGTGTTAAGACTTTTTTTCGTGAGTTTTTGCGAAAAAATGAATGACATAATTTATTTGTCAAAAAAATAAGATTATTGCTAATTTTTTTAAACAATTTTTGCAAAAACAAATAAAATTGCGAAACGAAAAAACATAGATATTTTTTTCCGATTCGCCTATGAATCGAGAAATTAGTTTCGCTCTATTTCGCTTAGAAAAAATGCATTTTTTAGGTAAAAAATTAGGTAAAAAGCACTTTTTTTCATGATTTTTTTCTGTAGAACCAAATGGCATAGTTTTTTTTTTTTCAAATAAAAACTTTTTCATAATTTGTTTGAATAAATTTTGTTTAAAGGGTTGCATGTGTCCAAAATTTTGAAAAAAATCTATTTTGAGGCAAAAGAATGACTTAGACACAAGTTTTGAAATTTTGAACACAACTTCATTCGTGTGTCTTTTACATATGCGGTTAAATATTACGAATAATCGTTTGTGTAAAAAAAAGGTAAAATCTTAAAGTTGTAAGCTTTGAATAGTAAAAGTTAGGCGGAGATCAACGAAGAAGAAGACTCCTGGTTTTTGGAAATAATAGAAAGAGGCTAGACCAACCAGTATAGATTAAACGTATGCTTCGACAATAAAAAAATAGGTTATTTACTAATATTTAAAAGATTGCTGGAAAGGGTGCAGTAATTTAACAGCTTACAGTTGCAATCATTACATATTTTTTTTTGTCACGCAGTTCGATTCAGAAAAATATAGTAACTGATCTTCTCTGCCAGTTTTTGTAGTAACAACTTATTAAGAAAATGAACATTGACCCTTTCAAACAGTTTATTTTAGATATAAAACAAATTTACTCAGGTAAAGAAAATTAATATAAAATAAAATTTTTTAAATGTAAAAAAACATAAAAAATATTTAAAAATATAAAATAACTTAATAAATATGAAAAAAAAACTACACAAATATTTTATTGTGAACGCAACTGCTCTCTGGGAACATCCTTAACCCGAGATCGATCACTAATATGTCCCCAAAAGACCGTAACATTTTAAATTTGAGCACTCCTTATGACTTACGTATGTGTCAACGCTTTGCATCAAGTTATGCTTCAGACACGTTCTAACGTTTTTAATGCATATTAGTTAAGTGTTTGATTTTGTGTAGCGTGAACGTTTTTGCGATTTGTTTTTGTAAATGGTCATTTCAATATGCGACCGATCCCGGGTTAAGTATTCAATAATTGATAAATTATTTAATAACTTTAAATTGATAAAAAATGAAAAAGTAATAAAATTTTTAAATTTTTATTCATTTCCTCGCTATTTTTTTTCTTCTCCTTGTTTCTTACTTTTATTCACTTCTGCCCACTTTTGTCAGTTTTTATTAATAAAAAAAATGTTCATCAGGGAAACAATTCAAACAGTCTTTATTTAAAAAATTTTGTAAAAATTGGAATAATTTTTATATTTAACCCAAAGATAAAATTGTGTCAAAATTAAAATAACTTCTCATTATTTTATCATATTAATCTTTAGAAGACCGACATTTTTCCCTTGAAAATTAATGTTAATTGTATTATTTATGTATATAAACATGTAATATCTCTTTACTGGCTCATGCTAAAACATATCTATGCTTATTTATTTATATTAATACACCTCCCTGATAAACGTGCCCACTTAAAATTGACTCGAAAAGTAATAGATTTTAATAAGGTTTTTTAATCGGAAATTATCAAATTAAAATCAATATAATCAATTAAAACCTATTTAGACCAATTATAAAATTTTTTCTGTTTGAATTGGATTTAATCGGTTGCATTTTTAAATAAAATAATATTTTTTTTGCAGAATACAACTAATTAAATCCTGTTAAAATAGACAAAATTTTATAATTGGTCTAAACAGGTTTTAATCAATTATATTGATTTTAATTTAATAATTCCCGATTAAAAAACCGGATTCAAACTGATTACCTTTTAAATCGGTTTTAATTGGGGATTTTTAGCAGGGCTGTGCATATAAAATTTGTCAACGTAAAAATCAATTGTATATCTGGTCCATATATAGGTCACCATGACTTTCTATAGATTAAAATCGCCTTATTAGCAGCGATTAGTTTATAATATTTATTATAGAATGGGCGCGAAGACTGAAAATAAACTTTTTCCGAAATATTATAATAAAAATGTTAGTAGTAAGTCTACTTAATTTGTGCACAAACCAACCTTAATGTACACGTTTATAATCAACAAAAAATTTTTTCCAAAACTCAAACCTTGTATATTTAAAATCAGAATAATCGATTAAAACGGAAAACACTGTACGTTCTTGACGATGTGATTGTATTACCCTTAACTGACTCAAATTCTCTTCGCTAAACCTAGTAATAAGTTGATCAAGTTTCATTTATTTAAAAAAAAAAAAAAAATGAAGACAATTAACACTAAATAGTCCCTTAACTGTCAAAAAAATCTTGTTTTTTGTAATAGGTTTTGGGGAGACCTATTTATTAAGTTAACCTGTGACTAACTGTGTAATGAAATTTAAGGAACTAAAATTCATGCACTTGTAATTGTAGTGTTATCATAAAACTTTAAAATTGTGAATGAAAAAAACAAAAACAATAAATGATAATTATTTATTTTAAACTATTAATTAATAGTACAAAAAATTCACAAAATAATAGAAAAAATATCTCCTCTAACCTATTATAAAAAAAATGTTTAAGGTACTATAACGTTAGAATTTTTAAAAAATCGAAATTTTTTCATTTTTCGATTCCTTATACTATCAAGAATGACCTTTTAAATTTTTTTAGAGAAATTTGCATAAGAAAAAAATTATAACACTATATATGTATATAGCGTAATTTATTAAAAATATTTAATATTATTTATTAAAAATATTAAACTAATAATTGTTTTTCTAAAAATGATATTTTTCAAGTTGGCCGCTAGTTAATCTGCAGATCTACGAAATCGATTTAAATAAATCTTCGTGTGCGTGTTTTCATATTTTTGTTAAAAAAAAAAAAAAAAAAAAAAATAAAAAAATGCTATTTTTTCAACATTTTTTCAAACATTGGCCATTTTTTAATTTTTTTTTTTATTTTTGATTAGCTTTATAAGAAACCTTACATTTTAAAATACCATTTGAAATTTTTGTTTCAGATTTGACCACCATTGTTATAAGTACTTGACTTTGACGCCCTTTATGAAAAAAGTAATTAGTGAAAAAAAAATTTTTTTTGTTAATTTGAAAGTCCTAATAATATTGCGTAAAAGTTTTATAAAGATATTTGATAAAGCGGCTGAAAAAAAAAGTTTGAAAAAGTATATGTTTTTGACTTTAGAGTGTTAAAGTACCTTATCAGCAACTCATAGACTAAAATATCTTACATACTTTGACTCTAAATCTGTTCATTTTCAGACTTAACCCATTAAGATTTTATATTTTATTTTCTTTGATACTCACTTTAAAACTTGGGGATGCAATATGTCGTGCTTGAAATCTAGAACGTAATGGAGGATCCAAGAGATGTCCTGGATATCTTGGAGATGGTAATCCAAGAGCAATTACTCTAAAATCTTCACTGACACGTACTAATCTCCATGCATCTAATTCTTTTTGACTATGTTCCTAAAATTAAGTAATATAAACAACACAATATTTAAATAATATACATTGAAACATTAAGAATTTATTTACCTTTAATAATTTATCATATCGTGAAGCTGGAATGAGAAATCTTCCATCTTCGAGATGCATTTCTCTATTTTCGAGTAAATTATTTAAAACTGGTAATACATTCCTCTCAGCTTTCTCAATACCTTCAAGAATTAATATTCTTCCTTTTATTGCAGCTCTCAATGCACTCTGATCATGATAATTTGCAGTTCCACTTTTTATTTCTTTTCTTTGTTTTAAATCTGCTTCTGTTGTATCACGAGATAATGCTATAAATTCTACTTCACGCTCTGTAAGTTCCACAAATGACATTGCTAAATTTCTTCTTCTTAACCCTGGGGCTCCCATTAAAAACATATCTTGACCTAGGATATCTTTTTGAAGCATCCATCTTAAGTGTTTCAAAGTTTCTTGATTAGGATTTTTTATTACTAATAATAAAAAAATTTTATAAAAATATTATTTAAATTTACCATTAAATTTATATAAAATTAATTTAACTTACAATATTTTTTTGGTACAAATTCTTGATTCTTTGGTATTTCTATTTGTTTAGAAACATCATTAATAGTCACGATTATATTGTCTATAAAAAGATTTAATAATAAAATGTTAATGAGATAAATTAAATGATATCAATAAATGATAATATTAACATTACCTGATTTATATCGTACTTTAAGATATAGGTTAGGATTTACATTGATCCTCTGAGTTCGCTTTATAATGTCAGCAGTCGAAATCCTTCGAAATGCAAAAGAAACAAATAACATTTTATTATTTTAATAAAATAAGCTTCATTAGATTTTAATTACTAGATAGATATTTTATATGTGTATGATTTAGAAAAATGATTTATGAATTATAACCGCTGCATTTACAAATTAGTTGATTAATCACGATACATATAACTTGATATCACGCTTATTATCTTCAATACCAATTTTATTTTTAAAATAAATTTTTATTGAAAATTAAAGCAAATTAGTTTAATTTTTTTTAACTAACTTAAAAAGGATAAAATATAATTATAAATGATTAATTTTAAATTATTAGATAGTTAGTCAACTAAACTTTATTGCAAAAAAAAATAATTTATTACATTCTTTACAATAATAAATACGCTTATCATGTACATTTATTAATCATTTATTACATCCACATAATACAAACAAAAATAAATAAAAATTTAACTAGTTATAATAAATTCATTTAAATTAAAAAAAAAAAAAAGATATTTAATTTTATTAAATTACAAAATTTTACATTCATTATATTTTACAATTGTTTTTCATTTTAAAGCTATAAATATATAAATGTACAAGTATAAATGTGTATAATTTAGTAATTAAAGATGTTACTATTTAAATTTTTTTAATTTAAAAATTAATATAAAGTAATGTCAATTTTTATATAAAGCTTTAATTACACTTTGAACAAAATGTTGTTTAAAGTAAACGATTTATATGAGCTTTAATACATATTTTTTCTATTATTTTACAATATTTTTATGGTATTTTATATTACATTATCAATTATCAATAAATATTAAATTCTTAAATATATTTTTTAAAAAAAAGTTTCATAATAATGAGTACATATTTACTATGTAAATATTTTAAGATCATAGAATATACCAAATTATGCATTGTTTTATCTCGCTAATTTAAAAAGTCTACATATTAGAAAAAGAAATTAAATAAAAATATGTACTTATTCAATATTATTTTAATTCATTGGTGCTGTTTTTCATTGACCTTATTATTTAAAGATTTTTCTGAAAATAAAGTATTAAATTTTATTACTTTATAAATTAATCATTTCTCAATCATACATACTTCTTCATAATCTTCTGTGCGTCTGGCACTAGCAGGATAATAATCTACAAGTAATGGTCGAGGTCTCTGGCCAATACCTAATGGCTGTTGCAATCCACAAGCTTGTTCTTCGTTAGTAATAACTGTTACTAATGTCTTTATTACCTGCTCATCTTGTTGAGACATAACTTTATTTGGATTTTTCATACGACGTAAGAATAAGGCATTCCATTTTTGTCTTAAATGTAAAACTAATTGAGCGGCTTCTGGATCAAGTTTAAATACTACCCAATCATCAAGTTTTAATATTGTAGTGCCTTCATGACTCTCATCAACTTCTGAGTCAGATTCACTCTCAGGAGTATCTGGAAAAGAAATGAAATTAAAAAACTATGAGTAAACAAAAAATTAACGCATAATTAAAATGATTATATTACATTCCGCTTCATATATTACATCCATTGGTAACCGAGCAGGTCCACTAAATATAGCTACAGTAATTGGATTAACTAAGGTGACAGTTCGGGCATGGCAAAATCGTCCTGAACGGCTTATTTCTTCATAAAGCATCCAATCACAAGGTAAAGATTTCACATTAGCTGTGTGTAGTTGAGCCGAAGTTGTTCTTAATGATTTTGAAAAATCTCTTAAAGTTGATGACGGATGGAAGAAAACCTTCACTTCCTTTCTAAAAAATAATTTATGTATACGCATTTTTTAATACTTTTAAGAAATATCTACTTTTAATAGTTATACTTTTATCTAAATTATTTAAAAACTTTGACTTTTCAATTTTTCACTTTCATTTAAAATTAATACATACTGTGTTCTAAGCTGAGCATGTTCTCGATCAACCCTAATTAAATTTGGATATAAACCAGCTGTTAAGGCTGCTTTAACTACTGCCCAGTTTTCAGAATTAGAATTCAGATCTCTAATATCTCCAGATCCTCTAGCTTTTACAAAACCAGAAGCTCTAAGTTGACCAAGAAGCTGAGTTCTCATGCCTACAACCATTTCCATAACTGCTGCTGAAACGAAATTTTTTTCACAAAATATTCTTTCCCATCCATTTGCTCTTGCATTCTGCCAAATTTGAAAAGCTCTTAATACTGCCATGTGATCTGAATATGTACTAGCTGCAAATTCTTTACGAGCAAGCATTGCTGCTTGTTTTTTTGATGGCTGAAAAGGCATAACAAATGGGTCTCTAAAAATAAATTAATATTTATTTTAATAAATTATTAAATTTAATAAATTTCTAAATATTAGATTTTGATATACCTACTTATAAGCTAAACTACACACAATTGTTAAAATAGGATCCAGACATTTTAGAACAACTGCATAAAGTAACATTTTTCCTAAACATGGTTCAATTGGTAAATCAAGTAAGTGACTTCCTAATTCTGTAAGATCTTCCCAAGGATCCAGTGCATCAATTGTTTTAAGTAATTGAACAGCATTTCTTGTTACAACATTAGATGGAGGTTCTATAGCTCTTTCTAAAAATTCTGCAATTGGAGTATTTCCAGGTGCTAAATGTTTTGTATATAAACAAAGTTGTTGTAGTGGTAATCTTAATATTTCCGGAGTTTGATGCAATTGCATATTGTTATAGCGAGCTGAAGAATAAAGCCTA
This sequence comes from Chalcis sispes, assembly GCA_949987625.1. NCBI lineage: Eukaryota > Metazoa > Arthropoda > Insecta > Hymenoptera > Chalcididae > Chalcis > Chalcis sispes. The sequence continues at coordinate 46,018,814 of OX465098.1, forward strand.
TAACATATTCCTTTTTGACATCTGCCAGCTCTACCTTTACGTTGCTTAGCACAAGCTTGAGAAATCCAAACAGAACGAAGCATACATACACCAGATATTGCATCAAAAGATTTTTCTTTTACTTTACCAGAATCAATAACATATACAACATCATCAATTGTTATGCTAGTTTCAGCAATATTTGTAGAAAGAATAATTTTTCGAGATCCTTGGGGACTAGGTCTAAACACTCTTTTTTGATCACTTGTTTGCATATTAGAATGCAAAATGTATAAATTATAATGATTACCTTGGTTCAATTTATTTTCTGCATTTATTTTTTCTCGCATTGTGACAATATCATCATAACCGGGTAAAAATACAAGAATAGATCCCATAGGCATTTTCAAATGTATATGAACAATCAAAGTTAAAAGAAGATGATAATCAACATTTTCATCATTAAATGTATAATGATATATATCAAGTAGCATTTTGTCATCCTCTGAAATTTGAGCATTTTTACCTTTTGTTAGTTCATCCTCTTGTACCATGCAATCATATGTTTTCATATAAGCTTCTATTAATTCAGCACATTCAGATTTATTCATATTTTTTGCCCAATCTAAAGCAGTCCAATCATTGCAAGATTTGAGATTTAAATTAGCACCAAGATTAAGGAGTTGTTCTACAGTATTTAAATATCCACGACCTGCAGCAATCATTAAAGTAGTTACAAATGTTTTAGAATGCTGATAGTCTACAGAAACATTTTCGGAATGTATTAAATGTAAAATTTGAGTAAAATTATCTTCTCCTCCAGATAACCAAGCTTCGGCAATAGATTTATCCATTTCTTCTATTAACCATGGCTCCAATTCAATTTTTTCTGTAATAGTTTCATTTTGCTGTTTCAGAATTGGTATTGGTATAGAGGATTTTTCTTTACCCTTATTGCATCCAGATACTTGAGGTTTATACTGAGTCCAAGACTCTAAAACTTTGCGTTGATCTTTATTGTTTAGAAGTTCTTTTTTCTTTACTATCATTTCTTTTGTCATATAATTAGTAATTTTTAAAACATCTTCCAAATAATAAACTTCTGCATCATACAGTTTCCCAGGTATATTAATTACAGGGCAATTATTGAAATATTTCACAAATATAGAAGTGTCAATAGTTGCACTCATTAATATAACTTTTAATGATCTATACTTCACAAGAGCATCTTTTAATGCTATTAATAAAAAATCACATAATCTGTCACGTTCATGGACTTCATCTACTATTATGTGTGTAATCATTGCTAGTGCAGAATCATCACCCATCAAAGTTCTTAATAAAACACCATTGGTGCAGTAAGTTAGAAGAGTTTTTGGTGCTACTCTACTTTCCAATCTTATTTGATAACCAAAAGTTTGTCCAATTTTTTCATCCCTTTCAAAAGCTACTCTTTCAGCTACTGATACAGCTGATAATCTTCTGGGTTGAGTACAGATTATTCTACAAGTTTGATTCTTTTGCTGACAATTTTCCAAAATAAATTGAGGAATTTGAGTTGTTTTTCCACATCCTGTTTCTCCCGATATAATTACTACTTGATTTGAAGCTAATGTTTGTAAAATTTCTTCTCTTTTATTCATAACAGTCAGAGAATTACGAAAATTTAATACATCATAATTAATCTTTAATTGAGGTACTTGTGGTATACTATTATTTAAACGTCCCATTGCTTTTGTGTTTGTATTAACTTAAAAAAATAAGTTTATAAGCATAATTAAATTTGTACAAATTTTTACATATAATTAAAAAATAATTGTAAAAAACTGTCAATAACAATTATAAATTAATTCATACCATCAGTTTCAACCGCTCTTTCTCTTTCAGTAGGTGGTAATAGATCTCTTCGTTCTTTACTATCAAGAGGAAACTTTTTTATTAAATTATAAATTAATTGTCTAGATGATTTCTGTAATTTTATAACAGCATCTGCTTGAACTATTGTAGAACTTTCACGTTTATAAACAGTTAAAAATCGATTAGGGCCACGACTACAAAAAGAAATAAATGTACTATAGAATGAGTGTAAGTTAAGATTAAAGATATACTTACCCTCTGCTTTTAGATTTCAAGCCTATATGACAAGCTAAATCATGAATATATGCTCTTTCTTCAGCAGTATAAGATGAAGGGAATTCTAATTCTTTTTGGTCAGGTGTTTCCATTAATTTTTTAATTGTTAAATTTACTGCAATTCTAGTATCCTCTCCTATGTCTCGATACCTTTGATTTTTTCGGCGAGGCATATTTTATAATTATTTACAACAGCAATGCTTGATAAATGATTTCAATACACCTGTAGCCAGAACCACAATTCACAGAATTCACAAAATATAAAAGTTTATTTACAGTAATGTGTACACTGTAGAGAGCGCTGTAGTCAAATAATAGATGGTCTTTCAAAAATTTTCAGAAAAATTTTATTCGTTGAAAATTATATTTTATGAGGATTTTTAAATTATATATTATTTTATAATGCAATTCAAAGTAATTCGTTATACATAATAATAAAGAATAAATTAGTGTTCATTTCACAACTTTTTGAATGAAAAATGAAATGCTATGAATATAATAAACTTATTTATCATAAAAGATAATATAAGATGACCGGTATATACATATAATTTAATTTTATAAAAATATATTTCACGAATGTATTGCTATTATTTATACATCAGAAATCATTTTATGGAAAACAGATTTTATCTTTTACCACTTCGGAGAAAGTTTACGTTTGACAGTGAGCATAAGTATACAACCACAAAAATATAATAATTACTTTTAAGAATTGAATAAATATAATATACAGCCCGACTCCGAAATAAGCGCGTACGCAGCCACGTAAGGAGAAGAGTTTTTTCGTAAAACCGCATATACCTCCACCTATTAGTGAATCCGCGACTTTTATTTATTTTTTTCAGCATCTGCATCCTCTCAATAAACTCAACGGCTTCAACGATGCTCTTTTGTTAATAAGAAAAGACTAATGACGAAATTTTTTTTTTTTTTATTTAAAATATAAGTTTACTTGTAAAATGACTTTTCTTAGAAATTTGATGGAATTAAAATATGAAATAAAGAAAAGTATCTTATATTTATTGAGAAAAATGAAAATTTTTCACCGATTGTAAAGCAAAATCTTAACAGTAAAAATGTATAATTAACATTCTGGAGGTCAATCAAATATAAAAAATCGCATATATAGTTTAATGTATATATATCTTGAAAAACTTTTTTACCATTTTTTTTTCTTTTTCAAACTAATGCACGGTGAATAAAAAAATTACAAACTTTTTGGAAAAAACTATAATTTTTTTGACTGACTTATTTAAAAAATGTTCACGTTAATGTTTACAGATAATTAATATTTATAATAAAATATCAAAATAAACAAAAAAAAGTAAGCCTTCACGGAACGTCTGACAGATGTGAAATACAGAGTACTTTATGATCGAAATTAGTGTATGCCTACTGTGTAAGACGATTGTTATTTTTATGTATAAAAAGTAAAAGTTCCAAATTATTTTGTTTTCAATTTATTTTGAGCTTTGAAACAATGATGGTTTGTTTTTATTTGCAAACTAAGAATAAAATTGAAAAGCCTAATAGAAACAGTTTATTGAGTTTTTATAACATGTTTTTACAACATGTTTTAATAAAGGCGCTTGATATTCCACAGTTAAGTGTTATAGATCAGTAGCGGTCTCACTATAATATTGTCAAATAAAATAGGGGTGATTCAATAATTAATTGATTCCTTAAGAGGTTGCAAAATTAAGACCAGTACAGTCGAAATATAACTATATGTGAGATATATTTATTGTACTTAATTATTGTTAAAAATCTAAATTTATTTATGAATTTATTAGTGAGAATATTATTGAATTATTATAATATTATTAAATTATATAAAAAAAAATAAATAAATAAAAAATGAAGTCATCATAGGACGGCTGACAAATGTGAAACATAATTTATTATTGATTATTATGAAATTGCAACGTGCATTTTATAAGAGACGTTGCTTTCGTTCTTTGTTAGGACACAAGTGGACGTGGAGAAGGGAAATAAATATAATAGTCGAATATTTATATAAAATAAAGAAAAGTTTAATATAAAAAAATTAATACTAAATACACATTCATGACACGGTGTATGTATATATCTATAACTACATGCAATAAACCGATATTTTACATTCGATTGAGACTCGTATAATTCAGTATGTATAATATACACGGAGGTAGGCCCGCCCTACCTGTCTCTGACTTGATACAAAAAAAAAGAAAAAAAAACTTCTATCTCGGAGACGAAGGATAGAACCCGCGCGTCGCGCTTCTAAATTCCCCTGTAGGAAATTTCTCAAGTCAACCCAAACGAGGGATTGAAAATGAAAGAGTTTCAAACAATTCACGATACGAAAATGACTCGGATCAACTCAACGAGGGATTGATGATAAAGCAATTTTTCCGAAATTAGTCGTAGAAGACAGCTCAAATCAACCCAACTTGGGATTGAAAGAACAGAGTCGTCGTCTAAGATCGAAATTCGCAACCCAGGGTATAGTCTACAGGAGTACAACTCAAATCAACCCGTATAAAAATTGAAAAGAGAGCTGCACGCTCCGTAAACTACGATAGATTGCGGGATACAAGCTCCGATCAACCCAACTAGGGATTGGACAAAAAGCTATTCCCCTTTGACTCACCCTGGCCTGCTCCTGTAGAGGCGTCGGCGAAGGACTGAGTGCCTGCTCTATTTTTTTTTTTTTTTGTTTGTGTTTATTGGCACGGGGAGGGGAAATCTTCGAAAGACACCCAAGATGTTAACGGGTAGTGTCGGATTCACCAGTGGAAGCTGACTCCTAGCGAGAGCTGGCTTCGAGCTATCACTGGTGCCTACCGACTAAAACCCCTCCCAGAGCGGGGCACAGTCGTTAGACTAAGACTCCCAACCTGAAAATAAAAGAAGCGTGAGAAGGGGAGGAGGCCTCTCGTTAGGAGAGAGGCACTTACGCTGGGAGCGAAACTAGAGGGAGCTAACTATGGCAGCAGGTGACATGGTCTTCTGACTCGGTCGGAGGGCTTGCGGGTGAAGCTGGCAAGGGCATTGATGCTGGGGTTTGGGTGGGATTGCACTGAGGCCCAGAGGTTCGCAGCATATGTATAGGCTGCTTGAGGGATGGAGGGCAGTCCGGTTTCTACGAGGATTTGTTTGTTCCTGATGAACCATGGGATTTTGAGGGCAGAGCGAAGTAGTCGCATATAGGTACCATGGATAGATTTTAGGCGATGGGGGAGGGTAGAGCCCCAGATGGGGATGCCATAGGAGATAATGCTCCTGATAATGGCGTTGAAAGCGCGGACTTTAATTTTGGGTGAGATCTTGGGGTTGTGGAAAAAGGGTTTTAGAGAGGTAAAGGCGGCTTGCGCTTTGCGCTTGGTTGCTTTGATATGGGGGATCCAGGTTAGCCTACGATCTAGGGTGATGCCTAAGTATTTGGCGGTGGAACTCCACGGGATGCGGAAAGAGTTGACTCTTATGTTAGGCGGGGTGCGTCGCCTGTGGGAGAAGAAGACGGCGGTGGATTTAGCCTCGTTGATTGTGAGCCTCCATTTTTGGTACCACTCGAGGAGGGTGGGAAGAAACTTGTTGATTTTCGCAGAGCTAGCTCCAATGGTTTTAGTGGAGTCTAGGATGGCTATATCGTCGGCGTAGAGAGCGGTGAGGATGGGTTCTTTGGAGGGAAGGTCGTGGCAGAAAATGTTGAAGAGTAGGGGGGAAAGTTTGGAGCCTTGGGGGAAACCAGCAGAGATATGTACGGGGTTCGAGAAGGAAGTGCCAACGCGAACGCGGATTGTTCTATCAGCGAGAAAGGATTTTGTGACACCTATGAGGTAATCTGGGAATTTTAAGGTGATGAGTTTGTGGATGAGACCTTGGTGCCAGACTCGGTCAAAGGCCTGCTGGACATCCAATAGGAGCATCAAAGTATGGCGGCGTTTGTTGAGGTTGTCGGCGATGAACTCGGCCACTCTGAGAAGTTGGTGGCCGGTGCCGTGACGACGGCGGAAGCCGTGCTGGTAGGAGGGGAGAATATTGTTGGCGTCGACGTGTTGGTTGAGACGGGCTAGGATTACGCTTTCGGCTACTTGGCTTAGAGCGCTGAGGAGGCTAATTGGTCTATAGCTTGAGGCTGCGCTTAAGGGTTTACCGGCTTTGGGAAGACAGATAACTGTGGCTTCTTTCCAAGCCATCGGGAAATAGCGAAGACGCATCATGGCATTTGTTATATTGCAAATGGCCATGATGTGTTTGCGGGGGAGAAGTTTTAAGACGTTATTGTGGATACCGTCTTTGCCTGGAGATTTTCTGTTCTTGAGGGCGCGGATGACGTTGGTGATCTCCTGCGGAGAAGAGGGGGCGATGGTGTCCGTGGAGAAATTGTGGAGGGCTAACTTCTTTAAGAATTTCCTAAACATGTCAAATAGATCTCTTATAGATGATTTTATTGGATATTACTGAAAAAGATTTTTTTTAGAGAATTTTTTAAAGATAACTTTTAGAAGTCTTTTAACTGTAACTAGTCATCAGTTTCTAAGTTTTGAATAGACTACTTTAAGAACACTTCTAAAAAGATGGCTTTAAGACCGCTCTTCACAGACTTTTATTATTCCTATAGTAGAATTCATAGAATAAAGTTTTGGTAATTAATACTGCAGTTATACGACTTTTCTAATAAGGATTACGAATATAATAATATAAGATTGTTAATTTTCTAATTATTTGTAGTAATTATATGTTTATATTATTTTGCATATGCATGTATATATGATAAATTTATATTATTTATATATTTTCTTATAAAAACTTTTTATTCTGACATAACCTCGAACCTAAATGATAATTAAAAGTAAAAATTAAAAATAAAAATTAACAAACATAAGTTAAAAAAAAATTCATTAATATTCTAGTATTCATTTAGTTTTATTTATAATAGATATAAAATAATGACAGAAAGAAAATCTTATCTTGCTCTGTCAAATAAGCAAAGGAAACGAAGGCTTGATAAGGCTTTTAAAAATAGTTTAATCAAATTATTAGAAAAAGAAAATAAAAATAGATTATTACAACCTATAAAGATATTACCTGTCTTTGATACGTGTCCACTTATTTCTAAACAAATACCTTAAACTTCTACAGATATACAAAGAAGAGGTAAAATATCACATATATATATATGTTGTTTTTATTGTAAATATAAATACTTAAATATTTTTATACTTTTTTGACAAATACTCGTTTGGTTTCTCTTCAATAGTTTCAAATACTGATTTAACTATATCTGATGGTTTTATACCAATAAACAAAAACATTCAAGCTGGATCAGAAATATCAATTATAGATATACAATTACTTGCCAATGCGCAACAATTCGTACAAATCAACTCTAATAACAAGAAAAAAAGTATTCTTCGAACAAGTATTAGTTGTTGTTTTAAATTTATTATTAAGTAAATGTTTATTAATAAAAATGTTGATGTATTTAGATTCAATGTTAACAGATCAAATCGAGAATTCTTATGATAATATTCAAGTTATACAAGGTATTTTCTAGTTTATAAAAAAATATGTGTTTAAACTTTATCAAAAGATATTTTTATGTAAAAAAAATTTTTTTCAAGATGATGTTCTAAACATAGATATGGATAAGGATCCATCACGCGAAGACAATCATACCCATTCTGAAATGCAAGATAATCTTAACAAAGATGAGGAGGAACAAGAAATTCAAGAAACCTGTTCCAACCAAAATTCAGTGCCTGCTTCACCTCCGCCTGGAAATTTATTGGAATACAAAGAAGCCACGCATGATGCTGACAAGTTTTGTTGTAATTATTTTGATTAACTAATAATTTTCAATTATTATAACTTATAATTGAATAATAATGGTTATGCAATAATTAATTATTAACAACTATAACTAATTTTTTTTATTTTATTGCAGCTTCTTGTCGGACATTACTATTAAGTACACTCAACAAATTGGATGAGGTGTTACTGATTTTAAAAAATATGGAAAATCAAAATCAAAATCACAATAATTTAATCATAGGAGAGACAAATTTTGACAAACTGGCTGTTTTGCCTGCTAAAACAAAATAAGAATTAACGTCGTTTGATGTTAATTTAATTGATCCTAAAAAAAAAGTCATGAAATTGCAATTCGTAAGAATGATATTCAGTTATTGAATTGTATTAATTTATTACAAATTTAATTGTATATTTTATTTATTTTAAATTTCTAGGAGGAAAAAATCACATCTGCTCGCGGAGATGACTGTCAAAAAACTATTTCTAACATCTTAGCAGCAATTATGACAGATGAATGTGCACAATCGTGTACATGGATCATTAAGAAACCTGGAAAAGTTAAAATTTTCAATTACACTTTTGTTAATATTATAATAAGTAAGATATTTTCAAATTTATTATTTATTATTTCACTAATTATGTTTAATATACAAAGTTTTTTTATTTACAGAGTATATTGTTCAGCTTCATAATACTTCTGACGAATATGTAAGAAAAAGAATTCAGTTATGGCTGCAAAAATGTGGTGACAGAATCAAGGCTAAAGGTGACAGAGCTACAAAAGAAAGACTTATAGAATAGATTATTTATACAGTTGAATTTAAAGATTTATTTATTATAAAATAATTTATTATAAAAGTGTTAAAATAATTAATGTAAAACAATTAATCTAAGGCCAAAAACGAGCATTGTGATCATAAAAAAAGACTAATTAGAGATCTCAGTAAAATAAGATAATTAATAATTTAATTGTTTGAAATAAGATTAAATCTAAACCTAAATCATTTAATGTAAACTTAAAAATGTAAATATTATTTATATTTATAAATAACAATTTTTAAAACTAAAACTAGAAACTTCTTATTTTTTTATTAATAAATGTATTATCAACAGCAATAACAATAACCGGAAAAATTGAATAAAATAAACAAAATAGAATAGAATTGAGTAAATTTACTTAATTCTATTCTATTTTGTTTGGTTTTATTCAATTTTTTAAAATATAAATAATCTAAAAATACAAGAAATCTTAAAGATTTCTTTTTGACTTCTCTTAAAGTGAACTGTAAGATATCTTTATTTACACCATGGAAGTGTTTTTTTAGATGGCTGTAAGAATTGTTTTCTGATGGACGTTTAGACTCCTATAGGCATCTTAAAGATTTCCTTTAGGAATTTTCAAAAGACGTCTTTCATCTTGGAAAAGTCATCCTATAGAAATCTTTAAGAGCACTTATCGTTTACTGGGCGAACTACAAACTATAATCTCGAGAACGAGGTTCGAAATATAATTACTATCGAAATTTACTTACAGGTAAGTTCATTTGATCGTTCAACTTTTATTTGCTTTGATATTTCAATTGTTTCATTATTGTATTTTTTAAATCTAGTCTATTTGTTTAAAAAACTTAATAACTTTTTAATAAAAGTAGCTATATTTTATTAAATAATTAAATTTGTGTATATTATATTAAAAAAAAAAAAAAACGACTTTATACAATAATTATTGTTAAAATTATTTTACATATTCAACTTTAAAATATAAGCCCCACTACATTTAATTTGATAGAAAAAAGAATCCGAAATATTCATAAACTTCCTCCATTTCATTAACAAATATGATCGTTATTTCCATTAAAAAGATGTAACAAAAAAGTGAAAATTTCAAACACATTTCAACATAAGCACGTATCATAAAGTGCTCATAAATTCGAATAAACAAGATGGATTACTGACTATTTTATACTTATAATTTCTGGTAAAATTTGAGACTAAATTATCAGAAAAACATCAAATATGCCATAATAAAATTAAAAATCTGAAATATATGTAAAATTTATTTTCATCTTTTGAATTATTTACGCAAGTACAATAAAAAAGCATAAAAATTTCACACGTGTTTTCTGATAAATACCTATGGATAATAATACTATAAGATAATAATTTGCTCAATCTAATAAATACTAATAAGAATTATTACTTATTTTTCATTGTTATTAAATCATTAGTATACTCTTTACTAATAAAAAACTTACAGAGTTTTGCAAATGTAAACCAATCAATGTACCTATTTGTTTAACGGGTTACCCCCACTTGCGATTTTGAAAAAATCGATTTTTTGTTAATTGCATTTTTTTGAAGTATAAGTATCTGAGAATATGACCTGGAAATTTCAAGTCGATCCGAACAAAATTGACTGAGATATGAGCGTTGAAAGAGAAGAATCCGTTGTGTAAACAACCGACAATTAAAACTTTAAACGCGTTTTTCTCGAAATAGCATTTCTGAAGTCGGTGACCAAGATTACTCAAACACTAATGAACCGATCTTCTTGAAATTTTGCAGGCTTATTTAATACATAAAAATGTAGTCTTTAATCGTTCAATTTTTTTCGTTAAAATCAAACCATTAACTTTGACTGTCCGCCATTTTGTGAAAAATGAATATTTTTTTAAATCCTTCGATTAAAGACTAGTTTATACTTATATTTAACTAAATCTATCCACATTTTTTGTTTCAAATGATCCACTTTGCCGCAATGTTGGTCACCGCAAACCGTATAAATAAAAACACTATTTCATTGGCGGCCATTTGCCACTTAACAATATAATATTTTGCAATAAAAAAATTACTGAAAGTTCTTCAAGATATATTCTTTAAGATGATATAATAATCGTTTAAAAAAGTTTTGTAGTTTTCTTTAAAAAAATTCATGAAAAAGGCCTTCTTTGTTGAGCTACAACTGGGGGTAACCCCTTAATCCGTTTTTACTGGCGCAAAAACTAATAATATTTTATGAAAATTTTTTTTACTGGTAATTATTGGTTACTTTCAACTAGAGTATAATTTATTATTTGATAAAATAGTAGGAATCGCTGTTTAATTAAGACTATAATTGAATTAATTTTTTTTTATGCAATTTTTATTATTTTTGTCTTATGTATGAATCTATATTATGTTAAATGAAAAAAAATTTCAATCAATCTCAACGCTATTTATGTGTGAAAACTAAAAATATTGATTTGCAAACTTAATGCAGAAAATTAAAATTATGATTACGTTAATTTTAAAATTGTTGCTATAATTGTAAAATAAATCTCTGTTAAGTAAACTTTGATATTTGTAATACATGCAGTACCAATATAATTTTCGCAGCAAGAAAAATTGTATGTTCACAAAAATATTTTCTTTTTTTTTTTAGTACAGGAAAGAAAAATTATATATTTTAGTTAATAAATTATCTATTGTATTACAAAGCAAAATATTTTTATTTTGAAAATACATGCATAGCTTAAATATGTTAAATTATGAATATTATTATATAGAAATAATAATATTAACAAAATTACTTTTAAATATTGTAAAATAAAAATTCAAATTTCCCGGCATACTTTATAACGCAGGTTACGAAGTAAAAGTATAAAAGCTGACAATTTGGCAACATGGAAAGGTGTCTTATTATCCAATCGCTATTACTCATAGCTCTCTCTGCGTTCTCGCTGTTTGTTAGGCTGGTTACGCATCAGCTGCTCTTCTGTCGTTGGCTTCATCAGTCACATAAGCATTCGGCCGTGTTATCGCAACAATGCATTAGGGACTTCCTTGTCGAGTTAGCGAATATTATTTATTTATTATTATTATTATTATTATTTAAAAAAAAGTAGTTAAGATTGGTAATAATGCCAAAATTAAAAGACTTTCGTATTGAATTCGATAAGCCAGGTGCTACTTATGTACCTGGAGAAACAGTTTCGGGCAAAGTTATTTTATATCTTTCCGACTCTAAAAATGTAAAAGGTGAGTTTGATCACAAGAATATATTTAATTCAATGCAATGCTGTTTAATATTTAATAATATATATGATAATATATAAAATTATTTGCAATGATGAATATTTTTTATTTAAACTTAATATCCTATAATAAAATTAAATATAATATAAATATACAAATAATTATAATTTTAAGAAAAATTCAAATGTTTGGTGCGTTTATAATATGAAAAGGTTTGATGTGTGTTTATACATTGTTATTAACGACGGCATTTCATTGGTTAAATGAAGCTCAAAGAATCTTACGTATAGACTTACTACCATTTTATTATTGTTCTTTGTTAAGAAGTGTAATTCTCCAGATTCTTTTTTCACTTTAATGCGTTTTGAAATGAAAAATTGTTATGTAAATTATTGAAAATATTTGTTGTTACTTGTAAATTTGATATAACGCTTTTAAATAATAAAACTAGAAACAAATAATTTTTGTTAATACAAATACAATATTCATTTAATAATAAAAGTTTATTTTACAATGTTGCCTAATAAACTATTACGAACAAAAAACATAAGAAAAACGATAATTGATTATTGAATTAAAGTGTAATTAATAATGTTACAATTATGTAAGTATTTAATAATGTTTTATTATGAGATTAAAAAATTATTAATAATGTAAAATTCTAATGTGCATTGCATTGTAACTAAGATATTATATATAGAATATTATAGACGACAGAAATCAATAAAAATATTTGATCGAACCAATACTTATCTACATATGATTCATACTAAAATCAACTTGTCGATAATAGATGCATAATTTATCTAGATAATATGTTTTATTCAATTTTTTGCTTAATTTTATCAACTAAAACTTGTCTATAATTAGATGCTTATGTCGGCTAACTATTAAACTGTTATAGATGCTCAAATAGAAGTTTAAAAAAAATATGTACGTACAATTTATTAATAATTTCAATTTTCTGCAGTTTGCGACACAAAGTTCATACATTTCAACAATATACTTTAAATTTATTAAAAATTTTCAGAAATCAGATTAGAAGCCCGTGGCGAGGCCGAGGTTCATTGGACGAAGTCTCAATCGGTGAAAGCCGATAGTGGTAGAAGTACATCTAAAGTTCAGCATTATAAAGGCGACGAGCATTACTTTAGCGTAACCAACCGTTTGATTGGAGGTGCATCCGGTAAAACGATGAACTTTTAATGCAAAATCGAACTTCATAAATTAACGTAACTCAAAATTTGCTGTAATCATGAACAACACTTTATTTATTTTGTTTATTTATCGAATAATTTAATTATTTAATTAACAATTTAATATTATTTATTATTATCAATCTAAATATATATATAAACAGAATCTAACATAAATACCTTGGTTTATAGCAATTTTGGACATGAAATTATATTGGGTATCGTGCTAATTAATCGTGAGATTAAAATATAAATACAAAAATATTATTTTTAATATAAAATAAAATAGCGTTTATAAAAAATCTAAAGAAAACAATATTTATACAATAATGTGAATCTATTACTTGTTTAAATTATAATGTTTAATTATTTATGTTTACACTTATACATATTAGATAATTTTACTAAAAAAGAAACTATCAAATTAAAAAAAAAAAATTAACAAATTTTATTATTGTAAAATTGATTAAATTTTTAATTAAACTCATCACTAAAAAATTTTTAAAAATTTTAAAATTTTAATCGACTATACTTCTAAGAAGTTTTTTAAATATAAATTATATAGTAAATTTTATCATATTTTTTATTCATCATGCTTCGAATTTTTTAATATAAACTTTACCTCGTTATAAATTAGCCTGATTCGACTGTATGCCAACTAAATTTTTCGGCAAAATTTCAGATTCATTGTTTCAATGATTTCCGTAACTAATTTTTTGAATGTACTGGATTTTTCGTAAAAAAATTTTTTAATGTTCAAAATTTTAAACAATTAATTAACTTGAAATTTTACTGAAAAATTCTGCTGCATAATAGAAAGAAATTAACAGGATATTAGTCGGAAAATAAATAAACTAAATTTGATTACTTAAAAATGTATTACTTTAATACTGAACAACGTGCATAAACATAAGTACACAGACACAGAAATACTTATATACATCAAAGAAACAAACATTAAGTTTAGAAATCTTTCTTTTACCTATTTTTTAAAACAAATTTATGCGATATGATATTTGTACGGTCGAAATTTGCTCAAACATGAAGAAGATCTCGTGGTTAATTTAGATTAGGTAAAAAATAAATATGCGCTGAATTTTAAATTAAAAAATATAAATTTAATTTATTAAATTAGCTGATCAAAATGAAGGGAAAAAGCTCGAAGGCATAAAAAACCCTTCGAATTTATATTATCATAATTTTATAAAGATCGTAAGATTGTATTAAAAGTGTGATCGAGTTTATGTATTGTGTAATTGAATTTAGAAAGAATCTAAAGTCGAGTAGACGCGATTGATTTTATTTTCCCGAATATTGGGAAATGCAAAGGACTGCGAGAAACAAGTGACCGTCGCGGATAGACTCTATAACAGACTGACTTTTCATACATTTGTTGTCCCGTTGTCCGCCTCATTACCTCAAAAAAGAGGTAGTGGGGATAAAGAACAGTGTTGTTTTATTGTAACTAATGAGATCAGTAGCTGCCTTGCATGTGCTCGAAAATCAAAAAAGTTAACAGTGTCATAAACTGTACGTTCGGCGGATGCCCGTTAACCGTTTTTAGCGTAATAAAATAATAAACATGTTTAAAGAAAGAATCTTTGCAAGGGAAAAACCCAATACAAAGAAAACATTGTTTCAAGATAAAAGTGGCATTTGTGACAAAATGTGAAAAATATTATACTACAATTTATCAAGTTTCGAAAAAATATTAAGGGACAACACCACTGTGACCCCCTGGTTTTTTTGCCGTTTTTCAAGAATTTTTTTTTTTTTTGTGGGAAAAAAGACATTCCAAATTTTGTTTTTGTTTTGTTTCTTGTTTATTAAAGATACATAAAAAATTTTTTTTTAATTTTTCACGCCCCATGGTGGCGCTGGGGAAGCTCCCGCGTCATGTGCTGTTGCCTCTGCAGTGATCCGCGGCACGCAGCAGAACTGTCTTTAAAGTCGATCTGAAAAAAAATACCGAGTGTTTTCGTTAATAATATGATATTTTGAAGAAAAGTACATAGGGATTTGAAAAAATATTGATTTTTAAAAAATAGGCACGCTTTTGAAATTTAAGGTTGATTTTCGAGCCAAATTTCTCGTCGAAAAAAGGCTATAACTTTTTTTTTTATTGAGATATCGAAAAAATCCTATGTACTTCTTTAGATAATCTAGTTTTATTGATGCAGTCCAAATTTGAAGTCGATCGAATAAAAATTGCTCGAGTTATGCTGCGTGCCGCACCCAAAAAAGTGGTTTTGAGAAAAACGCGTTCAAAGTTTGAAGTTTGTTAATTTATGAGCGCTGCACCGCTCCACAAAATATTTAATATCTCCGAAAATAATTATTTTTTCGACCTGGGACCAACGGCATTCTATTCTTAAATGTATTTTAGATTTTTCTAGATGGTTTTCAAAAAATCGATTTTTGGAAGCCGTCACAGTGGTGTTGTCCCTTAAATCGAATGCCAGTGTTTTATTAGTCCGTCGGAATGAATCTAAATATTAGAACGTTGTCGATTTTATGTAGTTTTCCGTACGATTGCATGTTTTTACGTATTGAAAGAAAATAATTTTTAAATAGTTTTATAACTTAAAGAATTAATAAATCTTACTACCGTACAATATATCACCCCTTTAAATTAAATAATGCCCATTTTATTAAATAATTTGTCAAAAATGCATTCCTTATAGTTAATTCTATACTAATTTTCAAAGTTTTTGATAATGACATAACATGTTTTTTTTTTAAGAATTACATTTTTAGTAAGTTCGAAATATTTTTACGACTATTATAAGTTAGTTAACGCGCGATAAAATTTATTTTCAAATTTAAATGTTGAATATCTCTCTTGAATTATCTTATACGTTATTGGAATAATTATTATATTTATTTCAAACTTCAATATATATTTAAATGTATAATCTTTATAAAAATATTAGAAATTAATGCTTTTTTTTAGAATACTTATTTACAAATTTTACAGTTAAACAATTTTTGTTATTACAAGGCGCGATTTATTTTTATATTTCATTTTAAAAGAATTTAATTTAGTCGATTCTAAAAATGTTGCGTATTTCCTTGTTATTTTTTACATCCTACTTATTACGTTTCAATTAACGTAATTTTAGTAATTTTTTTCAGGTAAAACTTATTTTGGTCTAAATGACAGATATGCGAGTCTACTGACGCTTACATAAAAGGTGTGTCTACTCGCATTAAAATAATCGTTAAAAATATATTCGTGTGTTTATTTATCCATTCGAAGTAAAATTTGTTCTTTATTATTTGTATAAATTTAATTATTTTAATTTTATTATTATCATTAAAATGAATTATCATATTCTATATTTTTTATGTAATTTTTAATTAGAATATTTTTAAACTTTTATAAACTGCTAAATTTTTTTCAAATTTTTAAATTATATAATTAAAATTTATGTTGAATAAAATAATAAATCAAAACTAATCAATAACTCCGGCTACTCATAAAATTAGTTCAAAAGTAAACGAATAAAATTATAATTGTTAGAATAATTTATTAAATTTATCTCATTATTTTTTACAATCAAATAAAAAAACTTTTTCTACTATTTTTACAGGCAGTGGACAGACAACCTTGCCAGCAGGTCATCATTCCTATCACTTCAGTTTTCAACTACCCCTGAATATTCCATGCAGTATTGAACATAAATATGGACATGTTCGATATACAGTTAAAGCAATACTTGATAGGCCTTGGAGATTTGATCACAAAGTTGTATCAGCATTTACAGTTACAGCGCCCTATGACTTGAATAGGCATTACAATGCATCTGTAAGTTTAGAAAATTATTTCTATCGTTTTATAAATTCGTTTTTTGAAACTAATTCCTGTTTTATTGTACTGTGCATTCGCATACGTATGTTATCTTTTGTGTGGAGTATTGTGTTCCAAAGAATCAAATTTCCCACCGGCTATAATAATACATACAATGTTATAAATAATAAAACAATTGTTATAATGAAGGTCAATTCTGCAAAATTCTTTTCTTATTCATATAATAGGATTTTTAAACATGCGAAATGTTGTAGATTATCAAAATATTCTTTATAGATATATATTTTTAATAAAATGAAATTATATAGATAAGATAAGGTCTGGTGATTGAAATAAATTTTTTTCCAATTTTATTTTTTATTCATATAAATTTACTTCAATAAGAGTAATTCAAAACATGTTATTATTCATTGCACAGGTAGGCATCAATGACAAAATCAAGCGGAATTTCTACTCTTGTTGCATTTTCAATATAGGTGGAATAAAAATCAATGTAATAAGCAGAGCCAGTGGTTTTGTTCCAGGAGAGACTATTGAATTAATTATTAGTTATGACAATAACTCAAGGAAAGTTAATGTAACTAAAATGAAAATGAAACTACAAAAGGTTAAAAGACAATTCAAATATTTATGATATTTGAATTTTTATTTCTTCTGCTTACATTTCTTAATATAAAAGTATTTAAATATTACCGAACTAAATTTTTTACATTAGTTAAATTTCAATAAATATTCATTTTCTAGTTTTTTATATGCTTATTTTTTATTGAAATCACACGATTAACTTTAGAATTTTTTATTTTATTAAATCACATGCACAAATATAGATGTTAAATTTAAACTTGCATATTTTAAATTTATTTCAGGATTGGAAGTTCTGCTCAAAGACACCACACTGGGATACGAAATATGATTCTGAAGTCATTAAAAAAGTAAGAAACGTTGGACCTTTTGATAAAAAAAACGAAAAATCGTTGAAACTTGAAATACCGGCACTGCCACCATCACAATTAGAGCATTGTTCTCTTATTGATATCAATTATAAATTGCTTCTTCGTATTTGTGTATCAGGAATGTAAGTTTATATTTTCTTAATTTATTATTCAATTAATGAATAATAAAATATTTTTTATTTTATATTTCTGTTTAAGGTTGATTTGATTATTTTACTGTATATTTTTTCAAATATTACTTGTTTATTAATTTTTATATATTTAAATTTAAGATTCTCATAATCTTTTATATTAATTATTTGTGACAATGTATACAAAAAAAAAAAATATTTCAAATATTTACATTTAGTTTGTTATGGAAACTATTAACATTGTTTTATATTTAATTTCTAGGCATTTTAATATAAATCGAGTTTACCCAATAGAAATAGGAACGATACCCTTGAACTATCAAATGACAAATTCACCGCAAAATTCAGCAGCATCTTACATTCCTTCAGCTCCTCCCGTCAATCAAGTAACTCCTATTATTCAACAAATGCCTTCTCAACAAATCGGCTTTGTTGTTATGAGCGTACCCCCGTATGCTTCCGGAATTCCTCAAACAATCTCAAATATACGTGAGTAAAATATATTATTTGTTTTACAATTAAAATATTCAAAATCGAATTCACAATGTAAACAATTTTTCAGCTCCCCCATCATACGAAGAATGCATCTCTGGAAGCCATAATATTTCAAATCCAAGTGAACAGGGAGTTTATGGGCCTAATGTTCAATTTACACCGAAATACCCGGTTTACAAATTTCCGATGCCTATGCCTTGTAAGTATAGTACAATAATAGTAATACAAATAACGTATATTTTGTTTCAAAAGCGTCTTTAGCATAATATTCATCATGAATTATGTATTTTAGTTAACATATCACATAATGATTAAATCAAACATACCATTAAATAAATTGCGATTTTAAAATACAAAGTAAACGATTTATTTCACAATTTAAAACAATTTTTCATATTTTTTTTTAATGTTTATCACAAAATATGATACAAAACGAAACATTACGTAAAAATATAAACTTTAGTTTCATAATTAAAAGTTGTCATTGAAATATTTAAGTATAGTTTGTGAGACTACAATTTTATTTACTAGAATAAAAATTATTTTTAAATAATTTTATAAATTTACGTCTATAAAGAATAATGAATTATTATTTATATATAGTTTATATATACTAAAGACGTAATTTTTAAATAATGATTGTACTTAATTTTAATAAAATAATCTATTGATTAAAATAAAATATGTCAGTTATAAATCTTTAAATTTTTATTTTTTTACAGATCCACCTTAAATGTTCCAGAATACAATGTTGATTACCTAAGATTGTGATAATGAATTAAGGACAATATTTCTTGTAAATTGCAGAATTGACTAACTAAAAACTACTTCATTTTGTATTTTGTTATATTTTTTTAAAGCGCGATACATCACTGATGCCTTTAGCATTTTGCTGCAGCCTATTGATATTAAAGAATAAAAATCTCTGCTAATCACGACTACATTACTTATGTCAAGTGATTCACATTTTTTATTGCCGAAAATGCCTTAAAAGGATTTAAAATATTTTATAACAGCTTTATCTTAGTTTTATAAGAGTTAATAAATTGATGAATTATACAATCTATTCATCAACACTAATTTATCAAAATTATAAAATTTTTTCATAAATTTATTGTAAATAATGATGTTAAATATTACATTCCTCAATTTTATTCAAATTTATAATAATTTTGAAAAGATATACAAATATTATGTATGTAGAAAATGTGTATTTAATTATTTTTCATGTACTTTTTATGTGGTTTTTACTTTTATGGAAAATAAAAGAAAATTTTTACTTGAAAATATTTATTTTCTATTCCATCTAATTAAGTATAAACAATATTTTACTTAGAATTTAATAAAAAATATTAAAAGAAAAATAATAAAAAACTGTTATTCACCTATTATTAAGGCCACAAACTAAAAAAAAAAAAAAAAAGTTCAATTGCAAATATTAATGAATAATTTTTATAAAATTGCAATATTAAGCATTGAATCATATTCTGTTTTATCTTTCAGAGAATTATTTATATTCGGTTTTGTTTATTCTTACAACCTTTTATTCTCTAATAAAATATTAGTAAAAATGTTTGAATTTATAAATATTTGCATAGCATAGGTGTTTAAAAGTTCACCTTTGAAGTTTCGGATTACCTTGTTACAAATCGAAGACGTCATAAATCTGGTAAGGATTCATTCTTCTTAATGTGATTATTTATATTTTATATAGGTGTCAAAATTACATTGAATTTGAGAAGTAGTACATGAGTTATATGTTTCAACTCAATCTATTAGAATTCTGGAGATAATCCAAACCATCATTTACAGCTTTTCCAACTTCAATCATAAATAGCAATTAATATACGTATTTTTTTATTTAATAAATATCTTTAATATTTATTTAATAAATTAGAATGGGAAAAAAGAAATGAAACAGTAATTTAATATATTTACACAATTTATTTTATATTTCAACATCTTCATATCATAATCATAATCATCGAGTCATGTCAGTAGCAAAAGTAACACTAATAGAAAAAATTACCACATTCAAGGACAGTAAGAGATTAAAAAAATTGAAGATTGAGAAAAATTTTAAAGGAAAACTAAGATTTTTATAAAATTGAAACGATGGAAAAAACTAAAATTAAAATATAGCTTGTAACAAAATGATTATGTTGAAAATTAATTCATTGGTACTTTTGCAAAGGCATATTTCAGGTTTAAAATCCACTTCCTACAAATGGTATTTGCAAAGTGTTATATGAAAATTTATATATTATCATGAGAATTGAAATCAATCACTTCAACTGTAATCGATCGCTTTCTACAATGAAAAGTTGTCATTTACATTAAGAACTTTATTCTTCTACTTCATTTTTATTATTCAACAATAAAGACGACGCATAAAATTATGTCTTTCAAAGAACGAAAGAACTGACAGTCCTTTTTCGAACTTCGAATGAATTACGTCGTCTTAACATTTTTTTTTATGATGTTTTTCTATAGTCTTATAAATTACACACATTGTTACGTCGGTCGAACAATAGATCATGTGAGCAGCCGGCGTTTCAATTAAAAAAGAAAATGCGTCTTAGAAAATATACATCGCAAATTACATTTTTTTTCAAAAATTTTATATTTTAAAAAAGATTCAAAACGATTTATGCATTAGTAAGTCATAAAGAAGTATCTATAGAAGTATCAAAAATTAGAATTATTACGAAGTAGAATGTCGTGAAAACATCTTGTCAAAATGTATCCGTAAAGCAGATACAATTTCGAATTAATACGAGACTCGACGACATAGTTTTTTTATTTGTCTTATTTTTTCTCACCCGCCATTTCTTTTGTAATGTTCATTTTTCTCTCTACAATGGTCCTGTATTTATTTAAGAGGAGAAAGGAACTGTGCGCTCCGGCTTTACAAAATTTGCTCGCTTTATGATACAATAATCCATTTTCCTCGGTTCAGGACAACCAACCTTTAATATATTATTATCATAAATAAATTTGGTCTATCGGTAATAATGAGAATACGCCAATAAAAATTACTGGCAGTATTTGGTTACATAAAGTCGCAATCGCTGGAAGTCGTAACGCTTAGATTTTCAATATAATATTCCATGAGACAGATTATTTTTTTAATATTTTAAAATAATTGTATCGATAAAATTATAAAAAGTAATATGAAAGTGTAAGAAAGTAACGTTACGACTTACAACAAAAACGTCTTGAAATTGTATGAGCAGTTGGCCAAATTTTTGTAAATCGTATCGTATATAAAAGAAAAAATCTTAATATAATTATCTCTAGGCAGACCATAACCGCTATAGCAAAATTCAAAATTATAAGGAAATACTGACAGGAACAAATTATGAAGCGCAAAATGTTTTTAAAAATTTGACCAATATATGAAAAGCTTAACATAATCATTTTAAATAAATGATGTATACTTTATAGCGATTCACAAAATGGCCTCGACCAGCTTATGTATACACTCAACTATTGTAATAAGTCGTTTGTATTTCTGCGATATTTATTCAAAAAATATAATTACTGTGATTGTAGTATTATTGGGTTCAAGACAAACATCAACAAGCAGCATAAGTGTTGCATTTAAGCTAAAAAAAAAAAGTTACATTTAAAAATGTAAGAAATTTGGAAAATATGACTTCAAGATTAAATTATTATGGTTGCGTTGATCCTAGTCAAGAACCAGAGGTCAGTGTGTCTAGTGCAAGTGAATTTTAATTTGTGTGGTGTTCATGTATGTGTTGTTTATATTAACGCAATCACTTCATAACATTAGACTCTTCATTTTCAGTCTGCACGCTTTCCAAAAATCTAAAAAATAAGATTTATTTCAAAAATTAAATTTTTATTTTTAAAACTTGAAATTGTATAATATTAGAAAAAATTCACATGTTTCTTAAATTATTATTCTTTTTACAGATTTTATAAATTACTATTATATCTTATAACTTGGTGCAATATTTGCAATACAACTTACCTTAACTAGTCACATGAAAACTTAACCTTCCCTTTTGATGGCACCAGGAGCTTCTGCCAATCCTTTAACTTTCAATCGATCTGCTGTTTTCAAAAATGCTGGCAGTTGATCTTGTGATACATTTACTTCACCTGCATACATAAATTCTAAGATTGCTTGTAGGTGACTGTATGCAACATCTTTCAATATAATGATAGGGTGTTTGGACGGATTTTCCTAAGAAAAACAATTTTCATTATTTGTATTAAATTTTTTATCAGATTATATTATATTGATAAATACATAAAAATTGAAACAAAATAATGTATATTGAAAAATTTGTTAATAACTGAAAAAATTTGAAAAGCATGCTCCATAAAAATTTCAAAACATTTTTTTAATATTTGAAAACTATTTTGAATTATAAAATAAATAAATATTAAAAAATAAATATATTTCTTAGTAAAAAAAGATACTAAATAATGTATCACAGGATAAAATACATATTAAATTACCTAAAATTCTTATTTAACAAATTTTGCAAATTTATTTAATTATCAAATTATTAAAAAAATGTGAAAAATTAAATATTTAATTATATTTTATCAAATATTAATATTTTACTGAATTTTAATAATTTTTAATGAATATTTTCTCGTAATACAAGTATAATTTCATACTGTATTTTAAAAATATTAATGTAGTCTTCACATAAATACATTGATATAAGTTTTATTAAGAAAAACTTACTTCTAATAAAGATTTAAAGTATGGACTGCAAGCGGATAAAACCATTTTATGTGCTTTACATGTTTGTCCATCACAAGCCAATGTTACATCTGTGAAACTTTTCTCATCTCGTAAATGTTTAAATGAAGAGACCATATTCGACTGAAAGTCATTCCATTTAAGAAAAAATTGCTGTTGCTCTCCAGCCATTGTGCTTCAGATGATATTTTATAAGCTATTAAATAATCACAACCTGTAAATATTGAAAATCAATCTTCTTTAAGACGATAAAAAATTCATATCTTATTATTACTATATGCAAGTTAATTTAATATTCACAAATTAATGTTTTAGAACTACCTACAATATTCTGAGACAAGTATGTATATGTACGTTTTAAAAACAGAAACTAACTCCAGTATCTATCCATCTTCTTTTAATTCCCGAGTGTACAAAAATAAAACGGCGAGTACAACAATCGATACCATTAAAATTACGCGCTCTCTCTCTCTCTCTCTTTCTCCCTTCCTATCTCTCTTTCTTTTTCTCTCTTTCTCTCTCTCTCTCTATCTCTTTCTCTTTGCAACCAAAACTAACCTCTCTTAGCAACGGAAAAATATGAGTATGAAAAGAAAAGCAAGTTTGCAAACGAGGCCAAGCTAACTGAGAATGTATTAGAAAATTCTTTTAGGTTATCTTTTCTATAATGCTTTTATTTATAATAATAAAAAATAACCCATTTGTCTAATCACCGTTACATTCCTAGATCAATAGATTTGTTCGTTTGGTTTATCGAATTTATTGTGAATCGTTTCTGCGAAAACTAAGCATATTATTGGACGCGCGCAACGTCAACAATGATGCGATGCTAAAGTGCGTCGCTTTTCCACGTTGTTATGAAAAAAATACTACCAATTATAATTACTTGAAATAATGATAGGTGCTTACCTCTCGCTTGTCGACAACTCGATGAGTATCTAGCTGTTCTCAATTTTCGTTAAGAAGCAGGTGTCGAATAAAATGACCAGTGAAAAAGACAGCCCTGTAACGCACAGAGGAAGATTATTGAAAAACCGAAGCTTATTCGCTATAGTCAAGCACACTTTTTGGGAATACGCACTTATGTAGTCTTCACGCACGCACACGCACAGCGCGTCTAGTAAATTATAGTCGATGTGTGTAAGGGTATGGTATGAATGTATATGTATTAAGGTTGGATCGCACAAAAAAGAAGGTTTTCGTAGCGGTACCGATATTCTCTTCCTTTTGACTCGATCGCTTCTTTTTGCTTCTCTTGTCTCTCTCCGTTACTTCACTTCTGACGCTCTGTTGCTGTCTCTCTTTCTCCCTCTTTTGCTATCCCTTGTGTTATACGTCCACTACGTGTTCTCTCCCTTTTGAGTGCGCACACAAACGACACGATATGGGAAATTCGGAATCTTTGTCGATGTACGTGTAAGAGTATTATCTCTCTCTGTTGCACTTGGCGAAGGGGACACACGACTCGGATTGCGATCGGATGTGTTCGGCAGAGATCGGAAAGTACCGTATTATTCTTCGAATACAAAAATAGTTAAACAATAATTATTAAAGTATCCAAGTGATGTCGCTACTAAATCATTCTTATCAACTAAGGGTAATAATTTCTCAACTGATAATATAACAGATTAAATCCCTGTAATACCAACTATTGATTTTCAGAGAAAATATTTTTACCGATATATAATAACGCGGTTCGTTAAATTTATATATATGGTTCCTATATATTTTGTTATTCATAATTTTTTATTATAATTTTATTATATATATATATATATATTAAAATAAAAATTTTTTAAACTGAAATACTCAGAATATTTTAAAATTATAGTTGTATGTAATATGATTTAATAATTAAATATTGTAAAAATTCTGTACTTTTGTAGATGAAAATAATCACACCATTGTGAATATAACATTTAAGAAAATAGTTATTATTTTCTAATATACAGCATGCGAAAAGTCTATGTACTTATTTTTTAAACTGATTTTAAAATATTTAAGAATACTAATTATTATAAATATAATGTAACCAATTAATAAATTTTATATTCAATTGCTTTATTTTAATTTTTAAATGTTACATAAAATATTAAACAGCTGTTAATAATTTGAATCTTAATAAAATATATTAGGTCTGGTTGTAATATTACCGCAGTATATTAAAATATTGAAGATTTACTTTTATCATGAATCAATTTAATTAACAAAAAAATATTACAGATAATAATATTGAATTAACAGTCTTATGAACAATTTATCTTAAAATAATTACTTTTTAACACTTAGTTTACTTACTGCGAATAATTTACTGCGAATGTCGCGTGCATCCCGAGACATGGTAGAGTATTTTTCCATTTTACAACTAATGTGATACTAATCATGTGTATTCTTAATAATTAATTATGGAATTAAAATCATTACTCTTGCACTAAATAAAATTAAAATATTTTAAAATATTCATAATCATCTAGAATTTAAATAAATTTTTCTGTAAGATAAACATACCTAAATAATTTGCAATTCAATTGTTCTTTCCTGTTTATTATTATTATTATTATTATTATTATTATTATTATTATTTCTGTTTGATTTTAAGTAAATATAGAAAAATAATTAATGCTTGACTTGCGACTTTACAAAATTGAAATACAAAAATTGATTATATTAATATTAATATACGATACTTTATGATCAAAAAATATTTTAATAAAACATGTTTTAATAATTTTTAAAGTTTTACAATTACAAAATGTGTGTCAGAAATTTATATGTATGTAAATATAATATTGAACTGGTAATTTATTTATTTAATAATCAAAAGTTTATAAATAATAAATAAAAAAAAAAACTGAAAACTCAAAAAATTTTGAAGGCTTATAATTTATTCAAAGCATAGCTATATCTTTAGATAAAATTATTTAAATAATTGGAAGTTGGACAATATGACAATAATTTTTTATATTTAAACAGGGCATTGCCAGTTATCAGATACAATATAATCTAATTAGTCGAAAATTAATTTTTAATATTTTATTTTACTTATTTATTCGAAATGCTGTTTCTTTTTTCTGTTTGTGTTCATTATACATACAAAGCAATTAATTAAATATAATCATTAATAATTTTTATAATACTCAATAGTATAACAAACATCGTGCCATAGAAATAACCAATAAAAAAAAAAAAAAAAAATAAATGACGTTTCGACCGATGCTCATAACCTAAGAATGCAAAACCTAAGGGCTAGCTTCGGTAAAGAAATATGGCGGAAGAGCGAGGGCAAGGGATTGGTGGTAGGAGTGGCTTGAGCAGGATAAGCTCGCGCGTGCCGCTGCTAGGAGGTTAGCCAAGCCTCCCTTCGTCTCGACCAATAAGAAAACTCGTGCGGTTAATAGCCGCCCCTTTGGATACGGGCAACATTTATCGCACGCGTTATTTGTCGCATCGCGCTGAGTACGTACAAGTTTAAACGATAGATCCTCTTTTGGTTAGCGTACCCGTAATTGTGCAACGTATCGCAATCAAATTGGTATTATTAAACGGTTTGTGCACCTCTGCGCAGATTTTTCTATCGTGTATTTTCGGAGCGACGGTATACGCGTGCACGTGTGTATTGTTGACTATTCGTAGTCTCGGCATTTATAAGTATATACAATCTCTACGCGTGACACTTTATTCCAACAACGATTTAAATTATTTTTAGTCTCGTGTCTTTTCGGAATTTTTATTACTATTAAAAAATTATTTATAATTATCGTTTTAATTAATTATCATTCAAATTTCGTCAAAATATTAAAATTATATTTAATTGAAAATATTATAATATTTTATTATACAATTGTAAAATGTAAGCTAAAAAAAATATTGCTTCAATTTTTATTTTTGAAACGTACCAAGAGTAGTTCAAATTTAATTAATTTGATAGTTTAATACAAACTTGAACTCTTCTTCTAAATAGAGCGCTTGTTATATTTATGCTTTTTAAAATTTTCAAATAATTTAAAATTTTTGCGCTCATCTTTTTGCTCATATGTACGTTTTAAAGATAAAAATATATACCTACTTATTGCGTGTATTTACTTAATTTTTAGATTTAAGCCTATTGTTCACAAAATAAAAATAGAATTTTGTGCATCGGGAGGTAGGATTTGTTTGTCTAAAGATCCATAGAGACTTTATGGGGTAAGCTATATGTGCTCTTGTAAGTATTCTTAGATGTGGATCTCGAGTGAAGGGTTATTTCTAATTAACAAGATTTTTGTTTACAATTACCGCATGTCATTGAGCTTTTGCAATTTTAAACATAAATTCTGTAAAAAAGTAAGAAAGGATCTAATTGCGTATACTTTATATTTATATGCGAATTTGTGTATAAAATACAGTCAACATATTATAAAGTTGTATTTAATTTAAAATAACTGTTAATCGACAGATAATTTTTCAAATTTTAAATCATACAATCGTTACGGAAAAAACAATCGTGTATCTTAAATTTTCCTTTCACGTTATTACACTTTTAGTCGACATTAAAAACGAAAAAGTAGATTTTTGAAAAAAACATAAAAAAAAAAAAAAAAAAAAAAAAAAAAAAAAAAAAAAAAGTCACCTAAACGTTTCGGATGAAAGAGGCCAAATGCATGCTAAGCATCAAGTAGCTTTTCGAAATTTCGTTTGTGTGCGTGCGTGTGTGTGAGCGCGAGCGCGAGCATTTATGCGCTCCTAAAAATAGCAGCGAGAAAGGCGGTCGCAAAACTTCTTTTCTGCTCCCCGCGGTTATAACACGCGCGCGACGCGCGCCACGTAGAGCAGCGCCAAGAGAGACGACCAACGTGTCAGAGCGCGCGTCCCAACCGAAGCGAGAAAGCTACGGTTTGAGGTTTATCATATAGACGTATATGCACCAAATTTGTTTTCGGTGATCGCACGCGCGCGCTATAGTATTCATCCATAATATGCTTGTTCGTTAACTTTGTCATTTTGTAACATATAAAGATCTACACATAAAACGTTGTTTCGGAATTAAAATTGAATTAATAGAGAATTTACAATAAATTAATCAGTTATCAACCTTTCGATAAATTTTTTAATTAAACTATTTAAGTTTAATTTTTGAAAATATATTTTTATTTAAAGCAAAAACAATGAAAAAAAAAAAAAAAAAAAAAAAAATTAAAGTAAAAGAAGACTTAGTTTAATTAATTCTATAAATTTATTAAAATACTGTTATAGCAATAAACCATGTATGACGAAAAAATAAAAAATATAATAATAAAATTATAAACAGAAATCAGAAACGTTCGTAAAGAAAAATTTGATCCATTGTAATCCGGGCTAGTAAGAGCGAGTAGTCTTCGCGCGAATCGGTAAATAAAAATGGAGTAAAAGGGAAAAGGTGAAAAAGAATCGAAATTGAAACGCGGCAGTAGGAAGCAGAGAACAAAAGAGAGAGTGAGAGAGAGAGAGACAGCTAGCGGGCGATAAAAACAGTTGGAGGAAAAGAGGGAGACAACAAGTAGTACAGTGCGAAGAGAGGATGACTAGCGTCGGCGGAGGAGGCAAAGGAAAGAAAAAGAGAGTGAGAGAGAAAGAAAGAGAGAAAGAGAGAGATAGAGAGAGAGAGAGAAATAAAGCACGATACGCGCGCGAGAGAGAGAGAGAGAGTAGGAGAAAAAGAGAGGTGTCCGATACGAAGAGAAAGATAAAGAAAAAGAAAAGCTCGAGGAGGGGGGATTGCTCGAGCGCTCATTGGTCGCGGGCGTGCAACTCACGCGCGCGGCAAGTTTACACGCGCTCTCGTCCGGCGCGCTACATTGAAAGCTTGCGATATGCCGCGGAGGTGCTCAGTCGCGCGGCAGCTCTCGTGAGAGGCATAGAAAGCCCCACCGTCCGCTCCGTAACTCCGAGTCAAACTCTACGTGCGCGCAAGCACGTATATTATATTGCTCATCGTGTGTTCGCCGTATATTTGCCGCGCGCCCACGTGAGTTGTGTGTACATACTTTGTGCGTACGAGGCATTTTTCTGCGCATAAATTATTCGTCGGAGAAGTCGGAGTGATTGCTCTTGTTATTTTTTTTCGTATATTATTGTTTATTAAATATTAAAAAAAAAAAAAAACAAAAAGCAAAAAAAAAAAAAATCTAAATAAAAAGTGGCTCTCAAGAGCGGACTGTGCTGATTCAAGAGCTGTTGTGAATATATATTTATATATAAATATATAAAGAAAATCAAAGTTGTATAGCATATATCGAGCGTCAACCCGAGACACTGGGTCAGGTCTTGGCTAGGCGAAAAACTCATTACCGTAAATTACTGTGATGTGTGATTGAGAGAAGTGATGGAGTCCCCGAACATGTACGACACGCAAGCCCACCAGGTGGGTCAACAGCAGATGCAGGGCGAGTTGAAAAAATCCGGCCAGATAATCAACCAGAACAGCAACAACAATAACAACAACAACAACAATTCCAGCCTACAGGTAAATCACAATCAGCAAACGAATGGCGTTAGCAAAGTATCGGCCTCAAAAGCCACTCTTCACCAACAGTACGCCGAGCACTGCGCCGCTGCCGGTGAGCTCACCGATCTCAACACTCCCGAGATATCGCTCGACCTTCAGCACCTGATAGACGACTCGCACTTCAACGATGGCCTCCTCGACATGCTCGGCGCCGGGGGCAACGGCAGCGTCAAGCATCCCCGGCTGCCCAGCAACAACAACGGCTACCCGAGGAACGCGGCCCTCGCGTACATGCCCCAGCCGGTGCACAGCGCCGCGAGCTACCACCACGGCAGCAACAGCTGCAGCGACAGCAACAGCTCGAGCAGCGAGTCGCCGAGCATCAAAGAGGAGCCCCTCGACCCCGCGGACTACCGCAGACACTGCCAGCAGTATACGCCCGCGGGCTATAACCCAGCGGGTGGAGGGCCCGCGGGACCCTTCGCCAACGGCGCTCCGACCTTCACGACCCTGACGCCCTCGGCCCTGCCGCCCAACCACCCGGTGCACCAGCAGCAACAGGGTCGAGCCGCCGGGCTAAAGCCCGTTATGGCCCACCAGCAGCATCCGGGCGGAATCGCCGGAGCCAACGGGGCGCCGGTTGCCCGCAAGCAGACCAAGTCCGTGGACAAAGCGAGCGACGAGTACAGGCGGCGCCGGGAGCGCAACAACATAGCGGTGCGGAAGAGCCGGGAAAAGGCGAAGGTGCGCTCGCGCGAGACCGAGGAGCGGGTTAAGCATCTCGTCAAAGAAAACGACGTACTGAGAAAGAAGGTGGAAATACTCTCGGAGGAGCTCAACGTCCTGAGGTCCCTCTTCAGTAGCGTCGGGGTACTGCCGGAGCAGCTGCAGCGCGAGATCTCGAGGCACATCGATCAGTTTCAGCAACACGTGGGCGGACCGCCGATGTAGCAGGGACGAATTACGTCCTCGATTATCGCTAAGAACGGCCGGTGGAGGAGCACCGGAGCTTCCAAAGGAATCCGGCTGTGAGCGCCGTTTATCGACCCTGCCTTCGTGTATCTCTCGCGGCCGACGTCTCTTCTCTTTTTTATAAGAAAATAAGCGCGCTGTGCCTTTTTGGGGAATGGGAAGCGAGAACGAGTGCACGGTTAAGATGGACGCTCTTTGTCGTTATTTATAAGCGTTTTATTTGTATTGAGAGAGAGTGAGAGAGCGAGGTGGAAAGTAGAATCGGCGCCTGTCGCCTCGTCGAGTAGCTCGAGGGATGCGCCGTTCGTGCTTTCGTTTCCACGATGTAAAGTCGGTAGCGGCTGTCGTCGACTCGAATGCTTCTGTACACGCACATATGTATGTACATGTATACATGTGTGTGTGCGTTTATGTACAACGGGTAGCAATACGCTGATTCTTCTTTCGATCGCAGCTCTCTTATCTTTTTGTATCATAGAAAAAATAATTGCGAAAAAAACGGGGTTGTTCCCCGTAACTCTCTTGTACCTTCTCTCGTATCACAACGTTTATGTTTATTTTTTTTTTTTTTTTTTTTTTTTTTTTTTTTTTTTTTTTTTTTTTTTTTGTCCTTTATTATGAAGACTGGGCAATTTCGCTCTGACGCGCTTTACCAAGTCACGACTCATACTACTTAACTCTCCATCTCCACGTTATCGATCGTGTTTTTTTTAAAAGACGTCGTAAAATGTTAAGACTCAAATCCAACGACAATAATATTGTTTTAAATTCAAATTAAACGTATCTACGATTAAGAAAAAAAAAAAAAAAAAAAAAAAAAAAAAAAAAAAAAAAAAAAAAAAAGACTACTCACGTCGGGGATTTGCATCCCAACCTGGCCCTTATATTTTACCAATGGTCTTTTTTAAGACTCTTTAACGTAGCGTTGTGATTAAATTACGGTCATTAGGATAACGCTAAGATAATTTAGATATTCGCTCTCCACGTTTAATCGTACCGACGCGATACTCCGTTTTTATTTCACCGTCATGGGCGCGAAGCGGATTTTTGAGATCACCTTTATTCCGGCCTTATTTATCTCTCCTTACGCGTGCGACTTTTTTTTTTTCGGACGTTGGCAAAGCTTTTTTTTTTTTTTTTGCCAATTATAACATCTCGTACCTGTTTTTTTTTTTTTTTACTATTTGCAACTAAAAATACACAACGAAATGTAAACAAACTGGCGTATATATGTATACATATAAATTTTGTACAGTGAGAAGCTTTTGCGTGGCGTTTCAGCCTTATTAAATAAAGTACAACGTGATTTGTAAAATTAAATCCTCGATTACTTTAAGAAAATTTTTGACAATTATATATATATATAATATATTTGCTAAACGGTAATTTTACAGCGTGCGGAAAATAAGATGAGAGGACGAGATTAAATGAGAACCGGAAATTCAGAGTGAGAGTGAGCGAAAGAAAGAGAGAGAAATGATAATTGTAAATTGCGTTTGACATACATGCGTATAGATTGTACGTTAATGCACTTAATTAAAAAAAAAAAAAAAAAAAAATCATAATAATAAAAGAAAAAGACATTTAACAAAAATGTATAAAAAATAAAAAAAATGAAAAAAAAATTGTGCAAAAGAATGGAAAATATCGTGGTGGCGTTACCTGGGACCATTTGTCCTGAATTCAGTTACCGTAACGTGTGAAGCGGGCTTCATTATTCATTCGTTCGACTGTTGACTGTTGTATGCGAGCGAGTGAGATTACAATTAGGTTACAGATATGTTAAAAAAAAAAAAAAAAAAAAAAAAAAAAAAATAAAATGAAAATACAAAAAAAAATAAATAAATAAATAAATAAATAAATAAATAAAATAAAAACACGTAAAATATGTATATGTAAAGAGAGAAGTTATATTATGAATATTATATATTAAAAATATATATATATTTTTGTCAAGATCATTGAGAGAAGCCGAAACCGAGATTCACGCACCTGATGCTGACATGAATGAGTGCGGAAGTGAGTTTGTGCGAGAGAGAGAGAGAGAGAGAGAAAGAGATATTAAGGGTGAGAGAGAGGGAGAGAGAGAGAGAGAGAGCGATTGCGCATGAGAACGACGACGCATACGAGGTACGATATTACCTGTTACGGTTGTCATCTTGTCTATGCACAAATATATTTTGATATAAAATTTATTTGCAGATTTGTTTTTTTATTTAATCACCTCCTCGTTGTCGATTATTATACCATATGGTTCACATTTTTACAATAAGTATAAGATATATTGTTTTTTTAGAACAAATATGAAAATTTAATTTTAATTTAATTTATTCAAGATAAATAGGAAATCATAAAAGTAGATAATAAAAATATTTCAGAAATCGATAAATTTTTAAATCATTCATTAATTATAATAAATTCATTTATTTAAATAATAGTTATAATGAATCTTATATACTAGACCTTGGATTGAATATTATTTAAGCTTGTTTAATTTATTTTATTTTATTATTTTATTATTTTTTTTTTTTTTTCTTCTATAGAAATACACAGATCTTTATTTTTCTTCAAAATAAATAAATAACTATTTATTTATAGATACATTAAAATTTAATCTTTATTGCCAAAAAAAAAAAAAAAAAAAAAAAAAAAAAAAAATTGATTCGGTATTTATAACTTTTAACAAAGTCGCACCGAAGTTCAATGAATTTTTGTAACTCTATACGCGGCCAGTAATTTCATAACTATTATGCTGGCGATAAATCAAAATTTAGTATTATGATATACAAAGTTTCGTTTCTCGACATCTTTACCAATCATAATACTAATTCTCTACGCTATTCCTCAAGTATCGATAATTAACCTAAACGCCGTTCCATTAGTCACAACGAAGAGTCGGAAAAAAAAAATAAAAAAAAATAATAATAAAAAATAATACAGAGAAACATGTGTAAGGCCGCACGAGTCTAATGTATTACAGCAGCGGTAACCGCGGCGTTTTCCCGCTCTCTTTCTCTCTCTCTCTCTCTCTCTCTCTCTCTCTCTCAAGCGTTGGAATCAACAGGTCCCTAAAATACAAAATCATCGAGCGTGAGTCACGCGACGCGAGTTCTATTGGCGAGGGGATAAATAGATTAACACCATTGCAACGTACGCGGCTCGCTTCGAGCGAACTTGCCGAAAAAACATTTTATGTTAACAAATGACAAAGCCGCAAATTTTATATAGTTATTATTTTTTCTTGGAAAGTTTTAATTTGAGGCATTTTTCAAAATACTCAAATTATTATTTTCTAACGTTTAATGGGATAAAATAAAATAAAATAAAATAGGAAAGCATTTTTTATATAATATATCTGTTTTTAAAAACTATAGAACTATTATATTTAAAAAAATTTTTTTATAATATTTAAAACTGAAATAAATAAAACGATACGATATATTTATTAATACTGCATTGTATAATCAAATTAAATATTTAAAACAACACATTATAATAAAGTATTTTTAAATTTTGTAATTCTCGTTTTGAAAAAGCGGTCAAACAATTCTCAATGTTTAATTAACGATATAGACTGCACTTCTAAACTATTTAAGTAGATATGGGTGAGACGCGGAAAGACGCGCGTGTTTGATAAAACAATTGAATTTTAAATTTTGGATTCATGTTTACATTTTATAAAGCGGTATGAAGTTCAACGGTTTATTTATTTATTTTTTTTTTCATTTTTTTTTTTTTTTTTTTTATTTGCATTCAAGGCATTCATTTCCATTAATAACTTTAATTTATTTTCATTGTTGAAAAAATATTTGATAAATCTTGTATAAACATTTTACGATAATAGTTCGAATAATAACAATGTATCTAATGTAATAACTTATAAATATTTTAAATAATGTGACATTTTTTATTTGAACATATTAATTATGATAAAGAATAAAACAATAAGTATTACGTAAATAATTTTAAAATATTTCTTTCCTTCTCCCAATCATCCATTGAATTTATTAACCTCGCGCGTATGTCCTCTTTAAATAAAAATCGTCAAGCGTATAAAATGTGAAAAATTGGCTATCAGTCATGTACACCGTATCCAAAATCATCGATGCACGCGTATCATTGATAATTATCGATTACGTTTTAGGTGCTCGCCTCTAGAGAACGCTAATAAACAGGTTTCTTTTCGCGTAACGCTTTGAAATCGGAAGAGTACGCGTGAGATAACGAAAGGAAATTATCGTCGTGAAAATTCATTGTACACACGATCATCGTAAACATGTAAGTATTAAAGCATTCGGGATACTTTATTGTCGCGTTACATGACTCGTTGTAATATGTGTTAACAATTTTAAGTTTATATAGTGGGCTTAAAGTTTAATATAAATTTGTTTAGATAATTATAATGAGGATAATGATTTTCTTTGGCGTGTTTTTTTTTTTTTTAAATAACCGTCTAATTACTATGTAATCGTTTAAGTTTATACAAAATTTATATATATATAAATTATATTTTGTTAAAAAAAAAAAAAAAAAAAAAAAATATGTAATTTACGCAAATTTCAATCAAATTTTAATTCTTTAAACCTTATTATTCGAATAATTTTACTTCACTTTTATTTAATATTGAAAAACTTTATTTTTAACATATTATAGTAAAATATTTTTCAAATTTCCATAATTTCGTCATGATTATCGAATTGATTATAATTTTAAATAAAATTTTGAAATTTTAATAAACCAAATTATTACTTGATCTTTAAAAATACAAATAGATTTTGAATATTATTAACTTATACTTATAATGTAATAAACCGTATTAAATGAAAAGTTTGAAAATTTTCGTTTTATGACTAAATTTTTTTTTACCCTGTAATATTTAGTAACATGTGAACGGATATAAGACTGATTTTAATTGGTAGACGAATAAATTTAAAGTTGTCCCGAGGATTGAAGATAGTCGCGCATGAAAATTTATTTGAGAACATTATTTATAAATTTATATTGATTCTATTCAAATCGCGTGAAACAATAATATTATTTAATTATTATTGAAATTTATTAAAATTTTCTAAAATGAATTCTTACAAAAAAAAAAAAAAAAAAAAAAAATATATATATATATATATATATATATATTCAAAGTATTTTAACGGTTTAAGTTATTTTGATAAAAATAGATGTATAAATTATAGATAATTTAATCGTATTTACACGTATGTACGTGAGATATTATTAAAAGCTTATGTATACAAGTATATAAAAAACTAATAAGCAATATTGATAAATTACAACAAAACAATGATTTGATCTTTATCTTTATTTTATTTTATTATATCTTTCCTTATTTTGCGATAAGAATATTATCTTTTCTTACGTGTACTTTATATTTACGTTTAAAAGACGAGCCTCTCGGCATATGTTATAGTATGTATTGATATTATTAATAATGCCGCAAATAAAACTACTTTGTCATCGAGTAGTTGAAATTTTTGTTAATTTAAATAATAAAAAATTATTTCCTCAATAAATTGAGAATAAATATTATAGTAATGTATTATAGAAATATATATATATATATATATATATATATATATAATACAATTCCATTTCATTAATTATTTTAATTATATTCTATACAAAATTAAGAGTTTCAAAAATGTACATCTTTTATACGTCAACTGCAGTTTTTGACGTCGCATTATTTTGAGGTTTATTTACAGTCATACGATGAGATGTTAAAAATAGGAAGGAACTCGCCGGCCATTACATTCGCCTCTTCGCGATATATTTTGTTTTCTCTCTGCCTCCAACGGACTGATGAGAGAAAAAAAAGAAAAAACAACGAAGCCTTTTCGTTGTAATTTCAAATTTTACGTGGCTTCGCATTATCTCTTGATTTAATTGAAACTAATTAACGTTTGAGACCTTATAGATGTTAGAAAGAAACGTTTTTATATCAGTCATAGCTTTACACTAAAAAAATAAACAAGATAACTAACTGTATCGATATATACATATATATAATCTGTATATACATATAAATTTTTAACTTTCAATTGACCTTTTTCTAAGTAAATACCTTTTTTTTTTTTTTTTTTTTTTTTTTTAGTATAAAATAATTATTTTATAGAAACTTAAAAAATTTACCTTTTTTTTTAATATTTTCACAATTATCGTTATATAAACAACTGTTTAATTTTAATCTCTAAAAATTTATATTTATGGTAAAAAATATGTCAAAAGCTTAAATAATTATTTCTTTTGTAAAGTTGTTAAATAATTAGTTATTAATTTAAAAAATTTTAAAAATACATACATGCCTATTATAATTTATTTATTATTTAATATTAAAAAACTTTACTTTTGACGTATTACAGTAAAATATCTTTTATTAATTATATTTAATGTTTTATACTATAGTTAGAATGTTTACTTGAAAGATAAAATAGCTATTTATTTTAAAATGTAAACAACTGAATAATTAAAATGATTATCAAAAAAAAAAAAAAAAAAAAAAAAAACAGCTTTTGAAATCGAATGGATTGAATGAATGTTATTCCTCCACTATACATTTTACTTATCGATATAATTTTGAAGTAAGGCACAATTGTTTTACCGAAGTGTGAATTTTTACTACGAATATGCGAGAAAAGATTAAACAATCGAATGGATAAGCTTCGACGCCGTTTTGTCTGCAAAGTAGAGGAAAAAAATTTTCAGTCGATTCATTTGTCAAGGAAAAGAAGAAAAAGAGTCGAATAAAATAAACTGATTAAAATTTTAATTCATGGACGAGCAATAATTTGTGTGACTGACTCTTAGATAAAAATATATAGTTGCTTTTTTTCGTCTGAGTTATTTGCATAATATATTGCCCAATGAAGATAGTAAATAACTGTATAAAAAGGCTACAAGATTTTTGTAACGGCGTAGACGTAAATCGGATAAGTAGTTTAATCGGTGCTAGAAACATATAGTAAACAAATTTTTTTATCATTATTATATTCATTAAAATTATTATTATTATGATTGTGTATAAATATTGTTATATAAAAAACACAGATATTTTATTATGCAACTTTGACAGATTTGTGTGTGTGTGTGTGCGCGCGCGCGCGTGTGTGTGTGTGTGTGTATGTGTGTGTGATATATTATATATTTAAAAACTTATTTTTTATTATATACTTTAATTTATAAGTATTGAGTTTATCGTAATACATTATACGTATATTTATAAAGAGTATGTAAATTATATAGTTGAGCCATTAAAATAATATTAAGAAAATAAAAAAATAAGCTCGTAATTCTCATTCTTTCCAAGTGAGAGGAAATTTCATCGTTAAAATGAATAATTTTAATACTCGATATCAGATACACTCATCGTAAATCAAAAGCTTTTATCGCTAATATTACAGAATCCTTAATTAAGACTTAATTCCTGATTCAATGATCCATTGTTGCTTGAGATCAATCCCTTCGGCGCTCTGAGACAATTCACGACTTTCCCATGTGCGCATAACGCACACATACATGCACAAACAATCACGTAAATTCGATCCGATCGTCAAGAAAAATAGTTTAATAGTTCGCGTTAATATATAAAACGCCAATGAAACACGTGCTCGTATGTGTGCGAGTGTGCCCTTAAGTCGAATGATCGACAGTCGATAGTTTCAAGGTAGCTCTCCGTAGCGATCGGCGCCTCGGTATTATTTATATAAAATAAAATGGCACACGTACTTAAGCACACATGCCGCGAGCGAAGCAGCCAGCCATTCATCTTACAAAGCGAAGAGAGACGAGAGAGCAGAGAGGAGATAGGGGCAGATGTATACGTATCGAATTGAGATCCATTAATCTATTCATCTGCCCACACCTATCTCCACTTATCCATCTACTTATCTATGCGCCCATAAATGTACGCGTGCGCTCATTATGAGTGTGTGTACGGCACACTCTATATAGGTTAGGGCCAGAAATCTCTGCCAACACCGTTCACTATTTTTTCTGTGACTCTCTCTCTCTTTCTCTCTCTCTCTCTCTATCTATCTTTTTCTCTCTCCCTTACTATACTTAAATACTCGTTTTTCTAATGAATACGTGTGAAAGTAGGAAAGAGAACGAGAGAGAAAAAATTTTACGATTAACGCTCGTGTATACGAGTAAGTAACTGTACAAGGTGAATATTGGGATGCATTGTCGACATAAAATCAAAGAATAATAAACGGTTTATGCGTAGCGCAGCGGATTATGCGATTATTTTGTATCGTTTTGTATCTATAAAATCGACATTTTCTAACTCAATTACAAGAAACTAATGTTAGTTTAAATAATTATTACAAATAGCTTTTTTTCATTTCATAAAAAACGAAAACATGAAAAAGTATTTTTCGCATTAATTTTTTTTAGTTTCCAATAAAAATATCACCATTAATTTTTAAAAATTTATTAAATTTAACACAGAAACAAATTAAAATCTTAATTTAGTAAAAAAACTTGTAAATACATGTCTGCTTGTCGTAGAGTTGCTAGCAGTTTAATTTAAAAAATTAGGTAAATAGTCTAATTTAAATATTTAATATTCTTACGAGATGTTTTATTTTTACAAATATTTGTACAATTTATAATAACTTTCAAATTTTTATGAATTATTACAGTTCCGGATTCCAAAGATAGATAAAGAGAGAAAGTCAAGATGAGTCATGATAAAGACACACGTCAGACAAGCGGACACACAGAAAGAGAGAGTTTGGTAAGGTAATGAAACGAAAGATAAAGATAGAATAAAAGCACAATGTCAAAGAGAAACTTTCTTTTTTTTCCTTTTTTTTTTTTTTTTTTTTTTTTTTTTTACAGAAACCTAAAAAGAATAAATCGAAAAATTTATATTAAGAGTAAATTAAAGCACGCGAAGAGTAACAAAATTTTGAGACGAGCAATAAACGAGAGTGCGAATATGAATGAGTAAGTAACAAAGATAGAAAAGAGAATCGAGAGCCAAAAAAAACGAGAGAGAGAGAGAGAGTCAGTCCATTAGGTGAAAGAGGAAAGAAAAAAGAAAGAGAGAGAGAGAGAGAGAGGGCAAGCGGTGTACTTGGTACGCCAAAGTGGCCAGGTTATTCCAAGAAATGACCGACTTTAAATATATTTTCTAGCTCTTCTTCGTTTATATACGTGTATGTGTGTATATATATATATATATATATATATATATATATATATATATATATATATATATATATATCTTCCTCGAGTCATCAAGTCTCTACGCGCAAGTTAAGAGATTTATAATCGTTCAATTCATTTCCCTTGCCGAATTTTACACGCGAGAACGTTTGAATTTTCTATATAGCGGAGTATAAGTGAATCGATGCGAATAAATTATTTTTGAGTTTTAAAGCTTTATTGTGGCGTATATTTCATTTTATTTTCTGCTCCAGCAAAAAAAATTACATATTCTAGCGTAACAAAGTTTGTAAACAAAGCTTTTTTTGTTGTAATTGTTTTTAATTTCGAATGCAGTTATATAAAAATTTTGAAAATAATAATAATAATAATAATAATAATAATAATAATAATAATAATAATAATAACAAAAAGAATATATTATATATTATTCTAATTTAAAATATTTGTTATCATCATTCTACAAAAGTTATAAAAACTAAAGATAACAATTATAACATTTTTAATAACATACACAAAAGTTTTTAGTTTTAAAGTTTAATTCAATCAACTATTGTTCGTTTTATGTTCATAAATAATATTTTCATAATTTAAGAATTTATTAAAAATATAATTTATTTTTTTGTATGAAAAACGCGAGCACATTTGAGCTTCAAGACCAAACAATTATGAATAAAACAACATAAAGTCATATGATATAATATGCGAGTGTGCAGTTTTATATTTAGGAAAATTGAAA
The DNA here is from genome assembly GCA_949987625.1 of Chalcis sispes. Lineage (NCBI taxonomy): Eukaryota > Metazoa > Arthropoda > Insecta > Hymenoptera > Chalcididae > Chalcis > Chalcis sispes. The sequence goes on from OX465098.1 coordinate 46,059,432, forward strand.
ATCTTTGGATTTCAGCCAAAAATTAGATCGGCTGTGTTTATAACCATCTTCTGTAAACATTTTTATTGTTTTATTTAATCAATTATTTATTCATCGATTAATTTTTTCAAACGTATAAACAATTCAAGATGAAAAAATTATTATAAGTAAAAAAAACAACGTTTTGTTTTTTAATCAATAAATAAGAATTTTTTATTACTTTTATCAAAACTTAATATATCATAATTTATTTATTGAATTGTATTTCATATTCAGCATATATTCGCTACATATTAAATATGAGAGCTATAGTAATGGTTCAAAATTTAATTCTTAAAATACACTTATAAGTGACATTTAAATAAAAGAGGAAACGAAAAATTGTTTAAAATCAGAGTTGCCAGTGAGATAATAAAGATACAATGGCAATAAAGCAAGAGTCAAACTTAATGACGGTCAAGCTCACGCTTAGATTTTTTGCGTGGGCAGCAAACGAGAAAAGGAGAGAGGGAAGAAAAAAGAGAAAGAACGCGACAACCAGCTGCTTTCGTCCAAGCAAATGCTTCTTTCTCTCTCTCTCTCTCTCTCTCTCTCTCTCTTTCTCTCTCTTTCTCTCTCTACCTCTCTTTAGCTCTCCAAGCTTGTATACCGGTACAGATATACCTATGAATAGTTATAGGTATACAGGTAAGAGCGCGCGCGTTTGTATAATGCGGTGATCGGCATCGGTACCGATTCACCGAGCGAGAACGAGCGAGCGGACAACGACGCCACTTGCGTTTATGTATACACACACACACACACACACACACACACACACACACACACACACACACACACACACACACACGCACATATACGTATACGATGTGGGTGTAACCTGGTTTCCAAGAGTTTCACTTTCCTGTGCGGAGCGAGCGCCTTCGCTTTATACGTTATAATGTATACAACGGAGGTGGTTTAGAACGACGGTGAAGAAGGATCCGACCCCGGAGCGAGCGAGAGAGCGAGAGAGCGAGCGCACTCTCCGTACGTGAGCCGTTACGTCATGCATTGTCATGCCGACCATAACTGGCAGAGAGTCATATATGCGGAACCTCGCGGGAATTAGAATAAGATCCTTCTTGCTCTTGCTTTCTCTCTTTCTCTCCTCGACTCTTTTCAATTTAGGTGCACACATGCTCGTATATGTATATATATATATATATATATATTAATTTTAACGAGCACACGTATCCTTTCCCGTTGTATTTAATTTTCGATATTTCGTCGATTTCATTTTTTATTTTTAAATTAGTTTCCGTGCTATATTTTATAAAAATATTAAAATTTTGAAAATATTTTTAGAAATTTTTTATACACGCTGATGGATACATTTTAATGTATATTTTCAACATAGATTTTTATAAATCGCTTAAAATCGTTATATTTTTTAACAATGTTCTTGTGACATTAAAATCTCGAAGTATTATCTTATTTTATTTAATATATTTTTCAACAATAATTATATAAAAAATTATATTAATAATTTTTCGCAATCTCTTTATAACTAGCTTCGAATTTTATTTCTCTAAAATGTTCATTTTCATGTAAAAGTAGTGAAATTATGTAGATCCTAAAAATAATTGCAAAAATATAATAAATTATTGTATAATTTTAAATTGGCATTTGACTCTGATTTACGAAATTTTCATATTTAAACTATTCAAACTGTAAATAAATTAATTCTACCATAATGAAAATAAAAAATAATTCTGTATATTTACATAGCTTAGCTACATCCCAATTTAAAATATAATAATTTATAAAATTATAAAAACTCATGAACCCCTATAATGACTATTGCATTAATTAAATATTATTTTTATTGAGCTTGCAAGCGCAATGCAATTAAATTTAAAATATGGATTTTATTAAGAATTAATCATCTCAATCTTTATTCTTAAGATAGCATTGATGCTTGAATTTCATGCATAAATCAATTTAAGAATAATTAATGTTTAAATTTAGTATTTTATGAAAAAATGGTATAGTATATTAACAATAAAATTTAATGATTCCGAGGTATTATTATAAAAGAATTGTAGAAATAAATTGAAAAAATTTTGTCTATTTTTTACTAAAAGTATATCTCATTATGATACTTCTATTTCATAAATATTTAATTATGATTCTTATAATATTATGAAAATATTTTTATGAAAATTAAAAATTTTCAAGTAAATCACTAAATAATCAAAAAACACTAAATCAAATTTTTGATTTTATTATTTTTGGCTTTCAAACATTTTTTAAAAATAAATTATGATGATAATTATTTCTATGCAATAATAATTAAAAATAACGCAACGCTAATAAAATTGAAATCTATCAACATACGAAATTCAAATGTAATATCTAGGCTTATAATATCTACAGTCCAGAGAAAACATCATTAAGCTCATTTTGTTATTAATCTACGAAAAATAATTAGCAAGTAAGTGGAATCATTATTTAATATAAAATAAGTGGTAAAATTACACGCGGCAATTATTAAAAAATTTATGTTAAATACTAAATTTAATCAAAATGTTCTCTCGATATTTAATCACACAAACACGGCTGATATCTACGGGTAATTATATGCTTTTAAAGTACAATATGGGTACACGAAAATAATTGGATCACTGTAAAGATCTACATAGCAAATTAAGTAGACCGTTACTTTGCTCAGCATGTTGAGCAAACAAAAAAAAAAAAAAAAAAAAAAAAACAGGAGCACGTGCTTTTAAAGAAAGAAAAATATTCTTCTCCTGCAAATTTTTTCATTCCACTTTTCATTATTCTGCATTCGTTTTTCTCATACATATTCTTGAGAGTGTTATGCTGATTATTTTAAGGGAGAGAATATCTTATAATGTTAACTAAATACTTTAAAGCAAATTGCTATTAAAATTATAATTAAAATAATAATTGATTATTAAATAATTTCTATATGTGTTTTTATTAGTAAATTCGTCGATACAGATTTAAATATAAATTTTATTTTTAGAATGCTTTTATACTAATCAATTTTTAATTATTTAAATTTAAAATATATTTTCAAATTTATGATTATTTCTAACGGTGGCTGACGATTGAAAATTATTAGCTTACAATCCGAATAAAAAGTTCATATTAAATATGATTTTAATTTTTTTTTTTGAACCGGTAAAAATTGTTATAATTATTTATAACAAATTATTAAAAAATAATGGTAATTGTAATAATTTTATAAACACTAATTTTTTTCTTCTTGGGTGAGAAAATAAATTTACAGTTAATTCTATCCTTTATTAACAATTATGTTGTAATATGTTAAAATATTGTGAATTGTATACGAGGAGCAACGTGTTCTAACTTCGAAAAAATTGAAAAAGCCTCATCGTTATCTAATATATCTTCCTCAAGCGCGCCCTAACGAGATCTCATTTTACAAAGTGCACGCAGACTCCCGACGAGCGATTCGAAAGACTGCACGGCCGTCACTTTTATTATAGAAGGCGTAGAGAGAACCACCGCGTGTTAAGTTCTTTCTCTTTCTCGCTCCTCTCTCTCTCTCTCTCTCTCTCTCTCACTTTAATACACGACCTATATTTCGCTCGCGCTTACCAACGCTATATTTGACGTCCAGGGACGCGCGGCCGATTCTCTCGTTCGCGCGGTAGTAGTATCTGTTCCTCTTCGTTAGCTTTCGTTATTTCACAGGAATTTTCTCACACGCGTTGTCGCGCTCCTCTGTAATTAAGCTTTTTTCCCCCTACATCTGTAAAATTCTTCTTTTCACCGATTGAATTATTTTAAAAGATCGTTTATCCAGACTATATCGAATGTTTATAGCGAAGCTTTTACGCTCCCTGTATACTTTTCTTCGCAGGTTTTACCGAGCGCTCTGACCACAAAGCGGATGTGACTTTTTTCTCTTTTTTTAATTTAATTTAATTTTTTTTCTTTTTTATATTCCTCAAGCAACAACGGAGGCGTTGGGAGGAACCGGTCGTATGCGGTTGTGCAGACAATGGTTTATTGAAAAAAGAGGTGGTGGTTCGATGACGAATAACGAAATTCTTCGTCTTATTAAATGTTGGGGAAGTGTTTGCGTGCACTTCGTACGTTTGTAATTTTTGGAGATTTTTTTTTTTTTTTTTTTTTTTTAAAGATACACGCTATGAACTATCATTTTTTTAATTTTATTCTTTTATTGAAATTTCGATTTCACTTTAGGTTCTGTTTTCTTTTTGCGACGCGGAAGTTATTTGCTTCAATTTTATCCGATTGAAATAGTACGATCGTGCAACGAAATTCACCTGCATTCATTATAATATTAAATTACAAAAATATCTGTATAATATATTTATAATTTTTATAAAAAATATTTATTAATCTCCTTTTGTTTCTTCATCATAAAAAAATTGTTTTTCACTGTGTTTGGGTAAAAATTATTAAAAATTAATGAGGTAGTAATTGCAATAATAAAGATAATATATTACAATTTTATCTCTTTTTATTTCATATTCATATAAATTGTTCAATATCTATTTTAATAAAATTAAGAAAATTTGATTTTCATATAAAAATAAAACTTTATTGAAAATCCTTATGCAATTATTTAATTTTAATCTTTAGTACGATATCTGTAACGGCACTATCCAATCACCGATGAGATAAAGTAAATTAACTTTTTTATAATTTAGTAAAATCGCATTCTGATTTTTATTTGAAAGAAAGTAATCAATGTAATTCGATATACGATAACGACTAAGTCAACAACGAAGCAAAGTAATCACATATATAGGCCTCTGGAACGTTGATCATAAGTGCACTAGATAAAAAAAGAAGAAGACGGAATTATCCTCGACAATTGAAATGAAAATTTTATATCGCTTTAATCTTCCGAACGAAACTAGCTTTAATTACTCGTCGCTTCTCGTCGGAGGCGCGCCAATCTGTCTAATGCGTATATCTGCTTCGTTTGCTATAGCACGCAATGGGACGGAGCGGGGGTTGCAGAATGTGTAAGAGCGAGGCAAAGTGGTATAAACGTTTACTGTGTGCATACTCTGTGGCTTTTCACGAGCACTCGGTGACGTTAAAAAATTAATCGCGTCGTCGTCTCGCGTCTTCGCTCTTGAATCGCGTCGCGTAGATTCGCGACTGATTTGTTACTACACTAGTATGTCTCGGCATTGTTTTTCGTTACGCGACGCGATTAATTGCTTGATTTATATATGCACATATATTTCGTTACTTATTTTTTCCAGGCGATAAATTTTCAAGGGAAAACGTTAAATTACGGTTTTATATGTGGTAAGTAAGATTAGTTGAATAAATTATCAAAATAAAATTTTTATTCGTTATAATTTTACCACTAATTTTTATGTTATAATAAATTTTTACATTATATATTTGTATACTTGTTTGATTTCTCGATGCACACTTTGTATTTTACGTTTCTTTAATAGATATACTACTGTGATCAAAAAGTAAGGTGAAATTGTCATTTAAAACTCCCGGGCATTAGAAAGGCAGGTAAATTTTTTTTTCTAAGTTGGTAGGACTGTCTATAACATTTGCCAAGCGTCTGTTTGTCAAAAGGTTTAATTATCTCCGAGTTACACGTGTTTTTGTAAACAACCAAAAGTGAATTTTTCGATTTTTACAATGGGTGATTTTGTTGAGCAAAGAACTTGGATCGAATTTTGTTTGCGGAACGAATATTTTTGTGCGGACACGTTGAAAATGTTGCGGAAGGCCTTTGGTGATCAAACTATGGCACAAAAAAACGTTTATAAGTGGTACAACGAGTTCAAAGCGGGCCGAGAAAGCGTTGGAGACAAACCGCGCTCTGGACGACCATCAACGTCTACCGACGAGGGCCACGTCCAAAAAATCAAAGATTTGATGCTTGAAAATTGTCGATTGACAATTAGAGACCTCGCTGATAGTGTTGGAATATCATTTGGCTCAGCCCAAACCATTTTGAAGGATGTTTTGTGTCTCAAACGCGTCAAGTCTCGATTAGTGCCAAAATCGCTCAATATTTTGGAAAAAAAGCGTCGCGTTGATGTGTGTGAAACTTGGCTGTCTGACTATCAGGACCACTTGAAATGCATCATTACTGAAGACGAGACTTGGATTTACGCATACGACCCTGAAACCACCGACCAATCCAGCGATTATCGTGCAAAAGGTGAAGCAAGACCGAAAAGACCACGGCAAAGTCGAACGAAAATCAAGGTCATGTTGACAGTTTTCTTTGATTATCGTCGTGTAGTGCACTATGAATTCCTTCCGCCTGGCCAAACTGTCAACAAAAAATATTATTTGAGCGTTATGCGTTGTTTGCGTGAAGCTATTCGTCTGAAACGGCCGAAATTATGGGCGAACAACTCTTGATTCCTTCATCACGATAATGCACCATGTCATACTGCATTGGTTCTTCGCGACTTTTTTGCCAAAAACTCGACTCATATCGTTCCGAAACCACCGTATTCGCCTGATTTGGCTCCGTGCGACTTCTGGCTATTCAGCAAACTCAAAAGGCCAATGCGGAGACGCCGTTTTGACACGATTGAGGAGATAAAAACCGAATCGAAGAAGGTCTGGAAGGCTATACCGGAAAAGATTATTCCGACTGTTTCGAGGACTGGAAAAAGCGTTGGCAAAAGTGCGTTTTATCGAACGGGGATTACTTTGAAGAGGATGAAATCGATTTGGAAGAATAAATAAAGAATTTACATTTTATAAACAAATTCACCTTACTTTTTGATCACAGTAGTATTTAAAATAACAATAATCAAATTTTATATTTCTAAAGGAATCCATTCTTTATTTTAATATTTTGTATCGGATATTTTAAATTGTAAATTGGTTTGAATCAATCATAAATAAAAAAAAAAAAAAAAAAAAAAAAAAATAATAATAATAAATTGAAAAAATGATACAAAAATTACAATCGATAGTTTTTAAAGGAATTTACTTTTATCACTAATGTTTACTATGAAATATATTACTACTTTATTCATATTTTTCAAATGAAATGAATAAGAAAGAAAAAAAATCTGTATAATATACAGAATTATAAAAAAGTACAAGTTATCTTACAATTTTTTTTTGTCTTCCTATATTCTTATATTCATTTAAGTTTTATAAACAGATATTAATGATTCTATAAACGTGTTTAACATAAGATACGACTTCTCTAAAAAACTGAAAGATTTTTTAAACTCTACATTTTTTTCACTTAAAATTAATTTCCCGATCTTACGAAATCATAACTTTAATCCTACCAAAGTTACGTTTAATAAAATCTTTTATGAATGAACTTATGATAAATAAAAGAAAAAATAAAAAAAGAACATTCAAATTACATGTGCCGATTTATTTTCATTTTTTTTTATTATAAAATTTTTTACCCGATTGTCGAATAATGACAAATCAATATAATTCAACTCGATAAACCGTAATTCACAAATTCGAGGTTAACTCGACAAACCAGTTTTCGGATTTTAAAACGCATTTTTAAGATCCGGCTAATCCAACAAAAAATAGAATCGCTTCCACGACGGAAACGAACGATTTATTTTCGTCGTTAGTCTATACGAATCTTGTAGAACGAGCCAATAGTGCAACGTTTTCCGGTTGGAATTCCAAACTTAACACCTATGTGTTAAATGTATTTAAAATTTATTTTAAAAATTAATCACTTGCTAAGTATAAGCTTTAAATTATTTTATTTTTTATCAAGTAATGATAAATAGTTGTAACGGATATATGAAATGTTCAACAATACAATAAGCATTGCCTTTATTGATTTTAAGAAAAATAGTTAAACAATTTCATTCCTGTAATTAGTCTATATTTTCATTCTTTCGTATCGCTTATTATTAATGTTTATATTTATGCATGCACGTATTAGTGTTTTATAAAATGATCATGAGACAAAGATAAAAAATTTATTGGAAAATGTTAAAAAAAAATACGTTTTTATTACAATGATAGAATAAAGAAAAATAAATAAATTTAAAATAAATGTAATTAAAAGGGATAGAGAGTATTAAACAAGTGCAGTGCAAAACAGTGGCATTCATTGCACTGAATTACTCAGCTGAGTCATCTCGACGAGTGCGCGGCTAAGCAGCGTTAATATCTCTCCCCTACTCTCCTTCTTCCCACTCTATATCTTTCCTCGTTTCTCTTTTCCTCCGCGTTTATCTCTTTCTGCTTTTTACGTCTTCTTGTCTTCTTTTTATTTTCAAAGATGAAGAGATAAAGAGAGAAAGAGAGAGAGAAAGATAGAGAGAGAGAGGAAAAAAGGGAAGACGACGAGGCATATGGTTAACCTAAATTCTAAACGCCGTCCCCAACGAGAGACGCGGAATAACCTAAATAGAGGATAGCGACTTTTAAGCGACTTCGAAGTGTCAAAGAATCACTTATAATTTATAACTCATCAATATGCGTTGCTTAAATCCATCGACTGTTTATAATAAAATATTTTTTACATTTTTATTGAGATGTACTATTGTGAGAAATTTTTTTTTTAACGATCAACCTTAAGTGAGATCGAATGTATTTTTATCTATTCTCCGGTAATGATTCCTGCATTAGAGAATATATTTCTTATCTTATATAAAATATAAATTCATAGAAATAGCATATTAAAGAGATAAGTTTTTATATCTTATTAATGCAAATAAGTGTGTGCTATAAAATCATAATAAATTTTGGACTGCAACATTATTTACACAGTGATTATTGCATATTATTATAATTGATATAATTTTTATACTTTTTACAAATAAAAAAACTAATAATGTTAATCATGTAGAAAATTTTATAATTATATGTATAATACATGTTAACCAAAATTGTTTTTACCGCGAATTTGTAAAATTTTGAAAAATTGAATTAAATTATTTTGTTATTTAACGAACAAAGTCCATAAATTCCTGTTAAGATAAAAATCTCACTTTGTACACACTCGTATGTATACATACAATGAAACTTTAGTACCCAGCCAACGTTTGCTATTAAGTATGTCGTCTTATGTGTACAACTCTCTACCACACGAAAAGCATGAAATGCACAAAGCCCTCTCGGAAAGTAGGTCAGACAACCTACGAGAACCGATGAAACTTAAAAAAAAAGGAAAGAATAAATATGAGATAGGTATGTGTAAAAGAAAACACGCGCAGAGTAGAAGGAAAAACTACTCGTTCCAATGTTGCAAGTAGAAAAAGTCCAGAAATACACGGACGGCTCGACATCTCCGATTTTTCTTTTAACCTACGACGTTTAAATGTATATATCTATATATATACACATATGTGTGTACACGTCCAGATGCAAGAATCTTCATGCCTATAGAGCTAGAGCTACGCTGACTATAGCTCGCTGGTTCGCTCGCTCGCGCGTGCGTTCCCCCCATTAATTCGCAAATGAATGGCATTACGGCTGCGGTGCCATAATATCGCGCGCCGACTATTACCGCGACAGGGAGAGGGAAATATTACGTGTCCCTCTTTCCCTCTCACTTGTAGAGCCCGGGAAAAAGCGAGCGTGCTCCGTGACTCCGTGTACATTTGCTGCCTCTCTCTTTCGTAGTGCCTTCATTTGCACGAGTCCGTATATATATATATATCGCCTGTTGCTGTAAAGAGAGAAAGAAACACTCTTACTCGCGCGGCAGCGTGCACCGAGGCAAGGAATCAGGTCACTGCGCGCCGCAAGAAAGCAACCGAGAGAGAGACAGAGAGAGAGAGAGAAAGAGAGAGCAGCACGCTTCGACCGCGGATTAGAATTATCGAGTAGCCCGCCGGCGCGACTCAGCCGCTATGTCGACGGGAAAGCAATATGACGTTTCCGATACCGAAGGATCTTTGTCGCGCGCGCGCGCGCGAACTCTCTTGCACGTACCCTATAAGCACGCCAAAGACGTTCTCTTTTACGAGTACATACGTGTACGTACAGCCGCGTGCGCTTGCGAATGCACTTAAGTGCGTGTGCGAGCGATACGTGGGCTCGGAAACGATCGGGATAAATATGTTAGTTACTCGTGGAAGGAGAAAAAGAAAGAAAGAGGGAGAGGAAGCGACTATGATTTTTTTTTTTTGCCTCGTTTATTTCACTTACGCGTTTTCTTTTAAGGACGAGACTTTTCGAGGATTCGATTCGAAACGAAATATATTACTCTAAGGCGCTTGTCTGTATTACGTTAAACTTTTAATTATTACGTCAAGCAATTAAAATAATTGCAATTACAGGCGCGTATTTAAATGCATATTATTATAATGCGTTTCAACGCAAAAACTTATAATTATAAAACAAGTTGTTCTAAATAATTAATTTTTAATTATTGTTTAAAAAATTTAGATGACTATTTTTTTTTATGACAACTCAAGTGCATTAAATACTTTTGGTTGAAAAATTTATCAGTATTTATATATCGTTTATAACAATGATATCGATTAAAAAAGTACATAAATTATTAATTTCTAACTGTGATTCTAATTGTAATTCCCACATAATAATTTAACATGCGGAGTATGAAACTTTAATGTATTTTACATGTTTTAATTGAAAAATTTATTTTAATAAATATTTCCAAATTAGTTCGTAAAATAGCTTACTTATCTTGATCTAAAACTTTTTCAGACCGTCTATAAGTTTTTTTATATTTATTAATATTTCTGTCGGATAAAATAAAACTTGTTAAGTAATATAGTTGTTATTAGTTGCGCTCTAAATGCATATTGATGTTTAATATTTTCAATAAGTTTTTTTATTTGTTAGACAGGCGTTATATTAATGCACCGCAATTAAATTATTTTTAAAATTAAAAAAGAAAGCCTAAAAGGTTATTTTTATGATTAAATATTAATTTTGTTAATTACTAATTACTCTTTAATTACTCTTTCAAAAGTCTTTTCTTAAAAAATATATTAATTTTTTCGTGCAGATAAAAATTAAATAACTAAAATTTTTAAATTAAAATTTATGTTAATTAAGTATATTTATTTGTGATATTTTCACAAATTCAATTTAATTATAAAGTTCTTAAGTAAATACGAAACTTTTAAAATCGTATTACAATTTACAAACGAATAGGTACGTATTTACTTTTAATAATTATAAAAACATTAATTTTCACATTGCAGATATAAAAATTTATATTAGATTTTAGTTGCCCAATATTAGGTAACTCAACAAATTTTCGTCGATTTTCATTAACGGACGAATAAGAGAAACGGGCAAAAATTTACCCAATATCATCGCACTTTTTGTAATTTTACGAGTACTCGTACATTCATTATCAAAATTGTCTATAAGTAAAACTTCTTTTCAAATGTATTTTGCACGTGTTTTTATTTAACAAGTAAAATAATTTCTTTAAAAATTTATTGAAAACTTTATATATTTTACATCGAATCTAAAGTTAAATATTTTTTACTAATGTATTACTTTTTTAAAGGAACTTTAATAATCATTCAATTTAATTAAATTTAGCTAATGTCGTAAATTTAAATGATAATATTTATATTTTTATATATATCAAGTTATCTCTGATGCATTGAAATAAGTAAGAATTTAAAATAATAAAAGTATATTCTCCGAATAGTCGAATAGCTCCGCGATAAATTTCATAATTCAATCGTAAAGACGAAAGATTGAACGAATAAAACGGATATTCTCAGCATTCATTATTCGATTATACATGAAAAATTCTCGAAGCCTCGATAAAGAAAATCTCCGACCGACGCACAAACACACGTTATGACACACATATGTGCATGCACGTATAGACACGCGCACGCGTGCACTCACTTTCATTTTCACATGGAGCGAGCCGCGAGAGTGAGCGCCTGGGTCATTAAAATAGCGATATTCCCTTTCGTTTTCGCTTTTTTCATTTTTTTTTTTATGTTTTTTTTATTTTTTTTTTTTTTTATGATCAAATCGATGCCGTCCTTCGCAGGTACCGATGCACGTCGTTCACGTTACATACCTACACGCGCACCGCCGAGCGCGCGAACGCTTGTGTGTATATATGTATATACGTGCGCTCGTCTAATAGATTCTAAGAGCACGGTAAATAATTCATGCGTAAATACACCAAGTGCGTAGGCCAATCGCGACGCGGCCTTTTCGTATCTCCCGGAGAGAGAGAGAGAGAGAGAGAGAATGTATATACGAGCACGCGTGTTCGCCTCTTTATAAGTGTACATATGTGTATATATGAAAATAAGTACCCATACACACACGAGTTTAATGTAGGCAAAATAGACCGCTTTATATATATATATATATATATATGTATATTATATATATACGCGCAAGTTACGCTGCAGACAAGAGACAGAGAGTTCTTTAAGTGTGAGTTATAAGTCGCTATTAAGAAGAGAAGCATTAAAAAAAAGAAAAAAAAAAAAAAAAAGGTGAGACTGAGAGGGAAAAAAAGGAGGGCTGTTGGGACTCGAGTGCTTGGCCGCATTCAACGTGTACGTATGGAAAATGCTAACGAAAAAAAAAAAATAAAAAACGTATGTAAAAAACTTATTTTAGCACACGCGTGCGCTCGCGCTCTCGTACACGCAACAAGTCGCTGGCAAATACTATGGCCTACTTTGTGTATATGGATTCTTTGAGTAAATAGCTTTGAAAATTTTGAAGCAAGAGTTGCATTCGCTGTTGCTTACGTTGTGACTGATGTACGATGCCACGATTGATTTATGAACTTTTTCTTATTATCGTTATTTTATTTATTTATTTATTTATTTTTTTTTTCTTTTTTCATAATAGAATTATGCATAATAAGTGGATACGGGCGATTTTTATACTTCTGGACTTATTAACTAAAGTTGAGCCTGGGGCGCAGAGATATCGCATAGCCATTATAAATTATTTTTACAGTATTAAATTTTGCTTGAGTTAAGATTCGTAGTGGTATTACAATCTATAAAAGTATTCGTAAATAAATAAATATTAATTGTGAAAATATCAATAGGATTTACAATTTCTTATTAATTAAAATCATTGACTGAAAATTACAAAAATTGAAAAAATAATATCTTAAATGAAAGAATATAAGTTTAGTTTCATTACAGGTTTGTAAAAATTATAAAAAAGTTCATATTTAAATATTAACGTAACAATATTATTCATCGTCAATTTAATATTTATTGTAGGCAAAGATTCAAATTTTTTTTTTGTATAAAAAATGTTTTCTCTCGAAATCGCATATTTAAAAAATATAAATCTATTTTTAATAAATTCAAGATACTCCTATTCATCTGTCAACATTTACCCTGTAAAACATATCAACTATTCAAAAATGATTAGAAATGCGGATATATTGCTGTATTCATAAGATAACAATCTGTATACACACACACCCACACACACACACACACACATTTGTTAACTAATTGTTCGCTTTTGAATTTTACCTAAGAATAAAATGTAAAAATAATCGATGCTTAAAATTATAAAAAAATTCAATTGACATAAAAATTTTCATATGTTTTATAATAATAAATTGAATCGCTAATAAATTGATTGATGTGAAGGTAATAAAGTCAGATTATCAATTCTATTTCACTAAGATTTATCACTTAATTGTCAAAATCTTTCATTGACAATATTAAATAATAATAACTAAAATTTTATTTAAATTATTTTAAATAGAAGTTTGAAAAGAAACAGATAAATCTTCCGAGAATTCGACAGCAATATTTAAGAAATATCACAGTAATAATAGTAAAATAATATCATAATAATATTTGAGAAACTGTAATGTTAATAATTGTTTAATAATCAGCAATAATACAATGTTCAAAAATTTTTCTAGAAGCTTGATTTTGTAACCTCACGAAATTGAAAATTTTCAAACCTTACTCTCCTTATTCCATTATTTCACTAAAAGATGAAATTCAGTAGAAATATTAAAGTGTAACAATGGCGTCTGGTATTAATATTAAATCACTTATACAATTTTAACCAATTTTAAATGATAAAGTTGTGAAAACTTTCAAACAAACATTTTTAAAGATATTTCTAAAACGTAATTATTGAAACATTTCTTGAAATAATTATCTAGTAATAGTTCATATGTAATGCCTAAGAAAGAATTTGAAGTTAATGGTTCAATTATCTTTCTATAAGATTATGGTTGAAATATATTAGTTGACATGATTTTGACAGAATAGAAATCGCAAATAGTTATAAAAAAATTTAAAGTTTTCTCGATAAAACGTATCGTAAACATTAAGTGAAATATTTTGCTTAATCTGAATCAAATACCATAAAAATAATTCATCCTCGAAGTGATATATATATATTTGGCTTCGTAAATATTTTAGCAATACAACTTGATTGACAATGTTTTTATACTTTTTTTTCCTCTAAAGTATTAAATATTTTATTTTTAAAATAGCATCCAAAGATATATATTTCGAACAAATTTTTATAGTTATATTTCCACAATCACGATCGTGAAATATTTTTTACCATGACTGAAGTAATCAGATTTTTAATTATACAACACGTCGATTAAACGAATTATTAATTTTTCCGATTGATTTTGTGTATTATCTTTATTTTTTAGATGAATTATTATAATCTTTACAATAATATTTATTTCTATATAAATAATTAACACTATCCTTAGACATAATTATAAGTAACTTAAAACTTGCCAACAAGTATATCGAAGCATATAATTTCTTAATGTAAAGTTCAAAAATTTTCTGTCTCTCTCTCTCTCTCTCTCTCTCTAGCAAGAACGTAAATTAATTAATATAAATAAATGTGAGCACGCACATAATAACGTTAGTGCGTAGATATTGCTGGTGATTTAAGTGAGAAGGAGAAAAACTTAAAAAGCAGAAAAAGGAGAAAGAGGAAAAGAAAAAGAGAGTGAGAAAAAAGTTTTAATAGACATTCATTGGCATTTAGTTACAATAAATAACAATCGAGTCCCACGTGCTTAGATTACGACCTATAATTGACATTTTCCCATGCAGGCGCGCATGCACTAAAAAAAACTTGATTGCAGCGAATATCGCTTGACCAGATATCACAAAGATAATAAATTTCGAAGTGCGCTTTAGTCTGAACTCATTTGCACTTATAATTGTACTCTTTACAATTGTCTTTAGTGCTTTGTTTATGTAAAATAGCAGCCTAATAGCGGTTTGTGAATGAAGTAAAGTAAGTATTTGTTATATAAACACTTTTATAACATATGTATGTACAATGTTTGCATAGAATAGATCTGTATAAATGATAAATAGCTTTATTATTTGCAATATTCTATTACTCAGATATTATTTAATTCAATAGTTGATAATAATTACGGTGAATTGTAAAGATCATCATCGTTCAGTAAAAATTTAATAAAAATATCTTTTTTTTTTGCATTTTAGTTAAAAGTTGGCACAAACGATTGCAGGACGATTAAAAAAATTTAAATATCAATCGCAATAGGAATTCTAAAAATAATGTCATAATATTATTTTAGTCCATTAATTTATTTAATCAATATTAGTTTAAATACATAAATTTTAGAAATAATTTAAATTTAAATAAACTTTTATCTCTACTTCACAATGGTGAAATTAAAATTTTCTTATCATCCTCAACGCACAAATTTTTTTATTTTTATGTATTTATGAAAATCATTATTTACTTATTGAAAATTAACATACATCTTCTTGAAAGTATTTCTGAAACTTGTTCATGCATTAGACGAAACGATTGTTAGCTATGGTATAGATAAAAAAGTGCGTAATAATGTAACATGTGTCATTATTTCGTGATACATCGTGGCAGTTGGTGTCAAAGTATCGGTTCAGGGTCGGAGTTATACAAACATAACCAAGAGCTGTAAAAAGTGTATATTTATCATATGTACCGGTAAAGGGGAGGAAAAAACTATTCTGATCAGTTAGTTCGAAAGGCTCTTGAGCTTTAGTCTTTAATGAATGAACAGTATGATAATATCAATCAAGGTGACTAACGGGCCGACTTCTCAAATTGTATGAACGAGTAAACGAATTTTACTCATTTACTTTTTATTATTGCAACATCACGAAAAAAGTTAAATATGTAATGAAATCAAAACGGGAATAAGTTAAAGAAGTTGTTTTAAATGAGAATATAAATATTATATATCTATGATTATTAATTTAAATTGACCGATAGTCCTAAAACAAAAATTTTTAAGATAAATATTAGATTTAAAATTCTTTTCGTATTCAACGTCCAATTGAAAATAATATTTTGAATATATATCTTATGCGTTTTATTTTTAAATAAAAAGATTTTGCATAAAATCAATTGTTTCTTTAATAAAAATTATCAATTATATTTTTATCGCCGTAACAAGTAATTCGTACGTAAAATCTGACGAACAAAAGCTCTGTGAGATATTTTCCGTGCAATGTTTCAGTGACGTTAGTGCGATGCTTTTACATCGATTCATCTGTAATTACCTAACTGTAAAAATCAAAGACGATGCACCTCACGACTTAAGCATCCAAACAATTTCCCTCGTTCGCGTAAAACGGAACAAAAGAACTCATACAAGCGCCATTCTTTAAGCTTCTGATTTCTATAAATGTATAAGGAGCGGATATTTAAAGGACATACTTCCTGGATTTCACAACGAAACAAGGACAAAGAGAACGCAAGAGCCTAAAGAGTATTTTTTTTTTTTTTCTAAACCATGGTCGAATGATGATACGAAGATCGACTCATCGTCCAAGCACGGAGAACTATTTCTTTCTTCTCATATAGTGCGCCTTATTTTAAAGCGTAACAACAATGTTATTGCGTAAAAAGTACTATTAACAGATAGACTATTGTAGAAATTGGATCCGTCATTGCAAAATATAATTTTAAGAAGTATTTTGATTAAATTTAAATAAAAAAAAAAGTTTTAAAAAATGTATCGGTCAACGTTTTACAAAATATCGTAAATAAAATCTGCGACGATTATCTTTTTCGATAATAAATAATATTCAATTAATCGTAATCGCAACGGATCTCAGTTTTTACATCATTTTAAAAACGAAAGTGAAATCGATTTTCTATGACCGGTCGTCTCGCTTCATCGCTCGTTTCATGAGACCGTATTTCAAACCTTTATTGTCGAGCGCGAAGGATAAACCGACGAAAACGACGAAAACCAAACCGAGAATGCCGAAAACATATATTTCTTTCTCTTTCGCACATCTAAATAATAATTACCCGCAATTCATATTCGCAAGCTACGATCGCTCGTGAGCTATGAGTTTCGGCTTTTTCGTCGCTCCATCGACGATAATGACAATGATAACTTTGAGCTGTACGTATGTGTGCGAGTGTTTATGCGATCATAACTATCATTGCATAATGATGTATTACCTGCGTGTCCGCAGTCCACTGTTCACTTTCCTTTTCCACTGGCCTAGATCATCATCCTCTCCTCTCTTCCTTTCCAGGATACGCAAGCGCTTGCCGACGCTGTAATTTTACAGTCGCATTGCCGTTACTTTGTTTACGGGCCGTTTGCGATTTTTTGTGCCGATGTTTATATATATATATATATATATATATATATATATATATTTCTTTCGACTTTTATACTGTAGATGTTTCTGTTTTTTTCTTTAGGATTTTTTTTTTTTCCAAATCGATTACAAAAATTTTACACATTATGATAATTATAATTTGATGTTAGACTGTACCGGAAAATTATTTAAAAGTATTGTGGTAAAATACTAGTTTGAAGTTGCAAAATTTTATATTTTATAAAGCAACGTACTCGAACTAGCATTCAATCATATAAAAGTATTTATGAAACTATACTTGCAATATGATATGATATTTTGTAATCGCTCTGTACTTTATTGTTATTATTATTTTTTTTTTTTTAAAGAATATCTTTAACAAATTTTTTTGTTACAGTATTTTTTTATTAAAAAAAATGTTTTCATCAATAAGTTCAATTATAATTTACATTAGTATTTACGTTTAAAACCACATACCAAAATGTTTAAATGGCGGGTCAAATAATCTTGTTATAATTGTACGATAAAAAGCAATTAAAAAAAAAAAAAAAAAAACATTTTTAATATTTTGCATAATAAACTTTAAACAAAAGAAATATCATTAGCTAATCGATTAAAATTTTAAATATTAAGATACGTCTCAAGTTTTAATTTTTAATAAAAAAAAAAAAAAAAAAAAAAAAACTTTATTCGTGAAGTATTACAAATAAAATGTACGGTAAATAATGTGTTAATTAAATTATTCGACCGTCAATAAATATAAATAAAAACCGTAATAAATTTTTGAAGTGATAAAACATGTTTGAAACAACTTAAAAAAATGTGTCCACTGTTACTCTAGCTTCATCGCGGTATAATTTTAGAGCAATTAATTTCATAATTAAATTTCAATTATTGCAACATTACAGAGTGTAATAACGTACATCATAGAGTATTAAATACGTGTACGAAGTAACGAGAGTGGAACAAACCTCAGAAGTCCGCTAGAATTTTTCAATTTTCGCGGAATAGCCTCGTACTCGCTACCATAATGGGACAACGTTTCCTTTCCCGGTACGGGGCACTAAAATTCCTGACACACATATGATTGTGCGGAGCGGCAGCGAGGAAACCGTCGGTTATCTACTTAAAAGCGAGCGCATACCTTACATCCTCCGCGAAGATAGGACACGATAACTATGACGACGGACATCTTCTTTAAACACTGACGCAATTTTCCAAGCTAACTCTGATTTTGATTCGCATCGCTTCTCTCCATCTCGCTCGCTTCGTTTTCGCTCTCTCGGAAAGTGCGAGCGAGAAACAAGACTTGTACTGCCTCGGCGTCTTCGCTCGTTGACGCTGAAATTTTCGCAACGAGTTCACACGTGCTATTTGGCTTTTGCTTTGCTCTTGGTATTTGACTTTTACTGCATATTTACTTGTACCTAACCCGTTATGTATTTCGTCCTTTATTGTTGAATAAAATTAAATAAAGAATTGCACTCTTACACGCTATTAAATTTAGTCAATGCAATTTAATTAATTTTTAAAAATAATTATAGTGCACTATTGATATTTTATAATATGTGTCGTACGTAGATTCATTTTGATTTAAGAGTTTATTTGTTATCAGGATCTTAAGTTGTTCCAGCAATCATGTACCGAGAAAAAAAAAAAAAAAAAAAAAAAATTATACATGCTTAACAAATGATTAGTAAATCATCGAATGATTCCAAGTTTTCCAGAGCAAGATTTTACCTTCTTTTACTTGCTTCGTGTAGTAAGCTATCAATGACAAAAATAATATGGTGTGCTTAAACGCATTTAGTTTTTAAAACTTTCGCAAGAAGAATCATAATTCCAATACAGAATAATCGCTCCTAGCTCGCCTAATTTATGAGTTCGCAAATTACGGTAAGAAATGCATAATTACGGTAAATCGTTAGCGGAGGTGTAAAGAAAATAGCCACGTGTGCAGTGGATTACCGAAGTCGCCTAGCAATTTCAGTAATTCCCTTGGCGTATTACGAGCGTAATATTAAAGACATCTATAATTCGAATTCACATGAATCGCTTGAATGAAAAATGATCTTCATGTGAAAAAGTGGTTGAAAATTGTAAGTTTCTTTTTTACTTAGTAAATTACAAGATTTTACGAGATATTTTTTTTACGTGCGATCTTAATTTACGTGGCAAAACAATACACTATACAAATATACTGAACATTTGCACGTGCACGAAACCTATTTGCAGAATGGTTAATTGGTAAAAATTAAGGGACAAGTGTTCTAGAAATTAAGGGAGGGGGGGGTAACGTTAATTCGTGCAAAAAAAGGCACATTTTTGTGAATTTTTTTTAACGACACAGTTAAAATCTATTTATTAAAACCAATGGTAAATTAAAGTATAACATTCGAAGAATATTTTATAAAATTTTCACGAAGAAATATTAAAAAATAGGGGAATGGCAGCAATTATTCGGAAGCGTCTCGGAAAAAAGTAGAATTGCGGTGCCCCTCATAGCTCGGTGCTGGATCATCTGAAATCAAAAAATCAAAGTTCTTTTGTTAGATAATTGCTTTTCCCAGATAAGCCTTGAAGAATTTTTTGAAATTTCAATTTTTCACTTTTTGAGAACATTTTGAAGTGAAAAACGCGATTTTTGCGAAAAAAATCGGCTAATTTGTTATTGTAAAATAAAAAATATTAACAAATTTGAAAAAAACTCTCTAGTCTTACTTCGTAAATTATGTATAGAAATAGTGTTCAAAATTTTAAAAGGATCGATGCAGTAGTTTTGAAGTTATGTGAGAGGCACCGACTTTGAAAACGTGAGTTGTGGGAAAAACGCTTTAAAGTTTTGAACGCTAAAAAATTTGGAATAAAACGTTCATAAGCGAGTTTTATCGGCTTACCTCGCACTGAATCATCGATGCCAGGTCCATAAAGGATGTTGCTATTATCCGTGATGTCTAAAGCATCTTTTTGCTTCTGTCTACGACGGATCCTGCCTTCTTTAGTCTGTTTTTTCAGCTTCCTGCTCCGCTCGGCTTATACTCGTACGCATGGAGTCAGTTGATTGCGACCATTCATGAGCGTTTGGTCCACTACTGATTCCCATGTCTTGCATGAAGGTTAGTAAAGCAAAAGAACCTTCATTGAAGACACAGGCTGCCACATAAGCTGCAATCTCAACGATGACAGAGATTCCACTCAAGTGCTTTGGTGAGATTTTCCAAACAAGTTGGTTCAAACTCTCATTGTTGTTCTGCGTGAAGCCTCCGACACATCGCTCCAGGAGGGCATCTTTGCTCAGATCTTCATAGATAGACTTGATGGCATCCAAAAAATTCTTGGTAAAAGTACTGTACGTTTGTTTGAACGAATCCAATGCATTAGCAGCCACAGCTTTTTGCCATTCGCACCACGAGTCCGCACCGTCATGTATGAGGCGCGGTTGCTTAAACCGCTGTATCTTCGTTAGTTTTGCTCCGATTCATTTCAAATTTTCACACAATATTCTTAAAAGGCTCTCCATTCAGAAAATTAAATAATAAAAAAAAAAAAATGCAAAAAAAAGTTTTAAAACGTTACCCCCCCCCCCCCCCCCCCCTTAAAGGATACAAAATAATGTAAATGTTTACTAAACGATTATTTACGAATCTTTGTGTGAAATTTTTACTATTGTTTTAATGTTTTCGTTTTTATTTGATTTAGCAAGATACGATTCCCTAAAAGTAAAGTTAATTTTTAAAATCTATTGTTATGTTTTAAAATAATATAAGAGCTCAATATTATGTAACGATAGCAATATTTCATAAAATAATTATTAAAATTAATTGCTAAAAAATAGCTTGGATAATATTAATTTTTATCTTTTTTATTATTGAAATTTCAAAGGATAAATATTTATTAAATTAATAGTAGATAATATTATAACTGCGTTTGAAATCTAGTTCATCATCGGTGAATTATAAATGTTTCTACGATCATTAACTTTGCGGTTACATTTTTTAGTATTTTCTAACTCTTTATCTTTAACGACAAGTTGTAATGTAGGTCAGATAGATATATAGAAATGAAAAATGTAGTAACAGGGTAAAGAACTTTTTAAGGCTTTGAAGTATTATCTTCGCAGATAAAGAAATTTTGTTGGAAGAGACAACGGTGCTGCCGAATCTTTGACGAACCTTAAATAATCCGCTTGACGATGGGAAACATAACGGTTTTTACGCGCAGATAAGATAACAGCTTTTACTCGTATTTGACGATTATTTAATAAACTCTGAATAAAAATTTTAAATAATTTAAGCTATTTTTTAATGCAGCATTCAAATGGAACAAAAAAAATTATCGAAATGAAATTTTGAATAGTGCCAAAATTATGTAACAATTTAATAATAGCATAATGTTTTAAGCGTAACTAAAATTTAAGTATATCATTAAAATTTAAATTATGTAAACATGTCGATTAATTAAAATAATCATTTTGTGCATTCAAACATTTTTATCAATATCAATTCACTCAAACCAAAAATAAAATAAAGTCGAAATATAATTAATATATTAAATATTAACATAGCTTAACAAAGATTTGAACTTTTATTTAATAATATAACTTAGTATATTATAAAGTAATAAATTCGTTAAACTTGAAGCTATTAATTGGTTAAGTTTGATAACATCAATTTTCTGAGAAAATTCATTATTCTTAGCACACATTTTCAAGTCTACGCAGTTAATCTCCAATAAAAGAAGGAAATAGAGCAGCATCAATTGACTCTTTTAGTGAAGGACAGAGAAAATCTATCACGATATATCAGCATGAATTCTAATACTACGTATTAACTATCTTCCAATTCTATTTCTCTTTTAATTATAAGAAAAAAAAGAAAAGAAACTCGCGTGCTCATCATGCTTATCTGTAATACTGATTAGTGTGAATAATTTTTACAGCATTTGATAATTTACGTATTTAATAAGTATTTGACATTTAAATGATACATTAACTTAAAGCCTTCAAATATATATCAATGCATATGTGATTCTCATAAAAAATAAAATTATTTTATATAATTTATTTATTTATTTTTTTTAATTATAATTTTAATTAATTATTAATATAATAATGTCTCTCAACACTACGTACTGAGAACAATTTTAATAGTAAATCAGAATTTATAGTGACATGGAGAGATGAATAAAAATTATTTATAGCTAAGCAAATCAATCATTTTATTTTTAAAGTAATATGTTATTGAATAAAATCTTAATAATATTAACAGCCAATAAAGATTATGTTTAAATTAAATTATTAATTTTTCTTTGTAAATGAATATGCTTAATCTTTATATTTATTCTTATAACGTTTAAATGTATTTTAGTTTTATAAAATAAACTACTTTGATGTTTATAATTAATGTATTATTCAAAAAATGAAAGTATCGATAATGTATTAGGTTGGAATCTATGAAACGGGCGTTTTTCGTTTAGTCTGTTTTCAGCTGCACGCCCGTTTCATAGTTTCCAACCTAATAATTAATTAAGATGTATCTATCGAATCTCGTCGCTGATTTACTGGATAATTCGGTAATTAATAAAGTACAATGCTATTTTTTGAAAATTTTAACTAATCATTTTACAACTGCTAATAATTATGTTTACTGAAAAAAATGTATTCTTCGCTGATTATTTATCTCGGTAAAAACTTTTTATAAATATAACTGTGTTATCATTCTTAACGAATGACCATAGTTGACATTAATATCGATGAAAAATTATGTGTAGAGAAATTTATCACAATGCATGAGCGATAATCTTCCAAAAACTTTGGCTTTGAATGCAATATTACGTTTGGAAATTAAAAAAATAAAATTTCTGAATCATTAAATTTTAATTATATTTCCAAATTAATAATTTAATTATAAATATTAACTTTAATTATTAAGGTTATTCAAAAAACTTTTTTTTTTTTTTTTTTTTTTTGGACAATTAGTGTAACTAATGTTCTGTTGATAAAATTGTATCAAATAACGGTATTATTAAAATATTATTATTTTCTTAAAGATACTATACGCTATTTATGTTGCTCCAATATTAATTCATGAAAAACAAAAAACGCGGTAAAACGCGTGGCGAAAGAAAATTTTAAAAATAACGGAAAAACCGCGAAGAGTGTGTCGCACCTTCGAGATGTGTCAAGTTTTATCAAATTAACAGACCGTACATAAATCACGATTTAATACTTGTAACAGTCTATTCGTTTTCTCGATGATTTATGTTACATAGTATAAACGCGAGGGTGCGATACATAGTACTTCAATCGTGTGAATTCAAAATGCAATTTTAAATTTTAATTTGATTTATTTTATCGTTGTTCTCGGCAATTTTTATTGCCATTGAATTTTAAATACTTGAAATTTTAAATACAACTACGAGTATATGTTTTAGAATACACGTGATTAAACGTTCAAAACGATCTTTTAGTTGGAAAAGAAGATATATATATATATATATATATACATATATATATATATATATATATATATATATATATATATATATATATATATATATATATTTAAGATCTTAAAGTTCTAAAATTTAATAGGAGTACGAAAAGAACTGTTCGGGTTGATTACCTTGAAGAACTAATATTTACAAGAATACGATAAAATTGATAATTATCTGGTTTATGGTTAAGTTAATACGAGCCCGAAGACATTTTCAATTGCTTGAATCGGCGTTACCATTTTCGTACAAACACACAACGGAATGTATCGGTAACTGGCTGTGTACATATACTGTAGTGTACATATAACTTTTACCAACGTTTACTTAACAATGAAACAGATTATTTTTAAAATTCTATTTTATAAATCAAATTTATATTCCACGAGCGACATATTACACATTTGAATTAATTACAATAATTGACGTCAATTATAAATTTTAAAATAATTTTCTCGTAACTTTTTTTAATCAAATAAAGGAGTAAAGCAAATTTTTATCACAAAAACAATAATTTTTACTTATAATATATCCATCTTATAATCATCTTCGTATGCAAATAACCAAAGAAAAAAAATGAACTTTTCATTCGACAATTAACGCGTCGGTTAAAATTCATCTTATAAAATCTTTACAAAAATTAAATTTAAGTTTGCAGAAGCTTTGAAGGTGAAAAAAGAAAACTATTTTTAAATTTTGAATCGTTATATTTTTTTGATTAGAACATCATTGTAGTTAAAATATTAATTTAAAAATACTATATTTTTAAACCAGAGGCTTGAAGATTTAAAACACTTTTTTTCGTTAATTTACGATTATTTTTTTTTTTTTTTTAACAAAGTGTACTTCAATCTATACGTTGTAAATGTAAACAATAAAATTATTTTTAAAAATCCGTTATTAAGATCATTCACTTTTTTATTTGATTCAAATACTACTGATAAATCCAGTGCACATTTTATGTGCTAACATAAAAGCTATAACTTAAATCACGATTTTACAGGCGGATTTTACGATCTTTTGACAACCCTTTTGATTTATTTGATTACAAGGTATCATTTAACTAGTGAGAAAATAACATTCTTGTCAAGATGCTTTTTGACTTAATTTAGCTAAATAATTTTAATTTTAGATGTTCTAATATTAAATTAAAAAAGAAATCCGTTTCTGCAGCTAATTTGTCTAAATAATTTCATAATTTCTTTTAATTTGCTATCTTTTTAAGTTAACATCCAAACAAAGTTTAGTTAAACAAAACGCTCATATTTTTAATAAAATATGTCCATCAAAATATGAAAGCGATATGTAGTAGTTTAATAATAGAGGATACTTTAATAGATTAATATTTATATTAATATGTGTATTTTAGTATTAATTCTAAACTTATTCAACTAAATACATACTCTGAAGTTATTGTTAGCATTTACGATGGTAATAATTTATATGACTATAAATAATTTTGAAATTAAAAAGTAAGATATTTATAAAAATAAAAACTTTATTAAAATACACTCGGCATTATAACGATTTATTAAACATATTTGATTAAAAATATCAACTTAAATCAAACAGTAACTTATTAGCAATGCTATTCATTAGATTGTAAATTCTAGTGTTAATTATGAACGAAAATTCGTATTTTTTTAAAAATGTAATCATCATAAAATATACAAAAAAAGAAAAATTATTATGTTTAGCTGTGTTAAACATAAAAGCCACGTGTTCAAACATAAAATACGTCATGTTAATTTTATTTTGGATCTACATCGACGATCGTTGTACTGGTAAGGAGGCTGTGCCGAGCGCTTCATTAAAAGCTGCGCACACGCGCGCGGCGCGCGCTAATACGTATACGGTAAGCGACCGTCAGATGTAATATGCAAGTGCTGACAAGGCCACGAATCATTTTGCATCGTTGTTTTAAGAGGGCAGAGAGTATGTGGCGGATTAAAGTATGCGTACATATAATGACTCGATCGCGCATGTACATCTTATTATCAACGTGAACATCATAATAAATGAGATTTATGTAGGTAGACGGTTAACATTTTTTAATATAATTTATGCTGCATTTATTTTACATAGCGATTTTCATATGAAATTTTTTATAAATTCTTTTATCGCTCGTATGATAAGTTAATAATATAGAAAAATTTATCTTTTATTTATTTACATTTTTAATAGCAATCATGGAAAGTTATGTTTTTTATAACGCGCATAAAATGTTTTAAGAACTTTGGTAAAATATTATCGTAAAATTTCACATGTATAAAGTTTCATTTTCTATATTTATTACTTCAAGCAAAATCTGCTTTTTAATAACATAATGCCTAATATATAACTATCTTTTAAGACGATCGCACCGATTGAACATAAGATGAATAATAATAAAGATCTTTTATTTTTTTTTATTTTGAAAAATTTCTTTCTAGATCGATGTAATATACTCGATAGTGTCAAAATCGCGCGCATTATTTCTTTCATTTGCGGAACCTTTTTTATACTTCTTCGTTTACGTTAATACATCCGCGCTGTATATTTTTTTCAAGTTATTCGAGTAAATTTAACAGTTTTAAGCGCACGATAATGAATGCAAGCACTAGGCGAATTTTATATAGCTACCGCAATAAAAAAATTACATTGAAAATGGATGTTTAAGTCATGTATAAGTTATTTTTTTCTTTTGCTTAAAAAACCACAGTATTAACGAGCGAATTTTATAGTGCAAGCATTTTATAAGTAACACAGAAAGAAAATAAAATTTCTATCAACTGACTATCAACTGACTGTATTTTATGTTTAATTATATTAAGACACGTTTCATTGACAAAGAAAATCATTCACATTATTTAATATTAATATTGTGAAAATAAAAGCTCTAAAATGTACAACGGATTTTATTTGATATCCTTTTAATTATGAATAAAAGAATAATTCAGATCACATGGAAGTGACATGGCAAATCATACATAATATTTTCATTAAATCATGAAAATTTAATATTTTCATATATTATAAATTATTTACATTTATTTTTCAGAACTTAATATATTTGTAAGTTTTTATAAAAATAGATACTATATGTTTATATTAATAAGATCGTATTGTTAATAGAAAATAAACTTCCACCGAATAAAAATATTTTATTTCATTATAAATTTAGTTTAAATTTATAAAAAATCCGCGCGATTTAATTAAATCCTTTCTATGATAAAAATAGATTTTTAAATTATTTTATGTAAGTAATAAAGTATAATGTATTGAAAATTCATTTTCATAGTTATAAAAAACTATAAGAACACAAAGAAAATTTAATCGACCTAAACAATTTTTATACTATTAATAATCAAATCAGTTCATATTTTATATAAAGCATCGTTTCATTGACCTTACAGCTGAACGGTAATCGGCATCATTAATTAGCCTTAAGCCGCGAATACAATGAAGAAAAAAGAAAGGCAAGATAAAGAGCGCGCGAATCGCGCACCTTATTACAAAAGTACAAAGCAAAGTATATATATATATATATATATATATATATATATACGTAAATCGGTGGTTTTTCGATTCGCGCGAGACAGCGCGCAGTAATTCGAGCGAGTGTCAGCACGTAGTGTCGTATTATGAACGATTCCTCGGATGCGCACGAAGAAACGGAGACGCTGCATACTGCAGCCTTAGAAAAATGACTCATCGAATTTATTGGGAGAGAGCAAGGTCGTTGACCCTTCACTAATTAAACACGTACGACGTCGCGTTCACCTGACGCGCGATTGACGTTTCTCGTTCTCGTTTTTTTTTTTTTTTTTATTTTACCATTTTTCGCTGGACTTTGACGTTGTTTACAAAGGCAAATAAATTACTCCAAAGGCAAGTTGTTAAATAAATAGTTTCACATTTTATTCATAATAACAATAAAGTTTATTGTAGGTGGATAGGATAATTAAAGATGGAGTAATTAAGGTTATGCTAATACTTTTTCTTTCTTTACCAATTGAATGGAAATCCTTAAATGTTACTACACGTAGGAGTATTAATAATTCATGAGATTTTTTAAAATCCTATAGCATTACACTTTTTTTTTACCGACAGTAGCTTATTTTACAATAATAGGATAATCAATAATTTAACTTTTTTTCTTTTCTAAAAAAAACTCTAAAGATATTTTTTTATTGGTCATAAAGAAATAGTTAATGAAAACTAAAAAAATAATAAAAAATATACTTAAGAATGCACGGTATAAAATTGATTTATTTTATGCAGTAGCGTAACGTATTCCCCATTTAAATTGTCAAACAAATAATACAGAAATAACAAATGAAATTTAAGATTAAATTATTGTTCGCGTTTATTTTTATATCGGTGTAATCTTCGCTCATCATTTTGAATATTCAATTACATAATACACCGGTGTACATAATGGATGACACTTTGTGGGCTTTTCTTTTCTCGAGTAAAAAAATCTCGGTCGACCTACGTTCTTGGCCCACGTGCGCAGGAGACAACCATTGAATGTTAATTAACGTTTGCGGCGCCCTCACGATTCTTCGCTCGGGTGCATATGCACGTATGTGTTATAGGCATACATGCATACACAAGCACATACGTACCCGTAAGGAGATGAAAGGCAAAGAACACGATTTGACGAGTACAATGTTCCCGCGAGATAACTCGCCTACCGATATATGACACATACAAATCATAGAAAATCATAAAGAAACAATACTTTTTTTTTTGTTTGAAGAATAGACTATCAGTCATATTTATTTTTGTTCTCCAGAAAAGGAAAATTTTTCAAAAGCAACGACAACATTATATTGATTGGGAAAATATTTTTCCTTCTCATTACAGTTTTAATAATGGAGATTTTATTTTACAAACGTAATAAATTTTATTTTATCAATAATATATATATATATATGTATATATATATATATATATGAACAATTGATCGCATAGTAAGTATAAATAATTACTTTCATAATAACAAAATTTTGACACCGCTCATCGCGTTATTAATATTATATTATACAGTGAATATAAAAATAAGAAATAAATTTTACGATCTAAAAATTTTAATGCAAATTAAACCATAAATATGTACCTATTATTAATAGCAGCCATATAATGTAGATATTATATAATGGCCGTAAATAATGAAATTTTAATTAATAAAAAATATGTAAAGCCTCTTGACATAAATTATAAGAAATGATTTAGAAACTTTCATGGTGGTTCTCAAAGTATATATTAAATTTTACACACACACACACACACACACACACACACACACACACACACACACACACACGCACACGCACACGCACACGCACACGCACACGCACACACACACGCACACGCACACGCACACGCACACGCACACGCACACGCACGCACGCACACACACACACACACACACACACACATACAGAGAGAGAGAGAGAGAGAGAGAGAAAATAAGAAAAATCCCAATCATTTATTCTTTTTTTTTTAATTAAAATTTATTTTTACAATAATTTATATGGAAAAATTTGTTTGAATCTTAATGTTTTATGTTTCATAAAAAAAATTTTAATGTTTCTTACAAAGTGTAAAGTTTTACAGATGATCAAGTTTTCAGATAGAGATATCTTAGAATTGCTCATGCTCTTATCTCACGTGACTAAAATTTACACCTCTCTCTTTATCATGATAAGCATTGTACATTATTAACGCGAAACATTATAATCAATGATTATTACTTTTTATTTATTATTATTATTTTTTTCTTTTTATCAAAAATCTCATAAGAACATTTATTAAGCAATGCTTTAATTGTAGTAAATTGTATTTTAAGTATTTTCAAAAATATTAATGTAGTTTAGAAAATAGATGTAGCTTTCGTTAGGAATAAAAGATCAGCCGAAATATTTGTACATTATTATTAACTTTAGTAATCCATCTCCACCGGGTTAAATATAAGAACTTGATAATGTTTAAAGAATACAGTCTGTCAAGTAAGAGCGTGGTCGTGTAAATTTATAAAAAAATTTATTTGATGAAACTTTTATATTTATATTTACATTGTACACATTACAAACAATGATGCAATTCGGTCAATAATGTGTCCAGTCACCACCGGCGTCGATAATTGCCTGGCATCTCTGAGGCATGCTTTCTACTAATTTGACGGCGTATTCTAGTGGCAAGGATCTCCAGATCCGACGAATTTCGTAAAACAACTGCTTCAAAAAGTATGTGCGTCTTCCACGAAGCTTCCGTTTAATATATGCCCACACATTTTTAATAGGGTTTGCATCGGGCGGCTGCGACAGCCAATCCAATGTAACGATGCCAGATTGAGTCTTCCACTGAGTACAGAGCTTGCTGCGGTGTTTAGGATCGTTGTCCTCCTGCAGAATCCAATCTTCATTTTTTGTGATGAACCATCGTTTGGCAGATGGCAGTAAAGCCTTTTTGTAGATTTTTATCATTTTCTCGGCATTTAGGTTGTTAGTAAAGAGGTGCAAAGTGCCGAATCCCTGCTTTGAGAAGCAGCCCCAAAGATGCACCTTTATTCCATGTTTTACGGTCCGCTGAACAAGCCTATTGGTGGAAGTTGACCAGGCTCGCGTGAGGACAGAACGTGCCCATATAGAACATTCATCAGTAAAGATGACATTTTCAAAATCTCTATCAATATTCTCATGCGCCCAAGCGAGTCGCTTTGTCACATGTTTTTAAGTCAACAGAGGCTTCTTCATTGTGTTGCGCCATTTCAGATGATGAGTACGAAGATGGGTTCGGATAGTTTCGTAGGATATATCTAAACCTTTTGCCATTAATTTTGCTTGTCCTTGCCGCAGTGTTAAAGCAGGATTCCGCGAAAACAGATTCACTATTCTTTTTTCATCTTTTTTGTTCACTTTTCCTATCGAGCCACGTTCTGGTAAGTCATCAACATTTTTAGCCACTTTATATCGCTGTATCCACTTCTGTACAAATGCCTTCGACTTTCTCATATATTTAGCAGCCGCTGATTGCGACATTTTGGGACCTTCCGGGTGGATGCAAAGGAACACAGCCTCGTAGCGCGACGCGTACTTAGCACTCATGGCGTTTAACGTGATTCTCTTTCAAAAGATCAACGACAACTGAATTTTTGTTGACAATGCATCAAGGACAAAGCTTCCCTCTATTGGCTTGCGAAAGAATTAGAGCAAAATCTTTCATTACCTGTCGGTGAAGTCCACCACGCTCTTACTTGACAGACTGTAAATTCATTTATTTTTGATTATACTTGAGACACGGAAGTAACACATTGTTCAATAAGTCCCGAGACTAACAACGAAAACAACATTTTTTTTCAAAAATCATTTTTATTCATCAATATAATCTCCTTTTAGAGTGATACAATCTTTCCAACGCCTTTCCAACATTTCTATACCATGTTTATAGAAGGATTTATCCTTTGCTTCAAAATAGGCTTTAGTTTTGGCAATGACCTCCTCATTCGAGCCAAATTTTTTTCCCTGGAGCATTTTTTTGAGATCAGCAAAGAGCCAGTAGTCGCTGGGGGTCAAATCTGGCGAATACGGGGGGTGGGGTAGCAAATCAAAGCCCAATTCGTTCAATTTTGCCATTGTTTTCATGGACTTGTGGCATGGTGCATTGGTATAATCGCGGCACCCACTTGGAAAAAACCTTTTTCATGCTCAATTTTTCATGAAGGATTGTAAATACGCTTCCAGATGATATCTGTGTCATTTCTGCAATCTCACGGACCTTTACTTTGCGATTTTTCATTACAATTTTTAACACTTTGCTCACATTTTCCTGTGTAACGGCTTCCAATGGCCTACCCGAACGTTCCGCATCGTTTGTGTCCGTACGACCACGTTTAAACTCAGCATACCAACGACAAATCGTTGGTTTGGATAGAGAGGAGTCCGGGTAATGTTTTTCAAGCCATTGCTGGGCTTCTACGGTGTTTTTACCCATTAAAAAACAATGTTTTATCAACACGCGAAACTCGCTTTTTTCCATTTTTCAAACAAATTACA
Source organism: Chalcis sispes (assembly GCA_949987625.1). Classification (NCBI taxonomy): domain Eukaryota; kingdom Metazoa; phylum Arthropoda; class Insecta; order Hymenoptera; family Chalcididae; genus Chalcis; species Chalcis sispes. The sequence continues at coordinate 46,091,515 of OX465098.1, forward strand.
AAGTGGCTTTACTCTAACCTCGATAAATCTGCTGTCTGTGATCCGATCGACGTGAAATTTTTACACGTTTCATGTAAAGGTTCGCACTCTATGGAAACGTGGCCAGTTTGGTACTACTAGCACCATCTCTGGGTTAGTCTCGAGACTTATTGAACGATGTGTTAAGCTTGCCATTGAAGATTGTTTCTACATCGAACAGCTTCTCTTGATTTAATAAGATGGCCGTTGATTTTAGTTTTCGTGGATACTGTACATTTTTTAATTTTTTTATAAAGATTTTTTTCGTTACGTTAGTTAGTTATAGATCCAAAAATAGTTTATTAATGATTTTTTTTTATTCAGTTACCGACTACAGTTTTAGGCTCTTCTAACAGAATTGAATTTGTCATCGTAATAATATTGTAACTCAAATATTCTTATAGTTTTTATTGTAGTCGTGTTTCGAGCGTTTTCTTTTTAATTTTTCCAAAATTTTGTTGCATTATCTTCTTTTTTTACCTAAAAATATGTTAGCTATTTTTTAAATGTTATTAAGTTTTTACTAAATATCATGAGATAAGCGCACCTCAGTGATTATTATTAATATTGATTCTCGAAAACTTAATCATATCTGATTGCCAGAAATTTTCAATCGTAACTTTCATTCTTAAATTTCGTTTAAATTTACTTTTTATCCTTAAATCCATATAAAAGTTTAGTATAAATTTATATTTTATAATATTTATCTATGTTTCGATTAGAAATAAAAAATGTTTAAAAAAAATTTTTTTTCTACATAAATAATACCTGAAATATTTATAAGTTTTCAAACAAGTACATCAATATAAGTATTTCAGCAATCGATGGAATACGATGTTCTCGGTGATCTTGATACTTATACTTTTTTCAATAGAATTTAAATAAAGTAAAATTTTTACGGTGTTTAAAGTTGGAATGATAAAAAATAGGTTACATATGATGTAATCAGAAATAATATTATGTAACAGGTTATCGTAAAATCTATTATACATTTGCTTATGTAACAATTTTTATTAAAATATAAAATTTATATACGGCGTTTATTTAAAAAATTTATGTGAATAATTTATTATATTTGACATTTTATTTATATTAACATTTAAAAAGTCAGCGATTTTTTAATTTTATATTTTTTTGAATTTTAGACAAATAAAAGTACAATAATAGTTTTTAAATAATATATTAAATACAAAATGAAACATTTAAAAAAAATATCTATAAAAATAAATTAATTTTGAAAAGTTACATTAAAAATTTACAAATTTTTTGCAGTATTATTTTTTAGAAATGAAACTATATTTGTTGTATTAAAATTTTTTTAATTTACAAGAAAATCTTATTGTAAAACTTAAGTAAATTATGATAATTAAATTTATAATTTTTATGATTATATTACACTATCAAAATTTGAATAATTATTCGAGATATTATTAAACAATGTTAATTATAAAATTATTTGCAGTAGTATAATTTATTTAAGTAAGCAATATGCGAAAGGTCTAAATTAAATAATAAGATAGATAATTATAAGATTTTTTTAAATCGACACAAGAGCCACAATTTAAGACGCAATTGACGAGGCGACAAGTTACAAGTTTTAAAACTTCACATCTCGTAAACTAGCGTCTGTTTATCAATAATAGTAGATAAATAATTAGTGTCGTTACTATCTTGTGACTTATGATCTGACACGTACATATACATATAGTTAAGCACCGATCCCCGATGTGTAATTCGATCCAGCGTACGATAGGAGGGCGCCGCAGCGTCCGTACGTACAACGTAACGCGCACGAATATTACTCCCGCGCCGGGAGAGACTCAATGAACCCACGTGCGCGCTATGAAACATCAATTCTGACGCACTAGTTGTCACACGAACTATTTTTTTCTATCTCTTTGACTTTCCGTTTATCGTTCTTGGCCCGCGACTTTTATTCTTCTTCTTCTTCTTTTTTTTTTTTTTTTTTCTTCTTTATCGTTCTGTCGTTTCCTTCGTTTCCCCGATGGATATCGTGGTGCGTCATTCGAGATTCTTTTGACGCTAAATAAAATTTATCGAGTCGCTTAGCAAACACGCGTCGTTTCTTCAATGTTCGTCACAGGTGTTTTAATCGAACGATATACGTTATTGGTCAAAGTTTTAATTGGTTAATTAGATGCTTAAAATTTTTTTATTCAAGAATTATCGTTATTACATATTTTATTTAATACATTCAATGAATTATTTAATAATTATTAACGTTAAAGGATAAGAAGAAATTTTGCTTGAATGAAAAATTAACTGCAACTCACGATCGAGAATCTTACTTTTCTTTTTTTTTTATAAAAAGATAAAATAAAAAATCATTTTTTTAGAAATAATCGTAGCGTCTACGGAACGGCGCGTGATTCGCGCGCAATGACGCTATTTTTGAACTCACGCGGCAAGTCCGACCGATAATCGGAACTACACTCAGCTGGTTCAAGAAATACGAAAGCGAAGTGGAGAAATATATATGTATATATATATATTTCTTATCAAAGTCATCGGCCCATGATGCGGCACTTTGTAAGGCGCTTCGCTTTATCTCGCTAAAGACTCACGCTTTTACTACGTGAAAGAAACCTTATCCAGGAGTAATCATAAGAAAATACCGTTTTTTAATAGGTGCTTGTAAGCGCGTAGTATATCTTTCTATTTTCCGCGTTGCTGTTGACCTTTTATTTCAGCTTCCTGTGTAGCTTTATACGAGAACTAATTTATGTGCATAAATTCGTTGTCGAAAAAGATCTTCAAAATATTAGATAAAAACTTTTTTATTCGTATTTTTGATGGAAAAAGCTTTGTTTATTATTAATTGTTTCAAGTAAATTTCACCGTTGTGAAAATAAAATAAAGCGCATTGGCAGTGAATCGTATACCTATACATTCATATTTGAATTGACTGGCAATTCTCAATAAATTTGGACCAAATTTGGTGTGCATAATTATTTTGAGGTTTTTTAATTAGAATATGATCAAAATTATGTTAATAAAAATAGCAGATCAAAAATAAATGAAAAATCGAAAATTGTAAAAAAAATTTTTCACAAGAAAACTTAAAATTTAGCCTATCAATCTTTATTTTCAACTCCTTGAGGATCCCGTATAAAAAATTTCCTTTAGAAGGAAATCAGCGAATTTAAAGGGCCCTACAGACACATGTTTTATGTAATTAGATTTAGTATTTGTGATTATTAGCTTTGTCAAAAAAATTTTTAAAAGCCGTTATGTGATTAAAAAAAATGTTTAAAATTTTGAATTGGGTAAAAAAACTATTCGGCGTTTTAATTCATTTTTACTTGCATCAAAGAAATTCATAATTTTTCTTAGTTACTTGTATCATTTTTTCTGCAAAGTTGTTTTTTTATGTTAATAAATAAAATTGAAATAAGATTAAAATATGAAGCTGTTTGTAAATATTTACAAATATATCAACAAACCCAATAATGAATTATTTGGAAATAATAAATTATATTTCTCAACATTTTTATTTTTAAGTATTTCAAACGTTGAATACTTTAAAACAACAATTAAAATAGAAGTAAACAATCATAAATTGTTATTTTCCTCTCATAAATTACGCATTTTTTTTTTTTTTTTTTTTTTTGTTTAAATGCAACGCTCAATAAATGCTAGACGTACGCTTTAAATGAGCTTTCAGTGTTTTATTGTGAGATTAATTATTTAAGTTTGCATTATTTCCACCAAGTATATTTTTCCAGATAATTAGCAAGACAAGCTTGATGAAAACAATTGGCAGAGCTGCTTTAAATAAGAGCTTTAAATAACGAATGTTTTTTATTTGACATCAACTGTCAAATCAAATCGAAATTTCAGCAGCGCATTATATACAATATAAATATAAATAATTAACTTTTTGATTAAACCAGATTGACGATAAAGCATTTATAATTAATTGTTAAAATTTTCATTGATTAATTATTTATCAATATTTGTATTGTTTTCTTAAATTTACGTACTACAAAATTAAATAATAAATATGTTTGGTAATCTTTTATATCTTTAATTAAATATATACTTTTGGTGACACGGATGAAACAATTTTTAAGAGATTTTGATAATTGTAGATATTATAAATTACTTTTATTAAATAAAGATAAATCTTTTGTATTAAATATAATTTAGAGACTTTTAAATCCACGACTCCAAATCTGGTAGAATCTATATAATATCTCCAATATTGTTATGGTGGCTCGAGCACGTGGTACCGTATCAATAAAAAGGCGCCTTATAAGGCTCGTACATTTTTTTAATTTCTAGACTGAAATTAATGGAAAAATAACGGCATGAGATTGTTTATTTTTAAAATAGCAATAAATTGAAAAATGACAAATATTTAAGAATTTATTTAGAGGATTTACGTTTATGGTATCCAAAACTTTTTTTTGCGCGAGCGCAATAGAGATGCCTTATTCTCGAGTAAACGATAATTTTCAATTTATAACGTTTATTTTCTCTTTAACTTTTTTTTTTTTTTAAATTATCATAATTTACGTTGAAAAAAAATAATACCCTTTTAGTTTTTTACCAAGATCTACCTTTATATATCGTAGTTATTGTACTAACCAGCTCTCAAGCCCTATAAGACCAATATTAAATAGCATGACTAATTAACTTATTATCAATAATTTGATCGATAACCTTGCTATATCTTGATGAGAATTGAAAGTTTAATGCGTTACATATATTATATTTCAATTTCAGCTGAATCTGTTTTTTTATAAAATTCGCTCGAGCCACCTTAAGGGGATTAAAATACTTTTCTTTTAAATTTTATAATTTCTTTTTTTTGTTTTTTTTTTTTTTTTGGCTTCTATAAGCATTATTGTTCTTAGCCTTGTTAGAAAAACAGGATTTTAATCTTACGTAGTTTATTTGATATACATAAATATAAATTAAGAATTTTAAAGTATAATGATATTAAAGTAAAATATAAAATTTTTTTTATCATATATTTATGTGTGATTAAAAATAAAAAAGTTTTAATTTACAATAGATTCTCCGTCACATCTTATTAGATTTCGCAACTTTTTTATTAACAGTTTTAAAAATAGTCTATAGTATATAATTAAGATTAAATAGAAAGGTAATAAATAATACCTTTACCATACTTTAAAACTGTGTGTGCAATTTTAAGAAAGCTATTTTAAGAAAGTAATAAGTATGCGAGACATGTTCATCTTGGTTAACCAAAAGTGTCAATAATTGATGCATAACCAGTATAAAAAAAAAAAAAAAAAAAAAAAAAAAAAAAAAAAAAAAAAAGCGAGATTAGAAAAATGATTATATAAGCGTCATTCAAGATTTCATCTAAAAATAATTAACCCAACGATGCCGTAAATTAAGAAAGAAAAAGAAAAAGAAAAAATGATGGCAACTAAATAGTCACAGTAGACGAAGTGGATATTTTTTTGATATTTTTTTGTGCCTCGAGAGAAAATATTATTCAATAGCTTCCGTGACTCTCTGTTGCGTAACGATATAGGCTAGCTCTTGCCGAAATCGAATCTATCGACTGGAACAGTGAAACTCGGTGAAAACGTCTCGCTGGCTGATCCACGTGTCGTCATTGATAATTTCTTTATTACAGGTTTATAGACATTTACAAAACAATCATAAAAAAGAAAAACGCAAATTTAGAAAAAAAACATGGTTTGATGGTTGGTAAATATATTTGTGTTAAAGAATTTACGATTGATATCGCATAAGTGCGATATAAATAATTAATCAATATAAAAGAGAAACATTTTAATGCAATAAATTAACTTTTAAAAAAATTCACCGAACAAAAAATTTTAGTGTTTTTATTACGAATACTACGGTAAAATTCGATAACTTTTTTTGAGTTAATAAGTAAAAAATTTATCATATTTGATTTTCAATAAAACCTATTCTCCATTAAGAATTTAATTAATATAAGACTTTTGACAGAGTAATTTCTTAAACGAATTATTTATCAATTAGTACAAGAGTTTTCACTAAATGGTTAGCACGATATTTTAAGCATTAGCAAGGTATGCTAATTTAAAGCTATTAAACTATTTCTATTGAGATTACTAAAACGATAAATTTGATGAAATGAAAGTTTAACTAATTTGAATTATCTGTAATAATGTATGTTTTGAATTCAATAAGTTCAGAAACGTTGGGAAACGTATCAATCCCTTATACTATACTTTCGTATAAAACATTACTTAAAACAACAAGGTGAATATAGTTTCAATATCTATCAATCGTATGGATCATGGGCTGTATCGTATCCGATGGTAAAATTCACCAGTTATTTCAATGACTGGGGTGAAAAAAAAAAATAAAAATAAGGATTCTTATTTTAAAAACCAAATTCGACTAACAAATAATTTTGAATAATGACTACGATGGTCAAATTTAAGACCACCGTTAAGTTCAGTTCTCAACGCTTAACTTTCATAGACGTTATATTTTTGATTTAGTCACTTTCTCTAGATGATCGATGGAGCTGGTTTAGTAGTTTTTTTAGACACTTTTTACATATCTGTACATACATAATCTATATGCATATAAACATCATTTGTTTAACAGCTAGTTTGAGTTTACCAGTTCTACTTTTAATTAAGGGAAAATTCACAACAGACACTTACCAATACTGCTATATATTATTTTATGCTTAAAGTGCATATATGATACAACTAGTATCTCAAAGTATACAATTGGAAATTATTTGAAGTTTCCATTAATAATGATATAAAAAACCGAATAGTAACTATCAAATGTAAATTCAATTAAATAAAGTCGGTGAATATTGAAAAAAAAATATTCATGCTAATTTTGTAATCTAAAATTATGTTAAATGTAATATTTTAAATTAAATGCATTTTGATTTATTCAAATATTTCAAAAAACAAATAATTATAGTTTTTTTATTCATCTTTTTTTAATGAATTGACCGATGAAAGAGAAATAATTTATTTCAAATTATAATTTTTTGAACAACTGTTAGATGACAAAAAATTGTTACTTTTCTCTAATGTTTTAGTACAAAAGAAAATTATTACATAAAATTTACAATCTTTAAAAGAAAACTCAATTGCCGATTAAATGTATCATATTTTAATTTTCCTGTCTAGGTGAATCAAGTCGCAAATGAGGTTAATCTTATTATTTATAATTACATAAATAAATTTTCTGCTTCATTTCCTCGACTAATGTAACCGTAAGATGAATAAGATGACTTAATGATGATACCATTTTTTTTTTAATTTTTGAAAATTATAATTTTTCAAATATTTTGTATCTAAAATTTAATTGATCAAATTAATTTAATCTAATGAATTTAATCTACATAAAATACAAGTTAAAATACTTACTTGCTTAAAGGATAAACGTGCGGTGATCTATAATTAAAAATAAGGCAAAAAAAAGAAATGGTCAGGACGGGTAATGCCGAAGTGGGGCTGAAATACCGGAGGGTCATTAACAACACGAATACAATCTGTAATGTCAGGTAAGCGACGCGGATTCGCACCCGCGTACCACGAAAAGTAGAAACAACAGGACGATCTTAAATGTTTTAAGGATATTGGCGTACCTTCATTCGAAACTGAGAAGCCCGTGATTGATGAATCAGAAATGGAATAAAATATAGAGAAAGAATATACGGAAAAAATTTACAAAAAAATGTAAAAAATTATTAAAAACATAGTTCAAGTTTAATTATTAACTGATTTATACTGTTCTGTAATAACTGTTCTCCATTTATTATTCAGCTTAATAATGAATTTCATATACTCGTAAAATTTGAGTTTTCACACTTTTCAAAAATACAATCTTTATTTTTTAATTTATTTTTCACATTCTGAGTATTACATTGAAAACTTTAAATATTTGAATCTATTGCTGTCATTTTTTATTTTGAAAATTTGAAAAATAAATTGACTTGTAGTTTAGAATTAATTTTGTTTCTCATAACTGAAACGTCATAAACAAGCATTTTAAATTTCTTGTATTTTATTATTTGTACAATAATAATAAAGCAGTAAAAGATTTATTAAAATTAACAAAGAATTATTTTATTTTTTAAATATACTATAGATATAGATAATTTTTCAAAAGAATAAATATTAAATTCAAAAGTTAATATCTAGAAAATTAATTAAATTTATATCTATTTAATGTATAAAATAAATAAACATTGTGTAAAAAAAAAAACGTACTTGCACATGTAAAGAAAAATCAAAAAAATCAAATAAATAATAAAATAAAGGAAGGGTAAAATAAAGCATTAATGCCTACCGAGTATATAAGCATACATGATCATTATGTACACTACCGTTAAAAAGTTTGGAAACATTATGGTAATTTGAATGAAAACGACAATAAAACACGTAAGTCATGATTTATTACACTTAAATCTTAATCAAAGTTAGATTAACATTTAGTAAAAAATATTCAGTACAAATAAATGCAAAAATAATATATCTCATTACCTTTGTGGTCATAAAACACGTGTGCCGGTCTATTTTCAAGATAAGGAATAACTGGTAAGAAATTAATTAATTTTGTTCATTATTGTTATAAGCACACTCATAATAATCAATGAACTTCAATAATAACGCGTTTATTTTAAGATTTATTTACGGTATTTTTTTTAATCTAATAAAAATCGGGTGTTTCCAAACTTTTGAACGGTAGTGTATATGTATCTTTTTAATGTAAATATATTGTATATTGTACTTTAAACGTATATGTGGAGGGAGAGGACGAAGAAGAGGTTGATGGGGATTATATAACTGGTCGATTCTCAGAGATTGAGTTGGTCCGTTGTGTGCGAGCCCACGAGATTTTGCGCCTAGAAGAAAAAGAACAAGATGCGGACAAGTGCGGAAAGAATAAAGGAATGTGTACGCTTTTACAACGTTAAAAAAAAGTTTTTAAAATTATTTAGGATTAAGTTGAGGAAAAGAACAGAGCGATAAATTAAATTAATTCATGTGTGTTTATTATTTTTCCTTTTGTCTTATTTCGATGAAAAGATATAGAAACAATAGATTATATTACAATATGTGTAATAAATTTTTAAATGTAATAATTGAAAATATATTTTTGTCAATATAGTAACATTTGCCATCTAAGTAACCAATTGTTGAAGATATTTTTATGTATTTCCATGATAATAAAAATACTTTTAATGATACTAATTATATTTTGCAATATTTCCTTTAACGAATATTATTTATTTTTATACAATTTTTATACATTTTAATTGTAAACGTAATTTTGATTTTTGAATGATCGCAATACAAATATAATTAAATGCAAAATTGAATTAAAAATACCGCATCATTATGTTTTATTTAAAAATGATGCACAAATATTACAGATTTATATTTATAAACATATATTTTGTTTAATGATGCTTTCTAAAACTGTGTACGTAAGGGTTGCTAAAGAAGTATGTCACACGTCCCACATGTAATCCAGGACTTATGTTTAACAGATGAGATTTTTAAATCAATTTTGTAAGCCAATATAGGTTCTTAAACTAAAGGTTAACAGAAATGGTCGTAGCCCAAAGGGTTAAATGTATACATTTTTTAAGGTAAAACTTATGATTTAATTAATTAAAATAAAAAAAAAAATTCATTTTTATCGTTATTTTTAGACTTTTTTTCGCGTTACGATTGCAATGTTAAACGAACAGTAATACTAATTATAAAAATTTTTTAATTAACTTTTAATTTATTACTAGATTTGTAATTAGGAAATTTAATAAAAATAGTAACGTTTTCATTTGTAATAAATAGTGTATTTATGCAGTAATATTAGTGTAAATTTAATGTCTATAAATTTACTTATTATATATATATATATATAGATTAAACTGAAATTTTGAGTCTATTTGCTTATGTAATAATGCAATAAAAAAATAATATAAAATTCAGATATACTAAAAACTTTTCAATGAATAATGAAAAACAAAATAGTATTCGATAAGAAAGAAATTCATCAACTATTATTATTGATTTTCAAATTTTTATACATAAATTTTTGCATCAATTTTAAAATATAGTTTATAATTTATATTTAACTTATGAGAGAGTATGTGTTTAGTTGTTACTGCGGAATAAAATACTGGAAGAAAATTATTATCAGTTAAAGTAAGGCTTAAATCAAGTTATGTAATACATAACACGTACATATAATACGCGTAATATGTTAAAAGTATCGATACCAATAATGGATTACAGATAGCTTTTACTACGTCGGTATGTATTAGAAATCGGTTAAAAAACTTGAAAAGTCAGAAAAAAAGCATACGATAATTTACTTTTACATATGAATTAATCGATAATTTATTCTCCGAGCTCGTTTAATTACAAATTTTCTCGAAACACATTCGCGTTCAATGAAATCGCTAAAAACTCCGTAATCAACACTCGTCTTCAAATCTCGCCAAGACAAAATCCATTTTCGAGTTTAGGATCAGTCGAAAAGATAAGAAGGAAAGAGAGAGGTGCGGCATTGCGTATATATATATATATATATATTTATATATACAAGAGAGGTGAATCGCGCTTACCTCTCTTTCGCCGCTCGAGCGAGAGCGAGAACGTGGGTATATGTAGGTATACCCACACATACATGTGTACGTATAGACGGGGCTTGAAAAGTGTATACTAGAACCGCTCTCTCTCTCTCTCTCTCTCTCTCTCTCTTTCTCTCGCGTTGCCGGGATCCATAAGTGTGCCAAGGTGCACCTCTCGAGAAAGCCGGACCGACCGGACCGGCGAGAGCTAACGAGTGTTCGAGCGAACGAACGCGCCTCGGAGCTCCCCGTGAGTCTTTTTCTCGGGAGCTCACCGTTAACTGCGCCTCTGACTCGTTTATTTTTTTCCCCGTTCGCGTTTTCCTTATTACGTGTTGTGTGTAAACGTAGATGCCGGAGCGCATTTTTGAGCGTTGTTGTTGTTGTTTTTTTTTTTTTTTTTTTTTTTTTTTTTTTTTTTTTTTTTTTTTTTTTTTTTTTTTTTTTTTTTGTGAAAAACCGTGAGACTTTTTTTTTGCGGGAAAGGAGAGGGTGATAAACTGAAAGGAGTATTAAATAAATTTGAAATCGGAAGAAATTAATTGGAAAAAAAAAGGAAAGCGAAGTAAAACTCCCTAGGTTTATGTAAAAATACAAACAGATATCTATTGGTAAACGATGTTACACTCCATTTATTTAAAACATTTTTATCGATGCATCATTTAATACAATAATTATGATTTGACACTGCATAAGAATCATGTGCAATTTCCACACCCTATAAAGATCTCTTTAAATCTGATCGTTAATAATAAGCAACTTTTGATAATTATTGTATTATTATTTTCAGTTGATTTATAGTTTTAGGAAAATTAAAAGTTTTTTTGAATATTTCATTATGTAACTATCTGTATAAACTTCTAACTTAAAAAAATTAACTAAGAACTGCGATTCGAATTTCTATAAATGCTCGGAAGAAAAATCTTCGAAGATGTGGAATAAAATAAGTAGGGCCATCAATTATAAAAAAAAAAAAAAGAACTATAGAAACTATAAATATTAGTTTCTTGCAAGAAAGAGAAAGAGAAAGAGAGAGAAGAGAGAGAGAGAGAGAGAGAGAGAGAGAGAGAGAAAAAGAAAAAAGCGGCGCGCGAGCGTCGCTCTGAAATTAGCGTAACGATTATTTTATCCTCATAATCGTTATACTCATTACGCCAACGTTCTCCGAGTCTGACGAAATAGCCGCCGGCTGCCGCCGTCGCTGCTGAAAGTGATTAGAGCAGAGGGAGGGGAGGGGGGAGATAGTAAACGCGCGAGCTCGCTATCTCGTAGGATCGCGATAAGACCGCGAAGATTCGTTGTGCACAAGAATCCTAATTAACGCGTCACTTTCCTTCTCCGTGAGCCTAATGAGGATTTGCGCTCGCTTAGCTTTGACTCTCGCTCCTCAACGGATATACTATATCACAATTTTATTTTATTTTCGTGTTTTACTTTTCTATTCTTTGTATTTTTTTTTTTTTTTTTTTTTTTTTTGCTTAAAATATTTTTACGTTTCACATTTATTAATTGTTAGGAAAGGCATGTTGTTGAGCCTTAAACAAATTGAACCATTTTTTTGGAAATTAATACTTATAATTTGTTATAAACTGTTTATTGTTGTTTACGAGTACATACAATATTGTACATGTATTGCGAATTCCATATTTAACGGTTTACAATTACTCATTTTAATTTATGTGAAATTAAAATTTTTTTTATTCATAAAATTTTTCATTATGTACATCAATTACGTCATTTTATTTAATTAAAGGTTTCCATCATTATTTTTGAAACTCTTAAAATATTAAATTTAAGTGTTAAACTACTAATTCAAGCATAAATAAATCCTTTTTAAAATAAAACAAGAAATTGAGTTATTTGAGTTAATAAGGTAAAATGAATACGTAATTACTTATATAAACTCGAACAATCTTATTTTATGACTTCTAAAAATAACTAGAAAAAACTATTTTCAAATCATCATCATCAGTCATTTATAGTAATACACATAAAATTTAAAATGTTTTTAATTAATAAATAAGTTAACAATAAAGTAGCCTTAAAAAATATATATGATATTTACAAAAAATTAAAGAAAATTTTACATAAAATTTATTTTTTATCAAATAAAAAACTTCTTAGTCATAAGCGAGCCTCGAATGTTACTCGTTACCTTTTTTTACATTTTTTTTTTTGACAAATAACGATAAAAAAAAAAAAAAAATGTCGAGACCTGGTTTTTTGGGGAACAAGAGAGGCAAACTCAAACGGAGATACATAACCACGAGAATTATTGCGAGTGACAGTAATCGAACGTCAACTACAATATATATATATATATATATATATATATATATATATATATATATATACCGCGGACAAAAAGCCGCAGCCACTTGCTGATACACTACGTAGAACAAAAACAAAAAATAAAAACAATTATCAGGCATAAACTTTTTACACTCACGCCAACAGACACCACGTACTCTTGAGGTGTACCGAAAGTTTCTTTTTTTTTTTTAAGGGTAAGGTGCACTTTAAATTTCACGCACTCACAGTGTGTGAAATTGAATTTACCTTTCAGTTTGCGAGATGGATTTGTTTTTATTATCTATGCAACTTAAATTCTGAGATTATTACGTATGTTTTGAATTTACGGCTGAAAAATAATTATGGTATCTTAATAAAGCCTATATTTACTTATTCGGTACATTTTTCAAATAATTAATGTGTTTTAATAAACAAACAAACGTTGAATAAACAAACACGAAAATTTTGAAACTCTTACGTTTAAAATTAGATTAGATTTCAAACGAACCTTACAAGCGATTTTCAAGGCATGTGAAAAATTTAAACATCTATAAAAAATTGCAAATAATTTTAAATGTTTTTTCTTTAAATTTAACTATATTTTTTATATAAGCTCGAATTAGGAGCCATTTTCATCACAATTATGTTTAAAAGATAATCATTTTTCATAATTAACCAAAATAGAGATGTACATATATAGTTTGTCGAATACTCATTTCAATGTATGAAAGTACAATACAACATTAGTATTCTAGTGTGCCATTAGTTTCGCATGGAATAATCGTCAATAAATCATGGAATAAAAAAAAAAAAAAAAAAAAAATATACGATCTAATAAAAAACAATTTAAACTTTATGAAAATACTGCGCTCAATCTATAACATCAGCGTCAACGAACTGTCATTTAAAGCAACTCAAATCCGTCTCTCGTAATCGTGAAAAAACGTATGTAAATAAGCGCACGCGCGCTCGTCGGCTTTTTATAATATTCATCTTCGTCGTGCAAACTTTATATATATATATATATATATATATATATATATATATATATATATATACGCATAAAACATCGTGAAAAATCATCAATACGCCGCATGTAACTCCACGTGACCATAGTGCAGCCTCACGTATGACGAGATACAATATTTGAGATACGATATTCTTCTTTCTTCAATGGCTCTTGTAATTTATTTTTTTTTACTCCTTTATCGTCCGCCCACTTCTCGCTCGTGACATACAATTCATCGTAATTATTTGGCTTTCTTTCATTTCTCTCGGGTTTTGTGTGAAGCGCGTTATTTTCTTAATTCTTATCGTTTCGTTACTTTTTTCCTCCTAATATTACTGATAATGTAAATTTTAATTTTGAGTCGTAAGTTTTATGATTAATTTTGTGTGTTTGTCAGATGCTGCTTGAAAATAATTAATTGTTACTTATGTTAGAGAATTATTCAAATAACATTAATTATTATAGAGCTAAAAAACTTATAAATTATTCATAAAAAAAAATTCACTTTGATTATATATAGTAAAGAAAAGGAAAATTATTTACTTATTTAAAATTTTATTATGATATAAAATATAAAATAAACGAATATTTTATTGTTACAAGTGTAAAATTTATGATTTAAAACAAATTAAAAATCTGCCTCAGTTTAAAATATAGCTTCAATTAAAGTCAAAAGGCATCAACTAAAATTTACTAAAAAAATTCAGACATTTTTATATTACTAAAATGTATTCTTCAATGAGAATAGTTACATACTCAATACTAATAATTTTTAATTGTTTAAGCTCATTAAATAAAAGTACCAATCTCATATGCATATACGTAAGGTACAAAATACAAAATACTAATCGTTAACCTTAACCCCAATGAAAACGCAACGCGAACTACGCTCTATTTTTATGTTCTCTTAGTTCGCTCATCTCCTTTTCTCTCTCTCTCTCTCTCTTTCTCTCTCTCTCTCTCTCTCCTTCTTATTCTTTCTTATCACTTCCTTCGCGGTTCATTCGTTCTGGCTCTTTTCCATTACGCGGCGTCTTGCTCTTGGCTTGCCAATAAAATGCGCGTCGTCGCGCTTAAGAAGAGAGAGAGAGAGAGAGAGAGAGAGAGATAAGCCGTCGACGAGTTGTCGGACTTCCTCGTAATACGCGCGTGCGGCAATAAGTGCGTTCAGCTCGTGTACGTCTATCTGACGAGACGAGTATAGTGTGCGCGCGCGCCGATAATAAAGTACAAGGCTGCCGACCCCGGTATACATATAATATACGCGATGACGACGTGCGCGCGGCTGACGCCACGACGCTGATCGTTTCACCGCTTGCCGAGACAATCTCTGTCATGGCCGGGAACTTGGAGGCTGTAAGCAGATATAATACTACGCAGTAGTATTGAACTACCTATATGTATAGGGATGTGCGTGCATGTACGCGGACGTTCCTACATTTTTTAACGAGATTATCGAGAAATTTACTTCATTCGAATGCTTTTACTTTCCTAACCCTTTTGGAGCGAAATCGCGCTTTCCTCAAATAATTGCTTTAAATTTAATCATAAGCACTTACAGCTCTCTACGCCGTATTATATATATATGCCGTTTCTATTTTGTTCTACGACATTTTTGAGATATTAATACTCTTAATAATTATACACTTTGACAAAAAAGTACCCGGAAATTTGAAATAAAACGCAAAAATATTAAACTTCTTCAATATTTATTGAATCTCCTTCAAAATATGCTCCATTTAAAGCGATACACATGTGCCAACGTTTTTTCCAATCATGGAAACATTTTTTATAGGCGCTTTCAGGGATGGCCTTCAGCTCCTTCTGCGAATTTTCTTTTATGGCGTCTATGGAGTCAAATCTGGTTCCCCGGAGCGGTAATTTCAGTCTGGAGAAAAGAAAAAAGTCACACGGAGCTAGATCAGGCGAATAAGGTGGCTGGTCGATGGTATTTATCGAGTGTTTGGTCTTAAAATCGTTAATAATCGTGGCTCGATGAGATGGTGCGTTATCGTCATGCAAAATCCACGAATTGTTTTGCCACAAATCCGGCCGTTTACGGCGAATATTTTCACGCAAACGTCTCAAAACAGTTAAATAGAAGTCTTTATTGACCGTTTGACTTTGCGGAACGAATTCATGATGAACCACACCACGAATATCGAAGAAAACAATAAGCATCGTCTTGATTTTCGAACGGCTTTTGCGAGGTTTTTTCGGTTTCGGCTCATTTTTTCCCACCCATTCCGATGATTGTTGGCTCGTTTGTGTGTCGTATTCATAGACCCATGTCTCGTCACCAGTTATGATCCGTCCCATGAACGTGGGATCAGAATTCGCACGATCCAGCATGTCTGCAGCTACCTGCATCCGGTACTGTTTTTCAAGAAAATTTAGCTCTAACGGAACGAGCCGAGCGGCGACGCGCTGCATGCCCAATTGGTTCACCAAAATCAAACGAGCGGTTTCACGAGAGATGTTGAGATCACGAGCTATCTCTCTAACACTGGCATGACGATTTTCGAGCACAATTTCCTTGATTTTTTCGACGTTATCGTTGGTTGAAGAGGTCAACGGTCGTTCTGAACGAGGCAAATCTTCGACGATCTCCCGACCGTTTTTAAAGGCTTTGTACCATTTGTACACTTGAGTTTTCGATAAAACAGAGTCTCCATAAGCCTTTTATAGCATTCGCAACGAGTCAGCACACAAAATTTCGTTCAAAACACAAAATTTGAGACAAACTCTTTGTTCAATATTTTTTTCCATTGTAACGTTCGCAGACTACCACTGAGGTCGACTGGTTTCAACAGCTGTCGTAAACAAACTAGTTGACAGACCACACTCATGTTTGGCATAGTAATTACGGACAGTCCTACCAACATACAGAAACTTCAAATACTTAAAAATACTCAACGCGGGCAATTTAAATGAGAATTTCCGGATACTTTTTTGTCAGAGTGTAAATGTACATGAAATATTTAACATTTATAGCTTCATTAATTACATTATGAGTTTATTATAAGTAACGGAAATGAGTTTTTTTATTTTCAAAAGAATATTTATAGCGTACAATGTTTGACAAAATTAAACTCATTCTATTTTACATCTAATAGTACAATGTTTTAGTAAACATGAAAATTCAATCATACAGCTTAATAACGTATATTTAAATAACTATAACTTTTTTAATAAATAACAATTGAAAATGTAAAAAGAAAATGTTTGAAATCAATATACATCATTTAATTTTTTTAACTATTTAGTTCAATCAAAAAGTTAAAAAAAAAAAAAAAATAATAATAATTAAATAAATAATCTTTGAGTGAAAATTTTTGAAAACATAAAAAAATCTCCGTTCGGAACTTGGTACATTTTTTAAATTTAATTTTTTTTTTTGTAATCGAGTTTCGCTGCGTATTAACCCTCGTTGCCTGCACGCGTCGTAACTGTGACGTCACTTAACAATTAATGCGACATCGCAATTGCGTTGCACGCGTTCGAATAAGTAACGTAACCGTTCTGTTACTCGCGTTACATTTCCTAGATGAATCCATCTTAACTCTAATCGTTCAACTCATTCGAAAAGGTACATATATATATCGCCGTGCCTTAAACGTTATGTAATCTTTAAATTTTAATATTTTCCAAGCAATATATATTATAGTTTATTTATTTTCCGCTATCGATTTATTTATATTTTAAAGTGCATTTGAAATGAATTTTCAAAATTATTACTGATAAAATTACATGGACTCTGCAGTTATATTTCTTTTAATTAATTAACATTGTTAAAAATTACGATATCCATTTATTTCCAATATCGCAAAATTCATGAAGGAAAAAAAAAAAAATAAATTTTGATAAACAATACTTAATAATGCATTCTGTTTATTGATATATTGAAATAAATTTATTATTATTTAAGGGTAATGCCTCTTGAAAAAACTAATATAATTTACATCATTTTTCAAAAAGTGTAAATGACATAATTATTTATTTTATTAATTTTAGAAATTTTTTTTTTATTTAATTTTTAACCAATCGATGATATATTATTATCTTATAAATAAATATAAATTTTTAACAATATCTTAAAAGTATTCTATACTTAAACCCATTCTTAAAATTTATCACACCCATTATTTTAACAATAAAAAAAGTTGGCTTGTACAAAACAGTCACTTTAAACAGTCAAGTTAAGTGAAAAGTTTCATCGGTAATTGTGTAATATTAAACTCCTTAAGAAGTACACGCTAATTTAGGGGTGGGGGGCACCGATTACATTGCCCGTTACTTCATATTTTTTGATGAGTCGGTGATTGTTGTGGTGAGAAAATAATCTTTGACAGATTTAATCTTGTTTTAAAACGAGCATTGTGTTGACTATATTATGACAGTAGTGACAGTAAACGAAACAGTAAGGGAACAGTAAGTAGCATAACATACAAAATAACGATAAATATTTAAAGACAAATTTTTAATGTTTATTTGTGTCTGCTTTTAGTCTAAAAGCGATATAATTTCAGTTAAATTATAAAAGTCAAAGATGAATTATTTTTATCTTCGTCTTTACTGTGTCCACTAAATTTAAAAAAAATATAGTATTTAATACTGTATGCTTAGTCAAACATCTGCTTATTTAAATAATAAATTATAATTAAAAAATGTAAAGATCTAAAAAAATATAATTTTTAAATTATTGGAATTTTAATTATATATGCATAGTTCCATTGCTTTTATGTGTCAGTTTTTGTAAGAATAATATGATTTTTCATTCTTTAACTTTTTAAGAAAGAAAATTAAAATGTCATTACAATTTACTTTGTATTTTATGTTAATTTTCAGAAACGTCATCGTTCAGAGAAAATTGCATTTTATCAAATAATATTATATATTTTATTAAATAAACGTAACTTACAACGTAATCGCAGGTGGCGAAATAATTTTAATCGATTTTATTTTAGCTAAAGTTGAACCATAAACGGAGTCGGCCTCATCTTAAATTTTTGTCTATAAATACTTACACCTTCGTATACGTTATAGTTACGAAAATAACTTCCAGTGCAGATAAGTGCGAGTACCGTGTTGATTTTATGAAGGTACGTGATTTGCTGAGTGATAGATCTGAGTATAAGGAAATATAAACTGCTGCTTGTGAAAGTCCAGGTTTATGTTAACTTTAACGGCGACACATTTGTGCGAGTTTTAGGACTTTTTGGTAAATTTGTCGATCGTGGATGTGAGATTCACTGAAATTTAGTAAACTATTATTTGCTTTTGGATTTTCTTATTAAAATTAAAAAAAAAAAAAAAAAAAAAAAAAAAAAAAAAAATTATTTGGTTATTGAGTTTTATAATTGAATTTCAGTTTTCACTTCAATTCTTTAAGTTTTTGTTTTGAGATGACGCTCTTAATAAATAAGGGATGAATTTCGTATACACATTTTCTGTTTGTTTATTGAGTATTAATTAAAAAAAATAATAATAATAAAAAATAAGTGTTAATTTTATTAATACTACTAAATATTTTGATTTATTATTGATTGTTAAGAATTAAATTCTCATAATAAGTAATATAAGATTTAGATATCTATATTGTTGGAATAAACGTTTATAAACGCTAATACAATTAATGTTATAATTAATTACATAAATATAAAAAAATAAAAACTTTTTTTCTTACTTTAATTGAAATAGTAAATTTAAAAAAATATAAGTAATAAAGTAAATGTTTGAGAATTCATCTTTTATATGCATTGATTTATGAGAACAATTAAAGTGTTATTTATTTTATTAACTATATAATTTATGTTAACTATTACTGTATACAAATCTCTCACAATGTTTAAATTATTTCCATTTAAATTTCCATTTTTATGGCTGCAAGTTAAAATTTACTGACTTGTCATGGAACGTTTTATTATGATCCGGTGATTCCCATGAATCTATGCGATCGATATACTTTTGTAATTTATTTTTAATCTTATAACTTTCTTTACCTAGTAATAAACGATAATAGGTTAAATATATCGACTAATAATTTTCAGCTCCGTCGAAGATTTTTTTACGTTTCACAATAGTGTCATTATTTGTATATTAGGATATTAATAACAAGACTATTTTTTATTAATTTATTATCCTTTATGAAGTGAGATGAGTTTGGGCCGGTGTCAAAAGTAAAGCGACTCTGGTGTTTTTCTCATAACGATGGTCATGATGCCGATGTTCAATAAGGATGTTCTATTAAAGATATCCTTGACACGGCGAATCGTATTTATTTAGACGTATTAAAAGCCATGGATTTAGGAAAAATTTAAAAACGTCCGATAAATTTCAATAATAAAAATTTTTATTTAAGATTTTCATGTCGCTTTTTTTTGCAACCGCGTAGAAAGATGATATAATGAACGTAAATATTTTGTCTTAATCTGTAATATATGTAAAAATACTTATTTAATTATGCAGAAAATTTTTATTTCATTTTATTTACATCAGAATTTTTAACATTTAAATATAAATATTTTATTTTTTTATACCGCAGGTATATTTAAAATGATTTATTGGTAAAAATTTGTATCTCAATGATAATCGATACATTAATATTAAGAAGCGACAATAGAAATTGATCTTTTTCCGACTCACGGAATAATGAAAACTAAAGATACATAATTCGCATAATTCTAACGAGCACCTCGTACTTCTTAACGGCGCCTCGTAACGCGGCGTTTCTTTGGATACATACCGGATGAGAGAGTCAGCGTCGACGAAGACGACGCTCTTCGTCACGTGGACGAGGGACGCTCGCGCGCGCGCGAACGCATGCCGGATATAGATGCTGGTATTGAGGGCATCTTCCTAATAATAGTCAGCACGAGAAAATTTTTAGCCCTTGGGCCGCGCTGCGCCCGAGTGCCGATGATACACATAGCCCGAGCGTGAGCGCGTATAGTTTTCTTAAAATTTGTCGCGAAAGCGGTTCTTTTTTTACGTCCTTAACGTTACATTAAAGGCGATGTGCATCGGCACCTCGTGTATTTTCGGAATCGAGCTTGTTTATTTAGCAGATCGATGATTGATGCGTTATAAACAATGTATTTGAGTGTTGTTGACAATAAAATACAAATATATATATATATATATATATATATATATATATATATATATATATATATATATATATATATATATAGATATATTTACATAAATTATAAAAATTTTTTATTTTGAATTGATAATATTCATTAATGATGACGAATAAATGTCGATCGATGTAACAGACTTTATATTTGGTTGGATTAACTAAAAATATATAACTATAAAGTTTTTTGCATATATGCGATGTATTTTCAAAATTTATTGTTTACAAACACTTTTAACAAGCGACATTATCGTAGCGCTCCTGAAGTTCGTAAAATTTATAACTATTGATAATTTTAAAAATTCAAATGGAATAATGACTTGGACATTAATTTTAAGTGCTTTTTACTGATAGCATTAAATGTACGATGAAAGTAATGAAGAGCAACGAGCGCACGCCGCTTTTAAATATTTTATCAAAAATTTCACATTTTCCTTATAATGACCTCTAAATGTATGAAGATTTTTTTTTTTTTTTTTTTTTTTTTTTTTTACGAATACTTCAATATCTATACGTGTTGTCGTAAAAAATTGTTTCACTATAATATGTATTACATTTAAAAAATTCTTTTATATTAATAAAATGGCATTATTTATTTATTGTAGATTGTATTTGATTGCATGAAATTTTTTTTATGAAAATTTACAAATAAATTTCCTGAAAATAAACGTAAAAGTTTTGAATTAATTTTTAAATAATACAATAAGATTGGTTTGACGCTTTACAGGTGCTTAGAAAATATTTGTACTTACATACTTAACTATTATATAAAACATAAAAAAGATTGCACGATAAGGTGATAAGTGCAATTTTTACTCGTTTGAATCGGATTAATCGGTGAAATGTTAAATGATGTTAATTAATCGTGAACTTTTATTGTTTTGATATAATATTATGTTTAAATCGATATCCTTCTAAATGTAGATCTATTATTATAAATTGCAAATTGAAATATATTGTATTATAATATACTTAAATTCAACTAAAGACAAAAACGTTAAAGATTAAAAAATTGTTTGTATCTCATTTATATTTAGCGATAAGACTGTCTAATCGGTAGAATTTTAATACTTTACATTATTAATCATTAAAATTTGTATTAAAACGAAAATTTAGTAAGTTCATATTTATTAAGTTGTACAATTTATAATTCAGTTAGTTAATATAAGATTTACTTTGTGCAGATATCAGATTAATAAATTAAGTTTATTATTATACTACGCTACCATCAAATATTATAAAAATTTTTCTGTTTGGTTTTAAAAATTTTATAAACATAATCTTATAAAATGATAACATATTTTTATAAACTGACTTTTTTTTTTTTTTTTTGGATTTAACATATTATTTGAAAATCATAAACTTAATCATAAAAATTTCGATATATTAAGATTAAAAAAAAAATATGTCGCTAAGGAATACGTTTTTTTTTTTGGTTTTTTTTTGCTTCGGTGATTCACATAATTTTTCTGCACAAGTCATATTTCAAAGCTATCAAATTTTTTTGGGGTGGCTAAATTTTTAAGGGGACTTTGATGTGAGTTATGTGTACGTGTTTTACGTCAGGTGCGCGTCATTCGGCACATCGGTGACGCGACTTATTTGCTTTTGATATATATGTATATAAAAGAGATAAAAGGTAACCCGCAAAAGGTGTGTGATTTTTAATATTATCCGTAGTAGAATGAAATTGGGCTCCAAACGTACCTGTAAAGCTATAAAGTGTTAATGGAAATAATGATATTTAAAACTTACATTAAATATGTTGTAAATTTATTAAAATTTATCATAAATTTATTGTTCTATAAACTATAAATAAGTATAATCATAATCCTTCAAATATTTTATTATTTATAAAGGTTTATTTTAAATTTTACGTCAAAATTTTCATTTTTTGTCCAACGTAGATCAATACATCAACACCGTGTATTAAATATTTTATGTTATGATTTGAATATAATTATGTCTTCTTTCAAAATAAAAAGATTGTGTTTATGCATTATATCGGAATATAAATATTTATTAAAATTAATGATTATAATATTCAATATCAATAGTATTAATTAAAAGATACATTCTATTAAATGTATAAAAGTTATTTATACGGCTTTCAGAGTAAAGCGTAAATCCAAACTTTTATCGAAATAAAGCGTGTAAGGAATTTAGCTACTGACGTACTTTGGCACGAAATGAGTTTGGCTATATTTTGAGTATCTCTTTAGGTGAATTTCATTCGTTCTTATTCTATTTAATACTCATAAAAACAGAGTTGGCCGGTTATTTACTTAGTACTCGAAGAAAATCGTTTTCAATAGCTAATTTGATTTCAAATCGTTAATTTTTTTTTTTTTTTTTTTATTCAAAAATCCATGAAACGAAATTTAATAATAATTTGAAAAGTTTTTTAGATACGAGATAATCGCTAGACGTAAAAGTAATGCAGGCATAGGTAATACAATAATAGGCATAAAAAAATATAATAAATAATACATGATATAGAAATTAGTATTTACCTAAAATTAACTAAAAATAAACGATTATTATTCCCTTGACAAATATTTAAAAAAGAAATATTTTTCACAAGCAAAGGAAAAAAAAAACGATTTTTTTTCATACTTAATTATTTGTTTTAAAATATGGTTATGATTTAATAATATTATGTCTGGTTAAAGTAACCAAAAAATTATTGGCAAAGAAAGCGCGTGTGCTTGACAAATAAAATATTGAAGAACATACGAAAACACAAACGTTCATTTAAAAAAATAAGACAAAGCGCTCTTTGAGTGTTAGTGTGATCTAAGTGAATCATTCAGTGTTGTCTTTATATTCAAAGAGGAAAATATTGTTATTTGTTGAAAATTTTATGATTTTGAAAGAACAAGCTTTCACGAACAATATACTAGTAAATCAAACTTTAAATCTTATTTTTTAAATAAATAAACTTTTTCTTTTTTTTTTTTTTTGAGACGATTCATGGTAAAAACTATATTTTTAAGGTAAAATTATAATTATAGGGTAAGCTCATTGTTTAAAAATAAACGAATCGAACAAATTAATGTTTAAATTATTATTAAAGAATGAAGATATGAATAAATGCTAATGCATTGATTGCATCGATACATACATTTACGTACTTAAAGCTCGAGAAAGGAAAAGAAAGAAAATTGGTCGATCCAAACAATTAGGATGTGAGCATTTCTCGCACGGCTGCAGTTTGGGCCAAGGGGGAGACTCGGCTATTCATAGCCGTACTAGAACTAGATTCGAGCATCGCGACTTTGATATAAGATTCTCGTTTTGGCTCGCTACGAAGAGACATGGTTAACGTTTCTTAAATGAACCCCGAGCCACAAATATTTTCATTTTCGGCTTTCACTCGTACGAATTTCTGCTCCGTCATCGCCGGAAGCACGAGATACATTGGCTCGATTATTTTTAATCGAATAATCGAAACGATTTTTACCGATTATTGATTAATTATGCAAAAATATAACGGTCTCGTTGATTGATTTATCTACTTTACGATTGCTGCATTTTAATTGGAAGCGATGAAATTAAAATTTTTTTTCGTGCAATTGATTTGTACAAGTTGATCGATTGATCTACGTTATTATTATTATTTATGTATTATATAAACTTTACTATTTTTTAGTACTATTTAAAATTCATTTTTAAATCTTTTGTAAAATAATCTTTAATAAACCCAGAAAATACGAGTTAGTACTCATTCGTATAACTTTACAAAAATTTTGCATTTATCAATAATATTTATAGACATAACTGTACTCGTAAATACAAAATTACATTAAATTAGATTGAACCGAAAATAAATAAAACGTAAAATGTTCAATACTGTAAAGTAATTTATACATCAAATTTCAAGCTTTTTATCGATCAACGTTTTTTCATTTTAGTCTTTTTCAATGATAGTAAATATTCGTCAAAAAAATAAACGATACGTAAAATAAAAGATATTTGGTGAAAAAATTATCGGATGCAAATAAGAAGGTCGTTGTTAATGAGAAATATCACATGACTGATAATTTTACTTAGACTGCTATACTTTATTAGATATAAAAATACAAAAATTATTAATAAAATATTGTATGCTCTTATAAATGTAAACTTTTTGCCAGTTATTGAGTTTGATGAAATAATGATTTACAATACCATTACTTTATTTATCTAAATATTAAATAAACTATTTGTAAAACAAAATTTTATATATGAATCTTAAATTGTAATCTTAATAATATTAAACTGCGCGATTTAAATTATCTTTTAACCAAATAATTAACAAACTTAAACATAATTGTTACATAAATCAGCGTCGAGATCATTTAAATTACGGCATTTAATAATATACATAATTTTATAATTGTATTAGCTGAAAAAAACTATTCCGAATTATTGTAGTATTAAATTAGGTCAGGGTACATGTTTTTAAAGATGTGTTTTATTATAGATAACAAACAAAAGCTAACGCGTAGATTTCATAGTACTCGTACATATATGTATATAACATTTAGAAATCATACTCTATATGAAAGGGTTGATGATAAATCTAAAAAGAACATTGATAACCGACTTTAAAAATAAACGTAGAATAAAATTGGGTTTGAAAAAGAAAAAAATCTTTTATTCAATTTAATCGACAAAATTAAAATTTTTGGAGCTAACGAAAAATTTAAATAAGAAATAGAAACAATATCAACTATCTTATATGTATGTGTACGTGTAGTTTGTGTGACGATACGTTATAATCCTCTATGAGACCAACCATCAAGCAAGTTTGTGTTGATAACATACGAGGGCGGTTTTATAATTTTCAAAATAGCGATTCTTTTTTTTTTTGTCAATGAATTCGCCAAACTCACAGATTGATGCAGAAGACCTTATTGGTTGCCATTACGGAATTTTTACTTCAAATTTTAATTCTGTCGACTGACTGGATAGCCCTTCAAACGCTCAATTTTTCGTATTTCCAGATGGGAGATTATAGTTTATGAATGGTATTTTATTCGAAAAAGTGAATCTTGGAGAAAAGCGCTGAAACTGAAAAATTCTTTCGATTTTAGTTCTAATTAAACAAAGATCATTGTTACATTTCCAAATTATAAATTACAATAAAAATGATTAGAATAAATATTGAAAGAAATAAAAAATGTACCCTTTGTCATATAAAAAAACTGTTTTTTAAATTAATCAAATCGTATTGATCTTGCATTGATTTATTATTGATAAAAACTGTTATGAAATCGCTAAGTACCGATACTGTATTGAATGCTTAGATATTATTATATATAGTAGGTATGCTAAAAATAAACATAAGCGTTAAGAATGCGCTCTTTCTTTTTGAATGCGAAGAAATCCCAGACGAAGAATTTTTAACATTACAGGTTTTAATTTACACTGGTCTCGCATCATCCTAACACTGCATCAAAGTTCTATATAGGATCGAACTGTCAAGTGACTCTCTATTTAAATGCAACAATAATTTCTTATTCCGGTGCAACATTTTGTGACTTACCAGTATAAAAACAGCATATGCGCCAAGTATAGAATCCCTTTACTTTTAAATTTCATTAAAAATAGATTCAACTTACGCAACAAACAAGGTTTACAAAGAAACCCTTAATTTTCCTTGCATTCCGCGAAAAGTAACTAAAAATTATTTTCTCGAAATCGAAAATTTCGGAGATTAATGTACTGCACACATCGCGGAAATCAAATTGCCGGATGCACACATCGCATAAATAGTAAGAAGACAGAACGAGAAAGAAAGAGAGAGCGCGGAAGCGAGTGAGAGAAACAAAACAATCGACAACGCCTTATGCGTCGTAGCAAACGTAAGCGAGAAGTAACTCCGCCGAGTAAGACGAAAAGCACCTTTTCTTTATGTTACCTCTCGGACAGGAAGCGAGAGCGTAGAAATTATACGATTTTCTCTTTCTCTCTTTCTCTCTTTCTCTCTTTCTCTCTTTCTCTCTCTCTCTCTCTCTCTCTCTCTCTCTTTCTCTCTCTTTCTTTCGGGCGTGCGAGCCCGACCTACTTATTATCTCTACGCATCTGGCCGCTCTGGCGTTTGTATACACGATGGAGAGACACACGAAATCCACGTTGGCCCGGGATTCGTGTCTCCTCGCGCCAGCCGGAACTGAAAACATCTATCTCTCTCTCTTTTTTGAGGCGCGTAAAAAATAAAGAATGGCCGCATGCTGCGACAACGAAGGACAAACGACCAGATTGTGAACGATGTTGTTGATGGTACTTCATGGATAATATGGTAGTTACAATGGAGAAAACAGAAAGAGAGTTCTATGGACATACTTGTTTCTTTTTTTAGGTTGGTGCGGTATAAAGGTTTATCTAACTGACTTTCTATTATCTTTTTATTTGAACAGGCATTTGCAGGTCGTATGTCTTAAACATTAAAAAATTCTCAAAATAATTTATCGACGTTATCTGTATTCTTTTTTCTCTTAAAAAAATGACGAGTCTAGAAGTGAAGGCAAACTATTTGTGATGTGATTGGCCTAAGCTTCTCACGTGTTCACGTGGTCATGTAAAATTTTGTTTGTATGTGTATTTGTTGACATGTAGGTGTGTGTGCGCGCGCGCGCGCGTGTGTGTGTGTGCGGGTGTGGGTGTAGGTGGGAGTATTGGCGCAGGAATGTGTGTGTGTGTGTGTGTGGGGGGGGTGTTGGAGAGTATGAGGTATAAGGGTGCGAGGGTGTAGGTATAACTGAGCTTAATTTATCAATTTGTTCTTGTTTCGAAGTTTCCCTTAGTAAATTTATACCCTTTCGTGTTAAATTTATCATAGCTTATATGGCCATATATAGCAATAAATTTATTTAGTAAAAATTTTATTTTTAATTTTTAAATTTGAAATGCATGTTATGATAAAATTAATACCTTGTATTATTTTCTATGTTGGAACCTATAAATTTTACATTTTACATTATTTTAAATATAAGATATCTTATTTAATATACTATAAGAATAAATATATTAACAAAAGTAAAAATTTTTGAAGTTATGAAAACATAATTAAATCATGAATTTTCAATAAAACGTCATATTCAAAATAGAAGAGATAATAAAAATGTCAAATTTGGTGACTATGTGGGCAAAAAATTATACAATTTTATTTATAGCTAATTTATATTCTACACTTTTTGATTAAAAAAACTATTTTATTTTTAAAGTCTTTTATTTTTATAGATTTGTTAAAAATTTGTTTTTATTCTAATATGTAATATTAACAAGCAGCCTATAATATTTTTTAAGTTATTTATTTTAGGTGAAATCTCCACTACAGTGTAAGTCGAATAATATTCTTCATAGAAAAGTTATAACGTTATTAGACGATTTTAAACAAAATTTTCAATTCATTGTATAAAAACAAAATATTCTACGTTTTTAACAACTATCATAATTTTTAAATATTAATTCTTAAAAATATGATTTATATTGTGATTAAGGCTTTTAATGTAATTTTAATTTCTTATAAATTTGTATTAGTTGAAACCTAGAATACAATTTATGATAAAAAAAAAAAAAAAATAATAATAATAATAAAAAAATACTCGATTATGTCACTGTTATATAATGGAAAAATATCAAAAAATTAAACGGCGACAAATTAACATACGTCAAGAAAGCAAAAGTTATTTAAGATATTCAATTCCATAATGAATGCCGAAAAAAGCGAAAGTTAAAAGAGGAAGCGAAGAATACATCCTTCGCAAAACCGCATCGAAAGTTCGAAGCAATAACCAAGAGCGTTCTATTAATTCGCATCTCGATCAACACATGGTATATATATATATATATATATATATAATGTGTTCCGTGCGAGCGATGAGAAAAAAAGTGAATATAAATACATAGGTGCACATCAAACGCAAGCAGCTACGTGCACAAAGG
The DNA here is from genome assembly GCA_949987625.1 of Chalcis sispes. NCBI lineage: Eukaryota > Metazoa > Arthropoda > Insecta > Hymenoptera > Chalcididae > Chalcis > Chalcis sispes. Next base: position 46,120,516 of record OX465098.1, read on the forward strand.
AGCCGAGAGCCAACAAAGGTAAGAGAACGAGGAGTACGAAAAAGGAGAGGAACCCCTACAGTCGTGGATACGATGACCCAAATACGAAGTAGTGAAAGTGGCACGCTGGTCAGACATGACCTGCTGTGCCGCTCCAACATCTCTCGGTTTATCTCCCTCTCTCTCTCTCTCTCTCTCTCTCTCTCTCTCTCGTTCTCGTTCGCTCGGATACGCTTACGCGCGCGTTCGCGCGACTTTTATACGCCTGTGCGATAATGCAGCCGTATTACCTCCTCAACTCAACGGCGCACTCTTGACTTTTAAGAAGCCGAACGCGATCGGCTGCGGACAAATTGCGCGACGCAACAATGGAAGGTAAATTATCCACGAACGCTTAACTCCTTATTTATTTGTGTACCAGCGTTCCCTCACTTTTCTGTGCATCTGAAACAATTTTCATGCGCGTCGTTTCAAACAAAGAGTGAATTTAAAATTTTAAAATTGCAGAGCTAGCACGATTTTATTAAAATTTTAATTAAATTTAATTAAATAGTACAAATAATAATAATATATGTATGATAAAATGTTGTTAATAAAAAAAAAAAAAAAAAAAAAAATACATTAATTAATTGAAAATTAATTTTGAATTATTTTTAAAAAAAATCGCATTAAACAACATTATATTCAATTTTTATTTATAAAACTCCTTTTTTTACAACTTTCGCGTATTTGTGCATAAAATTATTTTAAAAATATATTTTAAAATCTGAAGCTACACCAGTAGGTATCTACCTCAGTAGACCTTCATCTACATCCGTAGATATACATAAGTCACAAACGTTAACGTGCGTGCGCATTTTGTTCTGTGCGCAAATATCTAATCCGTAACATTGATTGTGTCGTTGCGCCTTATATTACCCATACGACGGTTTGCGCTTGCATTGAAATAAATCTTAAGTACTATATTGTTAAGGAAAGCAATGTTAAATCACGTGCGAATGAACGCACACATGCGTAAGTCCCATGATATATATATTCCAGAGTAACGTGTGTTTGGCAAAGTTGCTCTTGGTTTCTTTAAAATGGTGAGTTTTTTTTACTTTATACTTTTTTTTTAGTAGCTCATTATCGTTATCTCAAAAAATGCGTTCAACTTTGATTCTAATCATTTTATAACTAAAAAGAAATTATCGTAGAAAGTTAAGAAATTTCAAAAATTTTTAAAATTAGATAAAATTTAATAATGTTTAGAAAAAAAGTTACCTTATAATAAATAAATCAATGCCTTTGTGATTTAATGTAAATAAAATATATCTTTATTTAAATTATTTTAAAATATAGTTATAAATATTAATAAAGTGAAAAATCATGTATATTATTCTGTAATATATTTTGAGGAAGTAAAAACTTTCGGATAATTTTATTGTAAACAATTCATGACATCAAGTTCTAATTCACAATATTCTTTACTTTTTTTTATTTTGAAAACATAAATAAAGGTCTAAATTTAATAATAAAACTAATTTTTTGAATTCATATTGAGTTCATATTGAAATTTTTGGCGCGTTTAGAAACATTAATATTAGAAGGTTTGTTGCAAACTGAATAACAAAACTGGAACTCGATAAAAAAACGTTGCATCCACGATTTTTTCAAAAGCGAATAATTAATTGTTTATTTTGATTCCTATAATTTTTTTTTTATTGTACTTTGTTTGATTGATTTATCGTCATCTTTTAAAATATAAAGTTGTAATATTGTAAATGTTTTACAATTAACAAAATTTTGCATTTTTTTTATAATATTATGATCTGGAAAGGTGGGCCAATTATATATTGTCTTTCCTGCGGTAACACTTTAAATCTTTCTCGTGACTAATTATAAATTTCATTTAAATTCTTATAATCAAATCAAAAGAGAAAAGATCAAAATGTAGCCCTTCAAAGAATAATTTCATTAAAATGTTAAACGCTAAATGTGAAACGCTTCGAAGTAAAATTAATTGAAATAAATTGAATATGATTTCTTAATTATTCTTGGAATAAAAAATTTACTTCATAATTTTAATAACTTTTATGAATTTTTTTTCTTTGAAAAAAAAAAAAAAAAAAAAAAAAAAAAAAAAAAAAAAAAAAAATGCAAATAAGATAATTCAGCAAAAACGTCCAAAATAATGTAATACTTTGTCATACATTTTAAAACAAATAACAAAAGTGGATTAAGCTAGATTTTGTGATAGCTTTATACGTAACTCATGAAACCAAAGTCTTGTGTTAGACTTTCAGGTAAAAGTATCCAACGCAACGATGATTTATACAATCGGAACTGAGTGTAAATCGTGATAAAAAAAATTGAGGTTACTCGATATCTTCGCTATCTTTTCGGTCAATATGCAGCCGAAAAACATAAATGCAACGCAGAAAATATTATTTGCTATGACGCGTTAAAAATAAGGACATTTATTATACTGATTTATCCTCTGGTCTTGTAAAAAAGTTCATTTTCATAAAGAATAGCTAAATCATACTGTACAGTGGTGGCAAATTTGTGAATGAGTTCGAATTTTCTTTATTTTGATTTTAATTACAAAGTTTAGAAATCGAATAATAACAATATTATAAGCATATATTTATTAATCGTATCTTTATTAATAAATTATGTAATTTTAACAATATTTGTTGAGATAATTATAAATAAATTAAACAAAAGACTCAATCTAACCTGCATGCAGCTTTATACTTTTGTTTTAAACTTGTTTTTATATACGTAAAAAGGAATGAACGAGAGCGTATAAAGAACCCCATTAAAATATTCTAGTCAATCGAATGACTGGTTATCGGTGTTCCTAGAACTTAACGTTTCCTACGACCTTGAAGTTACTTTCGCTTCAGTTCTCTAGCTAAGAAAAAGAACTTCGGAGAACGTTATGCCGATGCAGCTGCCGCTCCGCGGGCATCTTTATATCCATACGTATATCTGCACGACATAGATTACCTTGTAATGTAAAAACGTGGTAACAAGCGCGATAAATCGTAATTGGATGAAAATTGCAGTAATAATGCCAATTTTTTCTTTATTTTTTCTTTTTTCTAATATTTTTAAAAGACCGTTTTTTTTTTTTTTATCGATAAAATATACTTAATTTGAATAATAAATTATGGAAATATAATTTTATGTAAGTTGCGATGTTGTTTATAATATAATTTTTTTTTTCTATAAAATTTTGAATAATGTTATTAATGTTAGAAAAAAAAATGGTACTTAATTTTAATTAATTTATCAATTTTATGTTAAAATTATAAATTGAAAATCATTTTCTATTAGGCGCATTATTTCATTAATGATATATACAGTAAAAATTATACTTTATTATAGATAAAAAAGTTAAAATTATTAAATATTTTAGTTACATATTAGTTTTTAAAAAAGTAAGTAATTGAAATCTGACGAAAAATTATTTTCGTAAAGAAAAATCCCTGTAAAAAATTTTTTTTTTTTTTAACGTTGAAGTTAAAAAATAAAATATCACATTAACCATTAATTGAAGTGAAAAAATTAATAAAAAACATTAATTTACGAAAAAGAATTTAATTCATTAAATTATTCTTGACGGACAGTATTATTCTCAGCTATAAAATTATAATCCGAGTCAAATAAAATGCCGCGTTAAAATATCTTCACTAAAATTAAGCAGAAAGAGAGAGTGTGAGAAAGGGAAGCCGAATAAAATGAGTTAAAATGTTGCTTGATGATTTATTTTTCAAAATAAGTACACGTAACAGTTTACAGGCTTAATGTAAATTAAAAAAATAACAATTATTATCAATTATTAACAAAAATGCTTTTAATTTTTTTTTTATATTTAGTATGATTGCATTTTCATTAACAGTTACATTCAACTGAAAATCTTTTTGTAAAAGTATTTCAAGAAATTTTAATTTATCGTATCAGTTGTGCTTATAAAATAATAATTTTAAATACACACCTTTAACGTTTCGAATACATTTTATCATTTTTATTTTTTACTCGAACTTTGTTATAATTTATTAACATTACATAAATCCAATTAAGACAGAAATGTGAATTAAATAAAAATGACAGAATGGCGAATATTTGCGTTATTCATTAAATTGAACTTATATTCTTTTATTTTCTACTCAATTTGAACGTACATTTAACATTGATATTTCTTAACTTTATTTATAAGTTTCTCCTTTTTTTTTTAAATGCATGATAATTATTTGTAACGATTAAATATGCTATTACTTTTAAATACAAAGTTTGGTTTAAAATACAAATTATACAAAATTTGTCTTTAAAATATCAAATGTATGAAATAAATGATTAAACTTATATTTATATCCATGAATCTTCAAATTATCATAAATATATGAAGACATTTTCATTCCATAATATCTGCAAAACGTACATGTAAAATGCAACTTGTGATTCCCCGATGTTCAAAACGTTTACTTATGTAATGATGCATATCATAAAAGCTAGCTGCCACCCATAAGGAAAAAATAAATTAAAAATAAACAAATTTATTATAAATTGCGGAAATATAATACATTATTTTTATTTTATCGACATAATTAATTTTATAACATTAAGTTAAAAATCGTGTAAAGTTGCGAGAAAACTTTTTAAAAATATTCCGTCTTTTATTTTTTTAGAATTTTATCGCCAATAAAAGAAGAAAAAAAGAAAAGAAAAAAAAAGTCGCATATATACCCATACCCAAGCGCACAGAAAAATTTCGTACAACGCAAATACATCAAGCATCCTTAAGGAAGCATCGAACCGGTTCGCGAGCCTCATCCTCCCCTCACCGTCGAGCGAGCCGTGTACCTCTCCGCTGTGCTAGTAGTATAGAGAGACACGCAAAAGTCGGCCTCGGGAGAGAAAAAGACCGAGAGACTGGCTAAGTGAGAAAGCGAGAGATCGAGAGAGAGAGAGAGAGAGAGAGAGAGAGAGACAGAGAAGGAGATACACGTCGTCTCGCGGGCGCGGGTAAATGGCGTAGATTGTGGTTCTCCCATTTACCCAGTTCCTCTCGCGTTCGCTGCTCGGCTGCTCGCTCGCTTGCGCGAGTTATGTAACCCAAGTGAAAGTGGCACAGAGCGCATAAGCACACCGCAGCCGCAGCACTGTTTATATATATATATACACACACACAACACACACACACACACACACACACACACACACACACACACACACACACACACACACACATACACACATATATTGAATGGCGTAGAGCCGCGAGCTCCTGACAGCGCACGGCGTGGATCGCGATACAAACCAGCCTAGATCCACTTCGGATGGGAATCCTCGAGGCGCTCTATACGTATAATAACGACGCTCGCCTTCCCCTTTATGATTCTCTTATATAGCACTTTAAGTTCTTTTCGTGTGCCTTATGCGATTTGTATATAGATATGCTCTTTGAGATTTCAGTTGCGAGTATTGTTTTTACATTTTTCCTTTTTTTCTTTCTTTTCTTTTTTTTCTCTTTTTTTTTTTTTTTTTTTTTTATTCCTATTTGGAGTGTGAAAAAAGCGATCGGATTTAGTGCAAGAATAAAGCATCTTTGCATTGTGTTCGTTGAAAAGTGTTTGAAGACTTTTTTACTATTCGAATGAAGAAACTTGAGTTAAACAATAATGCCCACATATTACGTAGTTACATTTGATTATAATAATTTTAATTTCTTTTTTTTTCTTTTTTCTTTTTTACGATACTTAACTTATATTACAAAAAATGAAAATTTCTTTGTTTAATCTTACTAGTTATTTAAAAAATGAATTTTACTCTTCTGTACATCAAGTAATCGGTAACTTTATTTTTAATAAAGAAAATTAAATAGTGATATTTATTCGTATACAAAATTAAATAAAAAATAAATAAATATATATATGCAAAAAATATCAATAATAATTGATAGAATAATTTATTTGATTTTTTCACTTATTTGTTAAAAAACATTTTTTTCACAGATTCTCATTTCTGACACAAGCGAATTAATTTGTAAATCATAACAAATGAATAGTTATCGAATAAAAAGTTTTATATTTGATATATTTATTTTGTCGTACACGAAGAATTTTTAAAGGTTAATCATGATAGATTTTGTAACTTTAATGCATGATTCATATTTTGATGTAGATTTACATAATGTCATTTACCACTAGAAAATAAAAAATAGTTCATACCATTGAGTTGCGTTCACATTTAAATTGCTGCAATAATTTAGTATGTTTTAATTTATTTCTTTATTTTGATTTTTTTTTTATTTTCTTTTATTTTTATCGAGAAGTAAATAGTTAAAATTTTAGAAAGCTAAACATTTTTCTTGTTCTTGAAACCATGAAAACTAAAAACAAAAAAAAAAAAAAAAGTATCGATCGATGGTTCGCCGATCGTATTCGTCTGCGCACACTCGAAAAATTATCGTTGCTCGTGTTACATGATTCGTTCAACGGTTTTGCACAGATACAATACATCAGCATCAAGTGTAAACACATGATGGCGTTATTTAAGTATATACATAAGCGCTTTTCCAGTCGGTCCGGTATGATCGGTTATCGAGGTGGATGTCGGCTACCGAGCTATTGCTCTTTCTCTCTCTCTCTCTCTCTCTCTCTCTCGCTGCTTTCGAGAGGGAAAGGAATTTGCTATTTTGTCGTAAGAACACAAGAAAAAGGGAAAGGTTGATTACGCGATTAGATATGCATTTTGACCGCTGGTCGATATCTCTCTATCTTTATCCATCGCTTCTATACGTACGTACGTACGTAAGTATGTACGTTTGCGCTTGGTCAAGTCGAATGCTGTGCCTTCTTTTTATATACGCGTATATGTGTACGAGTGCATATGCTTATTTGGACTCGTAGTAAGAATATAGGAGAGCCTTGGGTAGTTCGCCGAAAATTGCAGGCTTTTCTTATGTTTACAATTTTCTATCGACTGCAGTTTTCATTAAAACGATTTGTAAATATATAATTAAATCAATAGAATAAAATATAATTTTAAGTAATGCAAAGAATTGAAAATGTATAATAATTACAATGTTCAGTTATCAATCTACTTACCTATTCAAAAAAATTAATGTTTTATATATTTAATAGTATAGTCAACATAAAACGATTTACTTGAAGTTTAATGTTGTATTTACTTATGCTTTCTTCTAAATATTCGACCATCGAATATTATTAAATTTATGAAACAAAACAAAAGATAAAAATAAAATTTTCCAGAGTTTAAATATCTTAATATTATTTTGCAGAAATATCGATTACGTTATTAAAACTTTATTACCGAAACAAATAAATAAAATGAGAGATTATTTATAAAAATATCTTTCGGAGATTAAAACGTTAATAAAAAATAAAAATCGATTCAATCTAATAATTATCGCTAAAAATTAATCATCAAACGTTTTTTTTAATAAAGTAAAATAATTCTTAATATTTAATGTATTATTTTATTATTGTAATAGTCATAAAATATTCAAATTATATAGCAGTAAGATGTTAATAATTGTTAATAAAAATTATGACATGTATCTTTTTGAATAGTTTAAAACTTAAAAACTGCTAGAAAAGTAAAAAAAAAAAAACAGTCAAAAACAGAGGCAAGGATGACGGAAATGGCAGCTCGTTGAGAAACACGATAGAAAAAAAGCAAAGAAAAATGTCGTAAACGAAATCTATTTCGAGTAAAATCGGAGTAAAATATCGATCAGGTCAGAGGTTCGCTCGTTCGCTTGGCGTCTCGCTTCCAAAGACTACTCGAAGGAATAGAAAAGTCACGAAGTCGTTGCAGCCACCATAGGTACTTCGTTTTCCATGTGTACATACACATGTACACAAGCGAGTATACATGAACACGTGAAACAAATATATATTTATATAGATTCGTATTCACGTGTACACCGAAATATACGTACGCGTACGAACGCGAACTCGCGTTTCGAGCGGTTATATAATAGCTTAATTACTCTGGCCCATTTTCACGAAGCATTGTCTCGATGAAGGCACTTACTTTCGAACCTCTCTCTCTCTCTCTCTCTCTCTCTCTCTCTCTCTCGCGCGCGCGCGGTGGCACATACAACTCCGGCCAAAGTGTATTAACTTAGCTATGCTATAATAATCGTGGCTCTTTCTCTCTTTCTCTTTCCCTTTTTTCTTTTTGTTCTTTCTAGCTTGCAAATACAATTATACAATGGCGATATTTTTTCCGCCTCGTAGTTAACGTTTCTATAATCGCCTCCCTGACTCCTCCCGGTGTGGCTTTGACTATTACCTTTTTTTACTGATTTATTTTGGTGATGCGTTAGAAGCTCTATTTCTCGACGTTGCTGTCAAACAAATATTAAATTCTATTTGGAAAGTAGGAATATTATAAAAAAAGAAACGTCTTAGAATGAAGCGTTGTATATTGAGTTACGTTGCATTTTACGTTTCATTTTTTGCTTTTACAGGAAAGCAAATGACTTTTTGAATCAGGAAAATTACATCCTATATCTGATTTAGTAAAATTTATATTATTATATCATTTTTTGTAGTTTGAAGTTTCTTTTTATTTTCACAAGAATATACATATTACAACTTAAATGAAAAAAAAAAAGTTAATTATAAATTAACAGAAACAAACTCTATTTTAAATTATAATTATGTTTTAATATTAAATAAAAATTTAATTACGCCTATAACCTAAAGGTTTTTCAAAAATAAATATTACTGACAGTAATTACATCTTTTCATACTATCGTTGAAACCTATTTGAAATAGAAATTATCGTGCGTTTGTATATGAATCAAATCGACAATATTTCAAGCTATCGGTATAACTGCTTTGTACAATACAATCGGTATTTTCAAGTACCTATAATATAATTGAATTTCAAATTTTTATGACACATCAATTAGGTTGAATTTTTTTTAATGGTTTTTTAATGGTAATATGTATTCCAAAATCATGATGTTTCATCATACTAGTCGAAATAATTCAAAGTTTTTAATATATTAATTGATATTTTACTATAATTATTATTATTATTATTATTATTATTATTATTATTATTTTTTTTTTTTTTTCTTTTAATAATAAATTTCATTTTAAAACAAAAAATATATGTAAATTAATGGAATGTAATTTTACAAACTTAAAACAATCGATCTTACTTCAAAGTAGATTACTTGAAAATTAGAATTTTTTATTCATATACGTATTACTTAAATTTTCATTATTCTGAAATTATAAATAGATATACAATAAGACAGATTAATTTAAATCTTGATGAATTTTATAACATTTCATAAGAATGAGAAAACGCATGAATATAATAGAGTTATTATTAAAACCAGAATACCATGTGTGTACTTTGTGATAGTTAAATCAACCTCTAAAATCTGAGAATGTTATTAACAATAACTGATTCTGGTCAAGATAAAACGCATCGCACACACAAAGAGACAATTGAATAATTACCAACTTAAACAAGAACATTCACTTCGACTCGGGAATATGTATACACACTAGACTTATGTATCGTACAAGCATCAACGTAGCACGCTTCGAGTACTTTGAGATGAGAAAGCAATTATACGAGCATTCCTTTTTTCCTCGTATATTTACAAACGTATGAGCTGAAAATTTAAAAAAAGTTTTGGTGATTAGTGAACACGAGTATATGTTTACTTAATTTAAAATATTTTTTTTAAGCAATTTATAATCGAATTTATTTAAGATAAGTTGCTTTTTAATTCGATTGTATTTCTCACAGTTATATGTATTTCGGATCAAAATTAAATCTGTACATTTCAGTTACAAGATATAATTGAATAGAACTATCGTACGGTAATAAACTTTTATTAAAATCAAAGCTAATATGATAAAGTAATTTTTATAAATCATATGCTTGTTGAAATGATAAATTTTACAATTAAAGAAAGGTTTTTATTTCGAATTAATTTATAATAATAATCGTGCGGGTCGTCGGAAGAATTTTGAGAAAAGCGCCGTGAGTATTACTTTTGGAGAATGAAAGTTTCTTTTTGCGAATCGAGGGGAGGAAGAGGACAGACATAAGCGAGAAAGAGAGATTTTTATTACTTCCGCCCACGTTGATGTCGCGTTACTGGTCGGATCCTCGGCGTGGTTCGCTAAATTATTCCGGTAATAAAGCGAGGATCGCGCGAACGCGTGAATAATAACAATGACCGGGAGTCCGACTCTCACTTTCAAAAGGCTATACCTCGTGCCGCGCGCGGCGACAATTAGAAAGTCGAGTAGCTACGCTCCTCTCTCTCTCTCTTTCCTTCTTTATTTCTCTCTCGTTTACTAACTCCGAAAAGGGAAAAAAAAAATTATCTTTTAGTTTAATAAATTTTAAGTAACCAAGTACGAGTAAACGCTTGTGTATATACGTACGTGACGCTGCAGGGCAGGATATCTCGTAAAGCTCGTAAGTATTTGACGAAAATGAACGGAGAGAAAAAAAAATAGTGACCCGGATTCGAGCGACTTTTCACCGCTTAAATTCAGAAAAAAACAATACGACTGTAAATTCGTTTGCGGGCTAAGAAATTTCGGGCGGTTATGTGGGTATTTTTAATGATAATTAGTTATGATTTCAGAATTCTTTTTATTTTATATTTTTATTTATCTTTTTAATATAACTTTTTTAATTTTATGAATATTTTATTTATGTTTGTTTGAAGTTAAAAAAAAAATAGATGAATAAAAAAAAAAAATTAAATAGTTTAAAAAAGTTCGTTTGTTCGGATGTTGGTTTAGTATTAATGAACCAAACAATATATTATAAATAACAAAATAGTTAAATACAGTTTTTAAAATCAGGTCATCATGAAAAATTAAATAGTTTTTCATTTATTAATTTTAAAATAAAAGATCATTTTGTTACATAAATGAGATTCGTGCAACTTTTTTAAATACTTTTTCAAAGGAAACATTAACGAATAATTAAATTTTTTTTTAGCCAAATTTCCCTAAAAAAAGCATCACTTAACCATGACAAATACTTTTAACTTCATTACAAAAATAAAAAAATGACACCCATACAAAAAAAAAATATAGAATTTGTCATCGTATCCTTCTTCGGAAAAGATCATTTGCGGGTTGGCCAAATTGCGTGGGTGTCGCCGCAATTTGACTCACGAGAATCACGAGAAATCATCTTCCAAACCGGATGCTTCAGACTCGACTTAACAGTTTTTTCTTTGTTACTTTCAATGTTTTAATTAGGAATGTTTTATGAAAATGATTTTAGAGTTTGACGAAATATTCGAACATCCCTTCATATTAATATTTGTAACATTTATTATTTAAAAATTATCATAAATAAATATGCATATGTAAATTCAAGAGATATATTCGTCAGCAAAAAGTTATCGATGAACTTTAAAGTCAGCAAGCAATTTACAAGTCAGGGCTATTAAATTTTCAAGGAAAATAAATTTTTATTCAATTTTAAATCCTTCCAACGATATACGCGCAACATTGCAAATGTATATTCAATCATTAATAACAATAAAACGTGCATAAAAGTAAAAAAATGTTTTAACGATTGAACATCGTTTACACGTTCCCGTAAATCGTCGTTTATCTGGGGGCGGTCACGATAAATTTATGTACAGTATTTAATTGAACGCGAGCCCGTCACACAATCGTCATTGATATTAAGTGAGCAAAGCGCTCACCTAAGTAACCTCAGGCGATAACGTTCGCCGTTGTTGTACGATACCCATTTATACTCGTATATCTATGCAGGGAAGAATTTAAAATTTCTTCTTTCACATCGTTTTATTCATTAAAATTGATAAACAATCTAGGCACACTCCATTTAGTATCGTTACATATTTTCGAAAATTTTAAAATTTTTCCATCGAATTCACATTGAATTTCAATTGAATGAAGAAATTCCTTTACGGCGTTACCGCGTTAATTACTCTTCGGGAATTTCTCGGTAACAAGGTGATGTCATAAAATTTCAATGTGCACCATATCTATTTTAATGTGAAACACCTCACTAAGATATATATGCAATTTTCACGTAGAAATGGTATGCAGCATTTCTCTAATAATACAAGTAATATAACTGGATTAAAAGTTTAAAAGTATTACGATTGACGTCGCGTTTATATATTTCTAAAATTTTTCAGCATGGAAATAAAAATTTACTTGTTCTATGCATCTATAAGATTCTCCTTTATTTATCAAACAATATGTACTGGAGTCACTTCTGAATATCAAGTTTGCTTATTTAATTTACGGAATTAAAATTATCCTGGTTACTTTTTAGCAGTTTGCTTTGAAAAATAAATTTTCGTTACCCATAAATTGAATTAAAGATTTGAATAACTTGGTTATAATTATTTATTAAATAAGATTTCTAGCTCTGCAATAATTAAATACCTGAAACATCAAAAAAATTCAAGTCTACAAAACTCACTCGACGGAGTAATAAAAATCTACGCTCGGTAATAAAAAAATTGAAAACAATATTTCAAATTTAATCGAAAACCGGTGATAATATTTTATAGTTTAAAGTTGATTTATTAAGAGAAACCTCCGTGTAAAAGTCCACAAATAAATGTGAAATATATAGCGAATAATTTGACGCGCATTAAATTCGAAATGAAGCCAAAACACGTTTGATTTTACTAAACCTTAATTATGGTATACACGTTGACAAAGAAACAAAAAGTTAAAAGAAAAAAAAAAAAAAAAAAAAAAAATACACGGAGCTGGAGAAAAAACAGAGTAAGATAAACGAAAGAGGGACAACAGCGGCGGTAGAAAGACGGGGCGAACGAGTGACTAAGCGGAAAAATCATAGCGCGAGCGCGTGTATCGGGCAGTAAGCCAGCAGCTAGAGAGCGAACGAGCAAAGTTAAACTGTTATTTAACGATTTTTAGAGAAACGATCGCCACGCCGAGCATTATACAATCCGGCCTAGATCCTGACTCACGGGAGCGCGCGGCAGTCCGCGTTCAACCGCACGATCGCGACGGCTCGTGAACGTTCACAAGCGCGCGTCTCCTTTTCAATGCTGAATACTGATATTTAAATCGCGAATTGCATCCAGAGAAAATTCGATTTGACGAAATTTAGAATAGGAGAATTTTTTTTTTTTTTTTTTTCTTCTATAAGTGATTAAGCGTGATTGATAAATTTTTTGTAATTAAATCGCGTCTCTTGAGTTAAATGTATTTGATATTGGTTGAGATTTTTTTATTTTATCTCATTACGAAGCATGACAAAACAAATTTTCGATTATATTTGTTAATAAAGTTAAATTTTTTTTTCCAAATAAATAATATTTTTTTATAAAAGCAATCTTTCAAATTAATAATGTAAAGTTTTCTAAAATAAAAAATATCGAATTTGCATGAAATTTTACAGCTTTTCTAATTATCAAATTGATTAAAAATTAATGTTAGCTTTTAAATACGTTTATGTGAAATGTTTCATACTGGACACATGAAAAAGGTGTAACGCTAATAATTGCAACAATTATAAACAATTAATTTGTATTTTTTGTAAAATCTGATATTAATTCACCTCTAACTTTATATATTTGAATCACGCATGATCATTTACGTCTAATAATTATTGATTTTTTAAATTTTAAATATTTCGCCGAATAAAAGATTGCATAAAAATTATAGGTTCGTAAATTAAATTTTAAATTATCTCTTCAAATTATAATGTAATCAATAATTCAGAGAATTCTAGTTCTATATTTACATCTTCCTTCATAAATTGAGAGTTTTATGTCTTTTATTTTCATTCGTTAGTTAAACTCTTATGTTTACTGCCGCTTTAAAAACTAAATTCCAAGATTTATTTATTACACACATAGATATCGTAAGTTTAGAAATCGTGATTTTAAAATTTTTCTTTCTATGTAATGGTTTTAATATTAACGTACAATATATTTTAATTAATTAAAAAAATATAACATTTACGTATTTTTATAAAATTGTTTCACAGATTTCTGCTATTAAAATAAATATATATCTTATTTGTATCATATATTTAAAGTATTGATATTTATGACTTTTTCTTAATCATCAAAAATTCATGCAATTAAATAATGAAAGACTTATACAAAAATTTATTCAAAAGTTCTTTGCAATATTCAGTTGATTTTCTTACTTTAAGCATTTTTTGTATACCTGTATTGATGAAAATATAATTAATAGAATGGTTAAAAGCAAAGATTATTTGGTTTCATCAATCAAATAAAAACGCATTATTCATTATTTTTTTTTCATACTAATTTAAATGTTGATATAAATAACATATGTGAACATAATTAGAAAAAAATGTATATTTATCTATCAATTTGATTAGTAATTAAATTTAATTAAAAAAAAAAACAATATATATATATATATATATATATATATATATATCATTTTATACGATTGAGAAAGTCAAAGTAATAAAGAATAAAAAGTAAAAGCTCATTAGCATGTTCATATAAAAATGTGCCAAATAATGTCTCCCAAAAACTTGTCCTTTAAGCGCTGGCTTATGTGCATACATCTCAATTAATTTTTAAAATACAAATTGAAATGCAATGGGCATATTCATTGTTTACATAAAATAAGTTTGAGCGATTGTAAAATAAACCGGGTGCTTGAATTATCATGTACAGATTGTACAATGCGCAGCGTCTCGATAATCCACGTGGGCACGCGCGCGTTAATTATTTCATGCTCTAGCGCAGCTAAAGTTTTCTCTTTCGTCAAATAGGCAGAGGCACGAGTTAAAGGGCATGCCGTAACTGCCGAAAAGCAAGACCTGAACGCGTTTTTACTAGGAAATGAAACTCTCTCGTCTCAACGCTGTATAATGTGTGTGCGCGCGCGAAAAATACTCGTTCCGTAGCGAGTTGTCTCGAGCCCCGGGGTCGAGTCGTTCTGGAAAGTATTTGGAAAGTGGGCCTGGGCCATAAGAGAGAAGTCGATCGACGCTTCCGGCCCTTACATGCGTACGCCTCCTTAGATCCACACACGCATACACGCGTAAACATTCACGCAGTCCCAGCCAAGAGTCCGTTCTCGCGGGAACAGGTAAAAGTTTCTCGGACCTTGAGCACCAACACGCGTTTCACATTCTAACGCTCTCGAGTCGCTCGCGTCTTACGGCGATTAGTATCTCCATTGCTATAGAGCTCGAGTTGTCTAGCCGAAATTAAATAGACGGGCCGCTTGTAAGAGAGCAACGAGTCGACAAAGTGAAATTGCGCGCACGAAAAATCGAAAGTTTTGCTCGCTTATATTAGTTATTTATGTACCTTGTGCGAGCCTCGCGTCATTACAGCTTGAGGCAAAATATGTTGTGGATGGATAGTAGGGCCGCAGTCGCGAGCGCAGCGAGCGACTAAGGCGCCTCTATCCATCCACAAAATATGAGCCGAAAGCTTTAATGACGCGAGGTTCACTCATGGTGCTTAAAAAATTTTTCAGCCTTGTAACCCGTACGAAGACTCTTACTTAGTTAACAGAATAATTAATTTTATTTTGTTGCATATCAATTAAATGCAATTTCGAACCCATACTGACAGTTCGTAAACTACAGATATCGTCTGCTAACGCATGCGCATTTTGTACACACACGCGTACATGTACATGTAGTAGTGTCAAAAAGTGACAGACAACATAATGTAAATATAAATATAAATTATGAAATTAAAAAAAATAGTAAATGGATTAATATTTAAAAATAAAATTAATTCTTGAACAATTATTATTTATTAAAAAATATAAATTTCTTGAGTATATTTATTAAATATTTATACAGAATAATATTTTTAACAAAAGTTTTTTTTATAAGATTTGAAGGCTTATTAATAATATTAATACTATTATAATTAATATAAATACTTTCTTATGTTATTTTTATCATAACAATACTATATTTGTTTAACACATTTTTTGTATAATCAATGAATTTTAGTCTCTTATTTAACATGAAAAAACAGTAACTTTTTTAAATATTTTAAATTTAATTTCTTCACACAAAAAACTTTTAAATCATTTATCTAAATCACAAACAAAATTATAAACTAAAAAATTATCACTTTAAAATCACTTATTATTAAATTTTTTAATTTTGCGGGATTATATTAGACTTTGCTTTTTCTATTAGTTTATTTAATTCACGTTTGCATTCTTCATCACTGTCACTATCACTCGTTTTTTTTTTTTATTATTTAATAAATTGTCCATTTTTATTCTTCTTCTCACATATTAAGAACGAATATTACCGACACAACGATACACTATACTGAAAGAAAACAAAAGAAAAGCAGAGCCCCGTGGTCGCTTGAATGTACATACTGAGCGAAGGAGAGAGCGAGACAGAGATAGGGTGGTCACGTGGGAGCAATGGTGCGCGCGCTCTTATCGCTATCTCGTTCTCTCTCCTTCGCTCAACATACATAAGTCTTATTACGCGTTTCGAAAATATAAGTTTCGATGAAGACTCACATGCTAGGCTATATGAAGCGACAAATACATAGCAGTGGCGCTGTTAACTTTTTTTTCTCTTGGCACATATACAGCCTAAAAGGACGTATAGAATGTCTATACAGCCTAGAAGGACGTATAGAAAAATGTTAATACGATCGAGAAGGCGCTTGCGCGTATGGAAACCATTTACCCGCTGAGGATGCTCCGTAGGTAAGAGTCGCCGTACGGGTTAGTAGGCTGAAAATATATATATACATATATCGGAAACAAAGAACTGGCTTTGTGCTTGAAAGAATGATAGCTCTTCATCGTATTCATTGACGGAGTTTATAATGTAGTTCTCATCATTTAATTTTCTATATGTTTATAATTTTTATACTTTACAGCTATTTAAAGCATTAAATAATAAAAAGTATATACAAAAATACGCTTTTATAAAATATGTTTTAAAGAATTTTTATTAATAAAAAATAATTTTTATTAATAAAGAATTTTTATTAATAAAATTTCAACCAATAAAATTTTCTCTAAAAATTAATATACGTTTTCTTTTCTCAGATTTCACTTAATTAATACAATATTATCAAATAAAACTTTTATTTACAATAAATGAAATCAATTTTAACTGTGAAAACTTTATTTTTATAAAAAATTTACAGCGATAAAAAAAAAACTTTAACTTGATGATTTTGAAGAAATATTTAACGATCAAAGATTCATTAACTTATGATATGCACAAGCAAACTTTGATGCGTTGTTTTAATTTAAATAAATTAATAATTCTATTTATGCTTTTTTATAATCGAATTCTTTTTAACCAGATGTAAAAACGAATAATATTCTGAAATATGAAATATTTTTAATAGTACATATTTATAAAATATCATTGTATGAGTAAATTCAAAACGCATTTATAATTAATTTTTTTTTTTTTATTTAATAATTTGTAACTATATCATAATAGTATTGTTTGTATCGAATGGAGGAATTCTTTTGTTTGTATTAAGTTTTTCAAGGAACTTTTTTGATGGACTTATAAAATATCGTTAAGACATTTAATTACAATTAAAGCCATCCATACGATAAAATATATTGGTAAAAACATCAAAACCAACTTAAAAATTAAAGCATTTAACAACAATAATTACATACTTATGCAATCGCACAAAAGACTCGCTTTGATTGTTTAATTAAATTAAAAAAATTGGTGCTTATTAAGTAATTTGAACAAGTATTTTCTCTTTTCTATTATAAAGTAAAAAAAAAAAAAAAAAAAAAAAAAAAAATAGAACGAATAAAAAAAAAATAATTCAACAAGTTAACGAGATAAGTATCTTTCCAGTAAACGATGCTAACTTGGAGCGCGCTCGTACACACGTGAGGACTTTTGAAAATGAAAGTTCAAAGTTATGAAATTTACGTACATACTCGTATCGCATCGCGAAACATGTGGGAAAACAGAGTTACAGTGAAATTATAACAAACGCCGCGCGAAATGAGGATAGTGGCATCCACGCGACTATACTCGTTGCCTATCACGAGAAAAAGAGAGAGAGAGAGAGAGAGAGAACAGCAAAACTTGTAACCATTTCGAGGAAGGAACGTTTGAATTTCAAATATCTTACTATTTCCATCGGCTCGTTGTAAAATACATGATCTAGCGTGGCGATTGAAATCGTATCGATACCATTGCTACTTGATGTGGGAATGCATTATCAAGATCGAATCGTTTTAAGAAGAATCTATTTTAATAAAATTTCAGCTTAAGAAAGCAAAATATTTTCAAATGTCACTTTGGGCTTAGAATTTTTCTATAATTTAAAACAAAAATTTACAACGACTAGATATCTTATATATAATTTTATAATGAAATAGCAAAAAATTTATATGCAAAGACAATAGTTAATTGATTACATAAAAATAATAATAATAAATAGATCTGCTCAAACAAAAAAAAAAACGTTGAAGTTTCTTTCAACTGTTTTTATCATACCTTCAATTACATTATTTACACATATACGTAAAACGAGTATTTTAAAATGATTATTTTTAATTGATATTGATGAATTAATTAATAAGTATTATGAAGCAAAAGATTCATGCGACCCTTGACACTCAACGCAAGCAATTACGATTCGATCGAAAGCAATCTTTTCCGCGCAAAGCTATTTTTAAAAATGCCATCGGTTAAATAATACAATTAGTCGCGATGGCTCGTGTACGATACACGAACTCTGACACAAAGAAGGTCACATCGATGCATCCGCGCGCTCATATCTCTATATACGCTCATATACGTGTGCACGCGTACGCGTAAGTACATGTGCCGTTTGCAGGACAATTATAAAACATTCCATGCATCTAGTGCGATTGTCAGGGTCAACTGTCAAGAATTCCGCGATATTACGCTGTCGATATTTTCTCCTATCTCTGATTCAGCTCTCTGTCGTCGCCTCCGGGGACCGCGATTCTGCACCACTGTATTTTTGCTTTCTCTTTCTCTCTCTCTCTCTCTCTATGTGTGTGTTTATACATACGTGTGTACATTTATATACATGTATTTGTATATACATATATATATATATATATATATATGTAGTAGTTTACTGTATGTTTGTGTGCGTATTTATATAGAAAATCAAGGAACCGGTGCAACATAGCTACTGAAAGTGGAGTAGTAGTATAGCTCGTGGCAGACTCGTATAACGTAACTCTTAAACGCAAACGTAACCCGTCACGGCGCGCTTGCCGTCGGTTGGATAACTTCTCTTTTTTTCTTCTTTTTCTCTCTTTTTCCCGCGAGTTGCTCAGCAGCAGCAATAGCAAGCGCAGGCAAAAAGAAAAGTGGCTAACCTACAAACCTCCGACGGAGCACAAAACCATCGCTCGTTTTCCGTGTGCCGCGGCTACGTCTAGTTGAGTTATTTCTCTCTCTCTCTCTCTGTCTCTATCTTTCTCGAGTTCTTTTTCCTTTCCTTTTTCTCTCGCGTCGACTTCTTCTGCGAGTACTATTGAAAAAAAAAAACTGTAACGCTCTCTGGGCGGTTGGTGATATACCATTATATGGATGTAGGAAATGAAGCAAGCCGAGCTCTTGGTCTTACAACTTTTTACAAGTCGCGGCTTCTAATAGCTTAATGGTCAATTTGTCTACTGCAATAAACAAAGAACGTGGGTTGATCTTAAACTTGTTGTTTATCTGTATATTTATATGAATAAGTTGAAATGCGTTTTAAATTGGCGATGTGTTTATTTTGAAACGTGTATTTTATTAATAACGCATAAAGTACTCATTTTTATTTTCTATATTTATATGTATACGCATAAGTAAACAATAAATAATTTCGTTACCATTTTTTTTTTTCAAAAGTTTCTTTTTATATTCTTAGGCGAATGTTGATCGTTACTTTTAGAATTTTATTAAGGAAAAAAAAAATATCAAGCATTTATGTGCATTAAAAGATATGTCACGCATTGAAGTTACCGTAAAAAATATCGACCGTCTTTTTAAGTACATTTTCTATTTTAACAAGTTTTATCGACATTAGATTTTGATAAATTATTACTATCAAAATTTTAAAATATAAAAATTTCATATATCTTTGAAAATAAATTATTTTTATCATCCATCACTATTTTTTTTCTTTCATTTGTCTCCTTAAAGATCGACGATTTCAATTAAAATCGTTAAACTTTAATAATTATCGATAATAATAACAGTTGAAGTTACGTAATGAAAGAGAATTAACTATATATAAAAGTGTGAAGTAACTCTTTTTAATAGCATAAATTTACAGCTGTATTAGAAACGATCGTATATAGGCGAAACGATAATTTTTACTACATTCGGTAGCCTAAATGCTTCTGTAATTTTACACTCGCGACTCCACGTTTTATCTCTTTTTTTTATTCTTCGCCTCGGCTGCATCGCGCGCTTTTTATAGTTTTGAGCAACCGCTCAGAGAGAAAGAGAGACAGAGAGAGAGAGAGAGAGTGAGAGAGAGAGAGAGAGAGAAAAAGAAATAGAGAGAAAGATAGAGAAAGAGAGAGGTTGTATTGTCACGCTCGCGACCGCATCTGAAGGCGCTATAAGCTTTTCAGACAATGCGTGAAATTGGAAGTCGGTTGAACTCGCGGCTGTAATATGGATGGAATTTCGTGCCGATCGAAAATTTTCTGAAAAATAACCGTGCGTTTGTCTCTGTGCGCTATTGCGGATCAATGAATCTGTTGGATATGGATTGTGAATTATGCGTGCTGATAATAATTTCGATGGAATCTTTTTATTTTTACTTTTTTATATAGCTATGTTGAATTTATTAGGGAATAAATTAACAGAACTAATTGTAATGTTAATTATGTACGCATAAATAATTTTTAATTAATTTTAAGCGTATTCAATCAATTGACTATTCAATAAACATATACATTTTCTTTATACCGAGTTATTAAAAAATGTACTATTTTACCGTATGTTTGTGATTTATTAATAATCTTGAAAAAAAAAAAAAAAAAAAAATTAGATAACGTGAGCCTAAAACAAAAAAAAAGAAGTTAACCGCGCCATGGCCTAGGCCATAGTTTTCTAATAAATTTTTTTTTGGCTCGCTGAAACCGAATATGATCTTAGTTTTGGGCCTACATGTCCGGTTTTATTTTGTAAACGTCAAAAATACTACGATTGAATGGATTTTCTAAGGTACGTTTTACTGTTAACAAACTAAAAAAAAAATTAAAATCGAAGCTGTATTCGATTTCAGTTTGGACTGAAATACACTTGAATACCATAGTCTGTAATTGGCGCCAACAACTTTTTTTTTTAATGTTTGTAACTAACAGAAAATGTTTATGGCAAAACATAAACGTGAAATGATAAATTAAATGCTTATTGTATAATTTTTCTCATTAAAATAATTAATTTTACTTATTTGACATTTACTTGACTTGATAGTTCTGCTACACTCGCATAGTTTTTTTTTTTTTTTTTTTTTTTTATTTAAATCAAACGGTACATTCGTGCAGTTTAAAAAACAAAAGATATAATTTACTTGTGAACGCAGCAAAACGAACGAGATTCGATTTGATTAATCTGGACTTGAGTTAATTCGTTTGTAAGTCTTGTCTATCCCACTAAGACGTTTTATTGAAAGAGAGTTAATACTAATAAAAAATCAACAATTTCATATTTTTTTCATTTTTAAGCAAGTAACATTTAAAATTTCTATTTTAACTCTTTTCAACAAATATAGCGTTTTCATGGAATAGACATACTTTCGGACTCCGTCTCCATGAAAATAAGTTTTGCCGATTTTCAAGTCATGACGTTGTGAAACCGGTTTTTTTTTCGATTCAATCCGGGAAAAAAATACCAATTACAAGAGTGAGAAAGTTCGATCGTAACGGAAAGATGCGCTTTAAGATCTTGCGCGATGATTTTTAGGTTTCCTTTTTAAATGCGACTACGAGTTATTATTAATAGTAATGAAATAATTATAAATTTTCGTACTCTTATTAAAAGTTTTCATTGGAGTGTGTACTTTTTTAAAATAATTTATAAATTTTATCTTTTATTTTTTTTTCTATAATGAATACTGAAAGAAATCTCAATGAGTTGACTAGAATGAAAATGATTTAACAATAGATTATGTACTTTAATATACTAGGTTGTTCAAAAAGTTTTGAAAGCGGAAATGAAGATACTTCTTTTTGTTGGTGAAATCACTTTTATTGCTCAGTATAATCTCCCATAAGTCCAATACACTTGGTCCAACGGTCTTCCAACTTGTTTATCCCATCATGGAAGTGACTTTCTGCAAGGCCTGCAAAATACTCCTCTATGACGGCTATAACCTCTTCGTTTAATGAAAAATGCTTCCCACGAAGGAATTTCTTGAGGTGTGGAAACAGCCAGAAGTCAGAGGGAGCTAAATCAGGCGATAAGGTGGATGCTGCAACAATTCGTACTTTAATTCGGTTATTTTAGTGATGGTTTTTTGAGCTGTGTGAGCGGGTGCATTGTCTTGATGAAAAATGATTTTTTTCTTGTGCAAACCGGGTCTTTTTTCACTAATTTTTTCATCCAATTGGTCCAAAAGATTACAATAATATTCAGAATTTATTGTTTTGCCAGTTTGGAGATAATCCACCAACAAAATCCCTTTTGCATCCCAAAAAACTGACGCTAACACCTTCTTCGCCGATTTCTGGACACGAACTCGCTTCGGTGCCGAAGTGCCTGGTTGACAACACTCTTTAGCCTCTTGTTTTGATTCAGGGTCATGATGGTAGACCCAATTCTCATCCATAGTGATGAATCGACGCAAAAAATCCTTTTTATCCTTTCGAAAACGCTCCAAATGTTGCTCAGAAAGTCGCATTCGAACGTGTTTTTGTTCCATTGTGAGCGAATGCGGCACCCATTGTGCACAGAGCTTTCTGAAACCCAAAACTTCATTTAAAATATGACTCACCCTGCCTAATGAGATGTCTAGGGCCTCTGCTAAATCTCTTTTGGTCAATCGACGATTTTCCAAAACCATATCCTGTACTTTTGCTATGAATGCTGGTGTTGATGCACTTTTTGGACGTCCTGAGCGTGGATCGTCTTCAACGCTTTTTCGACCACGTCTAAACTCTAAAACCCATCGATGCACAGTTGGAAATGAAGGAGCAGATTCCTTTAACACTTTCACCATTTTTGTATGAATTTCCGTTGCTGATAAACCTTCCAGAACAAAGAATTTTATCACTGCACGATATTCGGTTTTTTCCATTGTAAAAAAAATACACTGACGCGTCAACGTCAAATGGCTTGTAAACAAACAATGAATTGACAGAGTGGAATGAAACTTTGGGTATGTTTATATGAAAGATTAAATATTAAAATGGCGTAAAAATTTTGGTTCTTCTACTGCTCTATAGATGTCGCTTTCAAAACTTTTTGAACAACCTAGTATATTTTGAAATATTGAATCCCTTTTTTTTATTCAATTTTGGTAATTTAATTATTTAAAAAAATGTAAAAACAATTAAAAAAACAAAAAAAAAAATTAAATATAAAATTATAATATATTTTGTATAATCGTGTGATACATGGCCTAGGCCATGGCGCGGTCGACTGCTTTTTTTTGTTTTAGGCTCGCGTTATCTAATCTTTTTTTTTCGAAAGGTTATTAATTAATGACAAACATTTGGAAGTCCGATGATAAATAGTAAGATAGAAAAAAAAATGTATTTAATGACATATCATAGATCACCAATGAAAAAAAGTATTTCATTAGGAGCACAGCAGCGGCGCACACGTAACGAAATAATCTAAGATCTCAAACTGGCTCACATCAGACACTCGGATTTTCGTACATATTGACACTTTTCTCACTTACAACCCACGCTCACTTTTCTCTATCCAAAATAAACTCGAAGAACCCACATATACGTACGTGCGTGCGTGCGTGTGTGTGTGTGCGCGTGCGCACGTGTTTGCGCGCGCGTGTGTGTGTGTGTGTGTATATATATATGAGAACTTACGTAAGAGTTAATTTAAATAAAAAGTCAGAAAGCATAATAAGGCGCAGCGCGCGGGCATATTATATATCCTCTATAAAGCGCATCGACACGTACATAATATAAAGCCATTAAAGTTACATATGCGCCCACAAAAGTAAACCTCGCGCTACGTTACGTAATCCACCATCGATTTCATCGATCTACATACACATAGAGATATATCCTTCATCCGGATCTTCTTTCGATTCTGCACAGTTCGCGCATCTTTCTTTATTTCTTTCGTCGAGTCTCGTGGCATACTTTTGCGCCCGCGCGGCACGGGGAAAAACGCCATCGTGGCGAAAGTGACGAGGAGCACGTATCGCTTATACGTGTACAAGCCAATGTTACGTTGTCGATATATGCGGGACGCGAGACCGCAATGACGACGTGCTCGTGTAAGACGGCTTAGTTAATAGAGAAGAGCGAGAAAAATTAAGAAAAAAAAAATATGTATATATATAGTAAAGAAGATGAAAAAACATTCCGCTGCACGATGCTGACGTATTGGTATACGTTACTAACGCTTTTAGCGCGATCTTGTTTTATAAATTTTTATACACGTACACCGTTTTATGTATTTTTAATACTAAAGAGTATCGAAGAAAAATATATTGAAAAAAAAAGCACTTATCGATTAATATTTTTCAAACCAAGTTTGTTCAAATATGCGCAGTATTCTTCTATTTTTAAAATGATGAATATTGAATAAATATTTTTGAGTTTGCAAAGAAAAAGTATACTTTGATTTTATTTGAATGTGTATATGTATATATATATATATATATATATATATAATAGAAAAAAAATTTATTTTGTATTTTTTAATTTAATTTTAAAACTTACATAATTTTTATACAATTTATTCAGCACTCAAGTCATATTAAATTCTACTTTTATCTAATAAATATATAACATATATTTCATTTTTATTAAGGTAAATGTGGACTTTTTGCCAAATAATTTATTGTCATATACAATTAAGAAATCTGGCTGAGTTTCATAAAGAATAAAATAATTTTTTATTCAAGAGGTACCAACAATAATAATTGTTAAAACAAAGTAATATAGTAGATTTAACATTCCAATAAAAAATTTTTCACATAAAATAAAATGCTTCGTAAGCGTATCGATAATTTTCATTAATTGTTTTTAAATTGTATTAAGAATTAAAAATATTTTTGTATATTATTTTGTATTTACGAAACTTGTGTATGAAAATAAAAATAATTAATGCTGAGCTAAATTTTGGCACATTTTTTTGCATAGACATAAATTTTTTCACGTCTTTTAAACATAAATATTTACTATTATTTTTCATGTCTCAATATTTATTAAATAAGTTTCACAAATCAATTCAAAATATTGGCTATTTTGACTCTGGTAAGTTTTGTTTTCGTATTTCAAGTATTATGTATACAAATTATGAACTTACTTTATTTAAATAGTAAACAATAAAAATTTTATTTTCATAATTTTATAAATATTTTTTTTTAAAATAAAATCATTAAATCTCTATTGTCGAAAAATCAGTGAACTGCGGAGTCTCGAAGAAAGTGAAAAAAAAATATTATCGTTCGCAAATCATCGTCCCATTACGTGCATAATTGTATGCGAGACTAAATATTTTCTCTTAAAACAAAGCTTCGAGCCATCCTTCGAAGTTTTTTGGCAAGCGTCCGCAATCCTTTACAAAACGAAATAAAGAAAAAAAAAAAAAAAAAAAAAAAAACCAGTTATCCCAAGCGAACGATATGCAAGCCATAGTAAATTCCGAGTGCGAAGTCGAAAGTGATATATCCACGCCAAGTTTCAAAAGGAACGGCGCGACGTCATTTAGCTTCGACGAACTTTCTTCCCTCTCTCTTTCTCTCTCTTTCTTTCTCTCTCGCATAATACAAAACCACCTTTCTCCTTCCGTCTACTGGTTAAGCGATCGCTCGCGCGCGCGCGCGCGTGTGTGTCGTATGTGCCGTGTGTACGTGCAGACGTAGCGAACGGGCGCTCGCGTGAATTCGTGATAAGTGTGTCAGTGGGCCTCGGCAAGTTGTTATGTCAATCGCGATTCGTAGGCGCGGGGGAAAGACGCGACAGGAGATTCACTTTCGTCCGCTCCTTAGTGAGAGCGAGAGCGCGTTTGCTCTATGACAAACGAGAATGTCTCTTTTCCTTATAGCCTTTAAGAACAAAATATCTGTCGTGGAGACTCGAAGCAACGTTTTTTTCAATATTCTTTAGCCGCTAATTTCTACGACCTTACGCACCTTTGCGTGACTAACATTTTTCGTCTTCTTTTTTTTTTTTTTTTATTTTCTACGTTAAAATCGTTTAAAAATTCTACGTTAAAATTCATATTCAGGCTTTGATTTCCTGATGGCAAAAAAATATTACAGAAATCCAAAGATAATACCATTTGTTGTAATTTATTTGTTTTAAGTAAATGACAAAAGTTTAAATATTTAAGTAATTACTAATTGAAACGTTAAATTCAATCTAATGTTGATGAATTTATGAAAAATTATTTAAATATAAACAATGATTGCGTCAAATTATGTAAGCGCATTCTTTAAAATTTAAATGTAAATGCTTTTTAAATTTTAATGTAAATAATGTTAATTGGACTCGAAGCGATTTCACTTTTTCTTTAACGATTCCCAATAGTTCAGATATTATTGTTATTAAGCGTAGGTTTCTTCGTATAAGATTATAATACCGGAGATAAATTTAATTTTTTTAAAAACTTTAATATTATTAAAAATGTGTTATTAGAAAAGCTGTGTAAATTCAACAAAATTTAATACAAACGAATATAAATTTTTCAAAATTTCCAACTTTATAAACGATTTAATTTTTAAAAGTTCGTATTAAACGAAATTTATAAATCGATTAAAATGCAAACAATTAACATGACTAATTTTAATACGGTTTGTGTAAATTAATTAAAACTAATTGGTATCGATCAGGTATCCTCAACAAGGTATACGTTTGATTTTTTTAGATTAATATAGTTGCGTACTTCAAATCAGTCTTACCATATCCGGTCGCTTACTACTGAAATCGTATAAAGCTTCAGAACATTTACCAAAATTATACGTTTTAAAATATTTTTTTAATAAAAGTAAAATTTTTGGTTAAATATTACGTAAATGTAAAATAAATTATGCAATAATTTTAAAATAGGTAAAAGAAAAGAAATAGAATTATAAGCATAAAATTATTACCAGTTTTATGTTTAAATGATTAAAAATTTTTTTCTAATTACAAAACTCAATTGCTGAAAATTAATTAAAAATAATATATATTTAAGAATTTTATGGAACCTAATTAAAATAGAATATCCCGCATAAGTTTTCGTCAATTCGTTTAACCAGGTAAAAATTAGAAAATCGATTTGCCGGCAGAATTTGTCAAATTTCTCTTTCTTTCATTTACTTTTTTCGTTCAGAAAAAAAAAAAAAGAACAATCAGCTTTTTATCCAAGTTTCGTATCCTTACAACAGTGGTGCCCATTTAGTTCCGTGTATGACGGGCCGAACAATAAAGCGGCGTACGCGATAACCGACTCACGTATAGTAAAGAAAGAAAAAAAAAATGACAACATAGGTTAAAACGTCATAAGCGGACGAACGAGACAGCGACACGAATAGTTACGCGGCGGCCCTATTTAAAAGGCAAAAAAAAAAAAAAAAAAAAAAAAAAAAAAAAAAAAAAAAAAACGAAAGTTTGCGTTCGTCCTCCTCGCGTATGCCAGCGGTGTAGTCGGCCGCCCAGCTGAGCCGAGTTTCACTCGTCGCAGTACTCGAGCGTATTTCTGTATACGTATATACGCATAAGTTGTCATGTAGCGGAGAAGCCGAAATGTTTTTTTTTCTTTTCTTTTTTTTTTCCTTAACTCTGCTTCAACATTTACGTGTAGATATTACGGCTAGCTGTCGGATTTCACCGCATTGCCTTTGAGATTTTTGAGCGAAGGATTGATTTAATCGGGAGATCGTATCGCTTGCTTCGAGTAACAACTTCGGTCGGCTCACCGACGATTCTTCGTTGGTTTTGTTTTACGAGCGAAGGAAAGGGGATAAGATATTGCTTATCTTATAAAGTTAACGTTTTATTTATAAAGATTTTAATTATTTGAAATGTAATAATAACTTTATCGAGCTAATAAGCTTTATAAGCGTATTTTTCTGATTGGATAAGAAATATACATAAGATTTGGCAATGGTTAAAATGCTATACAATATCATAATTAATAATTATTCTATTAATTTTTTCGAATAATATAATAAATTTTTAAAAATAAAAATCAAAGTCTTTGAATATCCGCTCTTAAAAATTCAAAGGGCTCATTCAAAAAATGTAACGCTTATTCATCAGCATTAAAAAAAGTAAAGAAGAAGAAGAAGAAGATAAAAGAGTAAGGAAAAAAAAATCGGTGCAGTAATGTAACAAGAGTGCAAGCATTACACAGTCAATAAGAATCTCGGTAGTAAGTTAGCACGAGAGATAACTCGCGCGTGGTACCGTATAAGCAAACTCGTGCCGTCGTCGACGGCGTCATCGTCGTCATCATCATCGCTTGCTGTCGTCGTCGTCGTCGTCGTCATCGGCAACATCAGGAGAAGCAATAAAAACAGCCTCGATAACCGACGTACACACATGTATATATGTATGTTGCTGAGTTGAAGCATAGCGCATGAACTATGATCTATACGCGCTTTGGCTTTCGAAGTCGCGGCGCTGAAAAAGTGAAACTCGCGGCTCGACTGCGCGTGTAACCTAGAAATGGCTAAGCGGTGCTCAACTCGCCTTCCTCACTATCTCTCGCTTGTTCACTCTCTCGCTCGCTAGCTCTGTGTGTCTCGCTCGAATCGTTACACCACGTAATTGCCACTTTTACTACGCGCGCGTATCCTCTCTTTTCTTCCCTTTCTCTCTCTCTCTCTCTCTCTCTCTCTCTCTCTCTCTCTCTTTGTCTCTCACACTCTCGGTTCTTTTTTCTTTTATTAATTTAGCGCAAGAGCGCTCTTTGACCATTATTTTCCGTGCGCGACGATCACTTCTTTGCACAACGGCGAGATTCGCGCTTGCGCATCTTATGTAATTTACGCAATTTATCTTTTCAATTGAAAACTCCGCGCTTAGCGCCTCGGCTCTTCTTCGTTTTACTTTGCACCCTTGTGTTATGTTTCAGCGCGAGTTTGCGTGAAGGTATGCATAAGTAAAAATAAACACGATGCACCGTCGACTTTTTGTAGGACTGCCGTCACGTTTAAAATTCATACGAAATATTTCAGGTATACAAAATTTTTCGACAGTTGTATGGATATCTGCATCTAAGTCGCGCACGAGCGCGAATATTTTTGTCCTGGAATTTCCTCGTTTTGGTGTAAAGGGAAGTGAATCGTGATTTATACAATTTGTGAAGCAACGGTAGCTATCACGACTTATAAAGACACGCTTTACTTGTAAAACTTTATAAAATAGTGAGTGAATGTACTATGCTAACGAGAACATAGAAACAGATGTAACAGAGATTTCTAAAATGATTTTTCCTATTCATTCAAAGAAATACTTTCAACATTATTAATTTCTTTTTATGTATGCAGATAATAAATTACGTTCATTTAAAATAGAATAAAAAAAATTATCAGTTTCCAAATTTTAATTATTTTATTGTTTTTAATTTTTTGAAAAAAAAAAAAAAAAAAAAAAAAAAATGAAGGTAACTTAAATATTTTAATTATTGTTTAAAGTATAATATAAATATCAAATAAAACTTTGTTTGAAATGAAATTTAGTTACAATATTTACAAACAACACAAATTTTTTTCGATTTTTTCTTCACGAATAAATCTAATGTGAAAATAATATAATTCTTGGACTTAAAATAAAAATAAAATTAGAAATGACGTAATTTAACATTAATCCAACAAACCTTCTAAACTTACTCTCATTATTAATATAATTTTAACAATTTTCTCGTTAACCGACACATCATTACCATTATCAATCAATGTAAAATTTCATCAAAATATTTGATTGGCGCCAGAGCATTAGAGAGAAGCCCCCGGGTCTACTTTCTATAAAATTCGAACGTCCCGGACTTGAACGTCTGCTTTTCACTTTCGAATTTCGTCGACAGATAAATTTTAGCTGCGGGTATATATACGTTTGAAAATATTTTTTCGCCGCGTAGAATAACTCTTGAATCACTTAAAATATCTTATTTCGATCTGATAAAATTATTTAACAACAATGTAAATTAAGATATATGAAAACACTTGAAAAGATAATTTGTATACAAATGCTAATAAATTATATCGTATCAAATCCTCCTTTATAAAATTGTATAAGATACATCAGAAAATTGATAATTATTTCTTTCGAGTAACAATTGTAAAAAGTAATACATTCTATTAAAATTAACTAGCTAAACTAATTGACATAATAAAAATGTTTATCTAATATAGGTATGAATTTTTAATTGTTTGTTGGGAAATGTTCCATCTGCACCAAACATTAGATATGCATATTTGTTTCCAAAATTATGTGACAATTTGATTCGATGCTTCTGATCTAAATATTTTATTTGCATAATTAGTTTTTAGTATAAATTTTATAATAAAATTTTTATCCAAATAAATTGCAAAATTAATTTGAAAATGTAAAATCTTTGCTCTTTTTAATGGCATTGCATTTTAAAATAG
The DNA here is from genome assembly GCA_949987625.1 of Chalcis sispes. NCBI lineage: Eukaryota > Metazoa > Arthropoda > Insecta > Hymenoptera > Chalcididae > Chalcis > Chalcis sispes. The sequence goes on from OX465098.1 coordinate 46,151,261, forward strand.
ACAGTTGTTTTACTTTAATTTATCATTTTAAATTTTTAAAATAAAGTTCTTAACTTAAAAGAGTATCGTTAAAAAAATTCACAATTTGATTTTTCTTCACATTGAGATATCTTCTTTTTATACATTGTAAAAATCACATACTTAGAATCTCGATAGAGTAATTTGTAAGATTGGTTTAACTTTATGTTCATGACAATACAATAAAATATACATCTAAAGATTTAAAATACTGTAACATATAAAACTGTTAAGGTACATCAAATATATTACGTTGCAGTAACGTTTATGACAATAAAATTGAGATGTCCTTTTCAATTATACAGTATATAATAAAAATCAAGTTTTTTTATAGCCTACAAAAACATCATCGTGATTTTATTCTTTATTCAAACTGTTTCCACCGTAAGTACCTTTGTAACTTTTACCAATTTTCTCTGCTTCCACCGAAAGTAAAAAAAAAAATAAAAGAAACTTCACGTACGTTTTCGTACTTCCATAGTACGCAAGTTACAGTCACCGAGAGTTCAGAGTCACAGCGTGGCCAAAAGCGCACGTTTCCGGTTGAGAGCCGCTTGCTGTACTCGGCTAAGTGAGTTCTCGGTGTCTAAATACGAAAGGCGCGCATTAGAAGGGAGATAGAGAGAAAGAGAGAGAGAGAGAGAGAGAGAGAGAGAGAGAGAGAGAGACAGTACGCTAGCGTATACAAATGCATACGTATATATATACACGTACATGGAAAAAAATGAGCGCTGGAAAGACGACCAAAGCTACAGGACGAGAGAAAAAGAGAGAGAGAGAGAGAGAGAGAACAAGAATCGAGATATACTTAGTGAAAGTAGCAACGACGACTATGTACGTGCGCTCCGGGCGATTGCAGCGCCAAGGATCAAGGCCGGCCGCTTATACAACTATACAACAAAACCATCGAGAGTACGTACGTACGCGAGATGTATTCGTTATATATATATATATATATATATATATATACATATATATCTATACACAGCGACGGCGGCGGTCGATCGCTTCTCTCTTTGTATGCCGTAACACCAATTACAATATCTCTTGCTCGTTCGGCTCTCTATGCATGTAATCTGCGCGCATTTTGCATTTGCATACACACACACACACACACACACATTTTATTTATACGTACTTCAAAATGCGGGTGCAATCTCGCGGAAGCTTTTTTTGATTTAAGTCGTCCTCATTTTATACGATTTATTTATTTTACGTTTCTTATTATTTTTCTTATTTTTTTTTGTTCGAACCTATTAAAAATAAGCGTTACAAGTATCTTTTAAATTTATAAATTATTAATTGAAACTAAATTGACAAAAAAATTCAAAAACCTTTTTTTTTAACGATAAGAAACGATTTGAAAAATTATGATTAAAAATATTTCAACATAAATATTGCATTTCATAAATTCTGTTTTATCAATACTCTTGAATTATCAAGTAAAATGTATATTTATTTTGAAAATGTTAATAATTTATTTTGAAATCTTTGTTTTTTTTTTTTTTTTTTTTTTTCTTTGAAAATATTGTATGCAAACGCTAAAACACAAAAATGAAAATTATGAGCAAAATAAGAAGTGTCAGAGGTTGACAATGTATACATAATTTATGAAAAAAAAATTGAGAGAAATTCAAATATTTTATTATTAATATTTTCAATAATGATGTGTAACTACATTCATCAAATTGAACATGTCGTGTCTTGCCGCATTCGGTCAGTATCTACTTACACTACTTTATTTTTCGAAAACTCTGCTTGCAGTAAAACTGTTTTTTTTTGTGCAATAATTGATAATAGACATCTGATTAAAAAAATAAATTCATAATAAAGTGTAAACAATATAATCTAATTTTATTTGTTTGTTTTGTTCGATATGAAATTGATTTAAATCTTAAATAAATAGTAAAGACACGGTTTTGTGAAAATCGAATATTATGTAACAAATGATAGTTACTAAATAAGTAAAAAATAATTTTGATAACTTTATTTATTTTCTGTATAAAATATCATTATATTATTTTATTTATACAATATAAAAATTAAGATTTTTCTTAATAAGATATTTTACATACGTAAGCAAATATTATCACTTACTGTGCATCACTAATAGTGTAATGATATTTTTTCTAATGAACATTTTTATATTTAAATAGTGATTTAAATTTTGTTATTTCCATTAAACTTTACTTGTGTTATTTATCTATTTTTAGTTCTTAAGTATGTTAATAATAAGAAAAAGAAAATAGAAAGCATTCAAGTTTGAATATATTTTTTATAAATTGATAATATTTCAATATTTATTAAATTTTATTTATTTTAAAATTTTTATGATATGAATTTGAAATAAACATCATTTTAAAATAATTATCAATAAATAAACAATTGATAAAAGTGTATTTAATTATTATTTCAACAAATAATTTTGCTTAATATAATTTAATTCAAGTGGTAATATTATATAATATAAAAGATAATATCTACCCAGTTTATCGGTATTCTTAATAGCTATATAATTCTATAAAATTTCAAATGTTTCAATTTTTTTTTTTTTTTCGATGTTTCGTATGAGTTTTAATAAAAATAAATTTTAAATTACGTAAAATATTATAAATAATAAATAATTAGTTGAATAACTTGATAACTTTATCATAATAGATTTAATAGACTTGAATTTTCTTCGAATATCTTAAATTATTATTCGGTAATTGTTGAACCAATCATTTTGATTTTTATTTGATTTTTTTTTTTTTTTTTTTTTATACACGCAGTTTTACTTTTATCTGATGGTAATATTTCAAAATCGTTGTTTTTTTTATTTTGGTTTTTTTTTATTTTGGTATTTTTTACGCTCTACTTTTACGTATAATTTTATACTGTACTTAATATAATTAAAATTAATATTTCATTCAGTCTGAGCAAAATGATCATTTTTAGATATTTTTTTTATCAATTAAATTTAGAATTTTAATGCATTATTTTAAAATTAAATATTTTTTTAAATATAGAAATTTTAACGAACATTCATTTACTCGCATAATATAATTTTTGTACGAATAATGTTTTATGATCTTTCATAATGAAACTTCTACGACATTAAATATTGCACTAAAATTCATTTTATTAAAATAATTTTTAAGATACAATTATATACATTAAAATATTTTTTAAGTTTTAATAAAAAAAAAAAAAAAAAAAAAAAAAAAAAAATGTATATATATATATATATATACATATATATATTCTTTAAAAGTAATGTCATTAGAATATTTTTTATTTTTACATAATATAATTTTATTATATTTCAAGAAAAGCAAAAATCCGTAACAGGTGTGACAAATAAAAAAATAAAGGAGGAAAGCAAGAGGGAATTTGAAACTGACGCCTCTTTCTCTGCTGAGTTCGTTAATTAAGTGGTAAACAGGTCGCAACGGCAGCAATATACAATGCCATGAGTGCCACATGCGTTCGCACGTGTATACCATTTAAAGGTATGCAGTTCTTCAGAATTTTCGAAAGAAAACGACGCGATCTCGACACAAGATATCAAACTTATTCAACGGGTATTCTCGAAGGACCGGTTACTTTGGGCTTGTCTCGTCAACCAGATTTCGCCCCGATCGTGCAAGAACAAAATGTGTCTACGTGACTTGAGATATATCTACTCTTCTCTGTTTTTTCCAGTTTTCTTTTCCACAAATTAAAAAATACAATTATATGTTATACGTTGTTACGATGGAGCAGATTCAAAATGTGGTCAAAATGTGAATTCTTCGAGAAGGGTTGGATTATGTATTATTAGATTATAGTTTCCAGTCGTTTATGTGTGTAAAGAATTTTTGATGATAATAATGAAATTGTTTTTCGTTAATTAAATTATTTTTGCACTCAAGTTTCGTCATCTAACCATTGTTCAAATTCGATAAATTATTTCAATGAAAATTGTAATTAAATTTAAAGAAGTATAAGGGTTGCATTAAAATCAATAACTGTTTAAAATTTAGAACCGAAATAAATGATTTTAACGCATTTTAACGAAATTAGTATAATATGTAATTAAATAATTTAGAGTTTTAAAAGAAACTTATTATGTATTATAAATGAGAAGAGTCAAAGTAAAATATTTTAATATTATAATATTCTATCCTATTATATAATGTAAAAAAAATCCATATACGAGGTGTGTTCAATAAATAAATAGCCGGCTACATATAATCGAGTTTCGATTTTTTTTTTTTTTTTTTTTTTTTTTTTTTTAGTATGTTGGTACACGTGCCCCTAACATATTTATCACGTTGTTAACACGACCATCTCGCATGTTCGTGTTGTTTACAGCGGACCCAAAGAGTAACTGTATTTACACGTGCGTGGCGGTTTTTCGCCATTGGAAAAAAATTAAGCAAAGCTCACACATCGTTGCTGGTTCATAATTTTTTGACTAAAAACAACACCATAATCATGCCTAACCTCCATATTTACCAGATCTAGCACCGTGCGACTTTTTATTTACAAAACTGAAGAGCACCTGCAAAGAGCAGATGTTTTTCACAATTGAACAGATACGAAAAACCGCCTATAAAAAATGCTTCAACGATTGGAAAAAGCGCTGATGCAAGTGTATAATATCTGATGGGTATTAATTTGAAGGGGACAACATAAATATCGATAAATAAATAAATATTTTTTCAAACACATCAAAATTGCATTTATTTATTGAACACACTTCGTATACGTAGTCATTTCGTTAATTATCTATCTTATAAAATACTATAATGGTAATATAAATGCCATTTAAGTAAAGTAACATGCTAATGAATCAACTGTATTAATCGAGATTCTATATATATATATATATGCAAGAAAAAGCAATAAAAATGTTAAAAATACGTTTCTCGTTTATTATTTATTTTTTTTTTTTTCCCATTCATAAAATTTTTATATACAAAACTTTTTATTAATCGTGTCCATTATACTCCACGTGCGCGGCTCACACAAAAATACGGGATTCTCCGAGGTCACGCGAGACCTTGTAACATTTGCCGTCGTAAGTCAAAAGCATCATCCGGTCTCTCGCATCATTTTTAGATTCTCTCACTCTCTCTTCCTCTCGCATTATACACATATACGTTGTTTACTTCAGCGGCGCCCACTTGTGTGATTCGAAAAGACCGGCCAATAATCAAGATAGAGCTACGCGCGTGACCTTACTTCGGCGGCCTTAGGTACGTCGTAGGCTTTTTTTTTTTATTTTTATCTATAACTTGTTTGTCGTTTGGAATTTTGAGGGTCTAAATTTAATAATAGAAAAACTGTTTTAGGACACTTTGATTATGTTTAATTTACGATAACGAATCATCGTTTATAATAATGAAATGCAATGTTTCTTCACGAAAATTATAGTAAGATCAAATTTACCTTTCAAATTTTTAATCAAATCTTTTGCTTATTATTATAGTTCAAGTGTATTTTTGACATTCGGATGTAATTTTTTTAATCGGTATGCATATTAGTGGGTTATCATTTACAGTAATTTATTTTTTAAATAGAAACAATATTTTTAAACAATATATTTGATTAGAAAAATTTTACTATTTAAATAATTTATTTAGAATGCCTTATTTAACATTCTTTATTTAAATTTTATTATAATTAATTTATATGTAAAAAACTTAATTTTTTGAATCACTTGATTTTTTATACAAAATTGCTATTTATAAAGATAATGTTATATCATCAAACGTTTTATAAATCTTTAACAAAATGCAGATTTTCATTTATTTTAAAATTTTATAAATCAATAGATCTTAAAAATGTTAAAAGTTCAAGACGGTTGAGTAACATTCTACGTAATCTTATTATGCTGTTTTAACTTACAAATACTCGTATATACACTCTGACAAAAAAGTATCCGGAAATTCTCATTTAAATTGCCCGCGTTGAGTATTTTTAAGTATTTGAAGTTTCTGTATGTTGGTAGGACTGTCCGTAATTACTATGCCAAACATGAGTGCGGTCTGTCAACTAGTTTGTTTACGACAGCTGTTGAAACCAGTCGACCTCAGTGGTAGTCTGCAAACGTTACAATGGAAAAAAATATTGAACAAAGAGTTTGTCTCAAATTTTGTGTTTTGAACGAAATTTCGTGTGCTGACTCGTTGCGAATGCTGGAAAAGGCTTATGGAGACTCTGTTTTATCGAAAACCCAAGTGTACGAATGGTACAAAGCCTTTAAAAACGGTCAGGAGATCGTCGAAGATTCGCCTCGTTCAGGACGACCGTCGACCTCTTCAACCAACGATAACGTCGAAAAAATCAAGGAAATTGTGCTCGAAAATCGTCATGCCAGTGTTAGAGAGATAACTCGTGATCTCAACATCTCTCGTGAAACCGCTCGTTTGATTTTGGTGAACCAATTGGGCATGCAGCGCGTCGCCGCTCAGCTCGTTCCGTTAGAGCTGAATTTTCTTCAAAAACAGTACCGGATGCAGGTACAGTCTGTCAAGTAAGAGCGTGGTCGTGTTAATTTATAAAAAAATTTATTTGATGAAACTTTCATATTTATATATACATTGTACACATTACAAACAATGATGCAATTCGATCAATAATGTGTCCAGTCACCACCGGCGTCGATAATTGCCTGGCATCTCCGAGGCATGCTTTCTACTAATTTGACGGCGTATTCTAGTGGCAAGGATCTCCAGATCCGACGAATTTCGTAAGACAACTGCTTCAAAGTGTATGTGTGTCTTCCACGAAGCTTCCATTTAATATATGCCCACACATTTTCAATAGAGTTTGCATCGGGCGACTGCGACGGCCAATCCAATGTAACGATGCCAGATTGAGTCTTCCACTGAGTACAGAGCTTGCTGCGGTGTTTAGGATCGTTGTCCTCCTGCAGAATCCAAACTTCATTTTTTGTGATGAACCATCGTTTGGCAGATGGCAGTAAAGCCTTTTTGTAGATTTTTATCATTTTCTCGGCATTTAGGTTGTCAGTAAAGAAGTGCAAAATGCCGAATCCCTGCTTTGAGAAGCAGCCCCAAAGATGCACCTTTATTCCATGTTTTACGGTCCGCTGAACAAGCCTATTGGTGGAAGTTGACCAGGCTCGCGTGAGGACAGAACGTGCCCATATAGAACATTCATCAGTAAAAATGACATTTTCAAAATCTCTATCAATATTCTCATGCGCCCAAGCGAGTCGCTTTGTCACATGTTTTTCAGTCAACAGAGGCTTCTTCATTGTGTTGCGCCATTTCAGATGATGAGTACGAAGATGGGTTCGGATAGTTTCGTAGGATATATCTAAACCTTTTGCTATTAATTTTGCTTGTCCTTGCTGCAGTGTTAAAGCAGGATTCCGCGAAAACAGATTCACTATTTTTTTTTCATCTTTTTTATTCACTTTTCCTATCGAGCCACGTTCTGGTAAATCATCGACATTTTTAGCCACTTTATATCGCTTTATCCACTTCTGTACAAATGCCTTCGACTTTCTCATATATTTAGCAGCCGCTGATTGCGACATTTTGGGACCTTTCGGGTGGATGCAAAGGAACACAGCCTCGTAGCGCGACGCGTACTTAGCACTCATGGCGTTTAACGTGATTCTCTTTCAAAAGATCAACGGCAACTGAATTTTTGTTGACAATGCATCAAGGACAAAGCTTTTCTCTATCGGCTCGCGAAAGAATTAGAGCAAAATCTTTCATTACCTGTCAGTGAAGTCGACCACGCTCTTACTTGACAGACTATAGCTGCAGACATGCTGGATCGTGCGAATTCTGATCCCACGTTCATGGGACGGATCATAACTGGTGACGAGACATAGGTCTATGAATACGACACACAAACGAGCCAACAATCATCGGAATGGGTGGGAAAAGATGAGCCGAAACCGAAAAAACCTCGCAAAAGTCGTTCGAAAATCAAGAAGATGCTTATTGTTTTCTTCGATATTAGTGGTGTGGTTCATCATGAATTCGTTCCGCAAGGTCAAACGGTCAATAAGGACTTCTATTTAACTGTTTTAAGACGTTTGCGTGAAAATATTCGCCGTAAACGGCCGGATTTGTGGCAAAACAATTCGTGGATTTTGCATGACAATAACGCACCATCTCATCGAGCCACGATTATTAACGATTTTAAGACCAAACACTCGATAAATACCATCGACCAGCCACCTTATTCGCCTGATCTAGCTCCGTGTGACTTTTTTCTTTTCTCCAGACTGAAATTACCGCTCCGGGGAACCAGATTTGACTCCATAGACGCCATAAAAGAAAATTCGCAGAAGGAGCTGAAGGCCATCCCTGAAAGCGCCTATAAAAAATGTTTCCATGATTGGAAAAAACGTTGGCACATGTGTATCGCTTCAAATGGAGCATATTTTGAAGGAGATTCAATAAATATTGAAGAAGTTTAATATTTTTGCGTTTTATTTCAAATTTCCGGATACTTTTTTGTCAGAGTGCATACTCGTATATAGTGCTTTTATATATATAATCATCTGTTTATTTTTTTTAAACAGACTTTCTTTCTTTAAAATTCGTTCATTTGTCTGATGATTTTTTAAATTTTATTCCGAAAAATTTATAATGAAATAAGTACTCCGAAGTTAGTCAATTAATTTTACTTATTATTGATATAAATTTATATAAATAGATTTATATTAAAATTATTTTAACTCAATTCTTAGTGAATATTTTGATAATCATTTAAAAAATGTACGACGCTGAATTTAAATCCAAACAATAGAGATAAAAGAAACGTTTATTTACAAATGCTATTCAAAAATAATAATAATTATAGCTATAGAAAATACAAGAGCTGTTAAAAAATAAGAATTTTAAAATAAGTTAAACACTGATCTTTTTTCATAATTTCTTATAAAATTAAATAAAAAAAATGTTATTTTTAAATAACGTTTGGTGTGTTTTTGAGCTTTACCAATTTAAATTTATCCGCAACCTCGCTTCAAGTTTTAAATTTCATAATCCAAATGATTAATTTTCAGGTTGACAGATTTTGACGTATTAAAAATAAATGACCGTTTAAAAAAGTGAAACATTATGAATAATCATTACTTATCGCTATAATGCTTTGTGAGGATTAATGGTTAATAATAGATTTTCTTTAAGTTCACATAAACATTATTTGAGGAGTATAGAAACGAAGATACGTAGTATCCACCTGCAATTTAGTCATTTTTACAAAAAATAATATATCAAAGATACATTTTTACCATTCAATTTTTATGTTTTGTTATTCAATCAATTATTATTTAATAAAGATATAAACCGATAAAATTCATATAAACGTTTAGGGATAACGATAAGAAATTTGAAGATTGCCATCTTTGTTACATGGAGATAGTCGTCTTTGTTTCTATACTCTTAGCTTAGAAAATTTTTTTTTTTTTTTTGTTTATATTTCAACAGTACTTTATAGTCTATCAGATAAATACATTTGGCAATTTTCTTAATTAATCTATTTTAAAGAAATAATTTTTCTTTTTGTGTACAACTTTTATACTAATTATAAATAACAACGATATTATGTAAAAGTTAGAATATTTACTTTTTATCTTATGATAAGATAAAAATTTTCTGATACTTTTCATACTTTAATAAATACATAAAAATAAAATCTGCAAGTACAGTATTTAATATGAAGTAAATAAACTTGCGTTCAACTTTTAATTATCAGTACTTTAATAATAAATTATTAAAATATTGAGCTTAATTGTATAACATAAATGAATCGGAACACCGTCTCACGTCCGCACAGTCATCGCCGACTCCGCATCATCAAAATTACACGAATAAAGTACAATACGCGCAAACCTCTTTGTTACATTCATGAAAAACCGCAAGCTCACCGCTATAACGATTCCCTCTCCTGAGGTATAAAAATTTCGCTCGGCGTATATAATTTTCAACGTAATTTTACCATCGCTTCGAAGAATTTTCATAGCGGAGGAAAGAGCGTACGTAGACCAGCCGCTTACCGACACCTCCGCGATATTTAACGCGCGGCAAGTTTTGCGGAACCCAAGACCACGCCCCGTTTCGCTTTACCCACGCGCTTTTTCCTACCCGACCAAATGTACGCGTGTACATGTGCATACGCGCAGGAGCGATCGATCGATCACCGCTACGCAATACAAGAGGGTGCATTGTCGGGATATATCGACGTGTTGTTCGCGCGTTCGTTTAGATCCTGTTGTACACGCGGAGAGAATGAAAAATTATATTCGATTTGTGTCGCGTTGCGATGCATCGATTGCTTATTCTTGTAATTTTTAAGATACAGTCTTAAACGTAAATGTTAAACGTTCGATTATTCTCATTTTTGATGCCCGAAATTTTTTATCAAAGGATTTGGAAAAGAAATAATTTTAATGGTATATTAAATACGATTATAAAAAATTATATTGTTAAAATAAAAAAAAATTTTAGATCCTATAAATGATATATCTAATTTATAGTTAATGAAAACTTTTCTAAATTTATTTCTTAATGTAATCATACCACTAAAAATACACCGATTGCATCATATTTTTCCGAAACGGTAAAATGTAAATAAACATATTATAATACAACATAGCAGTCGACATGTAAAACACTCACCTGAAATTTTTTTTTACCTACGATGAGAAACACTGTCAATAGTAGGTATTAGGTCTTAAATATACATAGTCCCCGCGGATTTCCAATTAATTATTCAAGTGTGACAAACGCGTGATTCTAAATTTAAAACAAATCTAAAAGTAAAAAAAATTTAGCGGGTAAAATTTATTTATAATCTTTCTTTTTTTTTTTTAGAAAAGTCTATACTGTATTAAAAGCATATTCTTTTCATTTATAAACATTTTGCATATTCTCATGTATCCATAATATTATTATTAAAGAAAATTGTTTAATTTAAGATTTTGATTTTTACTTTTTATATGGATGACGAAACCTACGATGACTTAATGATATATTTTCATTGGTATAATATATTATTGATGAAAAATAACTTTAATAATTATATATTTTTATAATAATCATATTAATATTTAATAATAATTAGGTTGAAAGTTGTTATACAAAACGATGAATGTTTAAAAGATTTTTTTTTATAGATTATAATTTAAAAAAAGTATGTATCATTTAAACAAAGCTATAATGTAATACAATTCATAATTTATTTTAATAAATAAATTAACATTGTAAAAACATGTAATATTGCATTATTTTTTTTTTTTTGAATATCAAAAAATTCGCTCTCTTGCGTTACGCGCAAATTTTCAGGAGTGTACACTTGTATATTTGAAAATTAATAATTCAAGATAAATTGTGATCCAAGAACTTATTTTTCAATACTTTCATAAGTTATGTATGTTTCAATAGAATCAGTTTTATTTTTTAATTGTATTTCAACATATATCAAATGGATTTGTAAAAGCAGTTGGCTTTCAATCACTGTGGCTTCCAAATATTATAAAATGATTATTTTGAATTAAAAATCATCGATAAATTTAAATTATCATTTGAAACGTGTACTATCTGGCTTTTTATATTAATGACAAAAAAGTCGAATAACAAACTACACACGAGAACGAAATAAATAAAAATAGCAGGCTTTGATCGTTTCTGAGTTTTGATTTTACGGATCAGAATGTGAGCTTACTAAAAAAAAAATTATTCTCTTATCAAACGAAAAACGGGAATCACATCGCGATATCGGTATACACAACAACCTTACGCAAACAAAAGCGTCTCTCGAATAAAGAGCACCGTCATGGCTATTTTTCATCGTCGCCGCTCGGCTTCTTCATCATCCCTCTCTCGCAATCTTCGTTATCTGCCGGAGTAGGCGCTTACGTAAATTGCGACTCTTGACGTCACGTGTATGTACACATGTTTACACTCGCGCGGTGAGCAAGGCCGTGGTGGGCTCGTCCTACCCGCTGGCCAATCGGCGTGAACTCTGGCTTGCGTTGGTCCATGCTGGCGCCGCGAGCGTGTAAATACGTCGCGCGTGCTTTATATACTGTATAAATATATATATATATATATATATATATATATATCTACACAAACGTATTGCGGCATCCTTGGCCCGTAAGTATTTATCTCTCCTCCCTTCCCCCCCTCTCTCTCTCCCTCTCTCTATCTCTCTGTCTTTCGCTCAAGACTTTCGACCCCAAATGTACGTAAGAACTTGCGCAAGCTATTTGATTCCCCGAGCTTTTAATGTTGAACCAGTGATATCCCCCGCGGATTCTCGCTATGCAGTAAGTCGCTTTGAGCAACGCAAGGTTAACGACTGACAAAGATCATGAACAATCGAGCATTGTAATTTTTCGAGAATCACGAGTTGTGCCACTTCTTTTTTGCGGTGTTATTGCCGAAAACCGTTTTTTATATCGGATATAAACGGCTTCGTTGCTGCGTATACTTTATTACAGGTTTGTTGCAGTTTCATATTTTTATTATTTTGTTATTTTTTAATGTTCATTGTTCACCGATAGCAAAGTCCATTGATCTTTTAAAAAGTGTATGCAGTTCATGGAAATAATTTCTTAGAAAAACAATTAATCTTTGCAATTTTTATGTTACCAATGTTGACGGTTTTTTAAATTACGTACTTTAATTGCTCAGCAATGTTATTATAGCGATTACTTATAATATAGATAGATGAATACAGTATGAATTTTAATCAAAACTTGCTAATAAACTTTACATTAAATAATATTTTAATAATTTTATTAATAGAATTAAAAATAAGATTTGAAAAATTAATAAAGTAATAATAAATTGTAATAGTAAGAATTTATTGCTGACACAATAAGAAACAAGTGACATCTATCAAAAATTAAAAATTAAAATATTTATGAAATAAAATTTTCATTAATTTTTTTGTATAAATTATATAATTGCACGTAACACTTTCAACGCCACAAGAATCATACCAAGAAGTTTTTCATATAATTAAACACTTTCTAATTTTCTTTAAATTTTAATTTTTTCTTTCTACTTTGAATTGCATGTTGTAATAGTTTATAGTTATTGTTATAATGCATAAATGTAACATTTTTTTTTTTTTTTTTTAAATCATTGTTAAAACCAATGCAACAAAAATGTTCGATAATAAGACAATACTGTAACTATTTGATAATATGAGTCATGTAAAATATAAAAAATTTCGTAAGTTTGCATAAATGTTACTCCCTTTCATTATTGGTACATATACGATAATATTTTCGTACAATATAAATAAAATTTAAAAATCTTCGATAATATAATGTATTTTGAAATTTTATAATCGAAGCGCGAGGCGTATAAATTGAATCTCTTGTTGATACAAAACATGAACTTTGTTCTGAAAAATCTTTTAACTATATATATTGTATAATAACAATGGCGAGTCATCGTGAATAGATACGTTGTCAGTACGTTATTGAGTAAAATTCAGCGGTTTTATCTGCAAAGAAATTTTATTTTTTGAAGTTTTACTTTATCTTTCGTTAGCTATAAAGTTTACGATTTCCAAAGACGATACAGCTCTATACTTGCGGAGCGTGCGTAAGTTGATCGACGTTCTGTCCTTAGGTTGGTAAATATGAAAACTACGGTCTATTTGTCCGAAAATTGTTAAATAAATCTTTTCGTCGTAAAATAAACAAGTTGTAAAATAAGACAGTTTAAAAGACTCGACAATTTTTTTCGTTTATTGAACATGCGAAAGTCGTAAAATATGTCAGCAGCAGAATTAAAATTTCTCCGCTTAATTAAAATTGAGAGTAATTTATCAGTTCTTAAAATTTTCTTGGTGAGCCAGGACGTAAATTTGAAAACAATACGACAGACTCATTTTGACGTTGACATTTTTTAAAATATTGAAATACTCTACTTTTGGTCGAATTTGTTACTATAGAAAACCTTTTGACGATATATAACAATGTTACATGAAAAATGTTATGTTTGTCTTATGTTTGTACATAAGACAAACTTGAATAAATATCTAATAAAAAAATAGTTTTAAGTGCATCGAAAAAAAATTTTAAAATGCTATTATTAATATAAAAAAGCTCTAGGATATGGATGCGTGTTATAAAATCTGTGACTGATTATAAGAATATACCAGTATCACCACTTTTACATACCGCCACTTTTTATAACATGATTGTTCACAATTATTACAAAATAAAAACGTATTTATTCATCGATAAAATATCATAATAAGACTAAATAGATATAACTTATAATTTTACAATAATTTTTCAACAAATGGAAATAAAAATCGACAAGTTTTATTCATTATACATAAACTACATTATTTTTTAATATTTTCTAGATATTTCTTGAAGCAATAGAAATTAAGAGGTGGAACAAAGTGGCACCGATGACGTCATTCTGTAGAAATGGGAGTGTGTGCTGGAGGTAGGGAAGGGCTTAATCTACAATAACAAAAGAAAGGTATAAGTTTTTATATGAATAAAACTATATTTATTCCATTTAATTTTTTCGAGTACTTTTTTGTATAGAAAATATTTTTCAATATAAATTTTTATAATTCTCATTATAAAATATTGTAAAAATTTTATTTTTACAAAGAAAAAAAAAAAACTTTTTTAAAAATTATTGAAAAATTTATGAAAAGCATTGTAAATAATAATGATTATCATAATTATTGTTACAACTTCTCTCTTTTTGCGCGTCTGAACTTTAATCCTAATCATACAAATACTATATATCATATTAATAATATAATTCTGAAATAGGAGAATTAATAATTACTTCTTTTAATCTCGCAAGCGTGACAGTAACTGATTAATACACGATCGCAAGACTGTAGGTCAGTGACGGAGATTGCAAAAAAGGTTGATCGTCGTTACCTCTAAAATGGCAACTTCGAGTTCTACTCATTACGTATTCTTTTGCTTTTACTATTGTGCATTTGATAATTCCGAATAGCTTGAATTACTTTCTCTTTAAATAACAAAAGTCAAGGACGGTATTAATAAAATTTGATTTCGTTATTTTTGTATAATTGCACACTGTGTACATGTTTTAGAAAAAATAATAATTTTTTTTTTTTTTTTTTCTTTTTGAAGATTGTCTATTTGACAATAATTTGCAATAATTAACAAATACGAGGAATAATGACGAAAACTTTATTACAATAATTACTGTTACAAACAATTTTGAACTACACTATTTTCGTGCAATTGTATCGCTCAATGTGTAACAGTTGTCGACAACTTTTATGATGCGGCTCTTTGAAAAATTTCTGTTACTGCATATTATTATAAATAATCGAAAATACATATTTGAATCTGTTCAAAATATATATAAAACTAGTTAACAATTACAAACAAAGTTAATTTATAAAATTTTATGTATTACTTATTGTAGTTAATAAATGTTTTTGAAAACGTTTATAATTTATATGACTAAATTATATTATTTTAATTGATTTTTATAATTTCCCGTTGAATTTTTGTATCGATTATAAAATTTCTCAAGTATTTCTATAAATATTCTCAAGTATCAAATATTGTTAAAATATATACACTTTTATACATTTAAAATATATTGAACTAATTAATTTATCTTATAAATTTAAATCATAAGTGGATTTTTATAAAATAAAATATATGTATATGTTTTAATAAAATTAGAAAATTTGTAGTTCTTAACTATAAATAAATATCATAATTTAATTACGTAATTGAAATTTGTTAATCAGATGTATCAAAAAATTTAAGTAAAACGATCGGTTAATCAAAGTTAAACACAAGTTCGTTAAATTTTCAAGCGAAATCAAATTGTCTGCAAATGTCAAAGGCACGATTATTCGATTCAACATACCAAAATTCAAACCTCGTGTCAACGTGTTCATAATTCGAAGAAACATCTTTATCGATCATAAGCGTGAAGAGTAACGTTAATGTAAAGAGAAAAGAATTCCAAGCTACAAGTAGGTTACCTTTCTTCTATATTCCCCAGGTGATGCGATACCGCGCGATAGATCAAAAACCTTAGATAAGGATTCTCTCTGACCGATAGATATCCCCCGAATTACATTGTAAACAGTTTAAGCACTGCGAGAATTTATATACCACGCCCCTGTTGATTATTTGACTCAGTGCAATCACCGTATCACTTTTTGCAAATAATACTTCTTTTTTTCTTTTATTGTCTCTCTCTCTCTCTCTCTCTCTTTCACACATACTCTCACACACTCTCTTTTTCTTCATCTTGTGCAAATGATTGGTTCGATTTTTTATTAAATTTACACATAAAAATATACGCTACTGATTTATATTATGTAAATTTTATATATTTATCTAATTTATTTTAATATAATATATTTTTTTTTTTTTTTCATTTAATATTTGTTGCTACAATAAAATTTTGAAATGAATCTAAAATCTTGATTCTAATGCATTTGTCTAATAGCAAAATAGTTTAATTTAACGACTATTTATTGTAAAGCGTTTTATTTTAATTAACGTCAATTTAATAAATGAATCGTGTGCAATTTACGAGAATTCAATCAAGATAATTATTTTAAAGACTTTGTCTTCTTAAATATTAAATAATTTTTATCAAGACGTAAATTTTAATGTTTTTTATTATTTTAAATAGATAATTTCTGTATCACCTTTGATGTAAATTTTAATAAACTCAATATTTAGTGCTTATGTTAATTCATTAACTTTAAAGAAAAATATTTCTTCTAAAAAACAATTTTGACTAAAAAAAAAATTTTTTTAGGTTTTGAATTTAAATCTATATAAAATATTAATTAATGCTATTCTATTCATTACTTTATTTTTGTATAGATTACTTTTTATTGTTACATTAAAATTGTTTTAAAATCATTTTTTAATATTCGAATATTATTAACAAGTACATACAATCGCGTTGTATATTAGAACACTCGTAAAAGCTTATAAAATATAATCATTTCAATACTTTCTGACAATTATTGGATGATTCCTTATAGTATTAATATTTCACATAAAAAATTTGTCGATTTATATAAAATCATATAATTTTTTTTTAAAGTAAATAGAATCCGATATTTAAGTGTTTATAAAAAGACAATATAGTAATAAATTATTTGTATCGCGATCAAAATAACTATTCAATTATCTTTGATCTACAGCCATTTTATAGTAAAAAGCGCACAAACAAAAACTCGAAGACAAAGAATGCCGCTGAAAGTCGCGAAGGTAAGTCAAGCAGGTATTCGGTATCCAAAAAAGAGAAAAAAAGGGATAGAAGATGTGGACGTGAAGTGAATGAAAAAAAAAAAAAAAAAGAGAGAAGAAAAAAAAACAAGCATACCAGGAAATAAGAGACGAAGAGGCAAGGAGAGGCGAACTAGCCCTCTCGCAGGGTCTAGTTTTATTAGCTTTCTGGTTGCTCCGGGACAGGGCGACGACCTTTACATCGGCGTCTTGTACGTGTTTTAGGCCATCGGTCTCTCGGACCACAGGAACAAAAGATCTAGGAAAGGGATACCTTTCGTAGAGATGCCAAAGACTACCTGCCACCCGAGGCGATGGCGGCATTGCCCTTTATCGTGGGATGACTCGACCGGCTCTCATCCTCTCTCTCTCTCTCTCTCTCTCTCTCTCACGCTTCTCGTTCTCCTTCTTCTAGCCGTCTCTCGCTTTTCTCTATCTCTATCTATCTCTCTCTCACTCTCCTTCTTCTTCTTCTTCTTGTTATAGGCTTTTTGCCTTCCATATTTTCGTGTGGGGGGTCAAGGGCCGAAGAATTCGTTGACCTATCTTTCTCGTTACTGATAAGATATGCGCTAGATTGCACATTTTTATGAAGTGTACGAGTAATGCGTGAATTTATATATATATATATATATATGTAGATTTTCAAGATAATTTTGATGATATCACAAATTAATGCGAAAGTTTTTAAAATTATATTGAAATAATTAAACGATAATAAATAATATACAATTTTAATGATATTAGTGTTAATAAAAGATATATGTTGCTAAAGTAATATTTATTACATTTAAAATTTCTTTTTCTAAACAATGTAATAAAGTTTGAAAAAAATAACTATATAATGAAAGTTTGTTATTTAAAAATATTACAGATATAAGATCTTAATTAATTCTGCAATATTTATTTTGCGTTCAATCGTATATTTAACAATATTCTATTGTCAAACAAAAAATTTTTTCTTTTCGAAAAACAATTTGAATTTATCATTATCAATAAGCTTTATCTAATTATCAATAATTTCAATATTAGCAAAGCAATAATTATCAAGCACTCCTCTATTTTTCAAGTAAACACTTATAAACAAATGTGGAAAAAAAATAATCTATAAACCTCATCCGTGAAACAAACACTCAATCTCGCATCAAACAAACACGAATACACATATCGCTTAAAAACGTATACACCAGCACGGAAGAGCGCGTAAAGAGTCATTGCCTCCAAGAGAGTGTATGTTATATCATCGCGAACGAGTTCAAAGACTTAAAAGAAGAAGAAGAAAAAAAGTAAGAGAAAAAAAAAAAGAATAGCGACGTGTCGCGCAAAGAGCGCAACAAACGAAATTTCGTAGAAGAGTCAATGCATTCCGAAAAATGCATCTAATACGGAATAATTGAGTCTCGTAGCTCCGACGCTGCGCATCGAACAAAAAAGTGCGACTAAGCACTCTAGGGTCGTTGGCCCCCCGAGCTCGGAAGGAAGAAGAAGAGCAGCTCGGCTTTCTGTCTACAGTCCCCGCGTGCGGATCCGAAAAAGTAAACGACGAGGAGAAAAGAACACTGAAGAAAAAGAGGGAGAGAGAGAGAGAGAGAGAAAGAGAAAAAATACGTTAAAACGCAAGGCTTTCGTAGATCGGAGGGAGCCACCTTCTCACCTGCACTAAATTCCTAGCTGTCCGAGCTGCGTCGGGTCGTTGACCCTGTGTTATTCTACGAGCAAGCGCACGCCCACTCTGAAACAGTGCATACATAAATTTATGAGTATATGAATGCACTTGGATTCTTCTTTTGTCAACGTCATTGCTAATAATGCAACTTTTCAATTTAATTCTCTCTCTCTTTTTTTTTTTTTTTTTTCCTTACGTATATTATTAAAACTCACTTTATCGGTATTTTTATTAATCAACGTTTAAATATTAAATCGCGTTATGCTATTTAAAGTTATTTTCAAATCATTATGTAAATATTATCGCTTTTAAAAATAATTAGTTTAACTATGTTTTGTTTTTGGTAATGAGATAATTATGAAAAATTTTATTTTATTCCTGTCAGTTTTATAGCTAACTTAATGAGGATTGTAATGTTTTTCCTTTTTTTATCGTTTAATTGTTTAAATACCTCTTTTTAATATTATAAATAACATAATATCATCGAAATGCATTGTAAGTAGTGAAGAATAAAAATCTACATGAAAAAAATAATTAAATCAAATTGAAAGAATTTAAATTCCTTCCTTGTAATTGAGTTTTCAAATAGTTATCTTAATAATTTATAACAATATCATTCAAACATTTTAGACTTAATATTTTCAAATAAAAAAAAGAAAACTATTAAAATTACTAATAAAATTCAATATCTTAAAAACGTGAACACTATTACTTTAAATTTAATAATTAATCTTCTATTTAATGAAAATTATATAAAATTATATTCTAAATTAGTCACGACTCATAAATCTATATTATAAAATAAATTAAATATAAAGAATTTAATTTATAATTTTAATAAAATGTGTGCAAATAAATATTATAATTTAGAAATATAAATGATCATATTGTTTTTTAGATTTTCGAATTTAGTATTTTTATGTAACTTATGCATACTAATCATTGCTTAAAGTAATTATAAAGAATGGATTTTTCTTAATCGCTGGAACCATATTATATAATGCTTCAACAAAATTATGTAATTGAGATAATGGGATGCTTTCTAATAACCGATTTTTTATTACATTTTTTCCAACTACTTATTATAAAAGAATTTTTTTATGTTTTAAATTATAGCAACATTATGATTATATATATATATATATATATATATATATATATATATACTTTTTTTTCAATTCATAATAATTGTTTAGTAAAATAATAAATCAAATAGATATTTTTATGTACTATAATTAATTAAAGATACATTAATTGAAAAAGTATTTTAACAACTATTAATTTTAATAAATATAAGAATATTACTGCGATCCTCAAAGATTTAAATAAAATAATTATTTGATTGACGAATCGACTATGAATTAAAAATAATTAAAAAAGTAAAAAATATATCAAATTTCAAGTATCATAGTAGCTAAAAATAAAAAAAAAATAATTAAAATGAAAAAATAAAAAAATTTTATTATTAATCTCAAAATTAAACGTATCTTGCACAACCTTTAAAAAGTCTTCATGTGTGCGAGTCAAGTGCGAGAGAGGGTCAAGGGACTCGATACACCAGCGAAACAACAGGTAATAGATTGAAAAAAAAAAAAAAAATGTAATGGAGAGGAGGGAGATGCGGGAAGAAACAAGAAAATATAGGACGAGTTTGGGCTCTTGAGATGCGCGCATCGACTCAAACGCACCGACGACGAACATACTATAGCTGTGATGCGCGCGCGCGCGCGTGCGCTCAGGGTGAGTGTCCTTGGTTCGCCGAATGAGAACACGTGAACGGAGCACGTGGCGTCAAACCAATGAAATGTCTTTTTTCTTCCCTTTATTGTTATTCCGAGAAATTGTTTTTTCTTTTTGCTTCAAAAAAAGAGAGAACTTTTTTTTGGTGTAAAAAAGTGAAAGAGAGAAAGAGAGCAAATAAGAAGGAAACAATAAAAAATACTGGGAATCCAGTTGTTTTGCAGAAGCAATGTGCAATGTTGTATAAAATGGTGCAATTCCATTTTATTAAATTAAACCTTCTACAAATAGCGTTTTTCATTAAATTTTGTTCATTAATACAATTTGTGTATTTATTTGAGTTGCGATTTTTTAGTCATGTGAAATTTCTGAAAACTTATTTATTCTTCACAATTTTTTTCATACAAAAAGCTATTATATTATTATTATATTTTTCAAAAGATTATTATTAAGCTAATTGTTTGAATAATTTATTGCTTAAACAATTATAGGATTTATTGTTTATTGTAGATTATCACCATCATGATCAAATTATCTTAGTTAAATATTTACGTTATCGATAAGAATACCGATTTTCTTAAAGGACTTGTATAAATAATTTTTTTTTAATAAACAATGTTACGATTAAAATTTTTTTACATAATAATTGTCTTATTATTAAACAAAATACAGGAATATATATTGCATATAAAAGTATTCTCAAATATACTCAAAGTATCTAAATTTCTTTCATTCATTTTATACGCTTTTATGAAAATTTATACATGTATATATAAATTTTACAATAAAATTTATGACAACAATTTACTTTATAAGTTAAATATATATATATATATATATATATATATATATATATATATATATATAAATTTACACTATATAATTTTACAAGCACTATTGTTTAAAAAGCTGAAAAAATTGCCATTTCGACACTATACGACGCGACGCGATTTATACACATGGGAAAAAAAATGCAAAATTACATTTATTCGCGTCGGCGTAATTCTCGTATTACAACTTTTACACGGAAACTCAAGAAACTCAAGGAAAAGAGCATAAAGAATCTTCTGTTCATCTGATGTCACAGTCATATAGTTCATTGCATAATTGACAACAATGGCTAGTGAAGGTCGAGCTATTTGCGTTCGACGGAAATCCCACACAAGAAAGTTAATGTTATCGTCCAATTATCGTTTACAGTTTTGTACTGCTTGCGTGAAAATTAATTTAAATTTATGCATTGTACACTTTTGTAATATATTGTGACTTTTTTAAAATTATTCATCAAAATATAATAAATTATTTATTTTATATATATTATTTTTAATCTTATAATCAAATTATTTAAAAACAATAAACTTTATTTAAATTAATTTTAAACTTGTATCACTTGCAAGATATTCTTAAAATTTGAAATTATTTGAAAAATACTATAAATGAAACAATTAATCTAATACATTTAACACCATTGCCTCTATAAAAAATATGTAACTATAATTTACTAGATTCATTGTAGTGATCATATTTAAAAAAATGAAAATTCATCCTAGAAATAGTACTTTTCCTTTATATGCATATTAAAATAATACCAAATACATTATTGAATTGGGCAAATTTGCTTTAAAGCATAAAAAAAAGTTTGTAAAATTTTTAGTTTTATCTTTGATGCTTTATTATTCTTATTAAAAACTTTATATAGAGTAATATTATTTCTTAATTGAGTAATAATTATTTAACGATTTCTTAAGACTATTAATTATATTTAATTTTTAACAATTTTCTTATTGATTTTTTTAAGTCTTTTAAAAAGATTTCATCTTTAATATTTAATAATATAATAGCCTATGTATAGTAATTGACCATCGCGTGATTTTAAGATTTCGTGTGCGTTCGCGTTATACCTACATTCTATATGTTGTAGCATCCATTGACACTGGTTTCACTCCATAAAGAAGTAAAAATGTAAGTCTTGCACGAAAATGAAGCTCTGGAAATAACATTTTTCGTATTCAATGTAACGTTTACAATCCAAAAATAGAAACAAATCGACATCGTACCCGATTGTAATGAAATCATAACAAAATACCTTATGTACTGAATGAAAAAGTGAAATCTTTCCCGACATACTCGCTCTACGCATCTAATGACACGTGCGTATCATGACTTTTCTCGATCTTATCTCTCTTCACGTATGTATGCGTATTCTTACATTCATACGGGCTGCATCATCGAAGAAAGACCGTACGTACACAAAGAGAAATTTTCTCGATCCTAGATTATCCAAACATTCGTATATAAGCATAGACACCGTTATAAGATTTGAAGCTCCTGACGTACACGAAGGATTATACAAGGTAGACCTGTTTGCGTTTGATATTCTCCTTCTTTTCTCCATCTCTCTCTCTCTCTCTCTCTCTCTCTTCAACTCGCATGCACCAAATACCGTTATTCACGTCACTTGGAAGTGTCAATAAAAAAGATTAAATTACAAAAAGAGATGGTAGGGAAAAATAAGGAGAGAGAACACACTGTCGAATAACAGCTGAAAGGTGTTTAAAAGCTTCGAGTCGATATCGATAGCTTGAGAAAAATAAGTTTATCTACTTATGGGCCTACCATTTTAAAAGAAGTAATTAACTTTAGGCTTTTAAATTTTTCGATCTTTGAATCGTACTATTTTTATTTTTGTGAAAGGCTTTCATGATTAATTTTATGATTAATTAATGATTAATTTGTATTTATTATAAAATTTTTAACGTTACTTAAATTAATGTAACTTAAATATTCTTTAAAATTGATGATTTGATGTGAAATTTAATCGAGAAATTTATTAAACAAAATAGGACATTATCAGAGTTGTAGAATACCGATTTTCTTAAAAATGTTTTCTTTCGTTAACCAATGCAAAATTTCAGTTTTAGATTCCATTACTATATAGATACATTTTATATTGAAGGTTACAATAACTGCATTTTAAACAAACGAATAAATTTTTTTCTTTATTTTAAGAAAAACTTTAAAAACAATTCCATCATAAGAAAGCTTGTTTTGAATAAAAATATTTATAAGAAAAATATATATTTAATAACATCAAAATTATACCTAATATCTATATTTAATAATTATTTTCAACATAAATGTAGTTTTTAATATAAAATAGAAATTAATCTTAAAGAAAAAGTTAAATTTTCTTAGCAAGATCAACATATTATCATAAAATAATAAATCGATGAGTTATACATAATTACAGAAAATATAAGTTGAAAATTTATGTATGTATTTTTCTCTCATAAAAAATGTTTAAATGATAATTAAAAAAATCTATTATTATAATCAGTATATACTACTTAATTACAGATTAATATTAATATTTATATCTGTAAAATGTGATTCTTACTATTTACATAATATATCGATGCAATGCTTATGAATATTCTTCAATCTTACAAATTTTTTACGTTAATACATACATATATACATAGAATAAATAACGAATATAGGTTAATAATAAAGAATTTAAATTTATTATAATATTCGATTAATTATAAATAATTTTTTTTTTACCTTATTTTATTTTCATTTGAAACTATGTAGATGAAGAAAATAACGAATAACCATATAGATTGAATAGCATAAATTATCAGTTATCTCGGTTTAAAAAAGAAAAAAAAAAATAATAAGAATGAAAATCCCAATTATCGATAGAATTATACAGTTAAACTACGATTAATATCGACGAGCCTGTCAGAATGATTAGCCGTTTATTTTTAACGCGCTTGGAATGCATACTGTTAAAAAAGAAAAATCAGAAACATAAAAAGAGAAGGAATGAGCGAGCAAGCAAAAGAGAGAGAGAGAGAGAGACTTTCGTGCGAATTGCTAAGTAGCGTGTGTTTTTGTGCGAGTGCGAACGAAAAAAAAAAAGAGAGAGAGACAGAGAGAGAGAGAGAGAGAGAGAGAGAGAAGGAAAAAAAGCAGTGAACAAGAAAATCAACATTAACATGCACGTCGCGGCGAAGTGAGAGGAAAGTTGCTTCGCCAAAAGCCGAATAGCCTCGCACGCGTTCCGTATGGATTCGATGATCTAGCCGAGAGAGCTAAGCGGCCTCTCTTACATAATCACGGGACGCGCGCGTACGTATACGTACTTGTACCGTACACACATAGGGAGCAATGCATAAATAAACTTTTGTCGGCTCTCGAGGTGCTCGCCGAGGTGACTCTTGAAAAAGGGAAAGCGACTACCAGAATATTTGTTCGACTAATTTACTCGTTCCTTTACTAGCGCGCGGCTTAGTCCTCCGATATAATAAACTTCTTATTTTACGTATATAAAGTCGAAGAGACGCTGTGTTATTTTCGAGATGTCGAATTGATTGATCTGCTACTGTCTAAAGGACTTGTACGATGATTTAGTTTCCATAGGAAAATAAATTTTCGTATTTAAATTCTTTTTTATGTAAATTTTGAACAAATATAATATAACGTTCGATTTTTTAATACGGGCTATAAACCGAATTTATTTACAACAAAGTTTAAATTAAAATTATAGCGAATTTATCGAAAAATGCATGTATTTTGTAATTATTTTTTTTAAACAATATTTTCTTATTATATTTTTAGAAAAATCTTTTGCCAATATATAGAAAATATTTATTATTATTTAAAAAAATTGAATGCATTATTTTTTTGTGTTTGAAGTTGAGCATATTTTTTATGTAAATATAATTCAGTAAATACCTTTTAAAATTTTTAAAATCTGTTATATTAATCATACAAACAACTTAATTTTAACATAACTTAAATATATTTCAACGTCAATAAATAAAAAATTATTTGAATTATGTAGGCATTAAAATTAAATGCTTAAAGTTGACACGCTATCATTTTATAATGGTTTTCTAAACAGCACGTAGTTACATAACGGCTGTTAATACTTACTGCAATGAATTTTGTCATGTAAATAATTGATGACTATTAGAGTATGAAAATACTTAGATTTGAATCTTGAATCAACTTCCAAGTAATGGAAAGTATTCACGAAAATCAATAATCAATTTTTTTAAAAAGATCATTGGATTTTGAGGCCTTTACATTTTTTATTAACGTAAAATTTCCATATATTTTCCATATGTTTTTAAACAAATAAAAGTCTGCGGTTATATTTGCGAAAATTTTTCGTTAATAATTTTTCGATATTTTGAGAGATGCAACCGAATCGAAGTTTTTACTTGAACTTGGAAATGGTTAAATTTTAACGGGAATCGATTCAATCTTTTTTAATTTTTTTTTTCAAAGAGACTATAATTTTTTAATCTGACTATGAGATTTATTTAAAAAAATTCATCAAGAGAAATTACATTAGAGGCATACGATATAGTAACGATTCATCAAACAATATCCTATCAATTAATTTTAAAAATTCGTATGAAAAAAAAAAAAAAAAAAATTAAAGCTCAAAAGCATAAGAATACCCAACTATACATACACATTTTTATTTGTAAAGCAATCGACTATTGGCGGTAAGAGTATAATGAAAACATTAAACGTAATTCTACAAAAAAAGAATTAAACAGTTTCTATTTTTTTTTTTTTTTTAAATAAATAAGCGTAAGGATTCACACGCTTTGATAAGTTTTATAATGAAGGTATTTTTTTTTTTGATGAGCGTGTTATTACTTGCAACAACATACAGAGTAAACCATATATTGCGGATAATGTGAATAATTGACTTTTAAAAATGATTCTTGAAGTTTATATATTTCGAGTAGAATCATGCTTATGGCAACGGAAATAAATGATTGGTTCAATTTGCAATGTAATCATAGTGTAGGCGAAAGAAACTAAAATTTCAAAGTTTTCAAATATTTGTTGCTCAGTAATCTGAAAACTTATCCTCTTATAACGCGTAATTTTTTAATTTAGTGAGTTTCTTATGAAATATTTATCATGTATTTATTGTTTACTATTTTATATCTAACTTTTACTGAAAATAATGATTTTGTTTTGTTAATTTTATTACAATAATTTGATTTAATTTATAATTTTTGTAAGTAGCATAAAAATATTATGAATCATAAATAAATAATGCTTATAAAATAAAAAAAAATGTATATGTATATTTAACGAATTATTCCAATTAGCAGATTTAAAATTTATTTTAATGGATTGTTAAATATCATGTATGTAAAATAAAATATTTTTAAAATACGGTAAGTATTAATAACTATATTTAAGGATTAAATTTTTTTATGCTTAATATTTACCGTTTAAAAGACATTTTTTTTTAAAATGAATTAAATAATAAACAAAACACTTAGTTTTTAATTTTCACTTATAAGCGAAAATCACAAATTTCAATTAAGTGAAAATCACAAATCTCACACATAAATTTCAATTTTCACTTATAAGTGACTTATAAGTGAAAATTGAAAACTAAGTGTTTTGTTTATTATTTAATAATGGATTTTCACCAAGTATCGACCTCTTTCATTCAATTATTTAAATGAATTATTTGTTAAGCTTATTTATAAACGTGTAAATTTTATAGTTACGATTTTTTATCAATCTACGCAAGTTAACGCTTGATTAATTGCATAATTTACAACCGCTAATTTTTATCAAAAGAGTGTATTAAAAAAAAAAAGAAAAAAGTTTAATAAATAAAAATTGAATGGAAATTGAATCTCGAAAAAACGCGAATCTTCGTCAGTTAAGTCAGATAACCGTCACGCGTGTACTTTATAGCCAGGTACTTAACACGTTTCCTGCCGCGTATGCGCCCCACGCTGAACTTTCCGTTTAAGCCATTTGGTATTATCATTGTAAACTGAAGAATTTTTTAAAAATTCATTATGCAGTAAATTATGGGCATCTTAATACTATAATGAATTTTTAAAAAATCCTTCATTTTACAATGATAATACCAAATGGCTTGAACGGAAAGTTCAGCGTGTTAATCGTCCATCATGCGCGTCCACGGCCCCCACCGGAATCGCCAACGCACTTTCGACCCGCAAGCGCGCGTTGCCGCGATGCAAGTAGATACGTGCATGCACACGGACACACACACACACACACACACACACACACACACGTACGTAGGTACGTAGGTACGTAAAATCCTTTCACGCTCTAGCGCCATACAAAATTAAGCGAGCATCGGCTTGCTCGAGCATTATGAAATTTTCGAGCAGCGTGAGAGTCACTGCCGCTGCCGTTGAGGCTTCCTAAACAATACCCTAGCTCACTTTCACTTCTCTGCCTGTCCTCCTCTCTCCCTTCCACCGCCAAGTCGAGCCGCGAGCCTCCCGCGAAGCGTGTCTCGACGAACCTCGGTACCGACGAACCGCGCTTCGGCCCCATCTCTTTCTCTCTATTCCCCGTGTACAAGGCTTCTATATTTTCTAGATATATATATATATATATATATATATATATATATATATATATATATATTGCTTTTTATAACGAATGCGATGATCTTTCGTTTTTCTTTAATTACGAATTTATAACAACAATGTGCTGTTTAAAAAAAATATATATTATATATTATTTAGTATTCAAGTTTTTGGAAATATTTAGATAAAGTTAATGAATTAGATGTCTAAGAAGTTATGATTTTTAAATTGTAGTTTCATCAATTGAATATAGAAACATTTCAACCGCGTAGTTCATTTTAGTAATTAACTCAAATAAAATGAATATTACTTATTTCGCTTTTATAACAAACTAGTATGAAGATAATGTGAATAAATGTCATTACTTTAATACTAAAATAACTCGCATTTATAAAATTAAGAGTCATAATGAAAATAAAAACGTAAATATTTATAATGAATCCTAATTTAAAATTACCACAATACATTCAACTTTTTAAAACTCTTATTAACCCTGAATTTATTCACGGTAACATCTTTTCATAACTTAGTTCGGATTTTTTATATTAAAAAAAAAAAAAAAAAAAAAAAAAAAAAAAAAAAAAAAAAAAAAAAATTAAAGATTTTGTAAGTATATTTTTCTTAAAATTATGATGGCTGAAATAATTACATAAATAATTATGTATGATGAATTTAGAAGTTTTGAGAATTTGAATATTATTTGTTAGACGCTTTCCTTTCTTAATTTTTAACAGATTCTAGTACTCGTGAACGAAAACTAACTGTATCAAATATGTTAGTATTATTATTTAAAAAATACTTTATTAAATATTTTAATTATAATTTATTATTCTGAAAAACCGCTGTTTTTATTTAAAATTTTAAATTTTAAAATTTTAAAAACTTATCTCAATTTTGAAATCAAAATCCTAATTATATATATATATACATACTATATATGTATATCATTAATTCATAGGGGAGTTAACATCTTAGATAGGCATCTTGGCTTATGTATTTGGGCCTGACTTAAAAATTGAACGTCAAAAATTGTTTCGCCGACAGCGGTATTGCAATCTTTGATTCAACATTCTTAGACAGATAGACATAGGTATATTATAAATTATAAAAAAAATCTTGAAATTTTTAAAAGCCCTATTAATTAATTTTGTATGCTGGAAACGAAAAATAATAGATTTGAATAACTATAAATATAATTATATAAAGAATAATAAATTTTGTGATATTAAATACCAAGATAGTATAAAAAAAAAAAAAAAAAAAAAAAAAAAAAAAATTAAAAAATTTTACAAGTCTCAAATTGAATAACAGATTGTCATAAAGTTTTCAGTCTACAAATTTTATAATAAAATAGATAAATTATTTTATAATAAGAACTAGATTAGTCGCAGAAAAAAGGGAGCTAAAATAAAATATAACGAGTATAAAGTGCCGATAAATAAGTCGTTATTTATCAATGTTATATCGTAGTTAATTCGTATAGAATTTCTAGTTAAAGAATCTTTTTTTGTAAAGAATCTTCAATAAAAAATGCTGCATCAATTGTATTTTTTAATGGATTCTTAAGCATAAATGTTCATTTCTAATATATAATAAATAAGTAAATAATTTATTTAATATGATGAACATATGAATAATGTAACTTGAGGAACTTTTATAATTATTAATTTGACTTGCCTCAATTTTTGTGGATTCGTTTGTTTTCCTCTTCATTTTCGCATTTCACCCATTTATCTAAAAAGTTTTGACTTAGAAAACCTTTAATTTAAGAAGTTGATGAGGTGGTTAAACCGAATAATTTAGAATATATATTTTTTGAGTGATTTGAAATTCAATAATTAATGTTTTTTTCTCTTCGTTGTTTCTAATCAAATAAAAAATCAACTTTCGATGACTACATACTTAACACAGAAAATATATCGTAGACGAAATTAAAGAAGTCCTGTACATACATTCCTGGTACATACCAAGAATTTAAAAATTTTCTAAGCTATGTTTAATCAATTGTTTGAAAAATGAGTCGGCGATAATTATGGTATATATAAAATTCGGTGTTCTCATATTGTTCTCTTTATGCGCTCTAGAAGAGTTATGGACAAATAATTCGGTATACTTGTATTACATTATATAGATTGATGTTGATCATTTTCCTTTTTCACTTGGGACGACTTACATTTTTCATTTTAAATAATGTGAGCTCTTAAGAGTGCAACAAAGTTTTGTAACATAAGTGACTTATAAGCTTGAATGTACATATTCTTTCAGCGAATGCTTTTCTTTTTAAAGCCTAAAATTATTGCATTCGTGATTCAAAGTTATGTGTTTGCTCAAGTTTCGTGATATAATGATAGAAAATGTATTATTTACGGTATATTGCGATATTTAATGATGTTTACCTTAAGGCAATAACTTTGAAAATTGAAAAAAAATTAATTTTTTAAGATAAAAGTATATTTAAAATATCGTATTTAAAAAGTAAAAGCATATTAATATCATCTGTCGTAATCCAACGAAAACAAAATTATAATTTTTCATTATGATAATAAATCATATATAATTCAACAATACAAATGTCTCCTTCCTTTCATTTAAGTTGCACATCTTGTAAATTTACATGTACAATTAACGGACAGTACTATAAACCTTGAAAGTATTAATATTCATAGTGCATTATGTGCAATGTGATTTAGTACAAAACGTTCATTCAAATAAATAGATGCAATGAGAGCGAACTTAACTGTGGATCGAACGCTAACCAAAATTGGAATTCTCGATGCAAACTGGATGAATACGAAGATTGTGAAAGATGGAAATGTTATATGGAAAAGTTTTTGAAAAAAATTTTTTACATCCTACCTAGTATTAAGTTATAAAAATTACAGTATTTTGAATACTTATTTTGAATTTTGTAAAATAAATTATTTTGTAATAACGTTTATATTTTCTCGATTTTGAATATTTTAAACAGAAAATAATTATTATTATGATTATTATTTTATGAATAAAAAATAGTTTATTTATTTCTTATTTGAAAATATTAATATCAAAATTATTTATTTTTTTCAAATTTCCTCGGAAGATAAATTATTTAACTTTAATTTAAAATGAAAAAATCTTTAATGTACATGGATTGCTGAAAAACATTCATGGAAGAGGGACATCGAAATGTAATTTATTTATAACACGTAATTATTTTTCCGTAACATATTCAAACGATAAGATAAAACAACTTACTATTTTGATAATTTTAACGAAAATTTCACTCTCACTACAATAATCAAGAGCAGCGCGCACATAAAGTTTCGCGAAATTTCGGCGTGGCTTGCACGTAGCTCGATTGTTTTCAATGCATTCTAAGATCACAGAAACGACGACGTAGCCTCGAGTTGCCTAATTTTCACGCGATTTACATAGAACTCCTTTGTAGGAGTGAATTAGCCCAACGTCGCACGCCGCCTGGGAAAATTGCAAAAGCACTCTACGCTTGTCGCCGCCCACTAAAAAAAAGAGAAGAGGAAAATAAAATAGAAAAGAAAAAAAAAAAAGAAAAAAGACAACGACACGTAGCCTCTCCCATGCAACAACACAACGCGATAGTCAAATCCGCTCCAATTCGGTGCGCAATTTTTCTACTCGAACGAATCTACTCTTGAGTAGATGAGTTTGTTGCCGGCGTTCGTTGCGAAAGAATAGACGATGATGATGCTACATCAAGATTAGAAAAATCCCTTTTATTCGAAGAACATTTCCCTCCCCCCCCCCCCTCCAACCCGTTTATCGTATTTATCTGTTAACTTGGCCTTTCGCGTTTACGTTTATTGTTGCCATAGTTATTTTTCTTTGTTTTAATTTTTATCACACCGAGAGTAAGCTTTTGAGATAAATTTTATTAAATTTTATTATTCGAAGGATGTATTAAATATGTTGATAAATCAAAAGATTAACTTTTCTTACGAAACACTATAATTTATCATTTTTATAAAAAAAATAATTGGAGTATTAAGGTATTTTATACCTCAAGTAATTTAAGCTTCTCATAATGAGTTTAAAAATTTTTTTGATTAATAAGAATTTTTTGAGATTCTTACATTATAAATTTTAATTTTTAATTAGCTATTTTATAAAAAAAATATTATCTCAATCTTATTCTGGAATAAAATGAAACAATATAAGAATATCAGAAGGAACATTTATAATAATCAAATATTTTTATTTAAATAATATAATATTCGTAAAGGGTATTTTTTTTCAACAATTTATTGATTTATGCTTAATCCAATATAACTCTATAAAATTATCTTTAGTATTTATTAATTAAATTATTGAAATATTTAGAAATTATGTTTTAATTTCTTCATTTCTTTATTGTATATATTGTTAAATATATATGTAAACAAATATTACGTAGTTCTCGTATATAAAATAGTTGCTGCAAAGTAACTAACCGTGTAAGAATTGGGATCTTTACTTTTCATGAAAAAGTAATATTTACATATCAAAAGGTATTGACTCAGTCATATCTTAAAGCTTCGCTTTTATTTTATTTTCAGTTATATCAAAATTAATAAAGTAATTATAATTTTAGGAAAATATAAAAGTCCTTTGTAATTTTCTTAATTATATACAGCTTTTAATAATAATAATAATAATAATAAAGAGTAATTAGAAGTGACTTTAAAAATTTCTCTCACGAAAGTAATCAATCGTTTTTAAAAAAACAAACTCGACGCGTACTGAGTAAATTTTAAAGCGTGGGATGCGTCTCTCTCTCTCTCTCTTTCTCTCTTACAAGCGCGCGTTTTTCCAACATATAAAATCGACGGTGTTTTGTCCCGGTTACTCCAATGGAATGGTGTCAGTTACATAAGGAGCATACGGTAGGTCTTAGAGGACTCTCCACAGGATACACACATATATATATATATATATATATCTGTACGCGGCGAGAGAGCGAAAGAGAAAGAGACGCGCAGCGCACGAAAGGAGCGAACGAGGAAGGCGAAAAGTAGGACGAGTCAAACTCGCGGAGAGTTTTAGCGGTGGAAAAGACCGCGCGTGCGATGTATATATACGAGTATGCGAAGATACAACATCTCGAGAAAAATCATCGGTCGTATAAAGAAGATGCAAAGACAAAAAAGAGACAGACGAATAAGAAAAAAAAAACTGCGATAAGTGTACGATGATAATGATCATTATATCGCGTAAAAATTTTAGGGAAAAAAAGTTGAAAAAGCATTGGTTATCGCAATGAATGTGATAAACGTATCGACGGAGATCGATGTTGGAAAAATTTGAAAATTTTCTGTATTTATAAATAAATAAAATAAATAAAATCGCTGCTGCTATCAAACTATGTTAAAAAAAAAAAAAAAAAAAAAAAATACCTGTAAGAATAATTCAATGCACATTATTTTTGCGACTTTTAAAAATATTCCATAAACATTGTGCAGTACGATCGTTACGGCGTAACAATAGAAAATCGATGAAGCAATAAATATTATCACTTCAAATATTAAAATGTCTCTCATATGGTTTAAAAAGTAATATGTTATAATATCGAATAATTTTATAAATCGATATTGCAAACTTTATATATTCAAATATTTTAATTTTTTCTTCACTCATTGAATTTGAAGCATTAAATATTTTATAAAGTGTTATAGAAAATTAAAGATAAATAGTTTATTGTACATGCATAAGATAATTATAAATATTTTAATTTAAATTCTATTTTAATACAACAAAGCTTGTTAAAAGTAAAAGCAATTTTTTACACGTACAAGAAAAAATACAAAAAGAAAAATAAGAATGACATGAAAATAGAAAAAGAAAAGGTGACGATAAACCAAATCGGATACAAAATTCGGTGATGGGTTGTAACAAATCATCGATAAAGCGAGATCGATTATCGAATGTCGATCTCGTCTATATATATATATATATATATATATATATATATGTGTGTGTGTGTGTGTGTGTACGTTTAAATAATAAAAGGCCACTGTGAAAAAGTGAAAGTTTCCACGGAGACGCGATCAACAAAGCGACGGTACCTCATTCCTTCCTCCGCGACTCTTCTTCTCTTCCTTCTCGTGTATTATCGTCCGAGCGCGACTCAACCAACGAGGCCCGTGATTCAAGTAACTTTTATTGAAAATTATGCAAGCGAGTATTTGTGTGTACGTCGGTACTATCTTAAAAGATTCGTTAAATAATTGTTCGACTTCTGTATCGTAGTTAAAAATAGAATCGCGATTTTCTTCGGATTATGCGCGCTTTATGTTATTTTGTTTCATAATGTTTAAGGTCAAATATTTTATCGGATGAATTTTTGTGTGTTGAAAATAATTTAATATAAGTGAAAAATAATCTTATTTTGATTAATATTTCATTGAAGATTAAATGATAAACATTTTGTAAATCAAATTTAATACATTTTCAATGTGTCATAAATATATTAAATTTACATTTATCAAATACTTAAACTTTTTTTTTTTTATTTTATTTTATTTTATTTATTTATTTATTTATTTTTTGACTTTCCATTAAATTAGTGTTTTTACAGACTAAACCGTTGTATATTAAATCTGATGAAATATATATTAAAAATGTGTTGTAGATATAATTTATTCACCTTATGTACTCGTAATTTTATTTCAATATATTAAAGTCTCGTTCAAGCAGTATCAGTATTGTTCAATTCTTTATAGTTTAAAAATTTGAATTTGAATATCTGAGAAGTATACGTTATCTTATAAAATTTAAATAGCGAAGATTGTAGAGAATAATAAGTTGTTACTGAAACGTCAAATACCATTGAACTAATATAATTTTACAATAAAATCTGATGATCTTTATCATGAATAAAATTTAAAAAAAAATTAATTTTCTAAAAAAGTTTAAACTTTTCATTTAACAGAATATTTAAAATGATGCATAAAATTTCAATAAATAATAAATTTTAATCTAAGAAAATATTGAAACCTTTATCTATTATTTTTAAGCTTGGTATAATAAATTGCGATTATACTTGATACTTCAACTGCGTAGAAGAAATAAGCGTGCGATTAAGAGAATTATTCCAGAGGAAGAACATTTCTGGAAGTTGAAGAAATGTATGTCAGACATGATAAGACGAAAGATAATAAATTTCATGGACGATAATTTAGAGCCCTTAAGTTTACTAGAGAGATTCTTAACTTTTTCTTTAACATTTATTTTACTACAGACTTACGCGTATAACTCATAAATTTATAATTTTAACTTTTTTTTTTTTTAACACAATAATTTTAAAAATTAGATTCTTTAGATTTTTTTGCTAAATATTAAATTTAATATAAACATGTTAATGTAATATTGAGATAAAATACTTTATTTTTCATACAAGTTGAAACAAATAATTAAATAGAAAATTTTTTAAATTCTATGCTAATGATCGTCAATTGTACGTCATTTAATGTAATTTTACGTTGAAAAACATATTTTTCTAAATTTAAATTAAAAATAAACGTATTTTTTTCTAACATGGAATCTTTGGTAGTGCATTTTTATGAATAACTACTTTTTTTTTTTCTTTTTTTTTTTTTATTTAAATTATAAGAAAGGTAAACATAAGCACAAAAATTATATGCTTCTAGTTGATCTATAAAAAGAAAAGAAAAAGGAACAAAAAAAAAAGACTTATGCGCCACAAAAGAAAAAAAAAGGAAACATAACCGCGTGCAAGAATAAAGAAAGAGTCAGTATATTGGATAGTGGATCGCGATAAAGAAGAAAAATAAAAGCTTTCCGGTGTACGCACGTATTACATCGTGTAAGATCTGTGAACGTTAAAGGGACTTTCACAATGTTCTTTCATCGATGAATTATCAGCTTTTCGGTGAGCTTTTATAATTTCAAAAGAAATTTTTCATAATGATTCAAGTCACGTTAAAGTTAAAAATTTTGTAAAAAAAAAAAAAATTTTTAGTTTATGTAATTAATTTTTTTAATAGACAATAAAAATCTATCGCTGATGCATAAGTATGTTATCTGTTCATCGTACATTTCTAGCTCAAAACGTTATGTCTATTGGGAACACGAAGTAAACTTGTAAAGAATAAGAAAGGTATGCAGTTCTTTTTTTCAGCGTTTTCTCAAAACATAAGAATTAAAACGTCCAATGATTATCATCGAACACGATAATGATACAGGAATCAATTCAACGTAGGCGTACGGAGTTAAAATCACAAGCGAGTATTCGAAGTAAAACACGTAAATCTGTATATCAGCCACAAGGTAAATATATGCAAATTCGTTGGTTTTTCCCAATTCGTTCGAGTCTTTAATTGTGAAGGATCCCTGAAGAAAAGACACGATTCTTACGGCTCGAGCGGTGGGGTGTGCGCGAACGCACGCGCGAGCAGAGAGTCGATGGCGCCCTCGATTTCACTTTCATTATGAGGACGTGCGACCACTTTGTTTGTACCCTCATTCACTCTCGTTTGCGCTCTCGTGCACGTATACACATGTGTGTATATTGTATATATGTACATGTGTGTATATACATTTGCGCAGAATTCTTTTTATTTTGGGGTCCTATTATATATTATCGGAACGTGAAAAGTAAAAACCGACGTTTTATTACTCCTACGAGTACGCAAAACTTATTCAAACTCTTTCTCTTTTTCTTCCTATTCCTATTTTTCTTTTTTCCTTTGTGAATGTTCCTTACGTTTCTTTTTTGGAAAATTTTTCTCGCGAACTCTTGAGAGCTCACCACTATTGATATACGTGATCTGATACTTCTTTGCCGCATTATGCGTTTTTTTTTCTTACATACTCGTCAAACTGTGATACTAATCACTAATTACAATAAAAGTAGAAATCAAGGTACTTATATTAGTGCAAAGATTAATTTTTAAGAAATAAAATATTTAGTTTAATGTAATGTTGTAAAATGAGAAAAAAATATTTTTACGTTTATTGTTAAATTATTAAAGGTTTCTGAAAAAAAAGAATTCTTTTATTCTAAATTAATATTAAAAAAACAATCGAGTTTAATTTCATTAATTAATATTTATAATCGAAATTATTTATATAAGAAAATATAAAATTTCGCCGGTTAAAATAACCATTAGGATCTTTGCGTTATTCCCACTCAGTTTAAGCACCTGTAAGGCCCAGTTTTCCAATGGTGTTTTGAGAAAAGCCATGGCTGTTTTACAGCCCGGGGCGTTTGTCCAGGCCTCTTCATGCTTCCTGAATATCCGTCTGCAAATCTCGTTAGTAGCGTGTCGGTTGCAAATGCCTGTAACAGGTATAGGTCTTACAAATTGGTCTCTAGTTGCCTGTTCGGCCAATCTATCCCCCACCTCGTTCCCCTTGATGCCAGAGTGACCTAGTACCCAGAGAAGAGTTAGTGGACGACTGGCCGCGAGCATATATGAGTGAATTGTGGCATTCAAACTCTAACTGTGTTTTAGTGATGAAGGCTTCTAAAGCTTTAATAGCGCTTCTGCTATTTGAACATATGATTACATGTTTTCTTGTTATATTTAGCAGTGCGCATTGTGCATAGAAGATGATGGCAAGTTCATCTTATTTTTGGATCCGTCCGTGTATTAAATGTCTTCATTATTAGGTAGACATTTGATGCCGGTTATCTAGTTTTCCTTGCTGGATAGACTGAGTTTATACCTTTTATCGAAAAAATAGCTCGTGGCTACTCTGTTTTTGGACATTTCCAGAATGCCGCTATTCGACAAGACCTCTGGTAGCTTCCCTCTTCTTAGTTTGGTTCTTCCTATCCTTAAAAGTCCTCAATCTGTGACCTCTTACTCTCTTCAGTTGAGTTTTCGTTGTTTTTAGCAACGTTATTTCTTATCAAATGGCCGCTGCATATGTAAGCCTACGATTTAAGCACTGCATCAAACAGCCATTTCATTGTAAAGGATTTTAGGGCACAATTTGTTCCTCTAGACCTTCTGAGTTGCCAGAGTATTATAATGAATTTGTGTCATTCAACCTCAAGGTGTTTTGTCTAAGTTAGCTTGCTGTCAAGGATAATCTCGAGGTATTTTATCTCTTCAGCTAGTTTGAACTGTTAGCCGTTGAGTTGGAGGTTGCAAGTTCTATCCCATTTGTATTTCTTGGATATTCCGAGATCATGACCTCGATTTTATCCGGGTTGACATTAAGTTCTGTGGTCTGATACCAGTCCTCCACATCTGATACAGCGTTTTGTAACAATTTAATTACAGTCTGCAGAAAAGATCTGCGCTTGATAATTAATAGGTCATCCGCGTATCTCACAAACTGGTAGTTTGCAGTGGTTAACCTTGTTAGAAGGTTCTTTACTACAAGGCACAACAGAAGAAGTGAAATGACTCCTCCTTGTGGACAGCCTAAACTTACGCTGCCTCGTACTATAGTGTTTCCCTTGGTAGCTTCTAATGAGCGATTGACCAGCATGTGACAGATCTATTCAACTATCATCTCGGGCACTCTATGTAAGATCGTGGCAGATCTAATGGTGCCACTAGATGTGTTGTTGAAGGCTCCTTCTATATCCATGGCAACCGCAACTGGAAAGCCCCTAGCCTCAAGTTGAGGTTTTATTAGTTGCTTCATCTTGCATAGAGCAGTTTCAGTTGAGAAACCTACCCGATATGCTTATTGATTCTCGCAGGTCTAGCTACGAGGGCTGTGTCCCTGATATATACACAGTATGTCGGAAAAGTTCCCGAACTTTTGAAATAAAAAATCGAAAATTACATCTAAAGAAATTTATTCCAGTTAACTTTCAACATAGTCCCCTTCCCTAGATATACACTCATTTGAGCGCTCCATGAGTGATTCGAAGGCTCTTTGGTACTCCTTTGAAGTTATCGCTGTGAGACGCTCGGTGCAAGCCGCTTGAATGCTCGGTACATCTTCAAAAAATCGTCCTTTCAAGGCTATTTTTAGCTTGGAAAATAGGAAAAAGTCGGCTGGAGCCAGATCTGGCGAGTATGGGACGTGATTGATGCGTGGGATCTGATTTTCGGCGAGATAACGCTTCACAATGTTCGAAGAATGAGCAAGCGCATTGTCATCCAGCAAACTCCACGATCCCGGTTCCTTGTACTCGGGCCTGATGCGATTAATCCGGCGCTTCATACGTTTTAACACCTCTACGTAACACGCAGCATTCACGGTGGTGTTTGGGGGCACACATTCTTTGTGTATCAGGCCTTTGGAGTCGAAGTAAGCGATGAACATCGTCTTTACCCGTGATTTTTGTTGGCGCACTTTTTGTGGCCTCGCACGGCCCGGACTGAGCCAAGCGGATGACTGGCGCTTCGTGAAAGGATGGTATTGAAAGCACCAAGTCTCGTCTCCAGTCACAATTGAGGTTAAAAAGCCCGGAGTGGTGTCGCAAGTCTCGATAAAATCTTGACAACATTGGATGCGAGTTTCTTTCTGCTCTGGTGTGAGAAAGTGCGGAACGAATCGAGAGCAGACCTTCCTGCGGTTTATTTTTTCTTTCAAAATCAACGTGACGCTATCCTTGCTCATGTTCAGTTCGTCTGCCAACATTCTGAGAGACATGTGGCAATCCTGCTTCAGTAGCGCGCGCACGCGAGCCTCGTTTTCGTCGGTAACAGCTGTTGACGGCCGGACGCTTCTCTCGTCATCTTCTAGCGACTCTCTACCCTTCTTGAACCGACTGAACTACGTGTAAACAGTTGTACGCGACACTACACCTTCACCGTAAGCCGAATCCATCATTTTTTTCGTTTCCGCGAAAGTTTTTTTAAGTTTATAGCAGAATTTAATTGCGCCACGATGTTCAAATTTCTCATCCATCGTAGAGCTTGCACCGGGGTACTAAACACACGTTCACTCAAACACGTCTATCTCGGCAACTAATAAACGGATACTGGTGAAAAAATTCTCAGACACTCCAAAAGGATGTAGCAACATAGTACAGGTGTCGTTCAAGAGGTGGCGCTACTCGAACAAGCGCTACAAAATAAGTTCGGGAACTTTTCCGACATACTGTGTATATCCACCAGCCTTTTCACGGTCTACAAAAGAAAAGACGTCAGACTAATAGGTCGGAAGTCCTTCGTAGAGGTGTATCCGAATCTATCTGCCTTCGGTATGAATCTTATTTTTTTGCCTTCTTAGGCTGGTGTCACATGACCAAGAGTAAGAATTGCCCTTGCTATCCTTATCACCAGTTCTGTTATCCATTGTTCGGGCCTCTGTAGCAGTGCAGGATGGATCCCATCAGGTCCAGGAGACTTGTATGGGTTAAAGGATTTAAGCGCTCACCTCATTTTATCTGGGATTACGATTTCTCTGTCAAGCCGATAGTGATGGCGCCTTTAAAGCGGCGCTTTCTATTCTTGGCGCTCCGTGTTTCCGTGTTCCGACTACGAGGCTGTCACCAGTTTAACACATCGTTCAATAAGTCCCGAGACTAACCCAGAGATGGTGCTGGTAGTACCAATCTGGCCACGTTTCCATAGAGTGCGAACCTTTACATGAAACGTGTAAAAATTTCACGTCGATCGGATCACAGACAGCAGAGTTATCGAGGTTAGAGTAAAGTCACTTTGTAATTTGTTTGAAAAATGGAAAAAAGCGAGTTTCGCGTGTTGATAAAACATTGTTTTTTAATAGGTAAAAACACCGTAGAAGCCCAGCAATGGCTTGAAAAACATTACCCGTACTCCTCTCCATCCAAACTAACGATTCGTCGTTGATATGCTGAGTTTAAACGTGGTCGTACGGACACAAACGATGCGGAACGTTCGGGTAGGCCATTGGAAGCCGTTACACAGGAAAATGTGAGTGAAGTGTTAAAAATTGTAATGAAAAATCGCAAAGTGAAGGTCCGTGAGATTGCAGAAATGACACAGATATCATCTGGAAGCGTATTTACAATCCTTCATGAAAAATTGAGCATGAAAAAGGTTTTTTCCAAGTGGGTGCCACGATTGCTTTCAGTGGAACAAAAACAGCAACGAGTCGACGATTCAGAGAGCTGTTTATCGCTATTTAGTCGCAATAAAAAGGATTTCCTGCGTCGATACGTGACCATGGATGAAACATGGATACATCATTTCACTCCGGAGTCGAATCGGCAATCATCTGAGTGGCGCATGGCTGGCGAAAGCCGTCCAAAGCGTCCAAAAACGCAGCAGTCTGCTGGCAAAGTCATGGCGTCTGTTTTTTGGGATACACATAGCGTGATTTTCATTGACTACCTGGAAAAAGGTAAATCGATCAACAGTGATTATTATATTGACTTGTTGGTACGTTTGAACGAGGAGATCGCAGCAAAACGACCGCACATGAAGAAGAAAAAAATCCTTTTTCACCAAGACAATGCACCATGCCACAAGTCCATGAAAACAATGGCAAAATTGAACGGATTGGGCTTTGATTTGCTTCCCTACCCCTTGTATTCGCCAGATTTAGCCCCCAGCGACTACTGGCTCTTTGCTGATCTCAAAAAAATGCTCCAGGGAAAAAAATTTGGCTCGAATGAGGAGGTCATTGCCGAAACTGAAGCGTATTTTGAAGCAAAGGATAAATCCTTCTATAAACATGGTACAGAAATGTTGGAAAGGCATTGGAAAGATTGTATCACTCTAAAAGGAGATTATATTGATGAATAACAATGATTTTTGAAAAAAAATGTTGTTTTCGTTGTTAGTCTCGGGACTTATTGAACGATGTGTTATTTCCTAGCTTGACGAAGCTAAGGGAGTGGATCCGGGTGAGGTGATCCAATGTCTTCTCATCCGTTATTGTATTTTCCATTCGAAAACTTGATGGATTTGAGGATTGCATTTCGTTGCAGACGGCAGCCCAGCTTATTTGCCGAGCTCTCCTTAAGTCCAGTTTGTATTCATCCATCTTAAATTTATAGAAATTTCACAGATTTTGGTTTTTATGTTTCCTGGCTTTTCTAAGAAGATTTTTGATGATTCTTTTTAGGTTCTCCAGTCTATCTGACCATTAGTAAACCTGACTTGCAGTCTTCATTCTCCTTAGTGGGCAGTTGTTCTCATATGAGCTCCTAAGATGCTCATCATCTTTTGTGCTACTACCTCTAGGGTGCACCACTTTCTCTATGGATTTCGGAAGGCCTCTTAGAGATTCCTTCAGTTCTGTTGAGTAATCACAGTAAGCGATGATCGTTTGCATCACACAACTTGATAAGAGGTGTTGGTTGGGTTCCTGGCAGTAGTCAATCAGTTTGATGACCTCTCTTGGCGGGATGTACGTGTTGTCTTAGGAGAAGCAGGCCGAACCTATTACAAGCTCGCCCACTCCCTTCGTTATCATCGAGATTACCATCAGGTCTCCCGTGCTGAGGTCCCAAAGAAGAACTGCATTGATACCTTTACAGGCAATACACGCTCTCGGTCTACTGGTCTTTGAGTCCCTATAACATAAAAGACCCCTTTTATTATTCCCTTCATTATCCATGGCTCTTGGATTAATAAAAGGTGTGTGCACCATAGCTATGTTCCTCTGTAGAATAGCAGACACTTTAAAAAAAAATTATTATTATTATTTTTCACTCTTATGTCACTCGCCAACTTAATATTGAGGGACTAGTTACTGTCATTTGTATAATTGTCTTTTTAGTAACTGTATTAAATTAAATGTTATGTGCATCGAGTGTTTAAAAATTGTGTTATTTTCATGGCAGTCAAAAATGAATATTTGTGTGTTCAAATCGAAATGCCATGATAATGAAAATGTATCTGTCTTGTTTTTCGATTGTAAGTTTGCTCATTAGTTCGGTTTTACAAAGAAAAGGGTATGTAATTGTGGAAAAGGAAAGTAAAATTCTTATTGGTTGCCCTTTTGATGCATTTGATGTATGGGAGATGTACCTAAAGTGAACGTCTGAGCGTGATATGTTTTTGAGTAGTTTCAAAACACAATAGAACAAAGGTAATGTCATAAAAAAGGTTGAGCAGTTAGGCTGCAGATGTGTTTTTACGTATCTAATTGTTTTAGGAAAGGATGAACGTCTTTACGGATGTCTTTGCCCATGTATGTTATACGGCAAGTTATTCCCAATACATTTGTAGAAAGGAAAATTTTGGAAAATACGTCTATTGTGACGTGGAGCCTTGCACCAGTTACACAAAGGGGTCAAAGCGTAGCTTGTAGGCCTCCTTGTAGCCGACACTATCCCTCACAATCTAAGCAGTCTCGCAAGACTG
This sequence comes from Chalcis sispes, assembly GCA_949987625.1. Classification (NCBI taxonomy): domain Eukaryota; kingdom Metazoa; phylum Arthropoda; class Insecta; order Hymenoptera; family Chalcididae; genus Chalcis; species Chalcis sispes. Next base: position 46,194,563 of record OX465098.1, read on the forward strand.
ACACAGTTAACCCTAATGACAGCCACGCAGGGCTGTGTAAACTGCATCTCCTCCAGGTGCATGGGCTTAGAGCTCACGTAGAGGCTCCAGCAGGGAATCAATCTCAGAAGCCCATAGCTAGCCTTATCAGTGCTCGCACACACACAGCAACAAAAGAGGTCCTTTCCCAAGCCTCTTCCCTGTCTTTGTCGTTATCCATCACTTGCAACCTTCTAAACAGTAATTAGAGACGAAAATAACAACAGCAGCTGCACTTTGAAAGGGAAGTACAGACTGCCACACAACATCATAGGAAAGTTGACAAGGGGAGGTTAGGAGGTGAGGAATAACATAAGCACAGCTTCCCCGTGCAAATAATTACATACCCGGGATTGTTTAGAAGCGCTGCCTCGCTGCTGCTGCTAGCAGACTACCGCTGTTTGTAGTACCGCCGCTTCGCCTTCTCCACCGCCTATCGTTCTGATCCGCCTCGCCGTTGATCCGCAACAAAAACAGGAAGAAGAGGAAAATTAGTCTAAGCCTAACCGCCATGGAACGCGTCGACTTACCTGGACTCCCTGAATACCGGGTGATGATTTTCGCCGCTCCAGGAAGATCAAAACTACAATAGCACTCGCGAGCGGATAACCTAGAACGCGCGCTGCTGGCGCGCGGTGGCGTCAACTGCCGACAGCTTTGAGCGCGCGCGGCGGCCGCGTCGCGCAATGTGTTTTACACACGCACGTTGCGCCGGCGCAGAACGATCATCCAAGATCCGCGCTTCCGAACGTGCCGATCAAAGAGCACTCGTTCACTCCGTTCGGTACCATATTTGCGAGTAGTTCACACTCCGTTCAACTCCGCATTCGCGAACGAAGTAATGCCTTAAAGACGAGCGTGTACAAGTGAGCGAAGCGTTTTTTCTTTTGTATTCGAGTGCGTGTAAGATATATGGTAAGTGCACCCAAGTGCAGTAGCTGCTACCAGGAGGCATCCCTTCACCGAACCGTCCCCGTTTCTCCCCGGCTGTATGTGCGACCGCGACGCATGCTACGCGCCATTTTTGTCTTTTCGCATCTTGCATGCCCGCGACCGCTCTAACCGTGAGCTAGCCGTGCGAACGGAAGTGCCGTGTAAGAAACCGCGCTACACGTGTGTAGCTGGCGCCCTGGGCTCGCGTAAAATCGCGAATTGAATCATTGTATCTAATATTAAGATTTAATAAAAGGAGTCTTTGTTTTTAATCGGTTTGTCGATAGTGTTCTTGTAAGCTACCCGTTCGCCCCCTACATTTGTACGCCACCCTGATCCCCAGTGGCGTTACACTATATAAAATTCGTTTTGTCTTATTTAACGAAGCTGTTGTACTTATATATTTGTCGTGGTCTTATGTATTGGAGTTGTAAAAAATAAAAGCGTTTTCAGTCATGTACGTATTGATAGTACAATAGTAATTAATATAAATTGCAATTTTTTTAAATGTCGGTATTTTGCGACGTAACAACGATTTTTCTTTTCAAACTTTAAAAAAATTTGTATAAAAATAAAATATCTGCAATCTATTAAAAGGGATTGAACATTTTGAAAAATATTTTATTTTTATGAAATTTTCAGTAACAATCTTTTACAAACAGTAACATTGATGATATTCTTGAATATTTCGGATAAAATTGTTTTAAACTTTAATTTTATAAGTAATAATGATTTCAAAAAAATGATTTTTTTTTAACAAATCACTTTGTTTTTCTATTATAAAATTATTATTTTTATTTATTATCTTAATTTAAATAATTTACCAAATTATTAATTATTATTAAAAAATTATTTATTTTATTAAAGCTTTTTTTTTATTGTATAAAAATAATTCTATATTTAAATTTTATTCAATATTCAAATGTAATGAAAAATATAAAAGTTTTTTTCAACCTTTTGAATATTTATTAATTTTATTCAAATCAATTAATTTGATGTCTATATTTTGGCAAAATTTCAGTTGTCCTTTATATTTATAATGCCATTATAATCTATAAATTCAAAAATTATATTGTATAGGGTATAGGTTAGGTTAGGTTATATACTATAAGTAAGTTCGCCGAATATTTTTAGAAAAAAAATATATATTTTCTTTCTTGTTTTTAAGTAAGTAAAAAAAAAAAATGATTTGGACAATAGTTAATCGGCGAAATTCGCTTATGTCCCGATTCTGTTCCAGGATCCTCAATTTTTATTGATTAGTGATTGAAATATTTGCAGATTTTTCTCTCTATCAATCAAACAGCGCGTGCACGTGTAGAGGTACATAAGCGAAATCGGTGATTTGAAAGACGAACATTGCCCAAAGATTTGTTGACAAGGCGTCTATCAACATTGCCAATCATGCGAGTACCTTATACAGGTGCTGAATTTTAGTGTTGTAAACAGGATTCATTACGATAACTGCATATGAGCAACTCTTTTAAGAATCCTTAACAGTATTTACTACAACGTTGGACATGCTTCAAGCTGTTACTTAATTGTTTTATGAATTTTCAGAAATGAAATATTAATTACCTATTAATATATTTATTGCAAAAACTGATGTTCTATAAGAATATTTTTTTATGTAAAACATTTTAAATATTGTTAATATTAAAAAAAATATTCAAACAAAAAAATTTTTCAAATTATATTTTAAAATTTCATTAAAGATAAATAGAAGTTTAAAAAATATTAAAAATAAATATAATTGTTGCGAATACATGATAAAAGCTTGACTATTAAAAAATATAGGTGAAGTAGCGTGACAAAATATGTTTAAAACGTGAGTTTTCTAATTAGTTTTAGATTAAAATACAATAAAATATAATTACACGTAGAAAATCGTGTCTCCATTTTTTACGATTTTAACACGCAAGTGTCCTACCATTTTCGAATAATTTTTTTATAGGCAATTAAGTGTAGATGTACGTTGCGTGTTAAAATCGTAAAAAATAGAGATATAATTTTATATTTGTATATTTAGATATATACATATGCACTTAATTGTCTACAAAAAATTATTCGAAAATAATAGGACACTTGAGTGTTAAAATCGTAAAAAATAGAGATATGATTTTTCACGTGTTTTCCACGTGAATTTCCACGTGAAAACTTATGTTTTCGTTACCAATTGCGCAATATTATTTAGTTTATCGTTTCTTGAAATGACATACATATTTTTAATTCATATTTTTTAATTTATTTTATTTAAAATATGTTTATTAATTATATAATTATTATTATAATAATTTTAAAGAGATAAGAAAACGTAATAGAAAGAAAAAAAATATTATATTTTAAACTTTTAATTTTTCTAACATCTAATTGTTTCTAACATCTAATTATGTTGAAAAGAAATACGAAAAATATCCACATCTCTGAAATACTTGGAAGGTTAGAATTAAAAAGCTACGTCGTTTTAACAATTTTTAACCAATAAAGATGAGCCTTTTTTTGAATGAAAAAGTATTAAATATTTAGTAAAGAACTTATAATTTTTTAGATTAGTGAAACATTTTTTTAAATTTCCTTTTATAACGGTAGTTTCTTTATGAAAAATCGAATTTAACTTTTAATTTTTTCAAATAATCTTGGGTACTGTATTTTGCAATATTATATACTTAACACATTATTTTGATATTTCGTTTATGCTATTCATCTAGAACAACTACGACAACTTCAATGAGCTGTACTACTACCATATCGGGCGATTAGATTATAAATAATAAAATTTATTTCTTGCATACTTTAAATTATATTTAATAAGTCCTTCTGTTCTAATTGTATAACGTAGATTGCCTATATTAATACATTTATTTTTTTGTAATACTTATGTACGCATACAATTTTTATACAGAAAATTATATATTTTCAGAAATTATTAATCTTTGTTCTAATTTCATATAAATCAATAATAAATTATGTTTCACATCTGTCAGCCGTCCCGCAAAGGCTTCATTTTTTTTTCTTTTTTTATTTTTTCTTTTTCTCTTACTTTTTCTTTTCCTTTTTCTCTTTTTTTTTTCTTTTTGATTTCCGTTTGCCGTTATTTTTATTTGGTTTATGTGTTTGTTTTTGATTATGTGAGGCTCCATTTCATTGCCACGAGTAGCTAGGGAAGGGTGGTCCACCCTTGCAGAGCCCCGCTTGCAAGAGTAAGCCTAATTATCCGAAGAGGTCGCCTGGCATCTCCGAGGCACTATTCGAGACCTTCTGCATACCCTCGAGAGCGAGCAAATCCCCTCGGCGCTGTATGCGTAACACTGTGAAAATGGATAGTAAAGTGTATAAATAAATAGATTTTTTAAAGTTACAACAATGACAGTTCGTAAACATACTTTTTGAAGCAAATAAAATAACGCACGTTTCATTATTTTAAAAAATGTATTGCCTAAGGGAGTCATCGTCTATAAACTTATGGCTTGCGCTAAGTCCCTTTCAAGATAGACAGAGAACATTTTTGAAAAGTTTGTAAAATTTATTTATATGTTATCTGTGCATTTATGCATGAAAGTATTATAATAAAATTTATATAACTATTGTTTTGTTTATATTATTTTTTATTTTGTTAATAACGGCGTACGAATACATTCTCGCAATTTCTTATAAAATGAAAACAAATATTTCCCGGCGCGATGATTATTGTTGATTTTCATACAACTATATATATGTAACACTTGATGTTGAGGCATGACGTAGACGAATTTAAATTCAAAATAAATAATTCAAGCGAACTACACTGTGTATTACACAACGCGTACAGCTGACCATGCCATTTAAATTTTTTATAATTTTACATAATATCGCAAGAAACGGAGTAACATGCGGCTTACTTAAATTTTGAATTTACGTGCCCTTTTCTCTGATTTACTTGTTCTGCTTCCCTCGGACCGAGCGCTTCACTTGGCGATATTCGTCAACTTCTATTCATTTTCTTTTGGCGATGACGGTCAATCTCCACTCTCTCTTTTCTCTTGAAGATTTCTGGAACTTTCTTTTGTTGTCGTGAAGGAGACCGTTGACTATTCCAAAAGTCAAAATCAAAGTTGTTTTGCCCTTGGTGGTCCGAGTGAGAGATAGAGCGAGGCTGCTACTTTGTCCTCGACTCATTACCTCGGAGGCAAGACACTAGCGTCATCAATATTTATAGTTGTTAATTAAAGGGATTTTCAACCGTTACAAGTTTCATGTATAACATTTTTTTTTTTTTTTTGTGTTTTTTTTTTTTTTTAGTTTAAATTAATAATTTTTAGAATCATTATCACACAAAAACTGCTTGATAGATTTTGATAAAACTTAATATACTAATAGTCTTTTACCTAGGGCTCAAAATTCCATAATTTAATATTCAATTTAATTCTTAATACTTGAATATTATCTCTTGTTCTATTTTTCGCTCAAGCAAATTAGCAACTAGAAATGATATTCCATATATTTGATGAATGTTTTACAACTAACTTAAAATAATTTAATTTTTTTTAATTAAATGTTTAAAACTTTGACTTAATTTATTTTGTCGAAATACCATGTCTAACCGAGTGGTGATAGAGGGTCACCTCTCAAGTGCTAAAGATTAAAACTGAAAGAGGATATAATGTAAGTAGATCTTATTTTCTAGAAATTTTAATAATAAAAAGCTCTTAATAATAATATGCAATACTAAGATTTAAAGAAATTAGTACAATACATGAATAATATTAAAGCGATTGCAAAAGAAAAATATTTCTGAAATTACCTAAACCGAGAAATTATACAACAATATTACTAAATAATGGAATAAAAGCAAATCTAGTGAATAATAAGGAAAATAAAATTCAAAAAGACTTAAAAGAAGAAAAAAAAAATTCAATCTCACGTTCTAATTTAGCCAAAAGTTAGTTATTGCGCGAGAATTAAACTTATCACGACGGCGACGGAATACGACAAACGAAGAGGACGACGTCGCGCGGGAGAATAATACATATAAATTGCGCGAAACGGCAAAGCAGGTAACAAAATTAGGGGGTTTCTTGACGAATTATCCATGTCGTCGTAATGAAAAGAGCACCAGCGCGCTCGCGCGCGTGCAAATTATTGTTATTCACGCTAGCACGAGCGCGCGCGAACATTTTTCCAGACTCCGCGTTACACTTTCCCGCGCCGCGACGCGAAACCATTACGTCATGTCGCACAATCGCATTGAGTTATCTAATTTTTTTTTTTTTTTTTTTTTATTTTTCTCTCTCTCTCTCTCTCTCTCTCGCTCTCTCGCTCTCTCGTTGTTATCTCTCTGTAGCTCATTTCTCTATCTCTCTCAGTATATATATTTTTTTTGTTTAGAATTTCCGGGACGCTCGCCTGGCAAATGACTTATTATCTTTACGGTCTCGATACGGCCGTCTGAGTCGCGCGAGCAAAAGGGCATTTAAAGTAGGGGCGCACAATGCCTCGTTTCGAGATATACACAGCAAGAGAGAAAGAGAAGAGAGAGAGAGGGGGCGGGAGAAAAAATTAAAAAGAGAGACGGCGCCGCTGTAGCCGACTGACACTCCTGAAATCCGATCGTTCGCCTCATTGTTCCTGAGTTCCCATTTATATTCTAGACACTGTTTATACACGTGTGTATATGTATTTATGTATTCATATATGTGCACTTACACCTCGTTGTAAAATTGGTCCAACGCGGGTGTGTCTTACATTTTTCGGAAAGTTGATATGGACAATTGATTTCCCCGGCGTTACTCGGCGTAACAATAATTTTAAATGTGCGTTTCACTTCGCAAGACGCAGTTTTTATATTGTTTGGAAAATTAATTTTTTTTTATACATTTTAAATAAGGAGTTCGAATGACTACCGTGCAAATTTTTCGAGGTAGAACAAATAAAAGATTAAATTGTTAATAGATTACAAAAGGTTAATAACATATTGTTTTAATCTTTTGCAAAAAAAAAAAACTATTCGCAAAAATTACGTAATGCAATAAAAATATATATTAAAACATAAAAATTGCTATTTAGGCTTTATTTAAAAAACTATTTATATATTACAAAATAAGTAATACAAAAAATGGTAATTATAAGATTTTAACGGCAAATAATACAATATTAAGATGACGACATGTTTTTTATTTATAATATATATTTTTTTTATTAAATTCTTTACATTTTTAATACATAAATAGATAAAAAAAATAGACAAAATATTTACAGTAATATAAACTGTTTGCTAAAAATTTTTAATATTATTTGTACTCATCACTTGCGTAAAAATCGAATACGCATTTTAATTAATTTAAATAGTTAAAAAGATTGTGTAGTCACAAAATAATAAATAAATAATCTATAAAAAGAACGTTATTAAAAGAATCGAAATAATAAAGGCGAAAAATTGAAAACTGCGTATTTAATCATAAGCGCAATTAATGGATGCAACAATTCGTAGACGACTAAATTAGGAGGTAAAGCAAATGGTACTACATAGATGAGAAAAAAAGAAAAAAATCGTTGCTCAATTTTGCAACAACGGCGACACGTCTGCTCGTGATTCGCGTTATCGCGCTCTCATCTACGTTACAGCTTTTCTTATAACGCCTGATGCAACGTTCTTCGCGAATTTAATCGTTATATTAAAGCAGCGGTAGCAGCTATTACCGCTTTATAAAACGAAGAGTCGACTAGCGTTACAAAATAATCAAGCGCGCTAATTTTTTAAGCGGTTACATAGTTTCTCAGGTGACAATTTTCTTGAATCGGTAATATTTGCTACTGTTTCGATAAATTTTTGTGTTTCGGCATTTTATTTAATCTATTATAATATGAATCATTGTCTATGCAACTAAAATAATATTTTTTTAATGTAAAGTTACCTTTACTTCTTAATACGATGTTTATATTCATTTTAATATTTTATCATTATATTAACATTGAATCGAGCCCAAAAATCACTCAAAACATCTAATTCAACAGATTATCAGATCAATATAAAAAATCAGTCAAATTTGCAACATTAACAATTAAAAAATAAAAGAATTAAAAGAAAGAAAAATAAAAGAAAAAAGATTCCGATACAGATAAAAAATTTAAAGCTATACCCGTGTAAAACTTTCTAATCTATATAACCATATCAGTAACTAATTGAAGTTATACAGTTATACATATTTGAATTGGCCTGCTGTAGAATAAGAAACTTAAAATTATAGACAAAATTTATCGTTAGAAGTTTAAAAATTTTAATGAAATTCAATTTCAATTTTTATTAATAAATACGAAAAAAATTTTTAATTTCACCTCATTTTTTTTATTTCAATTCTTATTCTACTCAGAAAATATTTCTATGTAATCGTTTTAAACTCTGACTTACAATTCGATTATTTAATGATATAAGTATATAACAAAATTAAAGAATTGTGAATAAAGTCTTTGTGTTACCTTAACATGAATTATCATTTTACGATTATTATATTATTAAAATGTCTCATTATTATGTGGAACATATATTTTGATTTTAAATAAAAATAAAAGATTTATTGAAGAACTTGGTTCACAAACTTTATAGTTTGTTATCGATGAGAAAGTATTTGTATTCGCATTGGTATTTAAAAGTATACCATAAAATATTCCGAATGTAAATAGTACTATAAATTGCTCAGAATTACGATTGAACAACTTAAACACGAAAAGGTTTTGTCTCAATCGTCTAAATAGTCTATTAGCTTTTTACGGTCGTTAAATTTTATAGTTCAAATTTACTGATTTCTATTAAAACAACATTAAAGGAATAAATCTAAGTGTATATTTATCGAAAGGCTTGTAAGCAAGATTCAAAATAAATTGATGACCTTAACAACAAATTTTAATAAATTTTTCTATAGATTTTTTTGAGGAATAGCAATAAAAACCAAAACATAATAATTACTCCATACGACATATGTTACTAAAAAAAAACTGTGAGTTTTAATTATGACAGAGAAATATTTTTTTACCATAACTGGAGGTATAACAAAAAAATCTTTTGAAAATTTATTTGAAATATTTTATTTTGAAACGTAACCAAAATTAAAATTTAGAAGTTTAGAGACCACTAAGGAGATAATATAAGAAGTTAATTATAGCGAAATTAAAACAGAACCGACAAAATTAACGAGACCAAATCTACAAAATGACCTATTCATTAAAAAATTGAATTTTATTGGAATTTAAGAAGCGTTTTTAAATTGTCACCCACCCACCCACCACACACACACACACACACACACACATAGTTTTGTTGCAATTCGTGTCAATATAATACAAGTATTTGTGAAACAGCTTAACAGTACCTTCTTTACGAAGAAAGTTACAATTATTCAAAAATTATATTTCAGTAACATTGTCGCATTTATAGAAGTTATATTTACTAAATATTACAGTGGAATCCTTAAAAGTTTTATCAGTCTGTAATACTAATAATTTTGAAATGTCACGAAAATACGGTTACATTGTATTATTAACTACCGACGAAAAGGCGGTGTCATATATATATATATATTTTTTTTTTAACGCCTTTGCATGTTTGTCTCTGAAATTAATGAACCAAATTTAATGCAGTTTTTTTATTTATGAGTCGATTTTTATCAGTTCAACCATTTGAAGATTATTAGCTCTTTTTCTCATTAGTGTAGAAACCTGAGTGATGTTAAAGTATTTTTTAAATTATTAATTTAATATTATTTCAAAAAATTGTAAAAATTTAGATCTTAAAAGTTTTCGTAAAATATTTTCTTTTTATTTCAAGCAGATTAAATATTTTTCTAAAATATTGAAGTAGCGTTTACTTTTTACTTTTATATATAGGTTAAAAATTAAAATATTACCGTTGAAGTATTGTCTAATATTGGTATAGCGTTCTTTTTTCTAGGATAAAAATTTGTATGATTTATATAGAATAACTCAAGAAAAATGAAGAAATGTTGTAAGAGATGTAAAAGGATTAGAATTTTAAAATGTAAATGACTTAGGCTTGAAGGAAGTTAAAAAAACTATGTCAATTAAATGACATCATATACAAAAAGGTAATTCCCTTAAAGAGTATCTCGCGTATCTACATGTATGAGTGCTTATTGTATACTTGTGTAAGTTGGCTCGCGGGCTGCTGTTACGACCAGTGATGGCAGAGACCCGTGCCAGCATTGTGCGTGTATATATATATATATATATGTATAATATGCACGTGTGTCACGTCTACGTATGTATACATATACGTATGTGTCGTTTGCTCCGGGCGACAGTGGTATTACGTGCGCGTATATATATATATATATATATATATATATATATATATATATACACATAAATGCGAACGCGCGCCACTTGGAAACGAAGGCCAAGGTCGCCAGTCTTGTTTCATCCTTTTCTTTGCTCTTGTTCTCTCTCTCTCTCTCTCTCTCTTTCTCTCTGTTTCTCATTCTCTCTTTCTTACTCTTTACTCTCGCTTTGCCCCGTTATTCGCGTCCATATATACCCACTTGTACAATACAGAAGATTACGTTACTTAATGCGCGAGAGTCAATGTCCTTCTCAATTTCCGTATACACACGGACATAAGCGTGTCGTCAGAAGACGGAGCAGAAGATGCATGCGCACTTCGTTTTTTCTTTGCGAGGAAATGAAAGTTAGGAAAATTTTCGTACATTATGAATAAGAAAACATTCGCTGAACAAATTTTCGCATTGTAATAAAGCTCTTTTCTTATTAAGATGATTGCATTGGTCAATCCAAAACAAATGTTTTTCTTCGATAAAAATTAAAAGGATAATTTTATGTAATATCTTTGGTTGACCCTAAAATTTACATTGTAAGGTAGTAAGAAAATTATTTTACTATTTGCAAGGGACAATTAATTCGATTTTTATCAACACATATTATTCGTGTTTAAGGTAGATTCAGAGCGATTTTCGAATGGACGAAGGGACCTAAAAAATTTATAAAAGCATACGCTTGCAGTTTAAAATTAATATATATATATTAGATTGGTAAGTAAATTGTGTCGTTTTTGAAATACTTTATAATTATTAATCGCAAGCAAGTATTTTCACGTTTTGATTTCTTATATTACAGATATTTTTAAATCATTAAATTTTGAAAAATAAGGATACATGATGGATAAAAAACAAATTTCATTTAAGGCACTCTATGTTTTATGAGTTCCAACTCGGTCATAACGTAACGGAAGCTCATAAAAACTTGTATTTCATTCTTGGACCATCTAAAGTTTAAATGCGTGCAGAGTAATGATGGTTTGAAAAATTCTAGAAAAATGAAGTTTTAAAAAATGAAGCTTCAAGATAAATCTTGTACCCGATAACCAAACGAGCTTCATAACGACATTCTAAGGGCTTTAGTAGGTAATCAACCACTATTGACTACGAAGAAGTTTGGAAGTTAAGTATTAGCCATATAACAATTGAAAAACTCTTAAAGAAGCTTGGAATTTTTTTACAAACAATGTTGTAATTGAAATTTCCTTAAAATAAAACCGGCCAAGTGCGAACTGTTTGTTCCGTATAAGTAAAAATTGCAATACCGTGTTATTTAAAGGCTAAGGATTTTCGTATAGATTATTTAAAATTTTAACCTTGGTACATAATTTTGAAAAGAAGGGGAGGAGAGAATGTTCGATTATTATTTATTTTCTTTAGTATTTTTAAAATTATATTTAGAATCCTCATAATAAGCTCTTTTGTTTGATATGTCACATAATTCAAATTACACGAATTAAATTTTTATTTTCAAATTTACAAATTTCAACTTTATCAGTGCAGTACATTCAGAGAAAATTTGCTATAATAATATTATATAAAGCAATAATATTATTTTGATACACGTAATTTGATTATTTACTGCTTCCGTTTCAATTTGACAACATCGCGTAAATCACAAGCGAGTCAATTTAAATAGCTCTGCACTTTCCGATATAACTACGTTTTATAACTAGATTCTTTTGTGAGAAAAATGCATAATTTTATTTTTTATAATAAATTAACAAAAATAGTTTATCAAAAAGATATAAGTTATTAATGCAATCCTTGCAAAGCTTTTAACTCAAAATTTATAAATTTAGTTTTTCAATTACGCTATTCGATTATATTTTCGAATTAAAGAAACAGTACACACAACTGTATTAAAACACAAACTTAGAAATATTTTTTCGAATATTCGTTCAGTAACCTGATCTAGCATTTTGTAAAAAAAATGTGTCTGTTTAAATAATGATTCCTCGAAGATTTATTTATGTATACAATAACATGAACATGGCGATTGGAAACTAAAAATCAACGATTTTAGATGGATATTTTATCTTTATTTTTTTTAGATCAAAGTTTTTAACAAAATTATTGATTTGATGATAAACCATATGATGATTAATAGAAATTTAAATACAACTCTAATATAAATTTTAAATGCAAAAAATTTTATAATTATTTAAATTGCATATTATTTAAATTATACAAAATTTTAACTATACAAAAATATTACTCTCATATTAACGATAAATATAATTTTTAATTCGTGAAATTGTAATATACTATGCTAATCAGTATTTGAAAAATTTAAAAAAAGTTGAAACACAAAACCTTGATAATGACCACTAAAAAGTTGATACAAACGTTGATACAAAGTTGATAAAATTTATAGAACAATAATTCAATTTTCAAGTAAATTTTAAAATTCTATTATTTTTCGCCGAGACGATCGTCGCTTAAATTTTTTTTCAGCTCGTGCCTATATAAAGTGACCGAGCGATGACATCGTCGGGGACGCTATAAGTACATCCTCGAGTATAATTTTTAATTATACCTGCACAAACGACTGCGGGACCGTTGCCAAAGTTATCGTTAAGCTGACGACGACAGATGAACGACGATTTACGTGTTTTATTAAAGAAATAGTATACGTATGAAACGTTTATCGCTCGTGCGGCTGCGGATTGTGATGATACGTTTAACAACGTTCATTTTTAAACTCTACTTTTAAGACTTAATGTTAATATGATACGTAATCTATTCCACAGTATTTCATTAATTTATATTGATTTTACAACCTTACAATATTTTATGATATAAAAATTGATACTATTTAATTTTCACTGTTTTATTTTTCATCGAGATTTCTTAATAATATTTGTATCAATCATTTTTTTAATTGAAAATAAAAGTAATATTCAGTTTTACATGTTTTTAATTATTTCAAAAAATTATGCAATCGTCAAAACGGAGACAATTAAATCGTAATTATAAGATATTAGCTAACAGATTATACAATCGCAAAATATAAACATTTGAAATGAGATCATTTCTAAATTAAAAAAATAAAGGAAGTTTTTGGGTATCCGTGTATCAGTATAAATTTAAACAAAATGTAATAAGAATTTTAGTTTTCAATTTTTATAAAATTTCAACCATTTAATTAGCCGCAGTAATTTTACAGCGAAATTTAAAATTGAATTTAAGTATAAATAATGAAATTTTTTTTAAAGAAATAGTTATCAGTATAAAAAAAATTTTAATTCAATTTATTCTAAGTTACAGTTAAAATGTACGGATTAATTCAGTAGTAACAGCATATAAATTATATCTATATTTGAAGTATTACTCGTAAATTTTCATAAAATCATTTGCATAAACTAACAATTTCAATAGTGAATTATAATAAATTGCTAAATAATAAATAATTATATTCAAATATTAAAATTACATCAAGTTTTGAAAATAAAAAAAAAAAAAAAAAAAAAGGAAAATAATCATAAACATAAGAAAAAATAAAATAAAAATCACATGCGTTTGTTATGTCGATGGTTTACAAAAATACATAAGCTCAAAGCATATTACTCAATTGCATGCAATGCATGCAATTCAAACGGACACTAAACTTTCAATGCAAAATTCTCGTACATCTTAAACATTTTTTTCTCCTTTCCCTATCCATTAATATAGTTATTGATTACCTTACCTGTCAACGTTTAACGTATTTATTCGTTTTTTCTAAACACTTGTTTGAACTGCATACGTTTTTGAAATATAAGACAAGCAACGGCATAAAAAAATGTAAATAAAAATGTACAAGAACATAAATGTGGACGTATGCATGCAATTTATTTTAATAAGTTGCGTTTTTTTTTTTTTTTTTTTTTGTTTTTTTCAAACAAACGCGTTGTATTCATTTTACATCGTCTTTGGCAAAATGACAATAGTTTTTGTTTTGAGCTAAATGAAATTATACGTACTATAATAAAATATTAAACAATATCAAAGTATCTAATAATAAGTTTCGCAAGGTAAGGAACAATTAAACGAAAAATGTTGAAAAAAATATATTTAATATTTATTGCATTATTCATTAGTCGTTGTTAATGTAGAATCATTGTAATTTTAGATAATTATTGGGCAATCTGATATTTTTCAAAATCTTTTTATATATACTTTCTCTTAGTTTTTATGGAATGATATAATGCAATCACTGGTATGAATTTTTTTTATAAAATATATTTTTTCATTTAATGATACATAACAACATATAAAACATATTTTATTTCTGAATCATAAAAAGTGGCAATAAAATATGTGAACTTTATACGCGAGCAAAAACTTTAACGTTTTGCACAAAGAATCGTTATGAATGTTTTAATGCTAATAGAATATAATTTTTTATTATAATGTTGATTATTAATTATTATTAAAAAAATAAACCTTTGATACGAATTTTTATTTCATGAATTTTTAAGTAAAAAAAAAAATTATGTTAAAAACATAAAAAAGATACTGTTATTCAATTTCATACCGTAAGTTTTTATTCATCTAACGTTTCATAAAGTATTCTGAATTGGAATACGAAGAAAGAAATAGTTATTTAAGAATGCCTCTTAAATTTCATTAATTCATAAATAAGAATCGTTTATTATGCAATAGCGCATAACTTTAAATGCTTCTATTTACTTCGTAGAATAAGCAATATTCAATAACGTAAAAACGCGATAATAAAAAAATTGCTCTCCATTTTTTTTTCATTCAGAATTTAACGATTTTGTTAAATTTTATATCCCTCCCAGCAATAATTTTATCGATTAGAACCAACGACGCATTCGTAAAAGAGAAAAAAGAAAAGTTACGAATCGTTAAATTTAAACAGGTAAATATATAAAATTACGATTAGCAACAAAAAAATCGCTACACAACGAAGGAGAGCCGCGGATATTCGTCGAGAGTGCCCGTGTACTCGTGTAATATTCAGCAAAGCGAAACACGAAAACGGGAAAGAAAGAAAGTGAAAAAAAAAAATAAACTAAAAGGAAAAAGGAGAAGCGGAGATTGGTGTTGCTCGGAATCGAGAAAGACAAGGAGAGAGCGAGAGAGAGAGAGAGAGAGAGAGAGAAAGAGAGAAAACGCGCGAAGCAAACACCGGCAGCAGCAACGGCAGGCTTCTCGACCCAGTTGCTCGACGGTGCTTGGCGCTTGCTCGCTGCTCACTTTCGATTAAGTAATCCCCGGAGTCGAGAGCGGGAGCCCGATAATGCCTTCTTAATACTTATGAATTAAACCGGTAATAGTTCAGGAGGTTGGGCAATGGCCGACGTGCTCCGCCGATTTTCCGTCGGCGGGACCAGCCGAGGATTTCCCGGAGAAAGGGAAACGATCGGTCTTTCGCTTAGGCTTTTCGCGATATACACCAACGGCCCTCTCACGACGAATCGCCCCGGTGCCTTTGACTTCTCTACGCAGCTCGATTGATCGAAATCGAGAGTTTTCGATGGAACGCGGGTTTCAAACCATATTCGCGCTTTTTCGTATATCGCTTTTTAATATGTAGTCTCGCTAGATCGCAAAATTACAGAATCATTCTAAACGCGTTGGAATTTTCTTTTTTTACCGTAACGATAGGATCGTTAATGATTTTTTTTTTTTTTTTTTTTTTTTTTTTTATGTATACAAGTTATTTGTAATAAAAAAAAATCAATTGTGAAATTCAAATAATATCCATTTTTGTAATTATTGAATTTAAAATTACAATAAAATTTAATCGACTGGTGAATAACAATAATATGAAAGGAAAAGTTCATTTCACAGCAACAATAGTTAACCACATGAATTATTCAATAGCTGTGGACATCAATCTGTATATTTTTAAACTACAGAATTAATTATTATAATTTAAAATGAATATTAAATTAATTGTTCAAACTATGTTGATGAGAAAAAGTGTAATACGTATACTAATTTAAAAGTGTCGACGGTTAAAATAATTTTACATTTTATAAATTCTTTGCTGCTTTAATGTCAAATAAATATTACCTTAATGTCAAATAAAAATTTTTAATAAATAAAATCTAAGCGCTACACTAAATTTATTTATTAATTAATTTAGGTTCAAACTTTTTTTCATTTACATGTATAGGAATATTTATTAAATTGAATAAAAAAAATGATTAAACCAAAAGTGCGTATTTTCAAAATTAACAAACTTAAAAATTCCCCAACTTAATTTAAAAAATTAATATGGCATTTTTAAAAAAGAAAAAAAAAATATCACAAAATTACAAACCTTTTCCGACATTTATTGCACTGTACTCAGAAATTTAAATTCAATAACGCATCGCATTCGAAAGCGTTTTAAACGTTGAACGCGACTCGACTGAAAAAAGTAAGCGGCCGGATTGGAAAAAATAGTGTCTGAACAACCGGAAGGGAGAGAACCAGAGAAAGAGAAAGAGAGAATGAGAGAAAGACAGAGAGAGAGAGAAGAAATATCCGCAGCAGCCGCTCACTAGTCATCGGCGTCGTCGTCCGAACCTTATCTGGAATCATCGCGTATGTAATGCAGCAGCAGCAGCAACAGCCGCACGACTCCGTATTGAATAATAGAAAAGCAAGCGTTGCTCTCGGATTTCGTGTAAGTATATGTTTTTACGCGTGCGTGTGTACCTATATGTATATATATACATGTATACACGCATAACTATTGCTATGCTACGGCCAGAGTCCAGATATAGGCCAAGGACATGAAAACTGGTACCGGTGGGTAGAAATCCCACGAATCGCGCGGACGGAGAAACGCGAGTTACGAGGCGATTATGACACTCGGCGCGTTCGCTGTATACCCGTGGGCAGCGGCAACACACGACTACGGAGTGAGAGCGCACGCGCCTGTGTTTACGTGCGGCTGTTTAACTCGTATATACATTTTATATATATTTATATATATATATATATATATATATATATATATATATATATATGCATGTACATACGATTATATGTATATCTATATATACGTAAGTGAGAGTTGATTTATTTTATTTATATAGTTTATTCATGCCATGGTGCAGTGTCAGCTTATGGTAATGTTAGCTGTAGAATCTACGTGACGTTTTGATCATAATTACGTCGCTTAAAAACTAAATAAAACAACGTGTGTAACGTACAATGCCGTTCGATTACAGAAATCATGTCTGGAAATATAATATTTTTTGCCGATTAAGTAAATGTTTTTATGCATATTTTTTTTTACTTTTTCTCGCATGTAGAAATCGTTGACGAAATTATGTTTCATTCCAAAAAAATTAACTAAACCTATTCCCTTTGAGTAGAGTATCACAATTCGATTAATTTTTTGAGCTTGTAAAGTTTATTCACAAAGTATGCGAAATAATATGTAACGAAAACGGTTACATAAGCAATTAATTATCTGATAAAACATTCTAATAATGATAAAGATGGAGTCGATATATTTTTATAAAAAATAATTCTTTCAATAATTATTGTATTATATAATTTTCGTTTAACAATTAATAAAATTTAAGCGTTAAATTTTGCAAATTACGTAGACACACGATAAAGACAAGTGGTATGTGTACAAATTAACAAGACCATCACATACATACCCTTATGTATTTTAATTCGCTAAATTGGGATATGCTTCTGTCTTCTACTTTACGTTATGATCTACTGAAAAATTTTCCATTATAGCGAGTTTGTTTCCGTGACAAATTTTAAATCGGCCATGTTTTTTCCGCCAAAGACAAGCGAGAGTATTAAAAATATGTTTATTGGAATAACACGATGTCTAAATTCGTTGTAACTTAAACATCATGATATCCTATGCGATAAGAACATGACGAATTTTGAATTTTTCGCAGAAAAACTGGCTATAGCGGTAAATCTTTGAGTAGAGGATTAAAACTAACAATGACACATTCCGATTCTAGCGAATCAAAATAGTACCTGTGTTTTATTCGATGTAATTTGGTAATTCCAGGTATAAGACATTAGTTGCGTTGAAATTTTTTAAAGAAAACTGGTTTATAGTGGAAAGTGTAACATACGAGTACAGGACAAAAATTGATGCCAAATTCGGACTCTGTAAGTCAAAATATAAAAGAATATGATGGTCTTGTCAAATACAGTACAGACAGCTTTTTTTTATTGTTTATCCATGTTATTAGTTATATGTAAAAAATGTTTAAGAATGGAATGTTTTTTAAGTAATCTATGAAAACCGATGATAATCTTTTTATGTGAAATGATAAAAAATTATTAGTCATTTTTTTACTTTGAATAAAATACACTCGTCTGAAATATGAACGTAAAATTCCATGTCTTATTATTTTTTGTAACAATTATATTTATCGTACGGTTAAATGATAAAATGAAAAATTTGTCATTTATTGCAAAATTTAACTATCGTTAATCATTAACAATTAATTTTTAACTTATATATTAAAATGCAATATTGATTCTGTTTAATATAAAGTAATAGTTATTTTAAGTAAAATAATTTGAAATCATTAACCATAATTTATATCGATTTAAATTTTGCTTATTGTAAAAAAAAAAAATTTCAATTTGTAAAAGTAATTTGAAATCACTTAATCATATCGATAAAAAAAAACCAATATTAAAAAAAAGGAAACTTAGCAGTAGGTAAACATGAAATGCAATTCACTAAATGAAGGATTAATTTAATGGTTTTTTACGTAGTTCGCTGTATTTCATACTTCGATTTAATTAGTTTTAATGGCCCCATAAATATATACAGATATTTTATTTTTTTTTTTTTTTAAAGCTTTAATTTATGTTTTACATATTTTTTTTATAAGAATAAAACTTATATCAATAAAGATCAAAATACTTCATATATGGATTAAATATAAATGAAACTGTAAGAGAATTTTCCAATTTCTTCTAGTAACGTATTTTATTTCCATTTTCTCTCTCTCGCATAAATGCACAATTTTAACTGTGAAGCAACAATTGTTAATCCATAAAGAGTGGAACGAGCTGGAGAAAAAGAAGAATATGAAAAATCCAAGAGGCAGTACAGTGTACGTATAATTAAGAAGGAGGAAAATAAAGAAAGAGAAGATATTTTCGAACACGTTGGTTACACGAATATATATATATGTATATACATAAAACCAATTGATTCTTTATCTCTCGACTGGCAGCAATCGCGTATATAAACCTTTGCACGCATTCGATCGCGATAAAATGTTAATCGGTCACCAGTCGTTCGTTCGTTCGTTCGTTCGTTCTCTGACGTCGCTGACGTATACTCATCGACAAACTCGCGATGTCGTTATACCTACGCGTAATGACCCTCTTTCACCCTTCTCTTTAGCTCTCGACGATTTACCCGCGTGTATATTATTATTGCACGACTGTGTTGTGAAGAGTTTGCGCGCGCGCGTGCGAGAGAGAGAGAGAGAGAGTGAAAAAGAGCTAAGCATTACCATTAAGTAAAGTAGAAATTATTAGTTTTCCACTTGGACGTTGACCGATCGGAAACTCGTATGTACATACATGTAAATACGAATGACCGAGCGAGTGAGTAACGTCGTCGTAGGATAGTTTTTAATTTAAAATAAACTCTTTCACTCTTCCCCATCTCCCCCCTTTTTTTATTTTAAGTAAAAAATTGTTTATTGAAAAAATTCAATTTTTTAAATATTCTGTTTAAACATATCTTATGCTTTATATGCTTTATAGATCTGTATATTTTTGTCAAGATTTTTTTTTCAACAAATAAAAAAAAATAAAATTAAAAAAAAATATGATTGGAATGTAATTAGATTCTACATTTTAGTTATTTCAAAAATTAAAAAGATATCGGCATTAATATTTTTTATTAAATGAAACTTTTTAAATTATAATATTCTTAAAGCATTAAGTAATTAATTTCGTTTTTAACTTTTTATTAAAAATTATTAATTATTTACTTGGAAAATATAAATATAGTATGTTTTGTAGTAAGAAAGCAAATTATGAGTTGAACTGCATCGAAAGCGCTGCCGAGTTAATACGAAAAATAAGCTGTCTCGTGAATCAAGAATCCTTTTTTAAATTTACAGTACAATATTATTAATATAAAAAATAATAACTAGCTTAGTAATAAATTCATTTTTCATATTTATTAAAACTAATTGGATTTAAAATTTATCGTAAATATTGAATGACTCATAATTCTCAATAAGTCATTAAAATAATTCAATTAGATTTTCGTTTAAAGATTCTCAGTAAAAATTTAAAATATTTAATAACTTGTCCGTACGATATTAAATAAAATCAATCCTTATATTACTCAATTGATTTTTTTACAATACACATTGTATAACTAATATTACTACAATTTGACAAAATGTAAATCAAACAAGTATTTAGGGACTAGAATATATTTTTATTTTTTTTTTTTTTTTTTTGTTGTAAAATCATTAAATTCACTTTTTTCGTTTATCGCTATTTGTATTGTAGCCTAGTAGAACAGATCTATTCAAGAATGCAGATAAATGGTGCATTAGAAATACTAAAGCGCTCAAGTCTTATTGTGTAAACATATTTAAAGACTATCGAATTTTAAGTCAATTTAAAAAATATATATATATATATATATATATATATATTTCAAAGTTAATTTTGCATTAATCATCAATTAATTATTCATAGAATGTTACATATAAGCATATATAATATTTATATTGTTGTATTTGAAACATTGATTTTTAGCAAAATAGAATTTCTTTTTTTTCAATATTAACATTGAACATCTAATAGGGCAAGTCATCCTTGATTATTGTAGCAATTTTTGGGTTTCATAAATATTTAATTTAATAAAAATATTTTTTTTAATATTTTTATTTAATATTATCAAATATTAATATTGTATATTGAGAAAGAAGTTACTTATTATCATTTTGAAAGTAAAAATTAATTTGTTAATAGATTCAAAAAAAAGATTATTTTTATATAGCACTCTAGCTACTTGAAATAAACATTAAATTTGTGTGATCTTCTAAATTAACATCAAAATTATCATTCAACCAGTTTCGCAATGCGGCGACTCATTCAAAACATGGAAATCGATTCATTTGCTTGGTTAAAGAAATTTAATGTATAAATATATTTAACGCGTGAAATTTACAGTCGTTATTCATCCGAATTAGAAATTTTTAAAAAGATTAGAAAAAAGAAAGAGGAGAAGAAAAAATGATATGATTCTTATATTATAGATGTAGATCTTCGTACATGTATCCGTAGCTTTCACTTTCGATCTTTAATTGGTCTCGCGGTGGTGAAAGATTTGCCCGCTCGTGCAACGACACATGAAAATGCTCGTTGCCCTTTAATACTCGTGACCTTGACTCTGGGTAGCCAAGAAACCGTAGCTGCCATCGGCTAAGAATAAGTTCTCGAAACGCGCTTACTATACGTTTTAGCTCTAATATTAACCGGTGTCTGCGCGCATGGCTCGTTCTGTATCTTTCACTCTATCCTATATATCTAGTGCTCTTTCTGTTTCCTTCTCTGTCGTTCTCTCTCTTTTTCTCTCTCTCTCTCTCTCTCTCTCTCTCTCTCTCTATCTCTCTTACGCACGCGTATGCGCACACAAAAGTTGTATCGTCGAGTCGCTCAATCGCAGAATCATTATCATTGGAAAAGTTTATCGCCACTCGTTCTAATCGCGAAATTGCTCATCGATCGATTAATTTTATTCTTTGAATGTGTATCTTAACTATGAGTGACCAGTAGTCATAACTATTTGAAAACTCGCAGAAATTTTATAATTCATCTTCATCGATCTATTTCTCATAATCAAATTCTGCTAAATAAATCATTTTATAAATATTTCTTTTTAAAATATTCATTTTCCTTAAATACGTTTTTGAATTTTGTTGATTTCAGTTATATAACTAACAAAAGTTTGCGTATTAAATAATAATTTTTCTTAAAATTTATTAGTAGAGTAATTTTATTTAAAGTATCCTTTTTTATAAATGATACAACATTCATTGTGATAAATTAGTAATAAAATATCCTTTATTTTAATCATCTTAAGTCTAACAAAATTTCTTTTTAAAAATATTAAAAATTTAAAATAAAATCAATCCAATTTAGATAACAGCCACTAAAAAAAAAAAAAAAAAAAAAAAAAAAAAAAAAAAATTGATATAAAAATTCAGTAATTTATCTCAAATTTTAAAAATGTTTACTTTTTCAGATAATGTGACTTATGAGTAAAAACAATTTTGATGACCTTTTTAATTACCTAACTTTTTTATGCATGAATTTATTATCTAAATTTAAAAAAAATATTAGATAAAAAATATATATCAAGTTCGATTTGTTTGATAAATCATGTTTTATTATATTCTTTTATTTGACACAAGAGGAAATATGTTTAAAAGATATTATTATCCCGAAACTAATCGTTTATCTAATTTAATTTATTTATAACTTTTTTTTTACTTTTACTTTAGTTTAAAAATTACTTAGTGAAAAATTAATTCAAAAATTAAATCTTTCGTAACATGACAGTTGTTTCATGCTGTTACTAGAGTTATTTTTAGTCATTATACAATTTAGTGTAGAAATTATAATTATAGTTATCTTCAAAACTACATTTTATTAGACGTATTAAATAAAAATAATTAAATAGTAACATTTCTCCCTCCAAAACAATGTTTTAAAAAATTAAATTAATCAAAAAATTGAAAGATCAAAAAAACTTAAAAAATTTTGAAAAAAATCGGGATTCATTATATAACGAATGACAAACATTTTTTCTATATCAAATTTTTTGTTATCGTTTAATTTTGAAAACTTATGAAAAAAAGGGAAAAGGCTCTTTTTCGCTCTTTTAAATACTTTTGAAATTCCCTGATTAGAAATTTTTTCCATCACAATTGGTCTATAAATAAAAACATTTTCAAAAAAGAAATAAAATAAAATTCTTTTTTCCGATAAAAGCTATTAATAGTAAAATAAATAGACATTAACGCAAAAATGTTTTGATTGCATCATCGGAATGTAGCCTAAAGAAACCTTCAAAATAAGACCTTCATGTGACGATTTTCAACCTTGATTCAATAACGAAGATTTAAAATATCTTCAAAATTTCTTACAAAAAAAAAAAAAAAAAAAAAAAAATTAAATTAAATTCTGCTACCGACTTTCATTACCTCTGTATACATATTGATATATTTATACACTATACACTTATATATTTTTATTTTAAAGTTCATGCTTGCACACATACGCACACACACACACACACACACACACACACACACACACACACACACACACACACACACACACACTCATAATTAAAATTGTAATATAGTTTTTTTTTTTAGAAAACATATAATCTAAAAAGAAAGAAGGAGAATCTTAAATAAAAATATAAAAGAGAGCACAAATAAGTAGATATACGCGCACATGCATTAAAGTCCAGGTGAACAATCGATAGCGACGTGATCCGGGTATGATTCATTATACAAAGCGACATTAAATATTGGAACTTCTGTGATTTCCTTAAGTAAGTTTCCATATACATTTGTGCTGAAAAACAAATGCCACTTATCGCTTTCTAACGCTATTAAGCAATAAACGACTTTTATAATAATCTTCAAATGTACACTTACTGTCACATGGAACATTTTTATTTATTGTTTTAATATAAGCGAGTTTCAGCTTCTTTAATTTTCACTATTCATAGCAAGATAAATTAAACCATTCTATTTAATTATACAAATAATGCTTGTAAAATTAAATTAAAAGTAATGCTTATTGTTCAGATTGATAATAAAACAAAAAAAATGAAAATTTATTATCGTTTTTCACAATTTAAAAATTACTTATAAAAATAAAAAATATATAGATATTTAAATACTACGTTATTGGAGTACCGTTTTTTCTTAAATTGCATAAAAATAAATTATTTTTTTCACGTCGATATAAATATTGTTTATTTATTTTATTAATAAATTGTTCTTTATTTTATAAAACCGTCATTAAAACCTTATTTAATTTTTACATACATATGCGTATAAATTACTCTTTATTTTTAATGTACTTATGCAAAATTAAAGCCATAACGCATTGTTTATTTGAATAAAAACTATAGATTTATATTGTACTAACTGTTAATAATAATTCAATCTGACATTTTTAATTTAATGTTTACTTTACGATAAACACAATACAACTAAATAATAAGTAAACTAAGACAATAATTAATCCGATTTGAAATACGATTTAACATAAAATGAAATTTTTATCTTTCATTAGGAGTGTAGATCAATTAAAACAAAAAAATATATATATATATATATGAGAAAATTCCAAGAGATAATAAGAACTCGTGATGAGTTTATCAAATAATTTGATTCGAAAAAGGAAGTCATATAAAAGTATTGATCACAAATGGCTAAGAAAAATTGGATGAGTAAAATTCAAATAAAATTAATATGATTGTTAGTATAAGTTTTATAAATTAAAAAGTTAAATAAGATTGCAACGTTAAATGAAGACTATAATACTCGTACCTAAGTTGTCATGCGGTTATTGTTCTTAAAAATTATATGTTATCAGAACGTTATTGATAATATTTCTGTAAAAACTGTAAATTTATGTCAATCAAAATAAGGAAAAAGGTTTTCAAGCCTCGCGTCTTTATACTCAATATAATTTCTTAAATTTAATAAATTATAAGTTATCGATAGTATTTAATAAATAAATTATAATAAATTATGAATGATAAACTACCTTATACGCGATAATGCAAATGTCTGAAGCATGAAATAAATTTTTTTAAACGATTTCTTCTAATTTATCTAAATCATATTCTTATTTAACAATTATTTTTTCTTAGCTTTTATTATTATATTAAAATTAAGAATATGTCAATTGCTATTGATAATTTTTATAACAACTTGAGCAAAAAAAGAACATAATTACATAGATGTAATAAATCATTAAAAAAAAAAATAATAAATAAATAAAATAAAATAAAATGAAACAAATAAATAAATAAAATAAATGTAATTAGTGGACAAAAAAATAAATAACTATAGCAATTGTTAGTGAGGTCAAAAAGCCAGGAATCAAAGCTTACATGATTTTGATAAAACATCGTAATTATGTATTGTTTAAAAAATGATAAATGGTACGTTCAGTAACATATCGACGAGCGTCAGAATGATTTTGATTAAACAATATTTTTATTTTTTCCGTTTGTTTCTCACACGAGCATAGCAACACGCGTTACAGATTGCAGAAGGATACATAAAGCAAAATTTATCATGGAAGTTACATATCTCGGTTACAATTGTAAAAAAACAATTCACAGTTACAAAAATATATGATAGAACGATTGCGAATGCTTATAAATTCGTAAACAGCTTTACATTAACAGATTGATCGATAGATTTTCTTGCTATTTAATTAAATCAATAAAATATTCTAGCAAAAATATTGAAAAACGATTCTTGATAAAAAAAATTTTAGTTTTTTTCATGTAATTTGTACATCTGACATGTATAAATTCAGCTTTTATTTGCGAAAAAAATAATTATTATACTGTATCTTAGCATTTATAGAAATTAAAATTTCTAAATCGTTACTTTTAAAAAATCTATCAACACGCTACAGATATATTGAAACCTAAGAAATAAAGTAACTGATTTTGAAGAAATATTCTAACAAATATCTAATTATAATACTTTTTTTTAAATACAAAATTATCTTACATTTATTATTATTATTATTATTATTATCATCATTATTATTATTATTATTATTATTATAATTGGGCCAGGCCACTGAAGTACAGTGGCCACATTCGTGGAGGATGTCCTCCAGAAAAAGAAAAGAAAGATACACGGTACCCAGGGGGCATAGGTACCGTTTAACGAGGAGGGGATGGGAAACTCCCGTTGACATACCGTGGGGTCGATGTTATGACCCCAAAAGTGGCTCCACCCTGACGTAGTGTCCACCAACGGTGCCAGGGTGGTTTCATCAGCCACAAGGCCTAGGAGGGTTTTTAGCCGGTGAGAGTCCGGCACTCTGGTAGTCCTCTGCCAGGTGCATAAAGCATTTTCCCTACCTACTCAGGAAAAAAAAAATTATTATTATTATTATTATTATTATTATTATTATTATTATTATTATTATATTTTTTAATTAATATAACAGTACAGTAAATTTAAAAAGCACTCGAATAAAAATTTGCTTCAAGTAAGAGTTAGCATTCCAGATTAGCATCTCAAAGATAGAAAAGGAATCAAATTTGAATGCATAAATCGTTAATATTATTTCAGCGAAAAATCTTTAAATCGTCATTTTGTTTCCGCGTTAATGGGCATTAAATAATATCGTTGCAGTGGTAGAACATTTGCGTAACGTATACATCTAAAAACAAAACAATGTTATTCGTGAAACATTTTAATCGCAACAAACGACGTCTACTTCAATGTAATTGAATTGTATAATTAAAAAAAAAATTACAATCAGGTCAACATCAATAAAACTGAATCGAGTTTAATACGTCATTTGCACAAACAAACAGCGAGACATTATTAAGTTAAATGAATGCGAAGCTCAGCAAAAATAAAAGCAACGGTTTACGTTACAAAGTTGAAAAATAAATTAGTCAGCAAGTCTCGAGCAAGGTTCCACTTTCATTCCCATCGCCGTTGCTCCTTTTCGCATACAACTGCGCTAACGCGTGTACTACCAGTAGATCTATAAATATAGGAGAACCAAAAAAAACAAAAAAATAAAAAATAAAAAAACAGAAAAAACTAGCGGTATACAGATCCGTAAAGCTGAAGAGGAGGAAGGGAGTCGGGAGCCGGTTTGGAATCGCGTGTGCGCGCTATAGGCCATCGTTAAAGGATAGAGAGAGAGAGAGAGAGAGAGAGAGTCTCGCTCCCGATCCAAGAGAGACGCGCGCCCGAGCAAAAGGGTTGCGCAAGTCCGATCGGCGGTAGCGCGCCGCCGAGTAATAAAGCAATACCGCGAAGGTCGCGAAAAGGAAAGCGCTGACGCGGCGAAATTCATCGAGAGTCCGAGAACAGCTCGATATGTCAGAGCGAAAGGGAGAACGCGGCGCGTTGAATCCGCTTTTCTTATGTACCTCGTCTCTCCGACGACGACGTCTCATTCTCGCGTACAACTAACTCCTCGATGTTCGTTTATACGCTTTTGATACTCTTAGAAAATTATAATGAAAAATTCAATCCGAACGCCAGGTTTTTATGTACATTTTCTCGATAATCTAAATATTGCTACTAAATACCTAATTAGATGTTAATTTTAATTTTTTTATTTTAAAACTAAAATTTCTTTCCACTATACTCATTTGCAGCCTTTATCGATATATCATTGTTATTACTTAACCTACGTAGGAGATCGAAAATCACTGCAGTACTTTTGACCATTTTCGGAAATTTTCTCCAAATTATTTCTTGATTTTTATCTAGTAATTATCTTAGAATCTACAATACTAAAAAAAAAAATTGGCGCGAAAAAAAATATCGTTTAAAAAACAAATCATCCTTTTACTGCAGCGAAGGCGACATGATTCTAGGTGTGCCGTATACTCTGTTTTTAAGTTAACCATACCGTGAAATCTTATTAGGATCATTGAAAAGCATATATTCTCTTTTTACGACTATTTTTATAATAAGTGAGATAATATGTCTGCATTCACTTTGTAATTAACTTTTTTTTTTAGCTCATAAATATCGAATAAAATATAACGTTATATAATATTAATATTCAAGATGCGAAATAAAGGATTTTAGCACAATTTTGACGTAGTTCGCCATAATGTCAGCGCGGTAAACCATATTTTTTAACTCTTTGAGCCCGAAATTCATTAAAAGAAATATAACAAGCGCGTGCTTGCATTTATTATCTGTAAAACCTCGATATCAAAGTCCTAACACTTAAAACAAATACGTCGTCCGAGAATAATTCGGTCTTCTAAAAGTTAATTAAACTTTTAATTAAAAAACCGATTACTTTCGTCCATTCCGTTACGCTAACAAAAAAAAAAAAAAAACTTATCCGCTTTAAAAATTAGATAACTGTTTTTATATACGAATTTAAAAAAAAATTAAAATTAATATCGTTTGATTTATTATTTAAATAAACGACATGACGAGGAAAGACATTGAATACAGTAATACAACAACAAATATGTTACAAATGATATAAAGCAATTAGATGTTTTCATTACATCATGTAATCCATGGGCAGCGCAAAAAATCCCTCGCAGATAAGAAAATATAAATAAATATATAGCATGATGAAACTGTCCTACGTTTTCCGCTTCACGTATAGCTTAAACTTTAAGCTCATATATTGAAACTCCACATAGAGCTTTTTTTGTCGCTTTGACGACAGTGGAAGATCCCGATAACCTCTTAATCCCATAGGGGGCATCTTATCGGTTCTTGTCGAGCGATAAGCGTCGTTGGGGGTTTGATTTCTCTTGATATTTTTCTTAAAGTTATAGTTTTTCATGTTGGTCATTTTTTATCATTTCTTTGCATTTTTATTTTTTTTTTTTTTTTTTATTTTTTTTTTTTTACATTAACTACTATTTTCTTATATGCTTTCTACATATACGACTTTATATCCGGCTTTGTCTCTCCGGCTTTGCGAGCGTGAACTACAACTTGAATGTAAAATAATTTATATGTGATAGTCGACAACTTCATCGTCTTGCAATAGTTTGATGTGCTATCGATTTATTTGTCAATCGAGATGTATTTAGCGTTTTCTCTATTATTAGCGTAAAACATGTCTCTAAATGCCACGTGAAGTAATATAAAAATATTTCTGTCATTGCGTTTACTATTTGATGTTATTGAGAAAAATGATAAAAACTAATTTTATAGTAAAGAGATACATTATTTATGGTTTTTATTTCATATTCTATAAATAAAATAATCATTTGTTTAATATTATTTAAACGAATATAATTTCGATCATAATAATTAATGCGTAAAGAAAATATTCATTTTCTAATATTTAAAACGAAGCGTTTTTTAAAAATGGAATCTCAGCGACGCGATAAAAAATAATAGAGGCATAGTTTAAAACAATTGGAATGCGTCTTATTGGTGAAAAAAATTCATATCGTTATTTTTCTTCATCATCGTTGATGCGCCGAGAGAGAGAGAGAGAGAGAGAGAGATAGAGAGAGAGAGAGAGAAGCATGCGTGTGCACGAGATAATTAAACTACAAAAACAAAACGGCATTAATAATCTTTTAAACAGGGTTTTACAAGAAATTTAAAACGATAACCTCTCCCAATCCGTAAAATAATAACAATTTTTGATTAATTTTTTATTTATCGTATATCGACGTCGCTAATACATTTTTACCTATCTCTTTTTTTTATAATAAATCCAGGCGTTTTATCAATTCCATGATACACCGCTTTTTTTCTGCTCAACTTATAGGACCTTAATAATCGCGTAAAACTTCTCCATGCCCGCGGTAGAAAAAAATGACACGTGTACTTTACGACCTTGTAACCGCAGTTTACGCGGTACGTTAAACGTGATTACGGATTCGCGTTAATTTACTTACGAGCAATTATAAATTTTTTTAAGATAATAATATAAATTATTTCTTTGTCTTGTGCGATTGTACAATCAATTTTTGAATAAAGATAGACCCGAAGAGAATTTGACAATTTAATGGCATTTAATTATTTGAGGTTTAAGAAAATCATTTAATCGATAAATTAAACATACAATGATTTGATATCTATTATTATACTAACATTTTTTTGTTAAAAAATATTATTATGTACTAATAAATTACATTCGTTAATACAAAATAAAATAATTCAAAAATTAAATTGCATTTATTTGTAAAATTTAAAGAACCAACACTACCTTGTTCCAGTTTCTAATTTAATATTTATAATTTCAAGATTTATTATATTAGTATTAATATTATTATTTTTTAATTTCATCCTTTCACCTTTTACACTTATGCTTTCTACACATTCTGTCAGTTTTTATCATCTGAAATTAATTTTTCTAATGATGTTCTTTGTTTGACATAATTTTAAATTTTGTTTTTTTACAAATTTTATTATTTATTCTAATACTTAATTAATTAGTAGACGTAGATTTTTTATTGTAATTTTTATTAAAATTTCATTACAATATATTTTTATTTCGTAGATTGCTACATTATATAAAATATTTTATAGATTTAAAAATTCCAATTTCGATATCTTGTATTGTTTGTTTATATTTATTTTAATATAATGTAACATATGTACACGTGACAAATAATCAAAGAACACAACTCAATATTATCGATTATATCATCATGATTGAAATAGTAGCTTCTTACAGTAAAGAATATTTATTAAAATTTCAACAAGTAATTTTTAATAAACCTAATACCAATATTAAATTAACAAACAAAAATACTTGAAAAATACATTCGATACTCGCGTAATTTTAGCACATATAATTTACATTTATCATGAACAAATTAAAAAAAAAGAAAAAAAAAGCGTATAATCGACGTATCAGCGTATACTCGTGCCAAGGATTTGACCTCGTATTTTTTCGGGAACACTCCGGAGGCCTCGACGATGTTGTCTAAACACACAAAGCATTGGTCGCGCAAACACATCAATGCAGATTCTCTTCGAGCGATTGTGTTTTAACTTATTCCGTACGTTGCACGAATTATTATGCTTGTGTTTAAAAAGCGAGAGAAAAAAAAATATGCATACAAGACTGGTACAAAACTCCGTAATAACAAATGATTGTTTATTCACAGTACGTAAAATGAGTGAGTCATTGCGTTGAGGTACGATGTACCCCTCTGTCTTGATTCACCCTATAATCTTCCGAGTAATCTCAATCGCTTATTTGTCACGCTAAAAATTAACGAACTACCCTTAAATACCGAGAAAATATGAATAAATAGTATAATGCAGGTGTGATTTATCAATTGTTTATCAAGGGACAAACTAACAATTTTAATAGCACAACTTAATTCGCAGTATTGATTCTGAATTTTAATCAGTTGTAATTCCTTTATCATTTTGCACTTTGTTCAATAGCAAAACTTATAAATTTGAATATACATATAAATATATTTATTATTATTTTAAATATTCCAATTTCAATTTTATTATATTTCGATTAACATCGTATTATTATTGCAATGCTCAGAAATATTATGTTTAATACTTCGTGATTTTAAAAATTTATTTTTAAACCATTTCCTAGATTTTTATTACTATTTAACTTTAATTTTTATTTAATTATTTCATTTATTTTAACATATATATATATATATATATATATATATTTTTTTTTTCTTTTTTTCGTATAATTAATAAGTAAAATCTCTTTGATAATTAGATTTCAGTTGAATAAACTATTTATACAAATGAAGGTTATTCAAGTTTAAATTGACGTAAAAGATTCATCAAGTATAAACAGATACATTTTTGGAAGATTTCAAATTATCGGTCTAAAACGATAAAATAAATTTACCACAAATATATAATAACGTCATACGTTAATATGATGAATAAAATATTTTGGTCAATTTTATTCCTTATAATCTTTTAATAATTCTAATGATATTATAATAGGCATACATATTTTAATTAATTTATAAAATGTAATAATATCTCTTTTTTTTTTTTTTTTTTAAAGCAAGAATAATTTCTCTTTATCGAAATTAAATTATGAAATCTGTAATTTCAAAAAATGTAAATAAACGACGCTTTATTATAAATACTTTAGCGCAATGGATAAGCTTTTGTTGAATTATTTAAAAACGTAGTTATGTTTTTTTTATGAAACTATATAAATTATTATAAAATTGTTTAAAAAATTTTAAAGATGAATATTTTCTATTCGTAAATTGTAATGAAATTTCGATAATTCTTAAAATTCTTATCAAAAATTTGAAATTTTCATAAATTTACAGCGCTCCAAAGATACGAGTAGCGTTACCAATAGAGATGAGGAAAAAGTATTGGTAAACAAGCTCACTTATAGAACATTGGTATAGCAAATATTGACAAGACCGGTCTCAATGAAGCAGTAATAATGCGCTTAACATATTTCTATATTTGCCTCGAGCAATCGTTGCTTTCTCAGTGTCTATTAGATACCATTGTTGTTGATTGTGCGACTGCTAGCATGTGGCGGTCCTCTCGAGGGTTGTTACGATTCCTGCGGTCGGCAAGTTGCTGCTCGTTGATTCTACTGGGACGCTGGCGTTCTTTAGACTCTGAGAAGCTACTTCGTGAACGATTGAGGTAATGACAGCTGCTTTCCGCGGTTTTGATGGCAAAGACACCATTAAACACGGTTAAAGGCGAACGGCGTCGTTGTGATAGCTTTTCGTATATAAGTGAGACGTACTCGGACATAGGTATAGGTCAGCAAAATCTGATAGTATATAAAGTAAGTATCGGGTGACATCCTGAGGATGGAAAGAAATAATAAGAGCTCGTAAACATAAACGATTTGGTTGACTATGAAAAAAGTGAAATCTTCGTTAGACCAAGTTGTCAGATTGCCTGCACGCGTTTTCAAAGGAAAGATTAGGACATATTTTATACGGTTCAATCGAATCCATAATATTCTAAATTTACACTTAAAAAAAATATGTACTCAGATCTCGCATTGTGCGTGCGAAATAAACATATATGGGAAACGAATTGGATGTGAAAAACAAGGAGCCGAGCAGAAGTGGCAAAGTGGGAGATTTAAAAAACCTTGCCAAAGAAGCACTCGAGTTCGGTTAACTTATCGAATCGTGCGTGACAGCAACGACCTCGATGACCCTTACTTCCCCGATAAGTCGTTCATATTAAGCTCTCGCGGTCATCGATAAGTTTATCCTGAGGCGTAGTTACTATGGAGCTAATGCTGCCGTGCTTTGAAGGAATCTTATCACTTGCGTATGTATGACTTTTGTTATTGACGATTTGGTGCATACGTGACGTACTAAATTATAATTTCTAATCAATGTACGCTATGTTCAATTAATCGTCAAATTTTGTTTATAGAAATGAGCGTCAATCTTTATATACTAGTATATTGTAATAATTTTTATGAAAATAACAAAATTTATTCTTATAGAAACATAATCATTAAACAATTAAAAGTTGTATTTCAAATAAACCTAATATATAGAAAAAATAAAAATACATTATTTGTTAAAAATACAGATAATTTTAAATAAATATTCTTAGAAAAGTTACAACAGTGATCACATTTTTTTAACGTTGTAACAGGTGATTTACTGACAATTTAAACAAAAAATCATTTAATTTTTTCTTCATAAACATCGGTGACAATCTACTTAATAACTATTTATACATCCATATGCGTGTATCTTATGTTTACTTTTATTCATTTATTAGAAAATGAAGAATTCAAATTTTATCCTGAAAATTCTGAGTATTTTTTTTTTTTTTGTTTCGGTGGTAAAAAAACGGGGAATCTGCCTAAACCAGACCATCAGTGAGGACCCGTTTGCCTACCTGTAGACGCGGGGGGACCCACCGGTGTGACGGGTTACGTAGTCACGTCAGCTGTGGCCTCGGATGGGCTCGATTGCTCGGGCACATCCGTGGCAAGGGCATCGGCAACCCCGGGGACCGTCTAACCCGCCATACGCCAGCATATGTCTGATATAAAACCATAGACATATGATGCGCGGATGGAATCTCCACCTTCTGTCCAACCTGCAGCGTGGATCTACTTTCGTATTGCTTCGCCGCTGCAGGTTCTGTCTATTCGTCAGTCCGTTCCCCGTAAGGTTGTAACCTGTCTCCGTCTCGTAATTCCTTTCATACGATCCTTTCATTCACATTCACTCACTGACTCGTGCTTGTGCTACCCTTCACCAACTATTCCAAACACCCGTCCGCCTTCTTACCCCTCAAGACAGTCTCGACGAAGGTAGCTATCGCCGTCCAACTGTCCTCGTCTTGCAGCATCCTCGCCACTGTATTTTCGGGCGTGATGCTGCCCGTTTTCGTCTCAAGTGACAGTCTGTCTGTGGTCCATCGTCAGCACACATAAAACGTGTGCTCGGCGTCATCGCGCTCGTAACCGCAGTATTTACATTCCGGCGACCTAACCCGGTTACACCGAAATAAATACTGTCTGAAGTAACCGTGCCCCGTCAAGAACTGGGTTAGGTAAAAATTAACCTCCCCAAACCCTCGTCCAGTCCACGATCCCAGGCTGCTTATCAAGCGTCTTGTCCACGAATCAGTGGCGTCCGTTAACCAACGGTCCGTCCATTCGCGCATTGTCCTGTCTCGTTCCTCAACTGCCGCGTTTGTTCTCCCTACGTCGGCACTTCGTTCGTAAGTCCGTTTCCGTTCCCTAGCGAGCAGGTCAATGGGTATTACACCCACTACCACCAGAACGGCCTCCACTGAGACCGTCCTGTAGGCGCACGCGATACGTAATGCCCCCTGTCTCTGTACGTTTGTTAGTCACTTGCGGTATTTCTTTACCTCAAGCGCATCGGTCCAGACTTCCGCCCCGTATAAAAGGATCGAGTGGGTGGTGGCCATAAGCAACCGTCTTTTCCCCGGTCTCGGTCCATACGTGTTCGCCATAATGCGGGAGAGCGCGGAAACCCGCGTCGCCGCCCTATGTGCCGTCTCCTGTATATGAGGCCAGAAGGTCAGCTTCGTATCTAGAGTTACCCCTAGATATTTCACCTTCCTCCCGGTCTGCGTCTGCACCGACCCCACCGTCATCGGTATGACGGTTTGTATCCTCCTTCCGGTTAGGAGGATCAGTTCGGTCTTTGCCAGTGCTAAAGTCAGTCCGTGACTCGTCATCCACCCGTCTACCTGTAACATGACCCGGTTTAGCGTCAGCTGTGCCAATTCTGGATTGCGCTGAACGATCACTACCGCCACGTCGTCGGCGTAGGCGATTTGTGAGGCGTTCTCAGGCATTTCCAGCCTCAGCAGGCCGTCGTAAACCGCGTTCCAGAAGTCAGGTCCTAGTATTGATCCCTGCGCGACGCCCGCAGTGATCGGCCTACTTGCCTGTCCCTCCGTGGTCTCGTACGTAATTTGTCGGTCCGTTAAGTAATCTCCCGCCACCCGCAGCAGATAGGGGGGTACCCTGAAAGCCCGTAGAGCTTCCAGGATATCCCCCCACCTAGCGGAATTAAAGGCGTTCTTTACATCTAAGGTCGCGAGCAGTACTAGTGGTCTCGCGCCGTAGCAGACCCGCCTTGTCCGGAAAATTCTGAGTATTATTACAACTATTAAATATGTTATTATATATTGGGTTAGACGAAAAAAGGCACTCCGAGATCGTGCCAATGACGACGCCGGCGACGATCAGCCACCCCCTCATTACCAAGGGGCAGCAGACCTCGCCACAGAACCTGCCAATGTCTAGGCATCACGTTTTTTCCTAACGACGAAAGCAACGAGCATAGACGTAATAGAAGCGTAAGGCAGCAGGACGTCCAAAAATCTTGGACTAAGAACGGCTCCATCCTGACGAAGTGTGATAAACAATTCCAGGATGGTTAAAGCCGAAAGAGAAAAGGAGTGGTTTTTTTAGTGGGTCGGGTTGCGCTGCGCCTGTCACAATTCTTTTTACCTATTTGTCCGCGTTTTTGTTTATTTTATTTTCCGTCCTTTTGTTTTGCCCGTGACAGAGGTAGCTCAACCCAACTCCACACTGTTGCGCCGTTCGGACGCGGTGCTTCGTGCATTTATGCATTTTTTCCACTACCCGCAATAAAAAAAAAAAAAAAAATGATATATTGGGTTGTTCGATAATTAATGTCGCTTTTTTCTCATAGATGGCGTGAACTGCATATTTCATGTAGTAGCGGTTGCGTAGCGTATATTATTATATACTATTATAAAGGTTAGACTGTGCACTATCTTCTGTCAAAAACTGAGCGTCATTAGTAAATAACAAGTTGGTTAAAAATTAAGTTGAAAATGGACAATCAAAGTGAGCATTATCGGCATATTTTATTGTTTTACTTCCGAAAGGGCAAGAATGCGATGCAAGCTCGGAAGAAATTGTGTGAAGTTTATGGCAAGGACTGCCTTACTGAACGCCAGTGTCAGCGTTGGTTTGCTCGCTTTCGTTCTGGAAATTTTAACCCATTAAGGACCAAAAGGACACTTTTTACATATTTTTTTTCAGCGGCATAACTAATTATGAAATCGTTTGTGAAAAACATCGAATGATATCATTTTCGATATAAAATTTCCTGATCTTTCGATTAGCGGAGTCAGAATTTCAAAAAAATGCATATTAAAGTTTTTATTGTTTATTTAACCAAAACCACAAAATTTCGATAAAAAAAAATGTTTCGTTCTATCTTTTCGCAACGACACTGGAAGCCGATTTTTTCAAACTGTGCATTTTTTGCGTCAATGGACCCTAACCTTCAAAATCCCGCATAAGGTTTTTTGAAATTAAACATGGCGGTATCCAATATGGCGGCTTAAAGATAAATTTTTTAGTTTATTCTAGTATTTTTCAATAAAACAACTTTTTTGAGATGAATGTTGGTGAAAATTAGTTTAAAAGGGTTTTTTTTGGGTCGCTGATCATGAATCTGCTATTAGTTTTTCCAAATTCAAAATGGCGGATTAAATATGGTGGCTTAAAATTTTCAAAATTATTCAAATTTTATGAAAATTGGTATATAGGGTTTTTTTGGGTCGCTGATTATGAATTTGGTAATTATTTTTCCAAATTTACGAAGACAGATCCAATACGGCGATGGTTAATACTGAAAACCATTCTTATTTTATAAAAATTAGAATGTAGGAGTTTTTACGATCACCAATTCTATGAAAATGTCGTCTTTTAGCCGTAAATTCACATTGCTCAGCTCTTACCACGTGGAGATAAACGACAAAACTAAAAGCCTTTTTATTTTAATTTTTTTTTGTTTTTTTTTTTTTTATATTTTTTATTATTATTTATGTTATAATTTATCGGTGTAAAAGTAGAAAACATGAGGAACATACATGGACTTTGCAGTCTTTACACATTTTTGTTGTTTTGAGAGAGCATTTTTTGAAATTTGACAATTTTTTTCAAAGAAACAGTTATTGATGTGTGTGATTTACTTATTCTTGCTTTTGCAAGGTAATATTTTGCAATCTCCATAGCGAGATCTTCTGTACCAAGTTTTTTTTCATGTACGTAATTCCGAAGAACTGTTGCAATAGCCATCGAAGATTGAATGAATCTCATAAATATCGGCCAAGTCCATTTCTTTGCTTTTATACTTGGCATCAAATTGCTGCAGTGTAAATTATGTAAATCAACACCACCCATAAGTAAATTATAAATTTTAAAGGCATAAGGAAATAATATAGCAATTTAAAAAAATGCGCTTCCAGAACAACAAAAATGTGTAAAGACTGCAAAGTCCATGTATGTTCTTCATGTTTTCTACTTTTACACCAATAAATTATAACATAAATAATAATAAATACAAAAAAAACACACAAAAAAAAAATTAAAAAATATAAAAATTAAAAAAAAATTAAAAAAAAGGCTCTTAGTTTTGTCGTTTACCTCCACGTGGTAAGAGCTAAGCAACGTGAATTTACGGCTAAAAGATGACATTTTCATAGAATTGGTGATCGTAAAAACTCCTACATTCTAATTTTTAATAAGAAGATAGAACGAAACATTTTTTTTTATCGAAATTTCGTGGTTTTGGTTAAATAAACAATAACAACTTTAATATGCATTTTTTTGAAATTCTGACTCCGCTAATCGAAAGATCAGGAAATTTTATATCGGAAATGATATTTTTCGATGTTTTTCAAAAACGATTTCATAGTTAGTTATGCCGCTGAAAAAAATATGTAAAAAGTGTCCTTTTGGTTCTTAATGGGTTAATGTGCAAGATGCACCACATACTGGTCGTCCAACCACTACTCATGACGACAAAATAAAGGCGTTAATCAAAACTAACTGGCATATAACTACTCGAGAGATAGCAGAGAAGCTCGGCATACCGAATTCAACCTTTTGCTTGCACTTACAACAGCTTGGTTACGTAAACAAACTGGATGTTTGGGTTCCTCACGAATTAAAGGAAATCCACCTCACCAAACGCATTAACATATGCGACTCTTTGCTGAATCGTAACGAAAATGACCCATTTCTAAAAATAATCCTAACGAGTGATGAAACATGGATTGTGTACGATAATGTAGTCCGAAAACGATCATGGATGAAGCAAGATAAGCCCCCACGATCGACATCCAAAGCCAATATTCACCAAAAGAAGATTATGCTTTCCGTGTGGTGGGATTACAAGGGTATAGTCTACTTTGAGCTGCTTCCAAGAAACCAAACTATTGATACGAATGTCTACTGTCGTCAACTATCGAAATTGTACGAAGCAATCAAGAAAAAACGCCCTGAACTGGCCAATCGCAAAGGTGTGATGTTCCATCATGATAACGCAAGACCTCACACCTCTTTGATAACCCGTTAAAAATTAATGGAGATCAATTGGGAACTGATGCCACATCCACCCTATAGCCCTGACTTAGCACCATCAGACTATCATTTGTTTTGCTCCCTTAAAAACCATTTGAATGGTAAAACTTTCGATTCTGATCAGGCTGTTAAAAATGAGTTGGACCAGTTCTTTGCTTCTAAAAACCAAGGCTTCTTTGAACATGGAATTTTTCAACTTACCGCAAGATGGCAAAAGGTCATCCAACAAAACGGTCAATATATCATTGATTAATGTTTGTTGTTAATATAAATAAATTCACTTTGAAAAACATGAAAAAAACGGAATTAATTATAGAGCAACCCAATACATAACGTTCGGCATAAATTACTTCATAGTTATAGTTGAATTATGAATATGTTTAATATTTACGAATTAAATGTTATTAATAATCAATAATTATATTGAATAACATGTCTTTATTATATTACTATAATATGTCTTCATTATTATAAAATTTCATTAAGGTGACAAACATAGTTGGATAAGTAGGTAAAATAAAAATCTATTAAAAATGAAACTGAAATTTCTCATTAAAATCTAAAATAATTTTACTATTTTTATCAATAGTTTATGCATAGTAAATAAATTTTTAATCGATTCTGTATTCTTTGTTATCTGATACATAAATAAAAAACTATAATTTAAACGAAATTCACAATTTTATAACATCATTTTTATTATAAATACTATACAAATGTAAAGCATAATAATAATATAAATTGCCATTGCTTGGGTCAAACTAAATTCAGAGAAAATTTCTCGAGCAAACTGGTTTCTATTTAAAACCGAATGTTGACGATAAGTTATGCATAATAGGAAAGTTTTCATTTGATAACTACTTATGCCAATTAGGATAGCGATTATCGCTGCAAGGCGCCACTCACATCTCCAATACTGCAATGTGAGGATTCACCACACAAATTTATTGAAATGGTTATTGTAACTCCTATAATTCTTCATATAGTAGCTTGCAATATTTGTTTAAAAAATACTTCACTATGAAAATTATTAGATGAATATTTTTTATATTTAGGCGTTATGTAATAAAATGAGTATTTTCAAAATTTATTAATCATTTGAGATTTATGCTTGGTACATCATAACGAAAATGTTACAATACATGAAGAAAATCCTGTTTATTGCTGTAAGTTTAAAAAAGCGTAAAATGTGTACATTTCATGAATATTTCCATAAATAATAATCTTTAAAGCTTCGTATTTATTACATGTACGTATAGAAAAACTAATATGATTATTCAGTTTCTCTAATAAAAAAAAAAAAAAAAAAAACGACAGCTGATCACTTCATTATTTCTTATACTATTTGTTGATTTTTATCAAAATTTTCACAACGACAGTAAGAATTTTAAAATATAGATAAATAATATTTGAAGAAGTATTTATTGCATAGAGAATATAACTCTTGTTATACTAATAGTGTACATGTAATTTCAATTATTATCAGAGCGCTGTGATAGCGACATCGCCGTCTGTATCTTCAATCGATGTAAAAAACTAGAGTTAATATTCCATATATCTTTTATTTTCATTTTTTTTTTCTTTTTTTTTTTTGTTTATTCGAAATTTTGTTATCGATTTAATATTTTTATTTTATGTTAAATTAATTTTTATTTTTTAATAAGTCTTAGACTCAAGTAAACAATATTATCGAACTGAGTATACATTTTTCAATTTTAAGAAGTATTAGTACTCAGACTAAAATTTTCATAAAAATTATTACTTGTTTTGCTGTATTGTAATTGATTTGCTGGTTTTTTCTACTATTGATTTCAAGATTAAAAAAGAATCGTTAATTTATAGATGTTTTGATTCATACAAACTATGTCATTGTTAGAATCACCGAAAACAAGTTACTCAAAGTTCTTGTTTGAAAATTAATGTTTAAGTATACTTATAATTGTTTTTTAAAATTGCCGATTTTTTAAAAATTCAAAGGACTATCCAATATCATGTGAAAAGGTAAGAAACTTTTGTTCTTGTTATGTTTACCATTAACTTTACTATAACTATTAATATGCTAATTCTTACATATAATTATATTTAGATAATTATATTCTATTTTATATATTTTTTTTCAATTAAAAATTCTTTTTAATCCTCATAATTTTCTTTGATTGATTTACAGTGACGAATTTAAAATAAAAAAATTTATAGATAAAATATATTGTAGTCTTTAAAATTATATAACTGTCTATTAAATTAAAATTATAAACTTAAAAAATAAGTAAACTATTGATACTTGAAAAACATCTAACTGATTATACATTACTTTCATGAAATTCACAGAAAAGACGAAAACAAGTTTTCCTCCAAGTTTCCTCCAAGTTTAAGGGCTATCATTCTCGTTGCCTACAATCGGTTGAAAAATATAAACTATTACTTCGTGCACACACACACACACACACATATATATATATATATTAATTAATAAGAATTAGAATAATAAAAGCTTAATAAGAAAAGATCAATGGGTGGCGCGATCGTTTGTTCAACGAATCAAATTAGCTCCTCGCGCCTTACCTCCATACCACGTGATATTTCTTATCTGGCAGCTCTAAAAAACTCCATGTTATCTTTGACCCCACGAGTAGCCATTGGAGACGTAAAAGAGGAAAATAATAAAGATGTTTAATAACTCAAACAAAGATCTTTAGAGGCAAGGAACTTATTTTCCATATTTTATATACAAAAATACACACTCACACAATAATAAACCTACCATCTCAGTAATCATAACATATGTACGTCATTACATAGCGATATATTCAAAGTGAATTTAATTAATAAGTTGATAAGTAAATAACAAGCTTGGAAAGCATAATAAATTATTTGATGCATCGTTTATTTTCCTCGATGGGATAAAAAAATAATATATTTTCTAGAGTATTTTAATACACCATACTTAATTATATTAGATATTTAAACTTTAATTTTAAATTGCAAAATAAACAATAGTTTTATTTGAAATTATTTAACAATATTGTGATAAATCGTACGTGTTAAAATACTGATTCATTGCAATAATATAATTTATCAAGTTCTAAAATATTTTTAAAATAAAAATTATTTTTTGAATTCTTTTCAAATTAACAGTAAATACTTTCACAACTTTTAATCCTTTTTTTATTTACATTTTATTTTAAATTTTATTTAAAAAATTAAATTAATTTATGATACTTATTAGCGACAAGAAAATGAAAAAAAAAGCTCTATTAACTTACTAAATTATAAGTATACTAGAATGTATTTTGACATTCATTTATTCGGATAACTTGTAAATGTCTGTTTATCTATTTAAGGAAACATTTAAAAAATGCTTCATTTATTTTAGTAATTCAAAAGTGGCTGAAATTTAAGTTAACTAATATAATCATTTAACATCATTATAGAGTACCAGGCTGTTCAATTAGTTTTGTGGTTCGATAAGAAAAACACAATTTTATGGTTTGAAATACACTTTATTATTCAGTATAGTCTCCCTGAACATCAACACACTTGTTCCAACGAGATTCCAATTTATGAATTCCATTCCTGAAGTGAGAATCTGGAAGGGCTGCAAAATACGCTTCCACATCTGTTATGACCTCATCATTTGATGAAAAACGCTTTCCACGCATGAATTTTTTTAGGTCTGGAAACAGATGGAAGTCGCTAGAGGCTAGATCTGGTGAATACGGTGGATGCTCCAACAATTCTAACTTTAATTCATGGATTTTAGCTACTGTCAAAATGCTCTTGTGACACCGTGCATTGTCCTGATGAAAAAGGACAATAAGGTTTTTCTTCTATAAACCGGGTCTTT
Source organism: Chalcis sispes (assembly GCA_949987625.1). Classification (NCBI taxonomy): domain Eukaryota; kingdom Metazoa; phylum Arthropoda; class Insecta; order Hymenoptera; family Chalcididae; genus Chalcis; species Chalcis sispes. Next base: position 46,237,241 of record OX465098.1, read on the forward strand.
TTTCACGAATTTTTTCCTTTAACTGGTCTAAAAGAATACAATAATATTCAAAATTTATTGTTTTACCAGTTTGCAAGTAATTCACAAACAAAATTCCTTTCGCATCCCAAAAAACTGATGCTAACACCTTCTTGGCCGATTTCTAGACACGAACTCGTTTCGGAGCCGAAGAACCAAGTTAACACCACTCTTTAGCCTCTTGTTTTGATTTAGGATCATGGTAATAGACTCAAGTCTCATCCATAGTGATGAATCGACGCACAAAATCTACTTTATCCTTTCGAAAACGCTCTAAATGTTGCTGAGAAAGTTGCATTCGAATGTGTTTTTGTTCTATTGTTAGCGAATACGGCACCCATTGTGCACTCAGCTTTCTAAAACCCAATACTTCAGTCGAAATATTGCTTACACTGCCCAATGAGATGCCTAGGGCTTCTACTAAATCTCTTTCAGTCACTCGACGATTTTCCAATACAATATCCTGTATTTTTTCTACGATTTCTGGTGTTGTTGCTGTTTTTGGACGTCCTTGACGTGGATCGTCTTCAAGGCTTGTTCGACCACGTTTAAATTCAGCAACCCATCTTTCTACTGTACTAATTGAAGGCGAAAAGTCCTTATACACTTTCAACATTCCTTCATAAATTTTCTTTGCTTTTAAACCTTCCAAGAATAAAAATTCAATCACTGCACGATACTTCATTTTTTCCATTGTAAAAAAATACTGTAACACGTCGATACTAAATGGCTTGTAAACAACGAATGGATTGACAGATTGAAATGAAACTTCACATACGTTCATATGAAGAGTAAACTAACATAACAAAAAAAATTTAGGCTAGTAGCAACACCCTCTCTTATCGAACCGCAAAACTTATTGAACAGCCTGGTATAATACTTTAATAATATTACTTTAGTGCATTACTTTAATTTAATTATTTTGTATTACTTACCGAATAATCGACTAAACATTCATTTTTAAAAAATTCATAAAATATTTATAAAAAAGTATTACTACACATTTGTAAAACGTTTTTAAGCCTTTTTTAAAAAATTTTTAAAAAAGTTATGCAAATGAAATTTTATTGAAAATAATTCTAACGAGACAAGTACTTCATCGTTTGCTCATTTCTTTTGCCGATCCTTTAACATGTAAATCATTAAAAACACAATAATATACAAAAAATAAGAGGTATGTGTTTTTTTAACCGCGGATAAAAATTTCTAGAAGTTAAATAGCTTCTTGAAGTTTAAATTATTAAGATGTTATTTGATAATTTTGTGTATAAGAATTTAATATTTTTTTATCAAATTAAGTAAAATATTTATTTTGTTGAAAAACGTTAGTACTAAAAGATAAATGAACAAAAAACTGTGACAATTTTTACAGTAAATAGCTTCAAAAGATTAATTTTTTTTTTTTTCTTTTTATGAATGTACAGTTTTGGTTCATTTACGAGGGCGGTTCAATAAGTACCCGTGTTAGAAATGAAGACACCATTTTTTCAAAAAATTTTTTTTTATTTTTCAAAATAGTCCCTTTTTAGAAAGATACACTTCTCCCAACGTTCCTGCCATTTTTTAACCCCTCCAAAGAATAGGATTTGTCGAACTCTCCAAAATACGCCTCTGTCTCGGCGATGACTTCCTCGTTTGAGCTAAATTTTTTTCCCGCGAGCCATTTCTTCATGTTAGGGAGCAAGAAAAAGTCGCAGGGAGCCAGATCGGGTAAATACGGGGGGTGCGGCAGCAATTTATAACGCAATTCATGCAGTTTGGCGGCTACAACTCCGAATGAATGTGCTGGTGCGTTATCATGGTGAAATAGCACCTTCTTTTTCGCCAAATGCGGCCGTGTCTCCTTCAACTTTTTGTCGAAGCGGTCCAATAACTCACTGTAGTATTGTCCAGTGATCGTTCTTCCTTTTTCTAAAAAATCCATGAGGATGACGCTGTTTGCATCTCAAAAAATCGTCGCCATGACCTTTCCGGCCGATGGGGCCGTCTTCGCCTTCTTTGGAGCAGATTAACCGGGAGAAACCCATTGTTTTGATTGTTGCTTAGTTTTTGGTGTGTAATGATGAATCCAGGTTTCATCAACAGTGACAACTCAACGCAAAAACTCCTTTGGATCTCGCTTAAATTGCTCCAAACACTGCTTCGAAGTTAACAGCCGCATCCGCTTGTTGTCCACCGTGAGTAATCGCGACACTCATCGGGCCGACAATTTTTTTATCGCCAACTTATCATGTGAAATATTAATTGCCGTTCCGGTCGACACACCTACGGCCTCTGCTACTTCGCGTACTTTCGTTCGTCGATCAGCGAGAATCATCCGGGCGTCCTGATCGCTCCTCTTTAAAAACGGATGTTCGCCCACGTTTAAATTCGTTGAACCAATATCTAACTGTGGTCATAGATGGCGAAGTGTCCCCATAAATAGCATCCAACTTTGCTTTTATCTCCTCGCATTTTTTTCCATCCAAAAACAAAAAGCGAATTACCGAACGATACTGCTCTTTTTCCATCTTAGCGAAAATCACGAAACACGTCTTACTCAAATGGCTGCCAAATCCAAACTAACCTATCAATCAGTCTGAAATTTGTTTTACCATCGTTTGATAGATGGCAGCACACGATGATAATACCAACTTCCCTCATGAACACCCTCTGTAGTCAAACACGGGTACTTATTGAACCGCCCTCGTATTAAAATTCTTGTAACATTTTAAAACAAAACTATTATATTTTAAAATTCTTAAATTAAAAAGATTTCTAAAAAATAATTCTAACAAAAAATAATTAAAAAGTTTTCTTTATAAATATGTGGAATTTTTTATATTACTAGACAGTGCGTAGACACGAGCGCGTATATGTACTCGAATTGTAAGATCGAGCCATCTCTCTTTTAACCCTTTGAGGGACGGTGGTACATATGTATACCACCGTTTTTTCTGTAGTTTTTTCATTATTGCAGTTGTATTTTGCAATACATTTATACTTTTAAGTGATTTCTAGTATCTTGAGGGTTTAAGTTATAAGATACTTATAAAAAAAAGTGTATTTTTGTTTATTTATTATTAGTTATAAATAATTTGAACTCAAAAAATGAGTTTTTTTTTCAGAATAAATTCAGCAGTTCTTAAACAAAGCGTCGAATTGAAATTTTGAAATTTTTTTTGCATATATTTTATGTCTGGTACTATTATATATACTTTTTTCAGATTTTTCGGCGAGCTAAAATTTTCAAAAAATGTTTAAGCGAAATTCTTTTTCTGAGTACTATAGGTGCCAGCAGTAGCGTATATAAAAAATAGCGGAAGGTTTGTGTTTCATACTGCTAGGTAGGTAAAACTATAGAAGATTACGCGTTCGGAAGTGAAATCGCTAGATAGTAAAAATAACTGGGATTATTTTTCATCTATTTTAGTATTCTCTTTTTTTCTCGGAAAATTTCTGATTCATTCGTTATGCGAAATGAGCTGGGTCGAAGAAAATTTTGAAGAAGCAGAAATCCCTGGTAGCTGTGAGTCGGATAACAAAATTGAAAACAGCAAAGATGAATTTTGCACCACAGAAAATTTATTACCAGAGAAATTATTTGAATTCGACGATGATGCAATGGAGTTGAAAGTTGACTTGAATAATTAGATTAGACGTTGATAAAGATAACGATATTCCTCTCAGTATTCGTATCGCTGAAATTGATGAAATTTGGTGAAAAAAAAGAAAATGTCGTTTTGATCCACTAGTTACTAAGCAAACTGGCCCAAAAAATTTTCCAGAACATATTCAAAATCCAAGTGAAGTTTTTTCATGTTTATTCTCAGTACACAATATTCAATTGATTGTTAAACAATCGAATTTTTATTATAAGTAGAAAGGAATCATTTCTGAAGCCATCGCGAGCGAAGAAATAAAAAAGTTTTAGGATTGAATATTGTGATAGGCATAAAAATATTACCATCATATAGGGATTACTGGTCCACAAACTTGCAAATAAATAATTCTTATGTGAGTTCTGTCATGACTGCCAAACGGTTTTCTTTTTTAATATCTAATTTAGATTTGAGTGATTTTACGAATGAATCCAAAATAAATAAACCTGGATATGATAAATTGTATAAAGTTGCTCCCTTACTGAATATCCTTTCTGAAACTTATAAGCATTTTTATAATCCAACTAGGAATCAAGAAATAGATGAGAGCATGATAAAATTCAAAGGAAGAAGCTCTATGAAACAGTACTTACCAATGAAGCCTATCAAAATAGGCTATAAAGTTTGGGTTAGAGTCGACAAGTATTGATATATTTGTGAGATTCAAATGTACGCCGGTAAAATAGGAAATAAAACAGAAAGTCTTTTATGTGAGAGAATAATAAATTTGAGTTGTACTTTAGTGCACAAACACTATCGTATTTACTTCGACAATTATTTCGCTACTGTGAATTTGATGGCGAGCTTACCTAACGACGGAATCTTAGCACGTGATACAGTTAAAAAAGACAAAAAAAATTTACCAAAAATCCAAAAAGCCAAAAAAAATGTGTCTTCTGAAGATAGCGAATTTCGAACTTCATACAAAGGAGTTCGATGGCTAAAATAGGTTGATAAAAAACCACACTTTTTATCAAACTTTCATGACCCATTAGTTATATCAAAAGTCAATAGGATAAAAAAAGACAGTTCTTTAAGAGAAGTGACTTGTCCAAACGTAGTCAAAGATTACAAAATCCATATGGGATGTGTCGATAAAGCTGATATGCTGAAATCATATTACGAAATTAGTCGAAAAAGCAAAAAATGGTGGCATCGTATCTTTTTCCATTTTGTAGATGCAACATTAATGAATTCTTTCATTATATACAGACAGCTTTTTCTAACAGAAAACTTATCACTGAAAAAAATTCCGATTGTCAGTAGTTGATCATTTGATTGGAATACCTAATCGACTAAAGAGAGCAAGACCGTCTATAAAGTATCCATTGACTTCCAAACCGAAAGTAAGTGATGCGGTCAGAACATCACAAGTATCACAGTTCCCCGGCGTTCAAACTCGCAGATGCTTCCACTGCAGTATAAAAACAATTAAAAGTCGGACGAAATATTATTGTATGACATGCAATATTCCATTGTGCGTTGAGAAAGAAAGAAATCGTTTTGTAAAGTACTATAAAGCAAAGTAAGCTATACTCTCACTTGAAATAAGAAAATACAATAATGAAAAAAAAAAAATCATTTAAAGTTATAAAAAATGAAGAAAAAAAAACAGAAATTCTAAAAAATATAAAAAAAAAATAAAAAATAAAAAAAAATGGAACTAGTTTTTCCTAGTTCTGGGTCATGCTAAAAGGGAGGAGAATACGCATGTATTCATTAATTTTTAGTGTCTACGACACTCAACGAGATCTCTGTATACTTTTACACTAATTACAGTCGCCATTTTGGGTTCACCATCTTAAATTTTTCAATTCTGACGCCAGAATCGTAATCAGCGATCCCAAAAAACCCTTACAACACCTATGATTTTGAAAATTTGTTCAATAGAAAAATGTGCCCCTCAAAGGGTTAAGCACTTTAGAACTAGCATCGAGTAGCCGACGCTACTAGTGGAACAATGTTTTTGAATCACAAATGGATAAAATAAAGTTTTTTTCAAAATTATAATTGATACATTTCTTTCGTCGGAACATCACAGTCCTGTGCTTATCTACATCTAGAATAATCCACTATATTTATAATAATAGCTCTATCTATTGTCGATGTTAATAAATTAAAATGTTTTTATCATTATACGAAAACAAAGAATTCTGTTTTACCTTCAATTAAATGTTTGATAATCGTGAACAACGAAATATGCTCGGATGCTTGGAACTTATACTAGTTATAACTACTTATACATGTACAATACATAAGAGCGTGACAAGCGGTTAACATGGCACTCGCCGAAGTTTGTGGTTTAAATTCTTTTATAAATTTTAAGAAATCTCGACAAGACGATGAAATTCAACAAGAAATCGAATATGGAAACTTTACAAATAATATGTCTTTGGCAATGCCTCCCTTTTGCAGTGTAAGACTTTTCATATTTTCACTACTTATATTATATTATTTAATCGACTTATTTTAAACTTATTTTAAATTGAATTAATTATCATCCTGTTAATTTATTAATTAAAATAGTTTGTTTTTTGTAGAAGTATAATAATTTTTATATTTTTTAAAATAATATGATTTTGAGGTTATGTTGCCTATGATGACATGTATTTTTTCTCCGCTTTGTATTCTAAAAAATTGTCTACAATACTTAAAAATATTAAATTACAGCCAGCTAATTTTCTTGGACAACTTACTAATGGGACTGATGAAACTGGCAAACACTTAAAAATCGAATTTGATCATGGAACTACAACCTTAGGTTTTATGTATCAAGGAGGTATAATACTTTCTGTTGATTCTCGAGCTACTGGAGGCCAGTTTATTGGTAAAAATAATTTTCTTTTAAATAAATTATAAATATATTTTTTTATGTTGCACTATATGATTTGTTGTATATATTTTTTTATGCAGGTTCACAAGTGATGAAGAAAGTCTATGAAATAAATGATTTCCTTTTGGGTACTTTGGCTGGAGGTGCAGCAGATTGTGTTTATTGGGATCGAGTATTAGCAAAACAATGCCGCATGTATGAATTGCGCAACAGATCTCGTATTTCTGTTGCTGCAGCTAGCAAATTAATGTCGAATATGGTTTATAATTATAAAGGAATGGGCCTCAGTATTGGTAAGATTTTTTTTTTTTAATTTTATTACAAAAAAATTGATTTTACTCCTACATATAAAATAAAATTCTTCATCTTCTTAAATGCACTTTTACATAATTTATGCGTACATATCTTCTACATAAGAATAAATCTTGTTTTAATTTAATAGGAATGATGATTGCTGGTTGGGATAAAAGAGGACCAGGCTTATATTATGTTGATTCTGAAGGTACACGAACCTCTGGAAAAGTATTTAGTGTTGGTTCTGGTTCAGTCTTTGCTTATGGTGTATTGGACTCTGGTTATCATTGGGATTTAACTGATGATGAAGCATGTGAACTTGGCAGACGAGCTATTTATCATGCTACTCATAGAGATGCTTATTCTGGTGGTATTGTTAGAGGTAGGAACATTTAATTAAAACATTATTGTGTAGTGCATGAAAATTATAAGAAAAATTGAAATTTATAGTCTCAAAATTATATATATGAAAAATTTTAATAATTAATATTTTATTATATTATAATAAAATAGAGTAATATAAGTATCATTTTAACTTTAAGTTACATAATTTAACTTTATTCATCTTTTTTATATACGAAAATTTAATAAATTATTGCTTTGATTTATAGTTTATCATATGAAATCTACTGGATGGGTTCACATCACTGATGAAGACTGTAAAGATTTACATTATGCGTATGCTGAAGAAAAAAAAGCGCCTCATAATATAGCTTAATTTATGTAATGATTATAAGTTTTCTTATTTGATAATAAAATATTTTCAATTTGAAATAACTTATTTAATACTCATATGATTCTTCATAAAAATAAAATATTTATTATTCTAAATAATTTAATTTTTATATAAAAAATAAAGTACATATTTTTAATTTCAAATTTTATTCTAAATATTAAAATGATACTGTAAGAAACCTTGCTTATCTTAAGTGTTAAAATCACGCTTCTGTAAAAATCACTTCTTTCGTTCTTGTGGCGTAAATCGCTATTACGATAACACTTAAGTTAGTTTTATGAAAATTATTACGAATTTACAAAAAATAGCAAATATTGTAAATTATTAAGAACTTGGATTTTCAATAGATATATTCTAGTTTTAAAATATTTTAGAGTATTATCTTCTCAATGGGTTATTGTGATCATAAAGAGAAGAGTTATCAAAACCGTTTAAACTTCCCGCGTTAATCCGCCATTATAAATATTTATCTTTGCAAACAAAAAGCGAAGTCCTTTTTCCAGGTAATCTCCCTCTCTTTTCCAGCGCCGTTCTGTTGGCAACACAAGAATATTTTCTTCATTAATGCATTGACGCTTTGTAGGTCTACTTGTACGTATATTTTGTCGGCAAAACATATTGTAAGTTATACTTGCGTATTTGGAAATTTTTTCATTTTTTGTAACAATATGTCAAGTCCAGACGAAACAACCCGTAAAGCTGGACATCCACCTGCAGGTCAGTTTTTTTAAATATTATATTTTAAACATTAATTATTAGAATTTGATAAGCGGTGTAAGAGAGAGAAAGGTATTTCTCAAGGTCGCATAAGAGCGACAAAGAAGGCAAGATTATTCTTTACTAATATCAAGAACTTGTTTTGCGCATTACAGTCAAGGCCGGTGGTATGAGGATAACTCAACATAAAAATCCTGAAAAAGAACGTGAACTTAAAGCAGTAAAGGATCCAGAGGATACAAAGCCATCTACAAGGTTTGTATATCATTAACTTTAACATGACATTTTCAAATTTTTAAATAAAAAAAAAAAAAAAAACTATTTATTATTTTTTTTGAATTTATTTTAAATGAAAATTTCAAGTTTTATAGAAATTTTAGATTAATATTGTTGCTGAAAATAATTTGTTTATAATCTTATTTTTAAACATATTCCAATAGATCAATTTAAATAAAATTAAAAATTTGATTAAAATTATAATATAATCAGTAAATATTGCTTTTATAATTACACTTAAAGACTTCTCAATTAGTTGCACAATATTATGAATGTTTATGTATATCTAAACTATTAGATTGTCAATTGGTTGCACAATATTATAAATGTTTATGTATGTCTAAACTATTAGATTGTCAATTGGTTGCACAATATTTTGAATATTTATCTAAACTATTGTAAGTTCAAGAATAATTTTTGAAATTTTGATTCTGTATATTAGAAATAAAAAATAAATTAAAAATCTTCATTAAAATTAAATTTTGCAAAAATCTATGTTTTATAAAAGTATTTAGGAATAATTAAATTTAATATAATTGTCATTAGTAATAGTTGAATCTTGCTATCATTAGAGTCATATTTTAGAACACATCAATAAGTTTTTATTTATTTATCAATTAATGCAAAATGGGTATTTCCATAGAGGTAGCTTATGCTCAACTAAAATTAAGGTAAATATTATAGCAATTCATTTTCTAATAAATATTATTTTTTCAGTCCTCCAAAAGCCATAATTATTAGTGGTGTTCACACAAAAGGGCATGCTGATTTTCCTCCCGAAGCTGTGCAACATTATCATGAAAAGCCAATTCCAACTCATGATACTCGTCCAGCTCATTGTTCACGACCTATTATTATTCAACAACCCAGGAAGTAGATTATTTTAATAATCTAAGTTTTATCACCAATAAGGATTGGTGTTTAATAAAATCTGATATTATCATATGAAACTGAAATTATAAATTTTAAAAATAAAAATTTCATAGATGACTTGATAGATTCATGTGATTTTATCAGATATTTTTGAGGCAGTGTGAAAAAAACCAACATGTGTATATCAAAATAAGAATTTTGTAAATGTAATATGAAATTTATATGATTTAATTTACTTATCTTATCTGTATGTAATCTTTGATATTCTTTAGAAAAATATCTTCACAAGAACAGCAATTGGTTGAGATAAAAAAAGTTTTAAGATTTTGAAAGTTTATCACTGTTATAAAAGATAATTTTTAATTGTCATATATACGTATAATATTTGTTTGTAAACATATGATAGGTAAGTTTGTCTTATGAAATTTTTAGTTATAATCTTTGTAAAAATAATATTTTCTTTTATTTTCAAAATTTAATATCAACTGTTTCTTGTTTCATGTAAAAAAATTTATAAAAAGACTAATATTTCGGGACCATTTAACATACATTTTAGTAATTTAATTGGTCTCCTTAATAAAAACCTATAACTTTTTAACATATCTTAATGTTTATTCCATTATTAAAATTTGGTTGTGGGAATTTTAATTAATTTATAAATCAAATATTTCATTTGAAGTTTCAAAATTGCTTTATTTCATTATATCAAAACAGATAATAAAATAAATTTAATATCACAAAAATTATTTTTATTTGTATTTTAATACAATATAATAAAAAATATGATAAATTGTATCTATAATTAAGATTCTTTAATGCCTATAGTTTGAATTTTTCTATACATTTTTTATTAATTCATTATAAAATTATTAGTTATTAAACAAAGTTTAATATTCTAAAAAGATTTAATGTTCTTAAAAGCCAAAAATCTCCCATTACAGAAACATAAGACATTCCATAAGAAGCGATTTTTACAAATTAGACTAAATAAAATTAATTATAAATCAATCAAATTTATTGAATTTATATCTAAATAAACCAGTTTTAATATGAAGTTTTAATCTTTATTTTTAGAAAAGTTTTTAGAAAAGAAAGCTTTCATGTAATATTCTGCTGTCTTATGAATAAGTATTATAAAGAAAGTTTTTGGCTGTTAAGAATTAAAATTATTCAGAGACAAAATTTTTATACTATTCTTGTTAAAATTTGAAAATATATATTTTAATTCACTGTTGTGTTCTTCAATTTTATTCTTTTGAATTATTCAATTTCTATAATATTGATTTTTTCAGCATCAAAATAAAGTAAATTCATAAATAACATTTATTAAAAAGTAACTAGTTGATTATTTTTAATTCAAAATGATATTGTCTGTTTATAATGGTTAAAAATAATACTTAACAAAAGGAAAAAACGTTTGTTTTTATTACAAGTGTTTACTTTCCAACGAAAATCGTTTTACGATATAGTATGACGTACTGATTGCACGCATTTTCAATCTTTATCATGTTTTTACTTATTCGAACATAAGTATTTATAAAGTATCGATAAATTTCTCAATTGGTATTTTAAAAATATGTATTTTCGTAAAAAATAGTTTTATATAATTAAAAATATTTGTTTTATTCGGATGATAAAATTTAATTACGCCATTTTACGTCAAATTCAACACTATTTAGTTTTAACTTGTAACACGTGTATCGATTTCCGCTATTTTTTATGAATGTAAAATAAACGAATGTATATTTACTATTATTGGTTTAAACCTGATAATTAAATGTACTAAAAAAAAATAAATTTACTGTAGTCATTTTGTAGTATGATAAAAAAATTATATACTTTAAAGCGCAATAATTTATTGATTACATGATACTATGATGTGGTATTAAAATGTTAAGTAAATAAAACAATTTCCAATTAAAAATAAAAATTATTTTAAATACGATTGTTAAATTCATAGAATTTTATTTGAAAATATAATAAATTCATATAAAAATTTCGATGAAACATTCTTAGTAATGAAAAAAAAATTTTTAAATAAAAATAAATCAACATATTTTTTAAATTGTGTCTATAATATTATAATATTAAAGAAATAATAAATAGTGACCATAAGTAATTTATGATTTTTATTTAATGCGTAATTTTATTTACTATTACTTGAAAAATTTATCATAAAAGTTGTTATAACGATAAACATCATATTTAATAAATTATTAAATTATTTATCACTATTATAACGAGACTTTTACTTATAAAATTATAAATACTATATAATTATATCGATTGGTTTATATTTTACAATATAAACAAGTATTATTCGAATGTGAAAGATGTTTTAGCAGTGATGTATATTCTTACATGTACCGGTTGGCGTTATTTTCTCAGCTGATTCATACTGTTTTACTTATACTTTCATTCGATTTCTTATTATTTGAAACAAATTTTAGATAAATTAGATTTATGGAAAATTTTTTATTCAATATTGATTATTACGATAAAAATAAAAACCTTTGTTGTTTATAAAAAAAATAATTGCATATTTAATCATCATTATTTCATAATAATTATAATTTTACGATTATTTATATATGAATCATCTACATGTCTATTTAAATGCAATAAAATAGTTTATGAATTTTTTCTTTCCTTTTTTTTTTAAATATAAAAATATTTTAAAATTAGCTATATTCGAATTTTTTTTCTCATTTTTCACAGTGAAAACTATATGTTTGTTTACGAGTGTGCAGTTTACAGTGTTTTAAATATATTTTTTTAGAACACAGATTTTATTTAATTGGTTTCTCTATATTGTATGTAAAAAAAAAATCAATAAAATCTAATAATTTGGAAGTTAAATTAATAAATTTTCAAATAATCTTTTTGTTATTAAATAAATTGTTATCGTTTTTCTATTCGTTTACCATTTTAAAATTAAATGTATACAATGTAAAAAAAAATATTTAAATATGAAAATGAAATTGATTTTGCTTTCAAAAACATATTTATGTAGCATTTGATAAAGGATTTTATAACATTTAATTAAATTGGTTAGCCAAATTATCTGTACCAATTATGATGAATAAAATATTTATTATTTTATACTTTTTATTATCTTTTAACGAAAAGGGCTTATATGTATACAATTTATCTGTTTAATAGATTTAAATGAGGGGCTTATAAAATTAGTATTTGTAGATTAAAATGTTAGAAATAAAAAGAAAATTGAATGATTCTAACATTTATTGTATAGTTGGTCTTCTTTGCAATTGAAGTAAATTGATTTTTAAAATAATACCTTTAGTCACAGTCCATACGCTATAATATTAAAATCCAAAAACCAGTGTGACACAGAAGAGGCACATTTTTGTTTTTTATAGATATACAAAAAGAGGAAGTAAATGTAAAATCGCGAAGCTGCGCGAGTGTGAGAGAGAGAGAGAGAGAGAGAAATGACGAAACGATACACACATACACGGCAGGGTGGGCTGCGTGTACCAAGCTGTCGCCCTGGTAACGTGGCATAAATACACCTTATAAACACAATAATTCATCGTGTACACTACTCGAGCGGTTGTCCGTGTGGACGCCGATACGAAGACACGCGGAAGGCAGACCCGAAGAAAAAAGCAGGAAACATATATATAATAAAAATAAAAAAAAAAAAAACAAAAAAGACGAACCGGCCTTAGTGTCACCGTGCGGAGTAGGGTTAGATCGAGCAGTGTGCATCAGTATCAAAAGTTCTTCGTAATCTACAACATCGTCATAAGTGCTCGACAATGTCGCCGCAAATTGAATACTCAAGCCTATCCCGGACGAACAATTGCAATAGTTGTCGTCGCTCCTCTTGCCACCGCATCGAGTTTAGCAATTAACGCCCGGGAGAAATTGATTCTCACCGATTACATGCTTTCGTATAATATCTTAGTATTCTGATAATTGAATTTTTTTTTTCCCCTTCATTTTTGAATCATTATTTTATCGCGACGAGATAAGGCGGTGAAGGATGTCCGGAAAAAGAATAGCCGAAAAACTCGCGGAGATCGACACGCACGTCACCAAGCATTACGACATCGTTCGCCGACTCGGCAAAGGGGTGAGTTACATGTCACTGACACTCGCTTTTGGAACAATGCCAGATGGATTATCTTAACTATTAGAATAATCAGTTGTTAAAGTACTATAAGGCTCTTCATTTAAAGTATGCGCTCGTATTATAAAATTAATTAATTATTGTTTTCCTTTTGAAATAATAATTGAGTTTCTTGGCATTTGCTGAAATAGTTCGAGATTATTTATATAAATGAACATTTTTCATTCGTTTAAATTTGAATTTGTATAAAATATTTGTTTAGAATGCATAATATAAATATAAAAATAAAAATTATTATTTATTTATTTATTAAAAAATAATCAAATTTATTAAATAATTAAAATTATTATATCTATTTTAAAAATTTACTTTAAATTTGAAACGTATATTAAAAATAATAACAGTTAAATAAATTAAACAAAGTTAACCTTAAATACTTTTAATAAAATTATTAATTAAAATATTTTAAAAATAATTTAAAAATTTCAAAATAAAATTTGTATAATACGTTAATGCATACATTAGAAAATTAAATTATTTTTTTTTTCAATTGTTAATAATTTTTAATTGTTTATATGTTTAAATTTAATTGGGTTGCATTAGACTTTAAACCCAATTTTTATATTTTTCGATAACCAATTATTTTAAATTATGAGAAAAGAAACGTGTATGTGTATGTATAATTAATAATTATCATGCAAATTATAATTTACTATTAACGTACAATTTTTAACGATTAATTTTTTATTCCTGAATATTCAATAACATAGATATAACTAGATATTACTTATTCTGAACAATGAACATGTAATGAATTTTTTAGTAGGTTTTTAACCACTTATTAGTATCGATTAAACAATTATTTGTTTTATAAAATTATTTTAATTGATCAATAAATTCAAAAAAATGATCTTCGATAGCAGTTTTTTGAATTAAAAAAAAAATATTATTTGAACAAATATAACATGAATAATTATAATCAAGTTCAATTAATTATATTTGCTATAAAGATCTTTAATGAATTTTCAGAAATTTTTTCGAAAATGACGTGTTATTTAAGAGCATTGAGAATTATTAAAAACTCGAGTAAGGTATATTTTATAACTTTACGCCCTTTCCAATATTTTTATTCGTGATTTACAAACTCAAAAAGTTCATGACCGTAACAACACAAATACGCTTCAAACGTTCTTCTCTAATTCCACGAGTGTTCTTATACAGCGTGTTCAAAAAGTCCCAGTACGGCTGAATAACTTAAAAAATAATAGTCCTGGAGAAAAACTTTCCTACAAATTTTCTAAGAAATTTTTTTGGCTATCCGGCGGTGACGTTGGCTTCGATCTTAAATCGGACCTTCAAGGTCATTTGAAGGTCAAATCGATTTTTTAAAATGGAAACCCATATTTTTGACACCGGAAATGAATAGAGTGGAAAATTTTACGTTCGAATATGTCCTTGATCATTTTTAAAATTTCTTTTTAAAGAAATTCTTTTTTCTTTTTTCTCCTTGCCTTAACTGGCTGGGTACATATCTCCACCTTTCCTCAAAGTCAAGGACAAGGTTAAACCCATGGTCATCATCAGGTTGCTGATAAAAATTAATTCGTTAAAATTGTTTCGAATTACCGTAACCGCCTTTGGAATAGCTCCATTATTTCCGAATTTGACCCTCGCCATGTCCATTTGAGGTTAAATTTTAAAAATGATCAAGGACATATTCGAACGTAAAATTTTCCGCTCTATATATTTCCGCTGTCAAAAATATGGGTTCTTATTTAAAAAAATCATTTTGACCTACAAATGACTTTGAAGTTCCGATTTAAGATCAAAGCCAAGGTCAGCGCCGGATAGCCAAGGAAATTTCTTAAAAAATTTGTATCGAAAGTTTTTCTCCAGGACTATTATTTTTTTAAGTTATTCAGCCGTACTGGGACTTTTTGAACGCGCTGTATAGTAGATCTCTGTTGGATCTATTTCAATAATATTCTCTAGTCTTACCTTATAGGTCTAGTTAGAAGTTTTTTTTACCTTTCTAAATCCTATTGACTTATCTATCATTATACATTTTCGCTACATATCCTATCTAATTTTAATCTTCCTAGTTAAATTATTTGAATGATCTTTGAAGTCTCATGTAAATTTCCAAATTCACTGTTATACCCTATAGTTTTCTATATTCTTCAACAAACTCGACTCGCCTTGCTTCGAACATTATTCTTGAAAACCCTAAAATTATTTTCTTCAAACTTTATAATGGTCCAGGTTTCGCAACTGTACAATAATACCAGTAGTATTATTGTTCTATAAAATTTTATTTTCAAATTTTACGACTATCGAAGGTATTTTATACGTTTATTAACGTCATAAAAGCGTGCGTTTCTTATCTGAAATCTTTTTCTTCTCTTATTTCTAAGTTTATTTTTTATACGATTCTTAATATTAAGCCTATACGTTTTTGTATTATTCATTATAAAGATTCCTGGAAGAAATTCAAATATTAAAAATGACCAACCAACCAAATCAATTTGTGGCTTGTTATATTAGTTATAATATAGTAAGCATTTAAAAGTCAATCAATGGCTAGAATTTCTAGATTTTAGTAAATATGTTCTAATTTAAATGGCTATAAAATGTTATGATATTAATAAAATAAATATTATCCAATATTAATATTAATGACGAAAATTTTTTATAAATCTTGGGATTTGTATTATAAATAAGTGGGTAAAGTAGCCGAGGATTAAAATTTTCATGCAATAGATTAGGTGCATAGTTAATGATGTACATTATTAAAGAAAATAGACGCTTAAGCGTCTATTTAAATAAGACATCGGCTATTATAATCGATATATTATATTATCGGTTAAATATTATTTATTAAATTAAATTAAAAAAAAAAAAAGTATGAATAGACATAAACGTATTCGTAAGTATCGTTTGAAACAAAAAGTTTTAAACAAATTTAAATTGAGTCAACAAATCAACAATTATTAAATGAAAATATTGAAAGTTATAGTGAAAGTGATAACAATGGTATAAATGAAGATATTTTGAACACACAAAACAATGATTTTAACTTAGCATTAAATAAACTAGATTGTAACATTTTTGATAGCAGTGTAGACGTTGAAATATTTCCTAACGATGATTCTGATTATAGCAACAGTGAACAAACAAATTTTGTTCATTGCGGAGATAAAATTGAAGAACCAGAAATTGATGAAATACAAAAATGGAAAAAAATATTACACGGAAAAAATCTTAAAATTAACATTTTTGATATATTTTGTTTTTAAATAAAAAAAAGATAATTGCATAAATAATGTAATTTTATTATTATTAGTGGAATACACAGACAAGAGCACACACACGCAAACATATGCATACAAGCCCAAAATTATTGCTATACACATAATATGGTACACAATGAATCGCAATATGGTTACAAACAAGCCATATTTTATTTATGAAATGATTAAGATTTAAAATTCGATATTCTTTGCTATTTTCTAACCCTTTTTTATAGATTTATACATTTATTTTCTTTTGATAAGCAGCATATTACCTTAAAAATATTACCTTAAAATAAAACTATTTAATATTTTGGAGTTCACTGATGCTAAAAAAACTATGGAAAAAAGCGTTCAAAATTTAATAGCTAGTTTATAGCAAAATGGTTAGTTTATAATAATAAAATAGATTCTATTTCTACCAGGGCTATGTACGTTGATTATAATTCATAATAAAATTTTGCATAAATATAAGCTAATGAGGTTAATCTATTTTTACTTTTCATTTTAAGTGATAGTTTTTTTTTTTTTTTTTGTATTTTCATTTAATATTTTACATCGTAATAAATAATAATAAACAACAACATTTTTAATATCTTTATATTCTTAAAATTATGTTCATAATACATTATTTCAACAATTTTTATGATTAATAAGATTTTTTGATATTTTCCTTTATTACGCAAACGTAAAGTCTAAATCATAGTAAATTACGAAATGTTTAATATCTGCATAATTTTAACACGTTGACTGCCACGGCAATTTTTAGAAATCTGGCCTAAAATGACAATTTGATTTAATCACATTATATTATTACGAGATAACTCGTAGTTGGCGTCCAAGAAAAGAACGCAATCTACGAGTTATCTCGTAGTTGGCAGTCAACGTGTTAAAAGCATATACGGGACTAAATTTGATAAAAGAATATTAAATTTCTCTTAATTCTCATAGCACTGAATATTCATTTAAATAAATATGATTCATATACATATAAATCAAATTTCATTACAAATTGCATTGAGTTTAATCCTTTGCGGACGGAACACCCCGCGTGCGAGTAGTTAAGGTAAGGCGCAAAAATAAACATTATCTGAGAGTACGGAATATGCGGGTGGATATGTTGCGGTCTAAAGGCAGACGACTGAATTGCAAATAGAAACGTAGATCCTATTTCTGAATGGTTAACATGCTTGGATAGATATGCGCATACGACCGTGTACATACATAGGGTTAATATAAATGTGCATACATATTTTACTTCATATTGTATGTTATATTTACTTCAGGGGAAATTCTATACACACGTGTTTTATATTTTCCGATTTTTTATTTTAATAAATTAAAATCGAATTATAAGTAAGCCATCGCAATAACATTAATCATATATACAAAATTAAAAATATTAAGAATTTATAGTCTTCATACATTTTAACAATCTTAGTCTGAAAAACTGCCGCATTTTGTAAAATTATAGTAATTTTATTTATCTTTTAAAATCTTATTAAATTACATTAATTTATTTTTCTTTAATCAATTTTCATTTATTTGATAATGTTATTCAACTTTAATATTATTATTGCTGTAATTATTGTTGTAAGTTAATTATACAATGCTACAATCACTCTAAATGAATTTCTTCTTATATGAAATATATAATAAAGATACTGATTTTCAAAAATAAAACATCCATGTTCATAGTTCTGCAATGTTATTTTGAAAATATTCCTCAATTTAAAGATTATTACATTTAAAAAATGCTGCTTTTAATGTAAATAAGTTTTGAAATAGTGTTTTTTATAAAAATGAATATTTTATAAGTTTTAAAGTGGATACAGAGTGAATTTCTCTAAATTAATAGTTACAAATTTTTAGTTACAATAGTTTAGTTACAATTTTTAATATTTTTAATGCTTTATATGAAATTGAAATCAATTATATTTCAGTTAATAATTAACATTATATCCTGTTATTATACTTTACATACTACTATGATCAAAAAGTAAGACCAATTTTCTATTTGAATTTCACGGGTTTATCGATTTGACGAAACTTTTTTTTTTAAACTAAACCTACCGATATTTCATGTATACCTAACCCTACCAGGAGCGGTCAAATGACTGCTTCAAAAAAACATATGTATCTTAATATAGAAAGAGATTTTAGCCAATTGGATAGTAAACAAAATATTTTTCTGGTGCTACAATAAAAACCCGCTGCCTGCTTTTCTATTTAGAAAGTTTTATTTACCTTTATGCATTTTCAGCACATTTTTTACAAATTACAGCATTTTGTATTGCACATTTTCCACATACGTATTTTTTACATTTTATACAAATTTTGTTAGTCTTATTGACTTTACAATATCTTATTTGACAAGATTTCCGTCTAGAAGAATCTGTAGCTGTGTTTATTGTCGTTTTTGATGAACATTCTTTGCTTAGCTGTCTCTTCTTCTGATATTCGGTCCCAAGCTCTTCTGCCAATCGAAATAAAAATTCTTGCCTCGATATTTCTTCACCCGTCTTTTCTTTATATAAAATCCAAGCGTTTATCCCGGCTAAATCTAAGATATTGAAAAATACCTGTAAAGGCCATCTTTGACATTTAGATTTTACACTATATTTTCTGGCCATTTGATCGGTTACATCTACACCGAATTTTGTGCTATTGTAAAATCTAATTGTCTTTGGTATACAGGTGTCATTTTTTTCAGTTTCAACGGATGAATGCATTGAACTAAGTATCAATACTTTTTTATTGGGTTTAGCTTTATAAATTGAAAGAATAAAATCATTCGATTTGTATAATATTGTTGAGAAGCGTGTCATACTATCCTTTGCCTGTCTCGCTAATTTTGGTAGCTCTCTTTTATTTCTGCGGATAGTTCCAACAAATGTAGTTTTTTTTGCTAGAAGTTTACTCGCTAATGACGCGCTTGTAAAAAAATTGTCAACTGTTATATTTCTCCCATTGCCCGTATATGGTTCTGCTAATTTCAAAGTTACAAACTCTCCAAGTGGGACCGATAATTCTCTTCCTTCATCTTTTCTCAAATATGAAAAACCGTTTACTACATACTTACTGCTTACATCGGAAGCCAACCAGAATTTTATGCTAAATTTGTCCGGTTTATTTGGCGTATATTGAGTAAATCTACAACGTGCTTTTATCGGAAACAATTGTTCATCTATAGCAAGATATGCTCCTGATTTATAACAGTTTTGACTGTTTTCGATAAATTTGTACCAAACTTCAGAGATTAAAGCGAACTTATCGTTTTGTAAGCGTTGGCTTCGTTGATTTTTGTTGTCAAACCGAATAAATCTCATGATTCCTGCGAAGTCATTTCGGCTCAGAGTTATCGAGAAAAATGACGGACCCCATTTCGTGTTCCATAAATATCATACATCCATATTTTTAGCCTCATATGCACCGCGTGCATATAGAAATCCAATAAATGCATATAATTTTGCAATAGATAAATTCCATTCCGTTTTCAACACTCGAAATGCCTCTAATTCCGTATATTTTCTTACATGATCAATCATGTTATAATCAATAATCAAGGAAAATGCTGACTCAACTTTGCCCTTTATAATCTTTCGTTTAGCGTATCCTGCCGGTCCTGATATTTTCTTGAAAATATTATAAATCGGTGCTCTTCCGCGATTAGAGCCTTCTTTTATTTTTTGTCAAACAGTTCCGTCCATGCAGTTTCAATCTCTTCCTCATTTTCACTTTCGGAACTAACTATAAATCTCTTTCTTTTTTGTCCTTTTCGTATATTCAAAATATTCTCTTCGACCGTATCGCTGTCAAATAAGTCACAATTATTTTCTGCTATATCATTATCAATATCAGAAGCTTCTTGGTCATCTTCCGAACAATCCTCGTCGATATTATTTATTTTGTCTAATAAATTGATATTCCTCGAATGTCTTGACATTTTTGGGGATGAATATACAAATGATAAAGTAAAAAGTAAAAACTAAAATATAAAAATATAAATCAAACGGGACAAAAACATTGAGACCAGAAATTAAAAAAAAAATTGTAAATCATACCGCAACATATTGTTGGCTCTGTTGAATTTGTCGAAACTATCACTTATACCTCGTAATAATTTCTATTATACGCTGTGAAATTTTGATACTCTCTGATCGGATCGCAAAACCGTATTGTCGTACAAAGAACGCTATGCATTTATTCCAATCGCGCATTTGTTTACACTGTAGATCCACAATTACATTGTAGACTCGTAAAATAATTTCAGGAGTGCGCTTTCCGAAGAATATAGTCGTAAATAACATGAATTTTTTAAATGGTCAAATGACCGTTCGTGGTAGACTAGACATGCTATAAATTTTTTTCGGAAAGTAAACAATAAAGAAAGTTGTGAATATTAAAAAATGGTTTGTATGTATATTATAAGAAAAGTCAATAAGCTCCATGGTGATACAGTGACGTTGTATACGAGAAATTCTAAACGAAATTTCAAAAACGGTCATTTGACCGCGCATGGTAGGTTTAGTGTTAAAGTTGGTAGCACCATGAGAGAGATCTGTGTCAAATTTCATATCAGCATATTCATTAGTTTGAAAGTGACGCTCGTTTTTGTGAACATTAAAAAGTGATTTCGGCGATTTTTATAATATCAGATTTTAGTGAGTAAAGAAGTTGCATTAAATTTTGTCTTCGGAATGAAATTTCTTGTGCAGAAACATTCAGAATGTTGCAGAAGGCCTTCGGTGAGCAGACTTTGTCGGAAATAAATGTTTACAAGTGGTACAAACAGTTCAAAGAAGTCAGAGACAGCGTCGAAGATAAAGAGCGTCCATGACGATCATCGACATCAACTGATGAGAAACGCATCAAAGACATCAAAAACCTTGTGCTCAAAGACCGTCGGTTAATAATTAGAGACCTTGTTGATACTGTTAGCATTTCATTTGGCTCGATTCAAGCAATTTTGAGAGATCATTTGGGTTTTAAACGCGTCAAATCTCGATTGGTTCCAAAAACACTCAATTTTCTTGAAAAAGAGCGTCGTATTAATGTTTGCGAAGAAATGTTTTCTGGCTACCAGAACGTCATGAAACGCATTATTACGGGTGATGAGACATGGATCTATGCCTACGATCTAGAAACAACCGATCAATTGAGCGAATATCGTGCCAAAGGTGAAGCAAGACCAAAAAGATCACGTCAAAGTCGTTCAAAAATAAAGGTCATGTTGACAGTATTCTTCGATTATCGTGGTGTTGTGCATTCGGAATTTCTTCTGCCGGGCCTAACTGTTAACAAGGAATATTATTTGAGTGTTATGCGTCGTTTGCGTGAAACTGTTTGCAAAAAGAGGCCGGAATTGTGGCAAGACAACTCATGGTTTTTGCATCACGATAATGCACCGTCTCACACCGCGTTGACTATTCGCGACTCTTTGGACAAAAATTCAACTCATATGTTCTACAACCACCGTATTTGTCTGATTTAGCGCCATGTGACTTCTGGCTGTTCAATATACTCAAAAGACCACTCCGGAGACATCGTTTTGACTCGATTGAGGAGATTAAACGTGAATCGCTACGTCAATTGAAGGCAATTCGGAAAAAGGACTTTTCTGACTGTTTCGTGGATTGGAAAAAACGTTGGCATAAGTGTATTGTGTCGGGCGGGGACTACTTTGAAGGCAACGAAGTAGATTTAAAAGAATAAATAAAGAATTTAAAAAAAAAAAAAAAAATTAGTCTTATTTTTTTATCATAGTAGTATTTTCGTTTACAAATAAATTTTATACTTTAGAATCAGCGGAACTATAGCCTCTCTTTGCAATATATTTCAACGGGACAAATGAGAGAGTTCAGTGAAAGCAGCATAGTATAACGATTGATTAAACAGAATGCTATTTTAGTATCTTTCTCTTTTTTAGATATATGTCGCAAGACTTTCATCGCGCAGTTGATCGAAGCGATGTACAATGTGTGACAAGTACATTTTAATTTTCTAGAAACAATTTTTACTACGATTAAATAATAGTATATTTTCATATAAAAAATAATTATCCAGTAACACATCTGATTTTATCCATCACAAAATGATGATTTTAGCTTTGAATTCAACTTTATATATATATATATATGTGTTGAATTTATATATGTATATGTAATGAATATTTTGAACGTTTCTAACAGAGTTTACGGATTGATATTTTTACAAATAGCGTTTTCAAAATTAAGTTTAAATAAAATACTTCTGTCATTTGTAATAGAAAGTTTTTAGATGATTTTTCTTATAGCCGATCATGAATATAGTGTCCAATTTTACTATCATAAAAACAGGGCTATTGATCAAACTGATATTAATAAATAACTGCCTTTATAAAAATTCGTAGAAATCGTTCTTTTACTTCTTTTGTCACATTAAAAATTTATATAAAAATGAAAATAAAAAATTTTTTGGAGTTCAATGCCTTCTTCCCTTATTTTGTATTTAATAAATATAACAATTTATATTCATAATAAATTATTCGATGTTCTTCGAAATTATAAATTTGTAAAACTGAAAAGATTCTTTTTATTTATTTATTTGTATATTGCATCGATATGAGGAAACGAAAAAGGCAGACAAATTAGAATGCATGGTGATATAGACAAAACAATCCTGTATTTCCGTTATAAGCGTTTGTCTCCCTTTCAATTGAAGTCTGCGACCGCAGCAGTTTGGACAATCGATATTGGTGTCAAAGCTTATAACATAGGATATAAGTTGTAAAAAGAAAAAGAAAGAAATAAAGAAAAAATAATACTGAATATAAATGTATATTCTGCAAATAATATGCAACGTATCAAATGCATTTTCTTTTTATTTATTAAAATCAATAGTATTTAATTAATGTAATACTTACTTTATATTTATTTCATTAAAAACTCTAAATTGACTAAAAAAAACCTAAACTACCTATTTTTATTATACTATACTATTTTAAAGAAAAATACTTAAAAAATAATCTAATTTAAATTCAAATTTATAAAATTTAAATTTCTAAAAATTCAAATTTGATAGTTGCTGTACTAAATGTGTTTTGAAAAATAATAAAAATATTATGATTTTAATACTGAATAAAAATTTTTTCAAGCATATAAATCCATTAAAAATTTTAATATTGAAATTAATGATAAATTATTAAAATTTAATTATTATTATTATATTAAAATTTTGAAATATGCAAAAATTCTTCTATAAAATTTATTTCATAATAAAAACATATTTTTTGTAATATTTGTTATATATCTTAATTATTATTTCTTAAAAAAAAAAACTTTTTTAGGCTTATGGAATTGTATGGAAAGCAGTTGATAAACGAACGAAAGAGATCGTGGCTGTCAAAAAAATTTTCGACGCATTTAGAAATCAAACGGATGCGCAACGAACGTTTCGCGAAATTGTGTTTCTGTTGTCGTTTGTTAACCATGAAAACATTATACAATTAATCGGCTTACACAAGGCGAACAATGATCGTGATATTTATCTCGTATTCGAATATATGGGTAAGCTCATTATTAAGTTAAATACGAACTGTATTATACCATTAAGCTTATGATTTCTAAACACATAGATGTTTGATTTTATTTTTTATATAGTCAATACTTACTATTGCATTATATATTGTATAAATTTAAGTAATTTACCAAGTTCTAACCAAATTTATATTTTTTCAGAAACAGATCTTCACAATGTGATAAAGCAGGGAACAATATTAAAAGACATTCATAAAGTTTTTATTATGTATCAACTTCTAAAAGCTATTAAATATATTCATTCAGGAAATGTTATTCATCGAGATTTGAAGGTAAATATGTTATTTAGTCAATAAAATATATCATTAAAGAATAATGTGCAATATGTGCAATAAAAGAGTATTATTGAATAATTGTAAGGATGTAAACATAAGGTATTCTGTAGCTGAAGTTAAAAATTTTCATAAAAATTACTATAAAATTAAAGGGTCGGATGCGTAAAAGTATTGTCCAAATGATGAAAAAAATAAAAAGTTTTTTACCAAAAACGCTATTTATTATTGATAGCTTTAAAAACGTATCATTAAAATTTGTTGAAACTTGACAGGTACTTGCAGAATACCAGGCTGTTCAATAAGTTTTGCGGTTCGATAAGAAAAACACAATTTTATGGTTTGAAATACACTTTATTATTCAGTAGTCTCCCTGAACATCAATACACTTGTTCCAACGAGATTCCAATTTATGAATTCCATCCCTGAAGTGAGAATCTGGAAGAACTGCAAAATACGCTTCCACATCTGTTATGACCTCATCATTTAATGAAAAACGCTTTCCACGCATGAATTTTTTTAGGTCTGGAAACAGATGGAAGTCGCTAGAGGCTAAATCTGGTGAATACGGTGGATGCTCCAACAATTCTAACTTTAGTTCATGGATTTTAGCCATTGTCAAAATGCTCTTGTGACACCGTGCATTGTCTTGATGAAAAAGGACAAAAAGGTTTTTCTTCTGTAAACCGGGTCTTTTTTCACGAATTTTTTTCTTTAGCTAGTCTAAAAGAATACAATAATATTCAGAATTTATTGTTTTACCAGTTTGCAAGTAATCCACAAACAAAATTCCTTTCGCATCCCAAAAAACTGATGCTAACACCTTCTTGGCCGATTTCTGGACACGAACTCGTTTCGGAGCCGAAGAACCAGGTTCACACCACTCTTTAGCCTCTTGTTTTGATTCAGGATCATGGTAATAGACTTAAGTCTCATCCATAGTGATGAATCGATGCACAAAATCTACTTTATCCTTTCGAAAACGCTCTAAATGTTGCTGAGAAAGTCGCATTCGAATGTGTTTTTGTTCTATTGTTAGCGAATGCGGCACCCATTGTGCACACAGCTTTCTGAAACCCAATACTTCAGTCAAAATATTGCTTACACTGCCCAATGAGATGCCTAGGGCTTCTACTAAATCTCTTTCAGGCACTCGACGATTTTCCAATACGATATCCTGTATTTTTTCTACGATTTCTGGTGTTGTTGCTGTTTTTGGACGTCCTTGACGTGGATCGTCTTCAAGGCTTGTACGACCGAGTTTAAATTCAGCAATCCATCTTTCTACTGTACTAATTGAAGGCGAAAAGTCCTTATACACTTTCAACATTCGTTCATAAATTTCCTTCGCTTTTAAACCTTCCAAAAATAAAAATTCAATCACTGCACGATACTTGATTTTTTTCATTGTAAAAATATACTGTAACACGTCGATACTAAATGGCTTGTAAACAACGAATGGATTGACAGATTGAAATGAAACTTCACATACGTTCATATGAAGAGTAAACTAACATAACAAAAAAAATTTAGGCTAGTAGCAACACCCTCTCTTATCGAACCGCAAAACTTATTGAACAGCCTGGTATTTTGGCATAACCTATAGATTAATAATTGAAAATTCGAGTTTCGAAAAAATTAGTTTTTTCTAATAATTTTTTAATTCAAGTACGCATCAGACGTTAATTAAGATTTTTTTTTACTTCAACGAGAAAATATGTAGAAGGAAATTTGAGCTGCAAAAAACTTTCAGCGAAACGTCTTGACGATTATTTAAGTTATCGAATTGTGTTATTTTATTATTTTTTGTATATATCTAAATATATTTCTTAATAGTAGCATTAAAAATAATAAACATTTAATAATTTTTTAATATGTTTTTAATAATTTTTTTAATTTATTGTGGTACTTTTTAGTTGTCAAAAATCTATAAGTAAACAAAGATAAAAATAATAATTTAAATATTATTTCGATTAAAATGTATCAAATATATTATGAAAAGCATTGATGCTTGTGTCAGTCGGTAGATGACACGTAATGTAGGTTTAATGAATTTCAATTGTCTACTTGTCTGATTTGTCAATTAAACAGGGACAAGGAATGTTTTTACGTTTGTGAAAGCATCATTAACAATACGATTATTATTTTATTATATGAATTTTGATGCTTATATAGTTTGAGGTATAAAATTATTATAATATAAAATTAATTATTTTTTATAAATAATTGAAAAAAAAATATTAATTAATATAGCGTTTATAATATTATTTTGTGCAATGTACAGATATGCGTGCGAGATACATGAGATTAAATAAATTAAAAATATTGTATAATATTTTAAACGATTGTTTAATTTTTTTTTTTTTTTTTTTTTTTTTTTTAATAGCAATAACATGTTCATTGTTTGTATAAATGTTCATTTATGAGATTAAAATGACAACAATGAAATACTCATACATTAAAATAAATATATTAAAAATAAAAAAAAAAGTAATAATCATTATTTTACTTGTTAAGAATTATACACATATTATTGTTCTATCATCAGCCTTCCAACATTCTACTGAATGCTCAATGTCACTGCAAGATCGCTGATTTTGGCTTAGCGCGTTCAGTGAGCCAACTGGGTGAGGGTGATGGCGAAGCCGGAAGCGATCCCACCTTAACGGATTACGTTGCCACACGATGGTACAGAGCCCCGGAAATATTGATTGCTTCGAAAAGGTAAGGTATATATGAAAATGACAGATGAAGAAAAAAAAAATAAATAAATAAAATGACAAACCAACTGGTTAAATTTACCGGAAGAGAAGACGTTGACTAATCGATGCGCCTTCTATTATTGTCGTAGCTCCGAAAAGTAGCTTTAGACATGAAACTCACAATGTCTCAATAATTCTTTGGCCTTTGAATGATAAGTTTGTAAGTGAGATCAAATTTAATTTTTATTCAGTGATACTAAATAATGAATTTTTTACTTTTTTAAAGATTTTATGTAGATATATGATCGGTAGAAAAAAAGAATTGAAGGGTATGAAAACAATACATTTTCTGCTTTAATCATTTTTACAAAAAAATAAAAAATCTCGAAAAATAAACAATTCCTGTTGTTTTTTTTTTTATTTTTATTTTACTATCAGTTTCAATCAAATTTACCTACGAGTTTAGGAATAACTACGACCAATAATTTGGAAATTGCCGTTTGTTTTATGGAGATAGTCGCCTTTGTTTCTATACACCTCAATATTATCGATAATTTAGAATTTGAGATAATTAATTGCAAAATGAAAAATTTTAAATAAAAATTGGAGATCAAAGAAAAATTATTTTTGGATTAAATAAAAAAATGAAAATGACAAATGATCAATGCATACTTTAAATTTTCTAATAAAAATTATTTTATTGAAATTTGAAAATTGAAAAATTCAATAGATAAACTAAGAAAAAATTTTTTAAAATCAATAAGAGTATTATTGAATACAAACCGAGAAATTGTTTATTTATTAAAAAAAATATTTTGAGATTCAAATAAATAAAATGTTTATGACAATATTTTTTAAAACCAAAATAATTATTTTTAAGCTTAACGGATATTTCGTTAAAGGATATAAGTATTTCCTTACATGTTTTTTAATTTACCATTATTAATAAAATTTTAATTCATTTAATACATTTAACAGATTTAAAGATTCAATAGAATTTTTTTTATCTAAAGAAATTGTTTATTGTTTATTCGGAGTATTTTAGCTGTTTGTTATCGATATCTACTGTACGTGTTGCGTACTCATGTTTATTTGCACTTATTTTTTATTTTACTTTTTTAAAAATTCATTGAAATAAAAAAATAATAATAATAAAAGTCGTTCATATTTTATTTTCATTCGTTATCGCGAACTCTTCAAGTTTTCTTTTAATTATACGTATATGTTTTATACATTAATAAATATTTTTACATTATTTAAATTATTTTCAAACCATAGATTAAGAAATTATATATTTGATGAATTTGAACAATTTATTTATAAATTTTTCCCCTCATAATTGATTCGGCCTTTTTTTCTTCGTGGCTAGATATATCGATGACAGTTCTTGTTTCTACAGATACACGAAGGGAATAGATATGTGGTCGCTTGGCTGCATTCTTGGCGAAATGCTCTTGGGAAAGCCGTTGTTTCCTGGCTCCTCGACGATCAATCAGGTGGAAAGGATCATGGCTACATTGCCGCCACCCACCGAAGAAGGTAAGTTTCTTGTCAGTAGAGCACGCACTATATTTTCTACGTGATACATATTTTTCTTCGCGTACTTCTTTAAGATTTATAGTGACGTATGTAGCGTTGACATTTCAAACTTTGCGCTATTTATTTCACTACTTTATGACGTGATTCATCCTTGTTTTATTTTTTGATGCATTAAATAGTGCGTAGCAGTAAAATTAATTTAAATATTTTTTAAGAGTTTAATGATATTATACGACTTTCGGTATTAAAAAATTTGAACATAAATATAGATTCTAATCATTTTATCAATATTTTTCTTGTTTTTCTTTTATTTATTTATTTATTAATTTAAAAGTCGCATCCCCCACAAATAGGTATCAGC
The DNA here is from genome assembly GCA_949987625.1 of Chalcis sispes. Classification (NCBI taxonomy): domain Eukaryota; kingdom Metazoa; phylum Arthropoda; class Insecta; order Hymenoptera; family Chalcididae; genus Chalcis; species Chalcis sispes. The sequence continues at coordinate 46,266,466 of OX465098.1, forward strand.
GATTATAAATGTACAATTATGCTGAATAAACATAATAATAATTGCAATAAATACATTATGTTGGTCAGTTGATTACATTATTTTGGTTCTTAATTACATAGTTATAATAATTGAAAGCCCGGATGCAATAAGGGGATTAACGCTCGAAATCGGGTAAAAGTATTGTCCAGATGACGAAATTTTCAAAATGTACAAATCAATTTTTAAAAAATACTAGCTTGTAGGTAATGAAAAGGCGAATTTTTTCCTGAAAGGAATTTTTAACGACATTTTTCTTGAAAAAAAAAAATTAAAAACCAAAAATTTTCTACCAAATATTTTGTCTATTTTTAATAGTTTTATAAAACATAAATCGCTGTAACTCGGTCAAATATGGTTAAAATTTTTTGAAACTTGGCAGAAATACGCAGAATGTTTTAGCGTTGCCGATGGATTAATTAAAAATTCTATAAATAATTTTTGTTAATAATTATTTAATTTCAAGTACGTAAGTCTCGTTGATCACGTTTTTTTAGCTTGAACGAGAAAAAGTATCGAGGGAAGTTCAAGCTACAAAAAACTTCCAGCAAGACATTTGTTCGTCTATGTTTGAAGCAGTTTTTGACAAAATTTGAAATCAAATAAACAATAAATGGCTAAGATAGAGCGTTGTCAATAAAAACGCGCGCTGCTTAATACGTAAACGTAATAGTACGAGGGTGGTTCAATAAGTACCCGTGTTAGAAATGAAGACACCATTTTTTCAAAAAATTTTTTTTTATTTTTCAACATAGTCCCCTTTTAGAAAGATACACTTCTCCCAACGTTCCTGCCATTTTTTTAACCCCTCCAAAAAATAGGATTTGTCGAACTCTCCAAAATACGCCTCTGTCTCGGCGATGACTTTCTCGTTTGAGCTAAATTTTTTTCCCGCGAGCCATTTCTTCATGTTAAGGAACAAGAAAAAGTCGCAGGGAGCCAGACCGGATGAATACGGGGGGTGCGGCAGCAATTCATAACGCAATTCATGCAGTTTGGCGGCGACAACTCCGGATGAATATGCTGGTGCGTTATCATGGTGAAACAGCACCTTCTTTTTCGCCAAATGCGGCCATGTCTCCTTCAATTTTTTGTTAAAGCGGTCCAATAACTCACTGCAGTATTGTCCAGTGATCGTTCTTCCTTTTTTTAAAAAATCCATGAGGATGACGCCGTTCGCATCCCAAAAAATCGTCGCCATGACCTTTCCGGCCGATGGGACCGTCTTCGCCTTCTTTGGAGTAGATTCACCGGGAGAATTGTTTTGATTGTTGCTTAGTTTCTGGTGTGTAATGATGAATCCAGGTTTCATCAACGGTGACAACTCGACGCAAAAACTCCTTGGGATCTCGCTTAAATTGCTCCAAACACTGCTTCGAAGTTAACAGCCGCATCTGCTTGTTGTCCACCGTGAGCAATCGCGGCACCCATCGGGCCGACAATTTTTTCATCGCCAACTTATGTAAAATATTAATTGCCGTTTCGGTCGACACACCTACGGCCTCTGCTACTTCGCGCACTTTCGTTTGTCGATCAGCGAGAATCATTTCGTAGACTTTTTGAATGATTTCCTCGGTAACCACGTCTGCCGGGCGTCCTGATCGCTCCTCATTAAAAACGGATGTTCGCCCACATTTAAATTCGTTGAGCCAATATCTAACTGTGGTCATAGATGGCGAAGTGTCCCCATAAACAGCATCCAACTTTGCAATTATTATTAACTTTGCTTTTATCTCCTCGCATTTTATCCATCCAAAAACAAAAAGCGAATTACCGAACGATACTGCTCTTTTTCCATCTTAGCGAAAATCACGAAACACGTCTTACTCGAATGGCTGCCAAATCCAAACTAACTTATCAATCAGCCTGAAATTTGTTTTACCGTCGTTTGATAGATGGCAGCACACGATGATAATACCAACTTCTATCAGGAACGCCCTCTGTCGTCAAACACGGGTACTTATTGAACCGCCCTCGTATAAGCTTAATTACGTATAATAATACGTAAACACTGCATGCTGAGCTTACAATGCGCAAAAATTTCCGCTAGCGCGCGTTTTTATTGACAACGCTCTATCTTAGCAATTTATTGTTTAATAAAAATATAATAATTAAAATTGATTTCAAATTTTGTCAAAAACTGCTTCAAACATAGACGAACAAATGTCTCGCTGAAGTTTTTTGTAGCTTGAACTTCCCTCGATACTTTTTCTCGTTGAAGCTAAAAAAACGTAATTAACGAGACTTATGTACTTGAAATTAAATAATTATTAACAAAAATTATTTATAGAATTTTTAATTAATCCATCGGCAACGCTATTTATTATTGTCAGGTTGTTGAAAATCGTAACTAAATTCATAAAAAATTTAAAAAATAATATTTATTAAATATTTTGAATATTTTTTGTGCAAACTTAAACATTTAAGCAATTAATATTATTATTTTGAAATTTAATCCTTAATGATAATTTAATATTAGAGTTTAACGCTACTTTTATCAGAATAGTATACCGTTAATTGTAAAAATTTTACATTTTTATTTTTATAATTTTTCTTTGCACAAACAGTCTTGCAACCAAATGACATTGATGAGAACTTATTTAATTACAGAGATTTAGAAATTAATAATTGTTCATGGGATGCCAGTTTTATTCTCCGATCGTTTACTTAACTAGTTTAGTAACTTTTATAAATTATAACTATTTTGCTTCTTATATACAAGTATTGTAATTCTTGTTTTAGGAAATTAAGAATAAGAACTCATTTTCATAATTCATTTTTATAATTTTTAAATAACAATCGCTATTATTTAGTTCTTTTTACTTTATCTTTTTACGGGTATTCGAGTTTTCGTATAAATGAATCGTTTATACATATATTAATAAAACTAATATATTACAGTTATAAAAAATCAGTTATAAGAATCTACTTCATTATTTTTTTTTATTACATTTTTGCTAATAATTATTAAGTTTCTTTAGTATAATTTTTTGTTTTAATAGGTAACGCAAAATAAATATGAACACCAGAATAACTTTAGTGTTTATTTATTAACACATCGATTGGTATTGAATTTATTCAATCACTTTATACATATTCAATGATGTTAGCATTTTCATAGCCACGTTAGTAATTACATCCAGTTTTACTCATATTTAATTTGACTCAATTGATTAGGATAAGTACTTAGGAAAAAGGCAAGAATTAAGAATACTTACATTTTTATTAAATTATGTTAATAATGTATTATGTATAATTTTTTTTTTTTTTTTTCAAAAGTTAATATCTTATACTTTTTATTTTTTTAAAAAGTTCGAAAAAATTAAGTTTGTGGTATAAATTGATATTAAATTTTGAATCGTTAACAATTAATAAATGACTTATTATAAGTCATAAAAAAAAATTTTTTTCATTATAGTATCTTATTTTAAATATAATTACATTTTACAAATCAAGATTGCTTCAACCGTAAAGTTTTATACACCAATAGAAGAGTTAGCTTGATTCAAGAAAAATAATTTTGAGCCAAAAAAAGTCATTTTAGAGAAAAATATTTACTTGACTCAAGAATTTCTGCTCTTGGTGTTATATCAATGTATATCTGTATAATTGTAGATATTGAAAATCAAAAGTAGAAATTTTTAGATCAAGTAAATATTTTTTTTTAAATGATCAAAATTATGTTTCTTGAATCAAGTTGATTCTTCTATTGGTGTGAATTTTGAATAAAAAATGTCACTTTATATGGTGTAAAGTGACCTGCTTCCCTGACCATATGAACTAATGATACGCTATAATTCCTCTTATAATTCTATGATAATATTCAGTCTAATCGAATTACTTTGAGCAAATTAATGATTGTTTAAAGTTAATCAAAGGTAAACTACGTCGAAGTATTGACATGACTCCCACTCTATCGTTTTCCAAAAAACTCGACAATTCGATAATATCGCACGTGATAAATATTTCAAAGCATCCGTGCAATAAAGGTAAAATTTTAAAAATTTATTAAATGTTAGTATTATAATGAATGTTTCAGATTTAGCGTCCGTAAGCGCTGGTTACGGAACGAACTTACTCGAAAAAGCGCCAACCAGTCCGCACAGATCCCTGGAAGAACTTTTACCTGATGTATCGGATGAAGCCTTGGACCTCATTAACAATTTAATCGTTTTTAATCCAAATTATCGTTTGACTGCTGTTGAAGCTTTGGAACATCCCTATGTAGCTAGGTATATTCAATGAATATATAATTTATTCAATTTACTCTTATACACGGAAAAATAATTTTGACTCTCAGAGTTAGAGCGCCCTCCATCCATAGTATCAAACGCCTTATATTATTTTAAATTAGAATTTCTTGCAATTTTTAATTAAAATACATTCTTTCAAGGCATGCAATGTGTTTTACAAGTAATGTATCTCGATTTTATAATTTCTTATTCAAGTGTTAATGTGTAGTAGTATCGCTGTCGTCCGTTTAGAGTACAAACATCGCCGTACCGAAATTGCAAACCTCGTCTCCGATAAAAGGAGAAGGCCTTTGCAACCAATTTGTAGCGTATTTTTGGCGACACTCGTGCAGAAACAAAAGATATTTCACTTATGCGCAACTGTATAGCGTCGATGAGAGACTTAAAATTTCGTTGTAAAGGCCGTCTCCTGATATAAAAAACGAGGTATGCAACGATAGATTGTCGATATTTGTACTTCAAATGTAAAGTATCGATACTTTTAAATTACAGAGTATGTACAATATTTTTAAAATCACCTTACATTTTTAGTAAGATTCTCTTCATGCTTCAAAGTTACACAGCCGCTAAGTAATATACCTTCGGCTGCTTTATACTGTAAAGCCAATATTTTTTTTTCGTGTATCAATTACATAAGTTTTTATAAAATTATACACGTCGAAATTTTACAAAATTTTATATTTTTGCAATTAATATATGTAAACTATTCGAAGTTATTTCAATTCGGTAAAAAAATTAATTATAAAAATTGTTTGTTTGTGTGAATCAATATTAATTTGCATACTGAGTTAAAAAATATTAAAATCTTCATGATTAATGTGCTGTATGATTTGCTTTGATATTTTATTATTATCTTATCTTTGAATAATTCAAATAAAATATGTAATATTTTTATAGCATTTATACGGTATCTAGAATTTTGCAATGTGAATATTTTTTAAATGAAAATAAATATCAAAAAGTTCGATATAAATTTATATGTATATGCAGTAAGAAAATAAATAAAATAAAAAGAAAAAAGTTTTTTACGAGGTCTGGCTATTAAATAACGGGACTGGTTACGAAAAAGGGTTTTATTATAAAAATTATTCTACATTCGAATGCTCCCCTTCAATATACTCCCCTTGCCTCGCCACTCACCTTTCCATACGTTTTAACCATTGATCGAAGCAGTGCTGGAAGTCTTCTTTGGTGAGGGCCTTTAGGAGCTCTGCCGTTTTTTGCTTTGCCGCTTCCATCGACTCAAATCGGGTCCCTTTCAAAGCAGATTTTATCTTCGGAAACAAAAAAAAGTCGCACGGTGCCAAATCTGGCGAGTACAGCGCGTGTTCCAGCACTGGAGTGCGCTTACCGGCCAAATACTGCTTCACAGATAGCGCGTTATGGGCAGGTGCGTTGTCCTGGTGCAAAGTCCACGAGTTGTTCTTCCACAACTCGGGCCGTTTCTTACGAACTCGTTCTCGCAGTGTTGCCAAAACTGACAAATAGTAAGTCTGGTTGACAGCCTGACCCTCTGGAACCTATTCAGTCATCACGATACCGTTAATGTCGAAAAAAACGATCAACATTGCCTTGAATTTTGATTTGGGCATCCTTGCTTTTTTGATTCTGGGCGATTCAGGCGTCTTCCAATGCATCGATTGCCGCTTTGTTTCAACATCGTATTGAAAAATCCACGTTTCGTCGCAAGTAATAATGTTTTTCATCAGTCCGGAATCTTTTTTTAACCTTTCAAGGAAATCTGAGCAGACCTGTTGATGCAAGAGCTTTTGGTCAGGAGTCAGGTTTTTTGGCACCAACTTCGCACAGACTTTTGTCATGTGTAATTCCTCGAGTAAAATTTGTCTAACCGTTTCTTTATCGGCGTTTACAACCTCGGCAATCATCCGGATGCTCATTCGACGATCTGCACGCACAATTTGGTTGATTTTGGTCACTGTTTCCGGAATTGAAACAGTGACAGGGTGACCTGGGCGTTGGTCATCTTCAGTGCTCACTCGGCCCTCACTGAAGCGCTTACACCACTCAAAAACACGCGCACGAGATAGAGAATTGTCCCCATAGGCCTCTTGCAACAATTTACAGCACTCAGTCGGAGTTTTTTTCAATTTAACGAGAAACTTGAGATTGATACGTTGCTCCTGTTTTTCGTCACACATGGTTTTCGGTACGAGAAAAAACACGTTCGTTTCAAACCGCTACTGCACAAATACAGTAATAGTGACGAGAACGTGTTTTGGTACGTGCATAGACAAGATATCTAGATACCCAACGCACTACTCGTTTTTTTCCCCACCCCTCTACGGCGCCCTCTAGGCGCGCAGTCTTGTTATTTAATAGCCAGACCTCGTAAATACTTCAATGTAATTGAAAATTCTGTTACATTTATGTAGTTTTCACGCAAGAGGAAACGAACCTGAAAGGGGTTCGAATGTTATTCCATTTCTACGAGATGATGTTCAATTATCGGTAGAAGAATATAGAAATAAACTTTATTCTATGATGGATGAAAAACATAGGAAACACAAAAACACGTAAGCTTTTTATAAAATTTAAATAAAATTGAACAAAATTTGACTTTTTATTTTATTTTATTTTATAGATTAAAAAAGAAAATTTCTGATAAATCAAAATCTAGAATTAGGCGATTATCGGAACACATGAGAAAAGAATCGACAAACTCGACGGGCCAAGGTGACACTGTTGTGAAGAAAAGTTTTCATTTGTCCTGTGACGATCTACAAAAAGAAAAAAATAAAAGTGATACTTACAAAGCTTTGTTTCTCGAAGGTTAGAAATACTTTACTGCATACAAAAACATCGTCTAAAAGATTTCGTATTTTTCAAACCGGAAACTAAGAATGTACTTCCCTTATATGGAGAAAAGCCATAATTAGATAAGGTGTTTGGTATAAGTTCGGTATTCGCATTAAAGGTTTTTCTCAATTAATCCATTAAGTCCCAAAATGACGAAATTTCTTATTTACGTTTGAGCTTAAAAATTTTTATGAAAAAGCCATGGAATGTTTTGGAAAATACCCTTTCTTACTATTTTCAGGTAAGCTGAATACGATGCAATAGCTTAAAAAACTCAAAAATTTAATTTACAATTAATAATTCACAAATTAAAAAAAAAAATGCGTTTTTTTAAAGCAAATTTTTTTTTCGACCGAAAAATAAAGTAGGAAGGAATTTTTTTTTACGGTCGCAAATATGCAAAAAAGTGCAAAAAATGTTTCAACTTCAAATCTATTTGTGTTTTTCGCCTACGATTTTTTTTAAACAAGATGGTGGCCAAAAAGTGAACGCTAAAAATTGTAGTTTTCGATTTATAGACTTTTTAATAGTTTTTTCAATTAAATTACATAAATAGTTAATTATTTCAGTGAACATAAATTTGGATATTTAATTTTTAATTGAACAAGGAATAATTAGTATGAAAAATATAAAATATTAATTTTAAGTTTAAGAAGAATCATTTTATTTTGAGATTTTACGTCTTTTTATCGTAAAATATCAATGAAATAAATAGAATATCATCTTTTTCGAACTTGTTTAAAAAAAATCGTGGACGACAGACAAACAGATTTGGAAAGTTCAAACATTTTGTGCACTTTTGTGCATATTTGCAACAGTAAAAAAAAAAATTCCTTCCTACTTTATTTTTCGGTTGAAAAAAAAATTTGCTTCAAAAAAACGCCTTTTTTTTAAATTTGTGAATTATTAATTGAAAATCAAATTTTTGAGTTTTTAAGCTATTGCATCGTATTTGGCATACCTGAAAATAGTAAGAAAAGGTATTTTCCAAAACATTCCATGGCTTTTTCATAAAAATTTTTAAGCTCAAACGTAAGTAAGAAATTTCGTCATTTTGGGACTTAATGGGTTAATAATATATATATAGTTTTAATTTTAATTTATATACAATATTTTAATTTATATATAGTTTTTAATAGCAATATAAAGAAAATATTTTAATTTGAAAACATATTTTTAACCTTTTAAAATATCGTTCTACAGATAAAACAAAAATTTTGAAAATTGTTAGCAAATGTAAATTATGTAGACAGTAATTGAGTATAAAATTTGAATTTTCAAAATAATTACAATTAATTTAATGAAGTAAATGTTATTATATATTATTAAATTAGTTACTACTCTATTAATTTACAAATATTGTATTAATTCTTCGAATTTTATTTCTAAGAATTATTACTTTCTTTGAATACAGAATTTTACTGGCCTTAATTAACTTTTTTTTGTACCTCGCTCGAAAGTGCGTATTTTCGTCACTGTTTTCAGGGACAAAAGGGGGACTTTTACTCCCTATTGTTGCGCCATCTCAAACCGAATTCCCAGAATTTTTCTCCCGATATATTGCCGCTGTGAACGATTCCTCTCTGTCGTTTCTACATTGGCCGCTTCCCCCGCCATGCGCCGATCACTCGCCGTTGTTTTTTTTGCGTGTTTTCATATCGCAACTTTCTATCATTTGGTGGAAAACTGCCGCATGAAGATAGCTCGCGATATATTTTTCCTTTTCGCGGAAATTTTCCACCCTACAGCTCCGGAAGCGATAATACTAATATCGCGACTCCACTGTATTTCACTTCTCTGTGATACGGAAATGCCCGCCGTCGGCCAGCAGCGCAAACGCCGGCGGACATTCCCGACCAGCGTGAGCATAGTTTGATTAGAAAAATGTGCATAAGGGTGCTAATGCTATTGCAGTCAAGCATCCCAAAGAAGAGAAGCCTCCCAATAAGCAGGCATTGGGAGGCTTCTCTTTTTCTTTTTCTTCGAGGAAGAAAATAGGGACGAGAGTCTCTCTAACTTTCCTGTTTTTCACGGCCCCTCGACTTCGCCTCGAGACCATAACACGCAGGAAGGGCAGTTAAACTTTCGTAACTAGCTGCGTAATGCACTATTGTATACGTTTTAATATTTTGTATTTATTAATTTAATTATGGCGACATTTATTTTTTATTTAATTAACTAAAAATGATATTGAATATTTATTACAAATTGTATATTTTAGAAGATTTATTTCGTAATTTGAACTGTCGTAATTTAAAAAAAAAATAAATAAATTTTTGCATAAATGAACAGTGTGAATGTAAATGAAAAAATTATTGTCAATTATATTCTCATCAAAAGACTCTATGAACACGTTACCGTTATTGATGGAAATTTTCACGAAAAATATTTTATTTATTGATATGTATTTTTTTAAATTTTCAATTTATGTGATAAAAGGTGATCGAATTAAATATTTAATACGAAAATCTCAGAATAGGTAAAATGCTTGGTTGATTCTTATATTAGGGACCGATCAATGCCATTAAAATTATAGATGAATTTATAAAGAGCTTTTGCAAAATAAAATATTAATTTTCAAGATTATTGGCATACTTCTCAAGAAAAAAAAAAAAAAAAAATTGAAAAAACACATCCATTTGAAAATATATTTAGAAAATTTGATTTTAACTCATTATGCTGTAAATTATTTATACTTCAAAAGGTTTTAATTATCTTTTTAAAGCATTAAACATAATATAGTTTACCATTATTGGATACTTTACTTATTAAAATTGCAGATGATAAAACATGAAAATTATATCATTTAGTTAATGTAATAAAATGTATAAATATAAAAATCTTAATATGATTTTGGATGAACAAATTTTTGAAAAATATTTCTCTCCTTTAGGGGAGACTCGACAAAGCTTTAATAATAAAACCACTATTTCTAATGGAAAAGAGAGCAAAGGAACGCAGGTCGTAAATATGATGAGCGACAACGTCCCTCGACAAGATGGTATGAATATTTTCAGGTTCTATTTTAATTTAAGGTTAAAAGCAATTTCACTTTTTGCGATTCTAAAATAGTTTTAGCATTAATTTAAATATTGAGAGGACAAAATGTACAATGTAAAACAACGGAATCTTATGAATTTTATTTATTATAATTATATTTTACATACATTAACATTTATTCATTTTTAATTATAAATTATACATAAAATATCAATTTAAATTTAACAAATTGGTTAGGTTTTAAAAAAATATATTTGAGTTAAATTATGAAAATTAATTGCTAAATAAGTTTGAACTAAAATTATATTTAAAAAAAAAAAAAATCTGTATATATATCCAAATATTTATATTCATTCATCTAAAATTGATTTTATAAAAGTAATACTGCACTTGAAAGAAATAGTATTGAATTTTATTGAATTCAAAGTAATTTTTTTAACGTAAAAAATTTAGATAAATTATATTTGTTAAAATTGTTTGTTATTTACTAAAAAATTTTGTTTACGTGATGATGTATAAACGGCATTTTAAAATATACAATGTTAAATTAATAATAATAAAATACAAATCTAGGTAAACGCTCTTCCGCGCTTTCAATCAAACCGTCGACCAAAACCATAGCAGTTCAATATGCTTACAACTTGATAAATGGCAATTTCCGAAATTTCACGCCGACTCAAGCTAAAAGCTGTTTGTATTTGAACCAGCAGCAGCAACAGCAACAAATATTGAGATCGCAGCGTTCGATACAATCTGATCAGGTAACTTTATGCTTTCGAATACTAAACAATTCATATGTTACTTATTACTTGATTCCTAATAGTATAATTAATAGTTCAATTATTGGAATGAAATCTTAGGTCGGGGATTGCAGTTAATTACCGTTACATTTATACGGGCACATTGATGAGTAATCGATACCGCGCAATAGATTTTCTTCAGCATTTACATGTTATATTTGGTGTTTTTATTCATAAGCATTTGTAAATAAAACGTTACGTCTCATAAATAATTTAATTAATAATTAAAATTATAAAATTATTTTAAAATTTAATTTTTTTTTTTTAATTTTCAATAGAAAATAATAATCGTGCATACCTGTCAGATATAGAGACGACCATATGTGAAAATTTTGATAATTTATTTCAAACAATTAAAAAAATTTATTAATTTGTATTTTTCAACATGACAAATCGCTTTTATAAATAATATTGATAAATTATTGCATATTTATATGGTAAAGTATATTACATACAATTTAATTATCGGTTATTAGTTAATATTAAGTTGAAATAAAATACTATAAAAAATAATTTTCGTGTAAATACTTTTCGAACGTTACGTAAATATTTATTGCAATAATTGGTCGTCTCTACGTATCATTTTAAACCATACGCAATTAGAAATTTTACAAGTGTTAAATAGTATTCTCTATCTTTACAGGCTTCTTATCGTATGGGACTTCTTTAGGTACCGTAATTCTTGATGAATGTCTATTCTATCTTATTATTGTTTTTATTTTTATTTTTTACTTTTATTTCGTTAGCCTGCTATAAGTGATCAGAATAGTTTTCGTGATGGCATAATTATTTTTATATGATTATTTATACATAATAATTAAAAAAAAAGACATCGATAGATATGTCTTGATATTATTCAAAATAAGAAAAAAAAAAAAAAAAAACTATTTTTCATGTGAAAACAATATTAACTTTACTTTATTCAGAATTAAACATAATTTCTAATTAAGAAAATTATTAATTTTCCATTTCTATTTCTCATTAATATACAAATTATTCAGAGTTTTTAAATATTATTTAAGATAAAAGTTTTTATTCAAATATCCTTAAAATATTACGTAATAAAAATTTTTTACGAAATTTTTCCTATGCAGTTTTTAGTAAACAGAAGGTAATCTAGTATTCTGTATTAAAACCAATATATTTTGTATTACTTTTTCCTATTCAGCATAGCAAATATACGAGTAATTATATGTTACTATAAATATAACGACTATTTATTAGAAAAAATATTAATTTTTTCATAATTTTAAAGATCGTTTTCTGTTTATTAGTATTGTATAGGAATTTTTTCTAAAAAAATTTTTTGCGTATTTTTTGCATAATTAAGTTAAATTTTCTATCACTGAAATAGAATTTTCATTAAGGCGTATGCCAATATTTCCAAATTCTTTAGTCAGAAAAGACTTTAAAATTCATATTCGCGTCTTTAATTTCTCTAATTAATGAACGATAATTGTTTCAGTTCTTCTGTTTTACGAGATTTACCAGAAAACTATCATTGAATCCGCCAGGTCTTAAGAAAAATGTAGAATTAATTTAATTTTCATTAGTGATGAATTTTTGAACCGCTACTGACAATTACTTCAGTGAGCAGACTCAATTTTTAACTTTTAGTATTTACTAATTTTCACTTTTATTTTTATATTTTTATCCCTTATCTTCCTTTATTTTCGAAAGACCAAATCGTATAAAAGAAAAATCAAAACAAAGTACTTGATTAATCGTCCTTCAAGCCACTTCTATACGTGTGGCTTTCATTCTACCATTATAAGCATATCGTTTGTCACGTAGTTTTTTAAATTTTGTAAAACAATTTGTTTATAGTCATTAACCAACTTAAATTGTCTTTTTTTTTTTTTTTTTTTAATTATTTCATAGCGAAATTTGAAATAAAAATATTTTTTAACATCATAAGATTGTAAAATATTATAATTGCAAAATATTGTAATATATCATATATTGCTTGATAGAATGTTTTGCATCCTGATGAAATAATATTTTATCTATGTTTAAAATCTATTTTTATTCAATTTTTAAAAATATATACATGTGATGATTAATGTGATAGTATAGGTGTGATTATTAAGTAAAACACAATAAAAATGTGCGTGTATGCACCTCGTGTATTTATGTGCATGTACACATGCATGTATAAATGTTGTTAATAAATTCTTTGGCTTAACTTTAAAAAATATAATATAACGAATTGCTATGTATCTATAGAAAATTTAAAGGTTCAATCCGCAGTTACTAGCGATCGCATTATCTCTATGCGCCAATTCTCGATGTTAATGTCTTCTACAGAATAACATATTTTTAATTTACTTTTTAAAAAAACTCATCATTTCTTTAGTGTTTTCAGTGTGCAAATCATTTGAAAAATAATAGATTTCTCAAGATTATTTGCTACTAGTTGCTTAATGTACTGTATAATTTCACTAGATAGGAAATACAATTTTTTTAATAAAACTTTATATCAAAGATTATTTAGTGGTGGTGTGCCTATGAACTCTTTTTTTACTGTTAAATTATTTTGCCCTATTCATTTTTCGTTATTTAAAAATGTTTACTTAAAATATAAATATTTTCTGTAGGATAGGTACATATTTACTGTACATTTCGAAATTAAAAACTCCAATTCAATATTTTTTAACTTTTATATTGCGATAATTTTCGTAATATAGAAACTTTCTGTTTGTTATTTACATTATTAAATTTTTATCAATAAAGATCTTCCCATCACTTGAATCAATAATAGTCGAAAAATAAAATGTATCGCCAGAATTTTAGCTAATTACTTTTGGCATATGTCTATCATTTTATATATATATATATATATATATATATATATATATATATATACGTTCGATACTCAAATATTAATGTGGTGTATATTTTTTATTGGTTACCATATTTTGTACATCTTTGTTGAAATAAAAAAAATAAATGAATACTATAAAATACGAATATAATGAAAGCAGATGAAAATCAAGAAATTTCTATTAATACTCTCTTAGTAGTGCCAAATTACAAGGTGAAATAGTTCTAGTAATAATTTCACTTTAAGCGTTAAATTGATGAAGCTATTCGAGTATGATTACCTCGCTCGTTATGAAATTGTCTCATTACTTGTACTTTATGAGCATTTATGAGCATTACTCTCGATTCAATCGAGATAAACTTTGAACTGAAATTTAGTACAGCACAGCTTTTTCAATAGGCAAATATTTATTTGGTTAAGATCAAAGACCGCTGTATATGCTTTATATATTTGATTTGCTCCTTTTGATACTTACTTTATTAAAATTATTTTTTGATCAATTAAAACCAGAATATTATGAACATTATTTATACCTTCATTTAATTTATTTTTGTCAACTACAATTATACGTATATTTTGTGTGGTACACTATAAAACGCTGCAGTCTCCCGTAAACATTTAATATCATTATAAATATCTAATATTATATAGGTTTCCATAAACAATAAATAATTTTTTTTTATATCTACAACGGTTCAATTATCATAATATATATTCATAAATAGTAAGAATATAATTTCTAAAATTTAGATGAGTATACGTAAGCTTTAATTATAAGTAACAATGCATTCTTTTTTAAATACTGATATAAACAATTTTCATAAAATAAGATATATTTAATTAAATATACAAAGCAATAATTTATTCTTTAAAAAATGCTTGTCCTTTTTAATAATAAAATTTAAAAAAAAAATAATAATAATAATAACGTAACTGCACTATTTAACGCAATTTAAATCTTTTAATCGATTAACATTGTTTCGTATGCATATATTTTTTTTTTTTTTCTAGCACAATCGAAACATTAACAACTGCACTTCAAAAACGGTTCATCAAACAAAATTACGTCGCTCTTCGGGTAGTCTAGCCAATAGACCAGCTGCGATACAAAACTCACAGCAATTTCGTCCTGTTACAAGTGTCTGCGGTAAACAGCAAACAACCTTTGAGAGACGACCGAACCAAGATAATTTGCTACCTTCACGTACGAATAAATGCACAACAGGGCTTCGTCAAGTACGTAATAAATGTTACATTTTAATTACGTAAATCTAGACCTTAATAAAAATTAGCAATAATAAGAATGATATTTCATTAAATTTATTTAACCTAAATATTTTAAATTAAAATTACTACATTAAATTTCCATTAATTATCATAATAATATCTTGTTATGATCATACTTTAATAAGAGCAATCTTAGACTCTATTAATCCTTCCTAAATTATATTTTGGTTTAAAAACAATTCTTTAAAAACAAATTCTAATTAAAATGTAGTAAAATGAAAAAAATAAAATATTGCTTAAACAAACTACAACAGGCAATTATATTTTGACCAACCAATTCACAACTTTTATTTTTAATACCTAATTATTATGAGTGAAAAAAATCAAAATATCAAACATCGGATTATTTAATTAAATTGTATAAAAATCGGAGTTATTACATTTTATTTTAACGTTCTGAAGGCTTAAAAGTTGCCGATGTAAAGGGTCTTTGAATTAAATCAATACATCGATAGGATATTTAATAGTTTTAGGAAAAATTCTAACTAATGAGTATTTTTAAAATGTACAATTAAAGATTTACCAGTAATATATCTTTTCTTATTCAGAATTTCATAAAAAATTTTACAATATTATAAACAGAAATTGATTAATTACATCTAAAATAAATTTTCCCCAATATTCTATCAAGCTTTTTTCAAATGTTTTACTAAACACATGCGCTCGAAATACAAATCGATAGATTGGTAACTCGTTATTCATGTAGTCGGTACTTGTGAAAGAACTATTCATGAATAACAACTCAATTGTGCATCCGAATTGATTGACGCTTAAAACGAAATTGATGACCATTTATTTTTTTAAAAATTCCGATGCAACATTTGCTAAATTCTTAAAAAGTATTTAGTTTTTCTCTTTTAAAAACAAAAAGAAAAAAAACAAAAAATTCACAAGATTAAAAAATTATTTTTATTAAAGTTTCGTGTTACATATTTAAAACGAAATTAATGTAATATTATAACTAGCAATTATTATGGATTTAAAAAGTATAATTTTCTCATAAATTACTAAAAATTTTTATTTTGTTTTTATTGATGTTTTCATTATAAAAATATTGTTGAAGTTAGTCCATTTACTTCTTTTTATTCTTTTTTTTTTTAAATATTATTACTTGTGCTTTCATTTTAGACATTTTAAGTCCTGTTGTGTTATTGTGTGTGGAGGCACATATGTAATTCATCCTGTTAAAAAAAAAGTTATAAAGAAACGACGCTAAAGCGGTATATATTCCGTCCATCTGTGCTGCGGAATATTTTGAAGACCGTTAAAACAACGTGCACGATTCAAAAATCGTATTTATATGTTCGTTTTTATAATGTTGTTGAATCGGAAAATAAATATTGGCCTGAAAATAGAAAGCGGAAAGAAAATATACTCGATTGTTCGACCATTTTTATAAAAGAAAAAATTTTCCTCGTTCGCGCACATGTAAATGCTAAGGCAGATAGCTGGATAATACCTAAGTTATGCCACCTTAGGAGCTAAATACCTGACGGTATTTATTAAAGATTCCGAGAAGAAAACTTATTTTAGAAACGAGCCTATCAATAAATCATATTATATCTAAATTATATCTGCGCGTTTCCTCTCAACATTTCGCCGAATTCTTTTTTTGGCCTTAAGTTGTCTACAAACTCATTAGCTAATATATTAGCTATACTGACAGGATTATTGATAATTATATTGTTTTCTTGTAGAGCCATAATGTTTGTAAGATACGAATTCTTCAATTAATTTTATTTTTGTTGAAATATCTTCGGTAAGAATTTTATTGAATTTAAAAATTCAAGCCATGATTTTGTTTTATTGTTTATAACTATTATTTTGAAAATCACTATAATCTGTTGAAATTGTATTATATTTTATATAGTCCTGTTCATTTTATATTTATTTAGTGCCTTTTTGGTATTATTTATTGCGTTTTTACCTTGATCATTCCACTATTGTTTGTTTTGTTTACCTTTTGGTTTTAAGCACGCTTAAATCTACTAAATGCATTGTACTTTTAATGAGTTTTTCAATAATTTTATTTAAATTGATGAAGTTTTAATTCGTTTAATTTCTGATAATATTATCTAGCTCATTTGTGTTTGATATTATTTCTCGATATTTATCCCAATTAGCTTTATGATATCTCTAGTAGGTTGTGAATTCTTGTATGATGTCATTCAGTTCGTTAATGTTAATAATCAATAGATAAGGATCAGTGCCGTATTGAAAATGAAAAGCTTGCCATTCTAGTAGTAAAGCGATACTACTGAATATTTTGAGATCAATATTTAGCTATTTTATATATATATATATATATATATATATATACACACACTTATTTTATTAAAATTAAGTCATTGTTATCAATTAATTCTTCCATTGTTTTTCTTCTTTTATCTGTTTTACATGGTCCCCGAAGATTGTTGTACGGTTAAAATCTTCTACAATATTGTAAGTTGTAAGTAATTGATGCAGTAAATCTTTTAACGTTATTGTATTGATTTCATATTTATTCCTAAGATAATGATTGCAAATATTTAGCTTTTTATTTATTATTATTATAGCTGCATCAACTTTAGATTTTTTAAGCGTATTTTTTTGCTATAATTGTTATTTTTATCTAGAATCGTTACTCCACCAATTGCTGCTAGGTAATCAACTCTATTTTTATTAAGGCAAATAAAATTTTCAATTTTGATAGATGATTTATTTTTCACATTTATTTTTAGGCGTATTATATCAACGTCTTCTTAGGTAATGAGTTTTTCTAAAAATTCATAGTTATCTCATAATCCGTTTAGGTTTCATTGGATTTATTTTGCCATTGCGTATATTTAAATAAATTAATTAATTTATTTGCTATCTGTATTATTTCGTGCTTCACTTGGAAATTGTATAACTTGGGTTTTTGGTATTTTTAATTAACACTGTTGTACGTTACAAACCTATATTCGATACTCTTATTTCTGACATGGAGATATGCATCATTAGTCATATTCTTAATAAATTCATTTATGTCTTTTGTATATTGCAAGACAATTATTCATTTTGTAACTATCAAAATTACTTATCCCTTCAGAAGGCGAAAAAAAGACATCTGAAATATATGGAAACGTAGCGTTTAGTTTGCACTAACTGTAGAACAATGTACCATCACTTGAGAAGTTAAATCGAATGAGTTTATGTTGACTAATAATATATTCCAGATTAGCTGTGTTCTGTGGTTTCAATCACAGATTTTAAGTATGAATGTGCTCACAACTTCATACACGATGAAAACTTTAAATTAAGCTTACCGTGAGCTGATTATTTATACAAGCGTAGTCCTTAACTCTAGATTTAAATATTAGAACATTATATATCCAATTTTAAGACTCGCATTAATCTGAAGCATAAACAGAAACATATATTTTCTAAAAAAAAAAAAAAAAAAAAAAGCCTTAAAAAATATTATGCATAAAAGTAAGCGATCGATTTAATTATATTTTGTTCTACTTGTTTATATATATATATACTGCGCATTATTATTATTTTAGAGTATTTTACAAAGGCATTCAATATTGATCCATTATTTATTATTATTTTCTAGGATTTACGTAAACATTTGCTGCCGCCGGAAGCAGGTGATGCGCATCAAAGCCGAACGATTCGTGACTATCTGTGTCAGACGCTAGTACAAAATCCGCAGAATCGTTATAAGTCAGCCGATGCTAATCTTACAAGAAACATACTGCAGTCGACTAATAACATCAGTAGAATTAAATCAAGCAATGAAACTCGATGTTCTAAAAGTCTTGGTTGTTACAGTCAGAATCATGGTGTCATCTCGGCCTCGATGTATCGTGATTTGAAAAATGGAAGCATTGGTTGGTAGATTTAGAGGTTGAGGTACTTTCTATTTTCTGAAATAATTTTTTTTTTTTTTTTTTTTTTTTAATAAAATTCAAGCTCAACCTTAATCACGTTGTTACAGTGTCACGAAACCTATTTACATGTACAATAGTGGCAAAATTTTGTAGTTGCTGAAGAATTCTTACTTTCATTATATCAACAAACTCCCTTGAATCAATTTTAAAATGTTAAAAATTTCTTGTTTAGTTTGTACAACGATAAATTAGGTATCATTAAATGTACATATAATGATTCTTAGCATTTTGATAGACATTATTCGATAAAGTTATATTATAAAACATTAACTTGATCTATAAACTAAAATTTTTACTATTTCATATCAAATTATCGTAAAGTAGAAAGATATTGTTTGGATAATTAAACATTTTCATTGTAAGAGAATACAAAATTTAAAATTTACACTATAAAACTTTTTTTAAACAGTTACAAGAAAAACTTATTTTGAAAGTAGATGCAAAGTACTCGTAAAATGTAATTTAATTAAATAAGATTATTTAATGATTATAATAGAGGATATTTGAAAGCAATTCTTTTATATATTAATTAAGTCATTTATATAAGTCTTTTGTCGATCTCGTACGACTTTAGAATTGAAAAATTATTTAAATAATCACTTTAATTGTAAAATTATTTAAGTAATTAAAAAATTCTTATAAAAATATAACTAGTCAGGTTTAATTCAAATTTAGATTGTTAAAAAAACAATAAAAAAAGTAAATTTTTAATTAAATAACATACGTTATTAACAGTTATTTGAAGAAACATATTTCTGAGAATACATTACATCCTACTATTTCTTGCAGATTTTTAAAAGTATTTTTTATATCGAGGTAGTAATCATTTACGTATTTATAAAAGCTATTGCTACTCATCGTGAATGGTACTTTTTTTAATCTACTAGAAAATCTTAATCATTGATGAATTTTTATTAAAACTGGTATTCTGACAAATAAAAAACATTTCTTTACAAATCTAACTTTAGTCTTTAAAAATTTTTGTAGATTTTTGAATTCTGATAAGATGCCTTGATTTGGTACATTGCCTTTATTAGTTGAATCAACTTAGGGTCAAAAAATCTTATCTTCTATATCCTGATACCTATTGTCATTTGAATGTTTGAATGCAGTGTTTTATTAATCTTTAGATAATCATCGGAGGTTAATTCCATAAAGTTATATCTCCGAACGTTAGATACAACAAATATAAATTCAATCTCTAAATAAATTGGTGTTAAAAATTAATTATTTATATTCAAAAAGAAGTTGACCATCAAATCATCTTACGATCGAGATCAAATTTTTTTTTTTTTAATTTTTCGTTAAAAAAATATTTTGGTACAACGGTCACGTAACAATTTTCGTTTTCCTTATAACTTATAAAGGTTTTATTTCACAGAACAGAAGATAAATACAATAATACTTTAACTACTGTAATTAAAAAAATTTTAATGGAAAAGTAAAACTAATCATTTTATACAATACATACTATATGGGTTAACCTTTAGAGGACGGTAAATTTTCAGTTCGTAATAAATATTCCGTTGAGTCTCCAACTGAATTGATAAACGCAAAAGAAATCAGTTCTATCCGCAAGAGAAACTTTAACGTACATCAAATTTTGGCTAAAAAATAAAGATTATTTTATTTCCCTGGCTGGTTGCTTTTTCGACCTATTCCGTCCTCTAAAAGTTAAATATCAATCGAATGTAAGAAACTGGAATATGTAACAATTTTTATTATGTCAGAAATGAAAAAGAATTCTCTAAATAAAAATAGCATAAATATTCTTGCACTTGAAAAGTAGATTCTTCAGAAATTTTAAACTGTATAAATTTA
The DNA here is from genome assembly GCA_949987625.1 of Chalcis sispes. NCBI lineage: Eukaryota > Metazoa > Arthropoda > Insecta > Hymenoptera > Chalcididae > Chalcis > Chalcis sispes. The sequence goes on from OX465098.1 coordinate 46,287,203, forward strand.
TTATACTTTTAAAAAAAAAAGATTTTTGATTGATTTATTATTTACTCTTTTGTAATTATGAAGAAATTTGAAACATCTACATAATAAACCTAATTTACTTATAAATAATATGTTTGTAGTACTATATTTTTCTAATTTTTAGATGTGTGAAATACAATAATTTTAATGTAAAAATTTTTATATTATTTTCACCTGACAATAAAATCCATATTATATATATTTTTTTTTCAATTGATTTATTTTTTGGAATTTTTTTATCGATAGTTTTACCAATATCTAAATGTAAACGGTGTGCATTAAGAGTAAAACAATAAAAAATTTAAACTAATAAAATAACAGAATATGACTTGTAAATAACGAGAACCTAGCGCTCTAATGTCCTAATCATCGCACGGCTGACAATATAACTTGCAACGTTCCGTTTCATGATATATAGATTTTAAATTGGAAATCGTTTCGCGCCAAAATCAATGGCGGCAGCACCTCACGAACTGCTTATTGTTTCGGCAGGACCGTGCTCTAAACGGGCAAAAGCAAGCACGTGGAAAAATTTTATGTACCTTTTAGATTAAAAAATTACGCTTTTGAGATAATAAATAGTAAAAGTACCAGTAGATTCATGATTTAGATTTTTTTTTTATAAAGAATAGATACCAAGAATATGTAGATTTAAGTTAGAAAATTAGAATATCGATATTTTATAGGAATCAATGTGAGGGCCGGTATTGCAGTTACCAACTTTCCAACAAGGATAACACGCAACTTTAAGACAATTATTATTATAAATAAACAATTAGACTATAGAAAATGATAAAAACAAGTAGTTTAACGCAATCACGAATTATATTAATTAAAACAATCAGAAAAATACGTGGAAAATGATTTAAAATTATTCTTTAAAATTTGGAAAAATGTATGAAAATTTGAATAATTTTTCTAATTGCATACGCAGATTTCATAACCAGCGGTAGTTATCAGTAAATTTATATATTTTGGAATTAAATTTTCTTTATTTTCAGAACCTAAGTTAAAGGTGAAGTTTAATACGAAAAATTTATACATATTTGGAATATCGAATTCAACAAGTTTTTTTATAATTTAAAATAAATAACTTCGATAAATGAGGTACAAAATTCTATAAATAGTAAAGGACAGAGCACGCTCTGCGCAATTTAGTATATCAATCATAAGTAATTAGTTTAATGCGCACAAGCCGCCTAACTCAAATTTGAAAGTGGGAAACCCTCGCTCGGCCTATATAAGGACGAATTTGAGATAGTGCCAGCACTCAGTCCTGCACCGACGCCTCTCAAGAAGTGGGCCAGGGTGAGTAGAAGGGACAGGTCCCTTATTCAATCCAATTGTGGGTTGATTGGAGCATGCTACCCGCAAACCGTCTTCGGGTTGCGAATTGTGCGAAAGCACTTTATCTCCGTCTTTCCTACCCTGGAGAGCATCCGATTTGAGGGATCTTACGGTTCAACAATCCTCTGCGGGTTGTCCGTAATCAAGGTGCAGATCTAGGAGTCCAACCGCTTCCCACGGATCCGTTCCCTATACCCTCTCAGTATCGGATAATACCTACTTTTATACCAGTGCGATACGTATAAAATTCATTATCCGGTACACGCCTTTTGAGAGTGCTCGCAGACATGCTAAATCAATACGCGGAGTGAAAATAGAGAAAAAATGAAATACACAGTCAAGGTTCTTAGTGCAGGGTACCTTACGTTTTGAACAAAGGTTCTTGTGTCTCTAGTGATTGAATTCCTCGATTGTGTGTGCAGTGTAATGATTTATTCTTTATTATTCCATAGCTATAAATGTATGGAAACAGATAACGAAATTTCGTCTAGATGAAATGTATATTAACAGTCTTCGTGATGCATATATAACACATCGTTCAATAAGTCCCGAGACTAACAACGAAAACAACATTTTTTTTCAAAAATCATTTTTATTCATCAATATAATCTCCTTTTAGAGTGATACAATCTTTCCAACGCCTTTCCAACATTTCTATACCATGTTTATAGAAGGATTTATCCTTTGCTTCAAAATAGGCTTCAGTTTCGGCAATGACCTCCTCATTCGAGCCAAATTTTTTTCTGGAGCATTTTTTTGAGATCAGCAAAGAGCCAGTAGTCACTGGGGGCTAAATCTGGCGAATACGGGGGGTGGGGAAGCAAATCAAAGCCCAATTCGTTCAATTTTGCCATTGTTTTCATGGACTTGTGGCATGGTGCATTGTCTTGGTGAAAAAGGATTTTTTTCTTCTTCATGTGCGGTCGTTTTGCTGCGATCTCCTCCTTCAAACGTACCAACAAGTCAATATAATAATCACTGTTGATCGATTTACCTTTTTCCAGGTAGTCAATGAAAATCACGCCATGTGTATCCCAAAAAACAGACGCCATGACTTTGCTAGCAGACTGCTGCGTTTTTGGACGCTTTGGGCGGCTTTCGCCAGCCATGCGCCACTCAGATGATTGCCGATTCGACTCCGGAGTGAAATGATGTATCCATGTTTCATCCATGGTCACGTATCGACGCAGGAAATCCTTTTTATTGCGAGTAAATAGCGATAAACAGTTCTCTGAATCGTCGACTCGTTGCTGTTTTTGTTCCACTGAAAGCAATCGCGGCACCCACTTGGAAAAAACCTTTTTCATGCTCAATTTTTCATGAAGGATTGTAAATACGCTTCCAGATGATATCTGTGTTATTTCTGCAATCTCACGGACCTTCACTTTGCGATTTTTCATTACAATTTTTAACACTTCACTCACATTTTCCTGTGTAACGGCTTCCAATGGCCTACCCGAACGTTCCGCATCGTTTGTGTCCGTACGACCACGTTTAAACTCGGCATACCAACGACAAATCGTTGGTTTGGATGGAGAGGAGCCCGGGTAATGTTTTTTAAGCCATTGCTGGGCTTCTACGGTGTTTTTACCCATTAAAAAACAATGTTTTATCAACACGCGAAACTCGCTTTTTTCCATTTTTCAAACAAATTACAAAGTGACTTTACTCTAACCTCGATAACTCTGCTGTCTGTGATCCGATCGACGTGAAATTTTTACACGTTTCATGTAAAGGTTCGCACTCTATGGAAACGTGGCCAGTTTGGTACTACTAGCACCGTCTCTGGGTTAGTCTTGGGACTTATTGAACGATGTGTTATACATCTTAAGTTATATATTAACCCATTATCGGCCAATGTCCCATTTTTAGGATAAAGTTTTTTTTTATTTTTTTCATTTTTTAAGTTTTTCAGTTCTAAATGCAGTGTCCCATTTTTGGGACATTGGCATTGTGGCGGGTAATGGGTTAAATAATTTATAATCAAATTTGGCTCACATTATTTCATCTCTCTGTTCGCTTGTGTCGTTATAAAAAAAAGTAAAAAACACACTATTGAGCGTTGTAAACTGCCGTATGAAGTTTTTTTAAGATTTAAGCAAGGTCAGAAAATAATCCTAGTTTTAAACTAAATTATTAAATTGTTTAAAAAATACATGGATAATGTAAGTAATATTGTATGAAGGAATTTTGATGCAATTCATCGACTAAATACAATATCTATATAATTTTTAATATTTATTTGAATAAATATGAACTGGTGCATTCTGGACAAAGCAACCATCAAGTATATTTAGGGCGGACATTTACTCATAGTTTGCTTAAAAAAGCTAAAAGCTTAAAGCTCCAAAAAAATGTTATTGTTTAGTTTGTTTTGACGAATACAAAGAGCTTTCGACCGAGGATTGGATACAATGCAGCGGCTGCAGAAATTAGGCTCATCATAATTACACATTGTACAAAGGTTTTGATAGTTATTTTTGTGAAAGTTGTGATAATTGAAAATGACTTTTGTTGGTTTTTGTTATAAGTCTGCTTCATCCGAATATTCTTTGATGCCTACAAATTGCTATAGTTTTTTTAACGGTTAATATTATTTATTTATATAAATAGTTCAACGTCTAATTGATCTATTTTTTGTCATGTATTAAAAGCCCATTGTTTATTAATCTTTTTTTAGCATGTTCGCTTTTACCGATTCTATAAAATTGGTCTTCGAAGATGAAGATCTTAAACTTTTAAATGCATTACGAATGTTATTGATCCGTATATAGTTTGAAGTTGTGACAATCGATGGCAGAACATCAATTAACTGATTCTACTATAATTCAAGTCGATAAACAATCTGAAAATTTGGAAGTTTAGAGCAAGTACCTGACGAAGCACGCGAGTAAGCAATTCGTAGATGATACATGACTCCCACTTACAACACTTAGCAAGTCAAGTCTAGGCTATATAAACTTGGATAAAAATTAATTCCAGAAATTCAACGATATAAACTTCGGTGTTCATTGCAGCGTCGTACGACTAATGATTACGTAACCTACTCCCGCGCCCGACGTCTCTACCGAGTCAATAAACAAATATCTTCATTATATTAAAGTATTGATAGTTATATCGATCTTTTCCATTGTGGAAATCCCAATAGCCCAAAATCCGAACATATTGGGGGGGGGGGGGAGCATCAGGTGTTTTTATTTTGCAATTTTAATTATTCCGGAAGAGACACAATTATTAGCAGTTGATAGTAATAGAATAAAAGGATGCCTTCATGCAATTGATAATTGATTATTTTAAACAAATAGTTCTTAAAAATAGTTATGTTGCAGCAAAAAGTATATATAATGTAAAGAAGAATAATATTAAATTTTTAAGTCCTTCAGACCTTGAAGAAGGCTCTAATAGAAGTAACTAATGAAGTTTTCTATTCAACAAAAATTAGTAATATCTGCTAAGAATAATTTTTAGAATTTATTTACAAAATGGTTTAACTTAGACTGTTGAAAAAAAGTAAATAAAAAAACGATTCTAGATGTTTTTGACAAGCCGTTGATCGCTGAACGCCATGGGCATCCTCCTTTATCAAAAAAATAGAGGGCCGTTCAAATTAAAAAAAAAGCTTAAAAAATTTTATTTATATCTCCACGATTAAATAGATATAAAAATAAAACACAGCTCTAAAAGACTATTCGACTAAAAGTTTGTCAAAAAAACAGACTTTTTTTACTGATTTATTAATTTTATAAAAAGAAATTCAAAATGGGCTGATGTGAATAATGGCAAAGCTAACGTTACAATAAAATGTTAATGCAAAAGAAGAATTCGAGAAAGGAAAAATTTATTTATCGTTTTCGCGTCGATACCGAGTCAATTTATCAGCATCATTTAACGGCAATAGTTTTGTAAGTTAGAAGTTCTTTGAAAGTTCAAGGAAGCCACAAATGCACCACCTACGACTCCCCTTGTGCATTACTGACTAAAAATGGGCTTGTGCTAACCGAATTCACAATGTTACTCTCTAAGGATTGTTAAGAAACATGTTTTAGCACTTTTTTGTTTCTTTCGCAGTATAAATTCTCACAGCTTGGGATAAATCCGAATTTGTTTAAACATTATTACTTTATTTTTATAAAAATTATAATTTTATTCGTATTATAATTTTCACAGTTAATAATATAAATAAACATTTTAAATAAATTATTGAAGATTATTAGCATTAAATTCAACAATAAAATACAAAGAAATTATAAAGCTTTGAGTGTTATAATAAATATTTATAAATTTCTTCGAAAATTCAAACAGTAACGATTGCAAGACATTCCATCAATTAGCATTTTGTGGATATTTATTTTCATACGTACCAGCGAATGCTCATTTTTATACATTCAATGTTATGTGAAAACAAACAAAATTTTTCTAATATATATTTAAATACTTATTTGTTACTTTTATTATTGTTTAACTTACTACACGAGCATTTGATTAAATAATGAATGTTTAAATTAAAATAATCGTTTTAATGATATAAAAGCAGTACAAGATTGTCGTGTTTTAAGATCACTGTAAAAATTTAAGTAAAATTGCATAAACAGAACTCCATTTATTCATATTTGTAAAAAAATATTTATCATAAATGATTTTTTTTTTAATGTTATATATATATATATATATGTATATACGAGGGTGGTCTGAAAAGTTTCCGACCTTAACGTGAAGATAGCAGCACTCGTCAATAAAAGCTAGCGAATTTCGTTGTTCATCTGTTGACAGTTGCTCACCAAAGTTTTAGCCATTTTGGATGCGCAGTTGTTAGTTGACAGTCGTTTGAGTGAGTCGATGTGAGTGTTGTTGTGAAAATGGACAAAATCGAGTATCGAGCTGTCATTAAATTTTTGTTTTTGAAAGGCAATACGCCTACGCAAATCAAAAATGAGTTGAACTCTGTGTATGGGGACTCTGCACCATCATTTACCACAGTGAAATTTTGCAAAAAAAACTGCAACCACTGACGATAACATCGCCAAAGTTCACCAAATGCTGCTAGACGACCGCCGAATTAAAGTGAGAGAGATAGCAGAGGTTATGAACATGTCCAAAAAATGTGTTTGCTACATATTAAATCAAGATTTAGGCATGAGAAAGCTGTCCGCACGTTGGGTGCCGCGTTTGCTCACGTTAGACCAAAAACGTGTTGGAATGAACATTTCCAACGCTCTATTGGCGCAGTTTAGGCGCAATAAATCCAAGTTTTGGCGCCGATTAATTACTGTAGATGAAACTTGGATACACCATTATACGCATAAACAAAAATACAGTCAAAGCAGTGGACTGCAAAGGGGGAACCAGCTCCAAGAAAAGCAAAAACTGTTTTTTCGGATGAGAAAGTGATGGCGACTGTTTTTTGGGATGGTCATGGAATTATTTTAATCGATTATCTTCAAAAAGAAAAAACCATTACAGGAGCATACTACGCATCATTACTTGACAAGCTGAAGGCAGAACTTGCGGAAAAACGTCCACATTTGCAGAAAAAGAAAATCCTGTTTCACCAAGACAACGCGCCGTCTCACACCTCAGCGGTTGCCATGGCGAAAATTCACGAATTACGGTTTCAGCTGCTTGACCATCCGCCTTACTCACCAGACCTAGCCCCAAACGACTTCTTTTTGTTCCCTCATCTGAAAATTGTACTCGGAGGACAGAGATTTTCGTCAAATGAGGAGGTAATCACCTTCGTGAACAGTCATTTTGCAGAGGAAAACGCCGAGTACTATTTGAATGGGTTAAAGAGATGGGAGCATCGCTGGGAGAAGTGTGTAGAATTGCAAGGAGACTATGTTGAGAAATAAAAAAAAAAATTAAGTAAAAAATGTCTTGTATCTGTGTTAGGTCGGAAACTTTTCAGATCACCCTCGTATACATATTTGTTAATTGTTTTTTTTTTTTTTTTTATAATTTTTTACAACGCATATTTCTAGAAAAGAGTTAAAAAAATTATCAAATTGCACAAGTATAAAAAAAGTTATTATTTATTTTTTGTCACATTTATAGGTTTAAACATAATAACAGAGTATGTACAATGATCATCGAAGAGTTGTACAAGTACATTCATCAAACAGATTTTCCACATCGATTGAAATAAATTTTCGTTGATTTTATTAAAGTACTGAGTACTTCAGAATTTTATGCACATTAAATTAAATTATACACATTTTTAATAAAATTATTTAAACATTATTTACAAATATTTTTAAAAAAAAATATTTTGTAAAAATTACCTTAATACAAGAAATGATTTCAAAGTTTTAGGCATTTAATTCTACGTTGAATGCGTAACATTTAAATTTTTTCAAGACAATTTAAAATAATTAAATACTTGTTTGAATATTTAATCAAATGGAGATTATATTTAAAAGCTATTTTACTATTTTGATAATAATTAATAAGAACTTTGAAAACATCCCTCATAATTAGCATGCGATAAATGAAATCATTCATTATAGTTAAATTATAGCCTCATTATAACCTTAATTATCAAATAATTTTTTATGAAGAAAAATTTTCAAAATAATTAATAAATTAATATATACAATATTATATATTTATAATTTCTAACTTTAATAATCTTTTTATAAAATGGCTTTATATTCTTAATTTAAAAATTTTCGCAATTATTCGAAAACAAATTGTTTTCAATAATTCGATTATTATGGTTTATAAAAATATTTAATTAATTTTATTTTGCAATAATATTTAATTATAAAAAAAACTTTTCGATTATTTACAAAAGATAGGTAGAATTTTCCGATTATCTAAAAGTTACATTTTCTTTCGTTTGTTCAATTAATTTTTACAATTTATATAAAAGTTTTGCTAGATATTAATGTAAGTGTTAAATATATATATATATATATATTTTTTTTTCCAATAAATTACAATAAATTACAGTTGATTTAATTGTTGATGTTGCAGAGAATCTTTCATTAAATTGAAGTAGTCAATTGCTGTTTGTTACATCTTTGTCGACATTGAAGTAAAATTTGTTAAAACTGTCTATAAGCTTCTTCGATCTGCAAAAAGAAAATATAAAATGAATTGAACTGTTTAGTTAAACAACTTAATGCATAACGCAATAAATTGTCATTTCCACTTTTTAATTTTATTTCGTATGGTTGAAAAATTTAACATTATAGACTGAAAAAAAATACAACTTTGGGATTCTGCACAGGACGAGATAAGTAGTATACTCCCTAATGTATCGGCCAGGCTCTCTGATATCCCGTATTAACTCCCTGATATTCGAGTAGCAATAACCGACCAAAACACGTTGAGTACCAAAGAAATTGAAAACATTAGTAATTTCTGAAAAGTATTTACAACGAAAACACAAAATTTGGTGTACATGAGTCCAAGAAAATATATTATTTTTATTATCCTTTTATAATGAATTTAAAATACAAATATTTTTTTCAAAAATTTCACAATAACTGGCTTAATACATAACGTATATTCTAAATTTAATTTTTTTTTTTTTTTTTTTTTTTATATCAATAACCATTGTACTAGATCAATAAACAAAATATTTAAGTTTAAACGCGATAAATAAGACATTTAAATTAAATTTTTATAAGCGTATAAGATAATCATTATCGCGAAATGTACTACGGAATACGACTCAGGTTGACGGCATCGTAGTTTTACGGGATAAAATCTGGTTCTATTAACCAGACATTATAAGGTATGTTTTGCTTTAATTTTTATCATAGTTATATGTTAATCACAACCGAAGACCTACAGTTACAACTTTTGTTTTTACTCAGTTTAAGTTAACCACAATAACGTTATTACTTTTTTTTTCTATGCACGCATAAAAATTGTTGTGTACACTGTAGACCTCAATTTATTGTAATCACCACGTTACTTAAATGGACAGATTTTCGTTAGACCCATTTAGTAAGTTCGGTTGTAGCGACCATATTTATAAAGTAGTTCTTATTGAAGTCAGTCTGTTTAAGTAACACAATGATTAAAATTTTCATTTTTTTCATTATAGCGGAAAAATTTTAAATTAAAAATTATGAATAATGTTTTATAATGCATTATAAAATTTAGTTTTACGCCCAAAATAAGTTTTTCAGTAACCTGGCATTTTTAAATGTGTTAAGCTTTTCTAGTAGCCGAAAATTATATTTTATATAACTTATTTTAAATATCTCAAAGTAAACCAAGAAAAACATTATATTGTGAGTTGTTGAAAATACAGGGGATAAAAATATTTATCAAACATGAAATAAACCATCTCTGAATCAGTTTAAAGTAAACATCTTTGCAAAAACGTCACAAAGAAACGACATTGTTCGTTGTAAAAAACACATACGTCAGAAAATAAAAGAAATAATTTTTAAAACAGATTTTAGAAGCATAATAATTTGATACTTAAGCTAATAGTATAAGTAGACCAATTCCATCTGTCACCAAATCATTTAAATATTTAATGTTATTCAACTTGAAAAATTTATTTGAAACTATTTTTTCATATTTTTACATTTAAAAATAAATCTTCGTGCAATTTTTAATCTATAATTTGCAGTGTTTAAGTAGAATAATCAATCATTATGACGTGTTAATAATAAAATAATTAATTATTATGTTAAGCAGAAAATTTGTATTAAATTTTAAAAATAATTAAAATAAGATTTTATTTAAATATTTGAATATTTATTATCGACAAATGTGATGAAATAATGTTGTTTTTTTTTTTTTTTATAAATTTTAATAAAATAAATTTAAACGAATTGAAGAATAATCTGAAAATTACTTTGAAATCCTTTTTATAATAGATATTGTTTTCACTTTAAATATAGTAAATACATGCTAAGATTTTATTAATACTTTTATATAATATCTCTAAATGAAATTTATTCAACATTTATTTATATTAAGTATCTCAACTTACTAATAAGTATTGTTAGAGACTAGAAAGTTTGTAACTTGTAAATGCCTTGATAAGTAGATTTCTTATAGATATATGTACTTATGAGTTCCATTATTAAGTATTTCAAAGATTCAAAAATACTAATTTAAAATTTATTTATTTTAATTATAGTAAATAGTTCCACAACCAGATTTTCATGATAAATTAGAAAATTCTGATATTTATTTTCTTGTTAATTATGCAACGATTTGTGTCGATATCATACGATTATTTTTAAATTACCTATTTGTTTTTTTTTTTTTGTTTTTAATAACAGAAAATAATTCAGTAAATTGAGTAAATTTATTATTTTAACTTCTAGTAAATACAATGCTATTTTGGTCTTGATTGGATACTCGTACAGTATAGACGTGTTTATAAATGCTATCGCGAGAAAGTTACCTAGCTAATTTATTCGACGCGTATTATGTAAAGTATCGACTCGCAAGTAAAAAGTAGTTAAATATAGATATCTGCATCTTGATGAAGAATTTTTATACATCTAATTACTCGAGAAATCGTTCAACGATTTCTTGTTCATTAACAAACACAAGTATATAATAGCAAACAAACAAACTTTAAGTATTAGTTTTCTTGATACAAAAACTAAGAGATTCATTACATCTAACGTACAGTTAATAATACCGAATAGTCTAATAGAAGAACGTAATGCTACGCGTTAATAACTGAAATAAAAACCGGCATACAAGTGGCCATGCTACACTCATTTTCTAAGTTTTATAAGTAGATTAAGAGGATGTTTGTAAAATACCAGATTCACTGCATATAGAATACAAAGGATAAATTAATGGATATACCTGTCTACCGAAAAATAGACCTATTTGTAGTACAAGAAAATATATCGAATAAATTGTAAAATGAGAAATAGTAGCTAATGATGATTCGATTTAATATATAATGAACAAGTAGCAATAGCAAAAAAAAAAAAAAAAAAGTTTCCAACAAAGAAAAGAAATAATTTCAAATATTTTGCCTACACAATCAATTTTCGTACTGATAATAATCATTGCGTATGCAACACCTGTAGAATATTAATAAATAAATCAATTGAATTAAAACCTCTTCGTTTCTCGGAAAATTTGGAATTGGAAAGTAAAGTTAATGCTTTAAATAAAAATTTACTCTTTATGGGCACCTTCGAATCCTGAATTTTTACTAAATTTTTAATGAATCTAATGAGTTTCTAGATACCAATTTTACTTTTGCAGAAAATGATTCAGCAATACGTAATCATAACTCTTCATCAGATGCGAATAGGATTAATTATAAAAGTCGAAATATACTACTAATAAAAGTCAAACTAATTTTGTTGGCTATATTTAATGATATGTATAAGATAAGTGGTTTCCCGACCAATTTGAAAAAATCATATATATGTACATTTTGCATCCTAAAAGCAAATGAAATAAACTTCTGACTTATAGCCTTAACATCTGCAATATATAAGTTATCAAATAAATAAACATTAATAGTAGTCACAGAAACACAACAAATTTTACTAAATAACTAAAGCGGATTTCGGAAAGGTTGATCATGTGCAAATAATTAACTTAATTTAACTTCATACCATATGTATACATATATGCAAAAATCATTTGCAAATCAAACAACTGTGTATCTTACTTTTCTAGATGTATGTGAGGCTTTTGATAATATCAACCCTCAAATATTCCTTAAAAACTTGTAATAATTACAATTCCATTTGAAATAGTTAAATTTATTAAATTGCAAACATATGAAAGATATGCATATACTAATTTTATAGAAAATTGTAGATATGTTTTGAACGGCTTACATAAAAATAGAGTTTTAAGTCTACTTAAATCGAGTGAAAGTGCTAAATTTCTAAGAATTTTACGATTATTATCTAAATTTTTCTTTACGCATAAATAATGTAAAAAAAAAAAAAATCTAGCGCTAAATATAATAAAATATCATATAACACATCGTTCAATAAGTCCCGAGACTAACCCAGAGATGGTGCTAGTAGTACCAAACTAGCCACGTTTCCATAAAGTGCGAACCTTTACATGAAACGTGTAAAAATTTCACGTCGATCGGATCACAGACAGCAGAGTTATCAAGGTTAGAGTAAAGTCACTTTGTAATTTGTTTGAAAAATGGAAAAAAGCGAGTTTCGCGTGTTGATAAGACATTGTTTTTTAATGGGTAGAAACACCGTAGAAGCCCAGTAATGGCTTAAAAAACATTACCCGGACTCCTCTCCATCCAAACCAACGATTTGTCGTTGGTATGCTGAGTTTAAACGTGGTCGTACAGACACAAACGACGCGGAACGTTCGGGTAGGCCATTGGAAGCCGTTACACAGGGAAATGTGAGTGAAGTGTTAAGAATTTTAACGAAAAATCGCAAAGTGAAGGTCCGTGAGATTGCAGAAATGACACAGATATCATCTGGAAGCGTATTTACAATCCTTCATGAAAAATTGAGCATGAAAAAGGTTTTTTCCAAGTGGGTGCCGCGATTGCTTTCAGTGGAACTGTTTATCGCTATTTACTCGCAATAAAAAGGATTTTCTGCGTCGATACGTGACCATGGATGAAACATGGATACATCATTTCACTCCGAAGTGGAATCGGCAATCATCTGAGTGGCGCATGGCTGGCGAAAGCCGCCCAAAGCGTCGAAAAACGCAGCAGTCTGCTGGCAAAGTCATGGCGTCTGTTTTTTGGGATACACATGGCGTGATTTTCATTGAATACCTGGAAAAAGGTACATCGATCAACAGTGATTATTATATTGACTTGTTGGTACGTTTGAAGGAGGAGATCGCAGTAAAACGACCGCACATGAAGAAGAAAAAAATCCTTTTTCACCAAGACAATGCACCATGCCACAACTCCATGAAAACAATGGCAAAATTGAACGAATTGGGCTTGGATTTGCTTCCCCACCCCCCGTATTCGCCAGATTTAGCCCCCAGCGACTACTGGCTCTTTGCTGATCTCAAAAAAATGCTCGAGGGAAAAAAATTTGGCTCGAATGAGGAGGTCATTGCCGAAACTGAAGCCTATTTTGAAGCAAGGGATAAATCCTTCTATAAACATGGTATAGAAATGTTGGAAAGGCGTTGGAAAGATTGTATCACTCTAAAAGGAGATTATATTGATGAATAAAAATGATTTTTGAAAAAAAATGTTGTTTTCGTTGTTAGTCTCGGGACTTATTGAACGATGTGTTAGATGTTTAGTGCGGAGCCAATCCAAGCATGCTTTTAACTTTGACAAAGCATTCATCCGATCAATAATTGATTTTAGTAATTTTGCATACCTCTTAATAAAAAAAAACATTAAAAAATAAAACTAAGCAATTGCGTTACGCAGCAACAAGGCTAGTCCTCGGATGTAGAAAAACAATACCGTGCAACATTCTGCTCACAGAATCTAAAATGCCACTCATCTCAAAATGATTAACATTTCTATGTATGCCTAATTTAAAACATTTTTTCAAATACACAATTGACAATATATAACTAAAAAAATAATCGTAAACAATTCAAGAAGAAAAAAAATTTTCGACTCTTCGAATTCTGTATCAAAGAAAAATAATTTTTAAAGAAGTATTGACTTAATATATAGTACATCCGAGTAAATTAAAACATTTACAATTACAGTTATATTACTGTTATAGTCTCGATATCTTTCAACGATACATTAGGCCGACAAGTAAAAATTTAACGAATTGAAAAGAAATATTGAAAAATTTCAATTAGCAGAAGAGAAGGGTAGCCCGATATTTACCGATGGAAGTAAATACTCATATGGTCCTGCAGTTGAAACAGCTTACCCGTAAGTCTTCCCACAAGTCAATATAACCCACACCGAAAGATAAGCCCAGGAATTTTCACCGTGGAATGCATCGACATATGCGCAGTGAAATAGACATAGCTTTGAAAAATTCTAAAAATTTCATATTAATAGATTGCTTAAGCGTATTAAATAATTCAAATACACCAAGTCGGTTATATAACATCGGAGTAAATCCATACATATTCCAAAAACTAAACAGAAATATTTACACTTTTTAATTTTGACAAATATAATATAAATACAAATAATAATCCGGTACTTTAACAAACGCAGCCAACAAATTAAATGACTTTGAATCTTATCTCGCACCTTTTGAAAACTTCTAACAACGCTATAAAAAAACAACGGATAAATACAAAAAGTTTTATTAACAATTTAGTCATAAAAAAGGTATAAATTATTTTTAAAAATTCGTTGCGCTCATGTTATCGTTCCCAATTCCTTACATACCTATAATGGAACTGCTGAACGAAATATTTATCACGTAATATGCCAATGGCCTCTTTTAATATTAAGAAAATCAAATTAAGATGATAGAAAAACTTGAACTTATGAAATTACAATTATCACTCAATATGAGTTTTCTGCTGTTAAAATTTACTATAAATAGAATTATAACATACTGCTAACAAACCAAAAATTATGTTCTGTTATATAGCTTTTGTAATTTGTTTATTATTTTAAAATTTTTTTATATAATTCAAATTAACTTTAGGAAAACTTTGTGTAGTAATAAAAACAAAGAATCTTAATTTAATTGAAAAAATTGATTTAAGAAATGACGGAAAATGTATACTACAATATCTTATCTAATAGTATTATCTATAGACTTCATTATTTAGAAAATGAAATAAAAAATTAATATTAAATGATGAATAAAAATATAATATGAAAAATATGATTAAAGATTTTATGATAAGACAAATATTTAATGAAAAATCTGATGTTTTTCATTATTATTTTCTACAGAGTGAAAATGATAAATTTGCTAATAATAAATTTTCTTATGTAATTGTCGTCATTTATCACGAAAACATCAAAGTATGATCTAAATTGGATACATTAGATTAGATATTAAGTAAAATATAATTTTACGCCTTAGTAAATCGTATAATGATACTTTCAAATTACAATAATTTCTACTAAAATTAAATGAAGTTAATATAATTTGTATGATGTTCTTATTTTAATGTTTTTATTTATTACAAATGAAAAAAATTTAGTTTAGGTAAAGTTTAAAAAAAAAAAAAAAAAAAAAAAACATTAGAGTGAATGGGCAAACTACTGCGAATTTTTAGCATAACGATTTTCAATTCAAAATTCGCGGTATAGCAAACGTGACTAAATTCTTTTAAATTGGTTTTATACAAGTCTCAAGAATGTAAAAAACTTTATATCAAGTATACTATTTTTAAAAGTAAAAATTAAATGATTAAAGACGTTAAAAAAATGTATATAATGCGGGTATTACTATTGGTTTGTATGAAATACTGCGAGCAAAACTTTGCGAGATTCCTAATTATTGCGAGCCGAACACTGCGTAAGTGTCAATTTTCTTGAGTCAAAAGTCACGTGCTTGAGTTGCGACTTGCAAGAGTGAGTTTTTTCTAGATCAGAATGGAAAATTGAGTTTGACCATCGAAAGAATGCTCAATAGATGAAAGCGTAAAATATGGTATTAAATACGTTAATAAAAAAAAAAAAAAAAAAAAAAAGAAAAAAAAAGAAAAACAAATAAAATAATCAATTTACTACTACACTGCATTTTTTAAAATAATTTTATATTTCTTACTTATAGATTTTCGTAAAATTATTAATTTTAAAAATGATATTTAAAACAGTCATCGGATATTAAATTTATGTCATTTATTTTAATTCAAATGATTTAATAACTTTTGATATTAATGTTGATTTAAATAAAATTATCACAGCAGTATTTATTTCTTTTTAAATATTTATAAAGCTACTATTTCATTATTCACGTCATAATTCGCAGTATTTGGCACGTTCGGAGCGATTGCGGAATAAAATGAATAAAAATTAAATATTTTTTCGTTCAAATACATTTTTTATTTATATTTGTAATATGAAAGTATAATAATCAGGAAAAAATAATAAAAATTAAAAAGAAAAAAAATAGTAAATAATCACATACCATTAATTTGTTTAACTCTTGGAAGACTTTGAACGAAGGTACTTTAAGGCAACCAATCAAAATATATATGATTTCCATGTTATAAAAATTTGTCCTTCTTTTAAAACAAGCTCAAATAAATTTTTGATCATCGCCAATAAACAGGTTACTTTGTTTTCTATCGTTGCAGCTATCCTGCTGATCCCTTTGATGTATTCGAGTTTGAGACGAGCTCGAACTGCTTCGCGAACTGTAACTCTGACTTGGGCTATGTCGACGTGTTTTGTTCAATGTCTGGTAATCTACTTTGCTCTTTTTAGCTGGAGCAGAAGCCTAGAATTTTTTAAATTTTATTTTCAGTGAGAAGGTTATAATTTCTTGCGAAGAGTTACTTTTTTTTAATTAAATATCGATAAAACAACCATGTTTTCTAAAAAATATTTAAGATTTTGAAATAATAAGAAATATAATTCATGACTAAAATTAATATGAAAGTAAGCTTTTTTTTTTTAAATGATCAATAAAAATGTATTGCCGGCTTAAGTTTTTACAGAAAATAAAAAGTAAAATGCAGAGTTTAAATAGTAAAATAACAAAATTTTTTTTCATCATAACAATTTTATTTCATCAGTAAATTGATGAATTGAAATAAAAGTAATAAAAAAATGATTTTTAACGAATAGATTTCTTTTTTAATAAATAAAATTTTAGAGCAAATATTATTTTTGAATAATTTAAAGTTATAGTCAGTTAAGTATTTATCATACAGATAATTTTTGTTGAAAATCATGTTCAAAAAATTAAAAAAATTTTTTTTATAAGTAAAGATCTAACGTTGAATATTATTTAAATTAATTATTAATTTAAAATAAATATCTATAAACAATAATTAAGAAAATTTATAATAAACAAAATCGACCGTCATATATTAAATTGGTATGATGTTAAAAAATCAAATTGGAAATTGAACGAAAGGTAAATCGAAAAAAACGTCAAAGGAACAAGAAGTTCAATTAGTCGAAAGCCTCAGTACTTTGCAATGTACATAACAGTATCTCGGAGAATTACATGCTGCACAGTGCGCGTGACGATGTTCGTTTACACTTCAAATGTTTGGAAAAATAACCTCGAACTAATAATAAAGTGGCGCTGGGGTAAATTTTCGTCAAAAGAGCAAGCTGCAAATAATTGAAAGCCTTCAAAGATGATAGGGCGTTTAATAGATGCGAGACTAAATTAGGTATTGTTGATTAAGCAGTAGTTGTTTATCGATGAAAAGAGAGAAACAATAAGGATTTGATTAACTGCAATCCTAGACATTAATAATGTTAGTAATGTAAGAAATAAATAAGAAGATTTAGAATCCATGAACAATGGATACTTTGCATGTTGAGAAAGTGCTCAAGCTAGATATATGCCCTCGCGTTAAATCCGCACGATACGTAATGAAAATGAATGAAAATGAGATTCGATCTTACACTTATTACGAAACAAAAAAAAAAGCTCTTACATATTTACTTTTTAGTCTAAACAAGATTTTTCATAAAAATAAATAAATTTTAATTACAAAATATTTTAAGATTACAAAGTTTATCATCATCATCATCATTTTTCTAGCCCTTTTTACATCTCGTATTTTAAAGCCGGCTTTTTCTAGTTTAACGTGACGTTTTTGGTCACAAGAATAGTATACGAGCGATTGTTATCTGATCTTGAAGTCAACAGCGGACCACTAACCAATAACCAAAACAAAGTGTTAAGGTGTTAAGATTTTAACTACAAGTAACGTCATCATAGATAAAATTTTTTTTTTTTTTATTGCTTAATTGTGAAATAAAGTGTACAATAAGTGTATAATATTACAAAAAACAATAACATGCTTTTGCCTTATTTAGTTTAGTTACAAAACTATAAAGGTCTGACTATACATGGATGATTTATTTACTCGTAGGAATGTACGAGTATGTTATGCGTATAAAAAATTTTCGAAATGACTGAAAGTTATACAGGGTGCGTACAGTATTTGAGGACATTCATAAATGTGACTATAACTTTTTTTTTTTATTTTTTTTCCTTTTCAGATAAGAAATGGCGGACTACAACATCACTCAAGAAATAAAGAGACATGCTGTCATCGTCGCTATATGTGCGAACCATACAGATTTAGAGATCTCTAATTTTCTTAATTGCGCCCGTTCATTCGTGCATAAGGTTCGTCATGAATTGGAAGCATCAGGAGGCGATACAGAATCGGTTGAAAAACGCAAAAAGCACGAACAACGTTCTGACACTGTCCGATCTGCAGAATTTTTAGATGAAGTGCAAGCGATCATAGACGAGGACCCTTCAAAATCAATGAGGGTCCTTGCGAGTGAGCTTCATGTTTCTGAGCGCCTTATTCGTAGAGTTGTCCACGAAGACCTTCGGTATAAGTCTTACGTGATGCGCAGAGGACAGTTCATGTCGGAACGAACACGCGAACAGAGAGTTCTCCGATCAAAACGTCTTTTAAACAAAATCAAACACCCTGAGGCGCCCAAAATGTTATGGTTTTTTTCCGACGAAAAAAATGTTGACCAAGATCAAAAGACCAATCGCAGAAATGACAGATGGCTATGTTCAAATCCTACGAAGGTTCCTGTTGTTATGCACACAAAATTTCCAGCCACTGTTATGGTTTTAGGTGTTGTCAGCAACGAAGGACATGTTATGCCACCACACTTTTTTACTCAAGGACTTCAAGTGAACTTTGCTGCATACATCGAGGTTTTGGAGACGGTAGTGAAACCCTGGATAGACAATGTAAGCGGAGGCAGACCATACATTTTTCAACAAGACTCTGCTCCTTCACATAAAGCGATGGCGACACAAGATTGGATGGTCGAAAATTTTCATGACCACATAACACCGAACCTATGGCCACCTAGCTCCCCAGACCTTAATCCTTTGGATTATTACGTACGGAGCGTAGTTGAGCGTGAGACCAATAAGCGTCCTCATAACACCACTTCTTCGTTGAAGACTGCTATTAATGCCGTTATGGTCAATATGAACAAAGAGCATTTGATTCGGGCATCTAATCGTTTCCGGACCCGGATCGAAGAGGTTATTGCTGCTAATGGCGATTTTATTGAATAACTTTATAGCCATATATTAATTTAACGTTGTATACAAAATTCCTAAAATTTCATTAAATTTTATTAAAAATACAAGCTAATTAATTTTACTCTCAAGTTGTCCTCAAATACCGTACGCACCCTGTATTTATCGTTAAATTTAATATAGACATTAATTTAGTTTAGAATGATGATATATTGATAGAAAAAAGCATAGTTTGATAATAAAAAAAGTAATAATTTTGTTTCTAATACATATAGAACTCTAATTATGATGTCGATAAATTTCTTTTAAATTTAACCGGTTTACTGGCAAGTATTCGTATACGAGTATAAGAACAAAAAGTTCGTGCCAAAATGTTCTTATTTTCGACTTTTAGAGATTTACATGATTAAAAAAATAATGTTTGGAATAGATTCAGAGTCTAGCAACATTGGTGTAATTTCATAATTAATTGGCTCTTGTCAGTTTTGGCACAAAAGCTGAAAAAAGCCGCACCAGATAACCGCTTAATTTTAGAAATCTTAATATTATTATTCTACAAATATCTATAGCGATAGATGAAGCGTAAAAAAGCTATTGCAAACAAACCTTTTGCCGGCGTTCCCGCTCGAGTTCCTGAGGCACGCTCTTCAGCATGTAGCAGCGTCGGTGTGGACTGTGACGGCTGTAAAAGCTGTCATAGCCGCTGCTCGCTGACGCAGTGGTCGTAGTTCGCGGATGCATCGCTAGGTGGGTGTGAGCCGCCGATATCATTGTTCTCGTCGTTGCGGGTTGCGTTGTACCAGTGGTACCGGGCGCGAACAATCCCAATGCCGAGTTGTTGATGGGATCTCCGCTGGCACCAGGATGGCCCTTCGGGTGACAATGGCTTCCGTGAGCGAACGTGTTGTTGCAGCCTGCGTACACGCCGACGGCCGAGCCCAAGGTCTGGAACCACAACATATCGACCCCAACAGCACCGCCGTTCATCCAAGTTTATCTCTTTTTTTTTTCATATCTAATTCTAGATTTTTTTTTAAATACTAAATCATTTGAATAATTCTAATTTACACTTTTAAATTGAGAAAAAACCGTATTTAATTTTGCACTTTTATATTAATTTTTTCGAATTTATCATTTTCAAAATTTTAAAAATTCTGTAAAAAATTTCGCATAATTTTGAATAATTTATAAAGCAAAAATTCAACAATATTATCATAATTCCAATGTATAACATTGTACACATGTGTATACTATTAAACGCTTTAGTATAAATTTCTATTGGCCTATTAAAACCTATTGAAAGTAACTCCGCTAGAATAAGGTCAAACGGTAGGTTTTTAGTAATAGCTTGCACTTTTCCGATTCACAATATATTTGCTTATGCACGAGAGCATTTGAATTACCGAAGGTAAAAATAAACTATTATTGGTATATCAGATCTCGATAAATTTTAGCACACGTTTATTGGATTGTCTAATCTATTTTTTATACTAACTTCTTTATAATAATTATAATTTTATCGTAAAGTATTATACAGCATTAAGCAAAGAAAATTTTTCATAGACACACATTTTACATGATCTCTTATATTTCAAATAAAACAATATATTACATATCAAAGTGATTTGATGACAAACTCAGTCGGTCTGCATAATAGGAGATGCAAAAGGTCTCTTGGAGATATCTTTTCAAAATTTTAATTAAATATCTTATCGCAATGATTCATTTTGTGCCAACCGTAACGAATTCTTGGAAACAGAAAATTTTGAAGTCACTGTAAATTTCAAAAATTAAATCAATGCTGAAAATATTTAGAATAGAATTTTTCAAAATTCAATTTATTTTACTATAATTCATGTGATGCAGAATACACCACAAACGTAAAATACAATTGTTTGTAACGTAACGTTGCATTAATAATTTAATAATTCAAAAATAGAATTAGTTTTACGATATGAAATTTTGTTCAGATGAAACGCGTAAAAGAAAGAAGTAAGGAAAAGACGGAAAGACTACGTTATCTTATGGCTTACGAAGATAAATGTACTAAACCCGCTCGTTTCTCTTTATTTTCTATATTGAGCCCTTACAGTTTCACTTCTAGTTTTCCATTTCACTTTTATTTTTTAAAATATTTGTCAGTCTACAGCTAAGAAACTTTTCGTTTTATTAATTCTTTCAATTTTGGATTTGTTTTTATAGATTCTGAGAATATTTACCATGTAGGATTATTGTTTGATATTGCGAAAAATTGCAAAGATGAATCCTTGAAAAAAAAAAAAAGAAATTCCTATGAATATGAGTTTGTAAATACTTCATTTCGAAAAAACGAACCGATCGTTATTTTCATTTGAAAACTAACCTTCTAATACATCGTTTAATACATTTTCCAATACTATATAAGCCATTCTTTTTTAAAAAATGATGATAATATTCTCTAGTTAATCTCACTGGTGAAAAGGTTCAATCAATCAAAAAGTCTCCAACAATTTCTACCTATACATTTACTTATTAATGATACTAATGTCGATTTATAATTATTCAACGTACATTCTCAACTCATATATGATTACTTGCTACATACTCAGGATATTCTTTATTTCTAGCTTGCATCTACCGATGACACAAAGTCAATCTTTGAGGAAAATCATCCGATAAAAGCGCTTGTGTACCCGTAAGATGTGATATTGATACAAAAATTGATTTTTCAATATCATAAACAATATTGATTGGCTAATATTTCGATTTGCAGTAATCTTATGGTAAATTCATCAATTTCATAAAGCACTTCTTCTATTTGTGGAATTGAAACCGTACTATTTTGGCAAGACCATAAACAAAATGCATATGACACATCTCACTAACTTTCTCCGAAACGAAGCGGTACCGGACCTATGTTCAAAGAAGCTTTTTTCTTGCTTTCATCCAAGGAAACGACCCTTGCAATTTTCCACAATATTAAAGCTTCAACCTATATTTATCAC
The DNA here is from genome assembly GCA_949987625.1 of Chalcis sispes. Classification (NCBI taxonomy): domain Eukaryota; kingdom Metazoa; phylum Arthropoda; class Insecta; order Hymenoptera; family Chalcididae; genus Chalcis; species Chalcis sispes. The sequence continues at coordinate 46,309,614 of OX465098.1, forward strand.
ATCTCTGCGTAGAAATGAAATCTATTGCCTTTTTTTTTAATGAGGATTTTAATAATTTCTTAAATATGTTATATCAACTATTTTTTAAATTTAATAATTATCATAAGATCAAGAAAAATAGAGCATTTCAACTCAGTAAAAAAAAAAAAAAAATAAATTAAAATAAAAATCTATAATATTAATTAATATCGTCTAAATTCTATAAAATACTTTCTATTATGAATTTGTAATTTGATTTGTATTTTTTTTGTATCGCACATCCCTACTTACTCTTCTCTGTACGTTAATACATGTGTAGCGTCGAAAATCAATCCTTTCGATTGATTACGCTTATTCAGTTTTCTTCTTGATATATTGATTTTATTTGTAAGGATATGAGGAACGGATGATTCTTGGAATGGTGAATAAATTGAACTCCTTGATTAAGCCACATAAAGATGAATGTTTATTGGCTCCTTGGGGAAAAAGCCTTGCGGCATAAAAAACCCTTTCGATGATAATACAATACAATGATATTATAATAGATTGATGTAAATGCGTAATGCGTGTATGAATGACCGAGAGAGAGTGTATTGATTGTTCCGCGCCGATGACCGGGAAAGAACTGCCCGAATTCGCGCTCTTACGAAATCTCCTGACCCCCACTCATTAAGATAATCCCTTCTTACGCGCCTCTAACATTTAGCGTGGCCACGCGTGCTAACGAATCGTCGGACGCGGAAGACTCGTATATTGCGCGGATAGGTTTCCTTCCTTCCCCTTACCTCATCTCGCGGATCGTTCGTGATGCGACGGCGGACAAAGGAACGTCGCGTTTTTGCGGGAGACCGAACAACATGTTTATATACTTCCGCGAAGTACTATCTTTTTATACGATTGTATTTATGAGTACATCGACAGAAGAATTAGCTTGATTTAGCAAAAAAAATTTTTAACCAAGAAATAATTTTAAAGAAAAATATTTTATTGGTTCAAAAATGTCTGCTCTTGGTTTTACATTAATGTATGTATATCTATAGATATTAAAAACGAAGAGTCGACGTTCTTGAGTCGAGTAAACATTGTCATTTTTAAAATGATCAAAATTGTTTTTCTTGAATCAAGCTAACTCTTCTATCAGCGTATTATTCGTAAATAGTAAAATAAAAGTACAATTTCTCAGAAAACGTATCTTTTATTTTAAAAATCAAACTTCTTCTCAATTTAAATATTTAAAATACTTTATACTTCAATGTATAAAATTTTAGTGAGAAAATAGAGTCCCTTGACCCAATTTTTACCAAACATTTATTTTAAGGATATTTCAAGACTAATTTAATATGTGTTTGCCTAGACATAGAGTATTTGATTAGATATTGGTAAAAAAAAAAAACAATTTTCATTAAATTATTTTAACTGTAAAATGTTACATAATTTTAAGTAAAAAGCATTTTTCGAGTCAGTGAACCTCGACTGTAGGATATAGATTATGTGTAAAAATATCAGAAATCAAAAATGCAGTTTATTCCTCGAAATTTATTTTATCTAATTTAAGGTAGTTTTTAACATTAGGAGAAAAAGTATGAGGTCGATATGTTTTATGCGCGATCTTAAAATTATAAATTCCCAGAACTTATAATACAGAGAGTATTAACACAAACTATGAATATTATACTATGTAAATTTTTGTTATAATAAATATAGACTACTTTTTAATACAACAGATAAATTTTATTATTATTAAAACATTAATATTATAATTTAATTTAAATTTTATAAAACCAAAAATAACGTAACTGAACAACCGCGACTGAAAATCCATTTTCATAAAATTTCTAAAATTGAAGAAAATAAAGTGAAAATAAAAAATATATTCGTCGAAGCAGAAGAAATCGATCGGCGAAAAGCATGGAAAAGGGCTCTGAAATTGCAGAAAAATTTAAATAATCATGCTGTACGCGTATGCTCTTTAAATTTTTTTAAAGAACACTATATGTAACCAGGTAAATAACAAAATTTTATTAACTTACAAATTTGTTTAAAAAAAAATAATACTACTGTATTGCATATGCGAATTTTCCACGTGTTGGAAGAGATTTGCAAATATCAGCTGCACAATCCTACACAATCACTTTGATTTTAAAAAAAATTACAAAGTTGAAGTGGTATTTTCTACTGCTGCCACATCACTAAGCTCTTACTGATTAGTAAAATAATAATGGCATTTATTAAATTAAGAGAAAATATTAATTATGAAATGTTAAATACCATGTTTCAGACTTGTTTTAAAGATAATTGCAGAAATACAGTGTTAAGAATCCTCGACGTTTTATGTGCAGAACTTCAATTTATTATTCGCAAAAATGCGAGAGCTTTTATATTTATATGGGATAGATATTTTCATCTAACGATCAAAAAATACATACTGTAGATTGGCGTCGTTATTCATTTTACTACGATACAAATATTGTGAAATTTATCACAGCAGTGTCTCCAATGTTGATTACGTACGAGGGCAGTCCCAAAAGTACCCGACCCGACAAAGAAAACAGTAAAAAAATTGCGAAAATGTTTTTTATTTTTCAACATATTCTTCTTTTAGTTCGATACACTTTTCCCAACGATGTTCAATAGCTTCGATACCCGCTTTATAGTACGAACCGTCAAGCTCCTCAAAATACTTATTAACCGTAGACTCTACCTCTTCATTGTTGGCAAATCTTTTGCCACCGAGCCATTTTTTCAAATTCGGAAAAAGGAAATAATCCGAGGGAGCCAAATCTGGCGAATAGGGTGCGTGAGGAAGCAATTCGAACTTCAACTCATTGATTTTAGCCATCGCAATGACGCACGTGTGGACTGGTGCGTTGTCGTGATGAAACAACACTTTTTTTTTCGTCAGATGGGGCCGTTTTTTCTTGATTTCATCACTCAAACGCTGCAATAAGGCTGCATAATATGCGCCGTTGATTGTTTTTCCTTTTTCGAGATAATCAATAAATATTATTCCACGCGCATCCCAGAAAATGGATGCCATGACCTTGCCAGCTGACTGAACTGTCTTTGCTTTCTTTGGAGCCGGTTCTCCCTTTTTACTCCACTGCTTTGACTGCTCCTTGGTCTCAGGTGTAAAATGATGGACCCATGTTCCGTCCATGGTTATGAATCGACGCAAAAACTCGGCTTTATTGCTGGGAAACATTGTCAAACACTCGATGGAAACATCCTCACGTTGCTGTTTGTGCTCAAATGTGAGTAAACGCGGCACCCATCTTGCGCACAGCTTTCTCATGTCCAAATTTTCGGTCAAAATGCGATGCACAGCACTTTTTGAAATGCCTACCATCTCTGCTATCTCGCGCACTTTTAGTCGACGGTCATTCAATACCATTTTGTAGATTTTCTTCACATTTTCTGACGTAGTGACCTCACTTGGTCGACCACTGCGATGCTCATCTTGGCAGCTTGTACGACCTCGCTTAAACTCAGCTACCCAATATTTGACCGTTGTAAACGAAGGAGCAGACTTTCCCAGAGTAGAATCCAACTCGGCTTTGATATCGGTTGGACTTAGACCTTTCAAATGTAAGTATTGCATCACATAACGATGCCCGATTTTTTCCATATTTACAAATTCACTGAGAGCGTTCACTTTGGATGTCTGTAAAAAAAATAATAATAAACGTACCGTTATGAATTTTTCACATTAAGTTGTTGAAAGGTGGTATTGTCAATCGCAGTAATTGTTTTTTTAAAACTACCTATATTCATAAGTCAGGTCGGGTACTTTTGGGACTACCCTCGTATATTAGTAAACTTTACTTTGGAAGGAGTTCTGCCTTCGAAGAAAGGTGTCTATACAACATATAGAACAACAACTATTTAATAGGAGAGATGCTCATATGACCGACAAAGGCTTTTTGATAAATGAGATATATCTTTTAAATGATATAAAATTAATAAGATAACCCTTCTAAACAATTTTCGAGAAAAGAAGCTTCATTTAATGCTACCATTGCTAAAGGTCACGTTCACATTAAGCATGAAAATTCTACTTTGGTAGCTTTACACAGTTCCAAAGTTTTATTCTAAGACTGTTTTCGTGTTTTATTTTATTATGTCAGGGCAAAACGTAACTTCAAAGTTATCCGTATCGAATTTGAAATTATAATAAAATTTTATATAACACGTTAATAAATAGTATGCTTAAGAAATTAGCCAATTTTCAACTTTTTGACTTAATCCGGTTTTCCAATATATGTTAGGAGTTTAAAAAATTTTTCCTTCAACATAACTCTAACTTAATACGGTACATTCAAAAAATCTATATTTGTAATTTGATCTTTGTTTCAAAATTAATTAATTTAGTTTAAAAAACAAATCTATCCCCAATAAGACCGGTATAAATGCTCCGTCGTTGAAAGCCTTATTGATGACGCATCAGCGAGCAAATGGTAATATCATTATATTTCCAATAGAATAGAGTAGGAATATACGTTGCGTCGCCGCATCTTGAGTGTAGCAATTCGCCTAGAGCTGCCAGTCCGGACAGAAACGATATAAGCAGTGAGTAGAGCGTTTATCACGAGAGAGAGAGAGAGAGAGAGAGAGATGTTTATTCGTGCAATAGATAAGAAAAGAATATTATAAAAATAATAAATACAATTACAAATGAAGTAGAGATACTCCTGCAGTTGTTCATAAACGAGCTTTTCCAGCACTTTTGAAAAAAAACACAGTATCACTGTCGGCTGGAAATCCGATGCTGACGAAGGAGCCTTAAATTTCTTTACCGGTATAATATATGCCTTCTTCCAGATGATAGAAAAAACACCGCTTAAGAAAGAGTGGTTGAACAACTAAAGAGACTCCAGTGACCGGTAGTGCTTTAATGTAGGATGCCGTCATCCTCCCGTGCCTATGATGAGAAGTGATAGATCTCGAGAATAACATCATTTAAATTAATTTGCTTAAATTTTAAGCCATCTTCTAATATATTTTTAATAATTTCTCTGCGCTTCGCTCCATCATCTTAGAGAGATATCGACATACCCACAAGGTGCCTATTATGATTATCGGGTGAGAAGCCATTCAATCCCTCTTAATGCTTGGGTAAAAGCCCCAGACTTTTCATCTCTTTTCAAACGTTATTATTTGCAAGAGCATTGAACAACCGATTGTGGTAGTGGGATATTCTCGCATTCTCTGATCGTTCATCTGTAAGTCGTCTTAAGTCAATGAAGTTTTTCAAATGCGACGAATCGTGCGTTTAAATCTATGGTATAGAGCATCACATTTACAATTATACAAATGAGCCAACTCTGTATTATCTCATGGCGGCCTTCCCTTTTTTTGTGTAACTGTTTTGGTGGGAACTTGCTATTCTATAGCCGCCATTAAATTGTTACAGACTCAGCGCTCTGTCGACATCAAGGTCTTCTGCAGCAAACAGTGACCAATCACAGCAAGTTAAAAATGAATTTATTGCTGGAGGAAAGATATTTTTAAAATCTCGGTAGCTAAATGTTTTATGTGATGAGTTATAATTATTGTACGATATGTTTACAGAAATGATATTATGCTTGCACGAAAGGGCGCTGAAATGTCATGATTGTCAGAGATGATATCATCGTCGACCAGAATCATGTCAATCTAGGTACGAGACGTGGGTGTAATGTGCCTGGGACCATACTGCACCAGTTGTAGAGAGAGTTCAGCCGTCAACATGTAAACAAATTATGCGTCATTAACCTCTCTAAAAAGATCGGTATTCAGATCATTCACAATAATTTTATGACTGTAATTTAAACTAAAAGTTCTCAAGTTACATAAAATTGCCATGTTTGCAAAAAATGTACTTCGGTATTTCCGTTTTGCCTCTTTCTTCTGTATTGGAAGCAGAGAGAACTTGACATTTCAAATGATCAATGACGTATAGTGCAACATTTCCACCATTTATACTGCAGTCTTGTCTAAAAACTTTATAGCCATTGATTTGAATGAAGGTACCTGGTACCTCCGAGTCCAGCTAGGTCTCAGCTATACCGAAAAGATCGTAAGAGCAACCGCCTCTTAGAACTTGACGGACTTGCTCAATGTGAGCTCGTATAAAGTTAACATTAAGAAAGCCCGCTCACAATTTCCCTTTGATTCCCTTTTGCTTACTAGTAGAGCCATTATATATCTCTTTAACTTCATCTTTGTGTTGATTTGCAGCTTCCTTATTTATTTTCGTAGATTTTTCATCTATATTTTTATTTTTAGATTTAACCTGTTTGTCTTTATGTTCAATTTCGAATTCTTTGATTATTATATTATTAGTATTTTCTTTAAAATTATTGACTTAATTAATGTCGCTGACAGTGCTTTTAGTTTTCTCGCAGTCTTTATTAATAAGATTTAACAAAGCTGAGTACAGCAGGTGAAGATTAGAGATAGACGAGATGTCGTGAGCTCTGTTGCCATTCCTTCTTTTTAGAAGAAACCTACCCTGACGATGCCAAATGTATTTGAAGTTAAGTTTTTTAGTAAGCTCCTTTATTTGTCTAAATTTAATATATTTTTGTTTATTTAAATAATCATCAATAAAAATTTTGAAGATCGTCAGAGTAGATTTCTCAGCAATAAGAGAAGAATCGGGATGTTTATTGATAGCGAAACAAGCAAAGAAGAGACACCCTCCGAACCGTCTCCAATTTCGCCTGCAAATAAAAATTTTCAAGAGTAATAGATGGCAGTACCGTGCGAAGGACAGCCAGAGAGTAATCTCGAGGTACAATATTAGCTGCAGAGCAGTCAATCGCACTCGAGATTACGATGCGACTGCACATGACAGTACGCTTGCTCTCCTCACTGAAAACAGAATTTTTTTTATTTGTGTTATTCGCTGCTGTGGGTACAGAACTACAGTCTTCATCTGTTTCTATGATATCTAAAACTATATTAGAATCAAGTTCTCCATCTGCATCAATTTGAGTCAAATCGGAGTCGGTCTGTATCGTGGTCGCCACTCCAACGAGCAAATCACTAAAATTTCTTTTAACAATCGAACTCATTATTTACGTGAGTTAAGAGCTTTATTTTGTTTTTTTACACTTTCAACAACCATCTTATTAGCTTGTGATAATTTACTATTTAAGTTAGTTGATATATTATTTTTTATTTTTATAATTCTCTCATTCGTGTCATTGTTTAAATTTAACAACATTGACTGACATTTACGATATTCGGTTAGCAAAGCGTTTTGATTTTTAATATGAATCGCAGCATCATTAATACTTGTTGATAATTGTTATAAGTACGATTCAAGACTTGACAATTTATTTTAAGGCTCACATATGTCGTAAATTTTCTTTAAAATAGATTTAGTGTCAGTCAAGGTAGTATTTATTTAAAAGTAAAAATTATCAGTTTTGTCTACTGAAGTAGCCATCGTGGCGATACTCGTGCTGCTTTGATGTACTCGTAGATGCGCATGAGGTCTGCGCTAACATAGAAGTTTTATGTTGTAAATTTGTATTAAATAACTGTCTAGTGACAGTTGTGGATACAGATAAATCTACACTGTCATCATTTAATGTTGCATTTAAGGTGTCGCCGACTGCTGATGAGTCACCACTGTTCTGTTTTAACAATGTATTACAATTTTCGCATATTTAATTTTAAATGGATTTCTATTAACTATAATATTACAGAGCGTTATTTTGTTACAAATATCGTGAAAGTTTTTATTACACACATGACAAGTGTGTAGTACACCATTTTTCCTATTAATTTTTCTGCATTTAGGGCAGACAGACGGTGTTATTATGTTCAGTAGTATAGTCAATGTACTGTTTAACAAATCAATAGTCAGCCAAGTAGCGCTGATCAACGGTTGGTCAGTGATAAAAACCAAGTTCTAGTCAGACACGCGTCAATTTAATAAAATATAAAAAATAATAATTTAAAATATAAAATAAATACATTAAAAATCAAATAAAATAAAAAAAAAATATGACTAGAATTGATTACATTTGAGAGAGATAGAGAGAGAGAAAGAGAGAGAGGGTCTGGTGATGAACGGCAACGGCGGGCACCACCAAATAGAAGAAAGAATAAGTGCATAATTCTATTGGACCGCCTTTACATATAAGGAAGACGAGTGTTATAAGTCTGCAAAGAGAAATATTAATTTTTCGCGATAAATTTACACAAAGGATAATTATAAATCATATTACAAATTTTGGTTCCCAATATGCATAACAATTTTAAAGGAAAAACTGCGTTTCAAAATTTAGAGAAATGTGTTTATTCAATCTTCGATAAAATTTTTGTTATATATATATATATTTTTTTTTTTAATAAAAACATTTTACACATGATTTTAAAAATAGTTTTCACATGAAATGTATAAATAAATCATAAACATTAATGATAAAAAAAAAAAAAAAAAAAAAGAACAAAAATTACAATAAATAGAACAATAAAAAAAATAAATAAATAATAAAAATACTATAAAAGAATCGGCAATATAAAAAAAAATGACGCCGCAGTAAATTAAATGAAAAAAATCCGAAGACTTTGTAACGAATTTTTTATATTTTCTTTTTCTTGTATTCGATTGCTAATCCAATAGAATTACTTGTGTAAAATAACCTTTGAAAAATATTAAATAATATTTGAAAGATATTCTTATTAAATAAAAATATAATTTTTATAACCAAAAGTAGAATCCGATCCTCAGTAATTGACAGGAATTTTCTCTTTCATTCATTGACGTTATCGCATTATTCCAAAAAAAACCATTCTTTATCAAAAAAATAATTTCGTTGAACTTCAATCTTCTATTTATTATGTTCCATTATCTATCCAAGAAGAAACAAAAAAAAATATATGTGATGTTGTAAATGTTTAAGAAGAAATTATTCACAGTATTATTTATATTTTCACAGAGTTTTCATTAGAACGAAGAAGACGAAATTCTAGAATTTGCATTGCTTGAATTAGTAAATAACGAATTCGTATATTAATTTTGGTACAAAATTAAATTCGGGAATTAAACGAATAAACAGATAACTAATTGGTGTTAGGTTACTGGATGTAATACAGAATCGAAAATGCTGCGCTAGCACCTCTAATTTCTATGGATTAATTTAGACTAATAAGCATAAATTAGTATTCAAGTTTATTTAAAAATAAAATTTTTTAAATAAGCGAATTATTTATTGAAATACTAAAAATTAAATTTTTCGGGGAAAAAATCACATGTGATTCAAAAAGAAAACAAAAGTTCGAAAAAATAAATTTTGTTGTAATGTATTAAAGAAATAATTAAATAAGTTATGCCCCGTCGACATAGAATTTTGAAAATGACTCAATATTGTTAATTCGTAATATCTTAATAAAAATAAAGTAGTTCTTATTGTTAGAAAGCCATTTACTTTAACGCAGTGGCTTATGACAAGATGAATGGAGGCAGGATATTAATGAAAACCAAAATAGTCCAGCACTTATAAAGTGATCAACTCAGACTGATCAAAATATACACACAAGCGTAGATGTATGTATTCATTTTCGGAAAATGCAGCGTTTTTGTATACATCATCTAACATTAAATGTTGAGTAATTAAAATCTAAACTAAAGCTCAATACAGATTATATGAATTACATGTGATTTAAAAATATTAATTACAATATTATTAAAATTATTAATTGTAGTTAAAAAAAATTTCGAAAGTTAAAAAATTATAATTTTCAGAATTTTTAAAATTTTTTAAAAAAAAAAATCCCGTACGGCAGTATGTTACTTTACTAATTATTACAATGATATTTATTTTTTATGTACTATATTAAAGAACTCAAGATATACTACTTATCACTATAATTATATTATTTATTATTTTGATAATTAATAAACGTTAATGGAGAATATTTTTTGAAAAAATTAATTCTATTTCATCTTATATTTAACCCTCAACTATACAAACGAAACAATCAGTCTAATCTACACGTACGGGTCAAATTTACTCGAAGCGACTTTGACGAGTAATATCTCTGTAGTTTCAATAGAAAATAAGGTAAAACTATATATCACTAGAATAGTAAAAGAATTTCAAACGCCATTGTATAGAAAATTTGTAAAAATGAATTGTTATTATTATTAAAAAGTTATTAATAAATGTTTGTGAGCTTTTTCGTGGAAAAACATTTTATTTTAAATTTGCTCAAGTCAGCGAGAGCTCTTTGTGTAGTTGAGAATTAAAATAATTTAAATAAGTTTTGATAATTTCTCCAAAACGTACATCATTAGTTATTTTTATTTTTATAAAACAATTTATTTATAAATTATAAATTATAAAACAGTTATTACAATAAATCAAAGAAATATCTTTATAATCTTCGAAAATTTTCGTGTGAAAATATACTTATTTTGTTCTCGTATACGGAACAAAACAATTATCAAATATAATATATAAAGGATTTTCCTTTGGTGCCTTTTAATAAATTACTCGTTAAAACCGAAGTTAATACTTACTTTGCGATGAGCTTTCGGTCGCGCCAAACCGTAAGTACCCCGGCACAGAATCTCGGCAACGCTTCTTCGAAAGTTCCTCGTCATAAAACAATAAACCATAGGATTAAGCGCGCTGTTTGCGTGACCGAGGAATAGGCAGTAAGATAGCACGTCGGAGATGATCCTGCCTTCGTCTAAAAAACATCGTATGTAAAGGTTGATGAATTGCATTGCCAGCACAAAATACATAAATTTATTATGGTGTAAATATTATTTAACGTGAATTTCATTAACCCATTAAATCCCAAGCCGAATCTGGGCCAGATAACTACCCTAATGTTCAATACACGAAGCTATCTAAGATCAATGACGACGATTGACAAGAATATTCGTCATTTTATTGAGCCGAGAAGCCCTATGTCCGCAACTCTTGTTGTCCTACGTGAAAATTTATTCCTTTTGTCGGACGTATTTATACGACATTGATATGCTTCGATTTTTGCCGTTTCTCTCAGAAGTCTGGCTACCCAAGAGCGAACCTTTCACACTTGCGCGCATTCCTTCGCAAAATCTTAGGGTTACATCGTGGTTATTCATCGCTCGGAATCTTTTCCAATTGATTACGGAGGGCTTCTCTAGATTGCAGGATCTCACGCGCATTGAAATTATTATTAGCGGATGCGAGCGTGCAATTTCAAGGAAAAATGTGCTTTAATAAAAAATATTGATTATTTATCCTTTTCATATCGAACAGTCTTCATGATTAATGTTTGCGCGTTAATAAATTTATTATATGTAATTGAGCCTCACATTATTCTACGAAAAATTTTATCCAGTTTTATTTATTGTACATTTTTTAAACGATATTTATTTAAAACCTTGTCTTTTTTTTTTTTTTTTTTTTGTTTTATTCAAAAAGCTTTTTTTTGCATTTCAAAATTTTTCTAAATATGTTTTATTTAAAAAAAAAAAATATTTTGTTGATTTTTCTTTTATTTCACATTTTAAAAGCTTAAACTACTCGTAATACGTCGAATTGTTCGAATAGTTATTTTAGTATCTAAGACGAAAAAAAAGGATCTTATGCTGTTGGTTTGCGGTCGATAAATTGAAAGATAAGCACGTCCGTAAAGAAAGCATTTTTCACTAGAGAAATGACGATGTTTTCTTATAGTTTAGAATCTAATTTTCTGTAGATTTTTAATAATAACTCTTAATTATACTATATATCGTGTTAATATTTCAAGTATTACATTTATGATATACGAAATAAGAAATCACTTACGAATAACACCAAGGTCCACGAGTAGTCTAAGTACATTGTACGGTAACCAGCAGAGGGCGAAGAGAACAGCTAGCAGCAATAAAATCCATGCTACTCGTCTCCTCTCGCGAACAAGTCTGAAACCCTGGTCAACATCGAAATAGAAAAATGTAAAGATGTTATCGATTAAAATTTGATTAAAAAAAAGTATCGTTGAATAATTTAATGAATTCATTTAAAAATTCAAGATTATATTAAATAAAACACATAGTGTATACACAAAAGTAAAATCATCACATGATAAACAAGAATAATCAGATTATTTCATGATGTGAACTATTCTAGTCTTTTATCCTTTCAATACTGACAAACAGAAACTTTAACATTGGCTTAATTTAATTTAAAAATTATATTTAATATTTTAAATTTAATAATATTAAAACGAAGTTTCATTTTAACTTTCAATTTGCAATGTTTTTCGGATCGGTATACATATATTGCATTTAAAATTCTCGTCAACAAAAAGAACTATAACCTTTTTAATTAAAATCTTTGTCCTTAGTTAACATGCCGTTTATTGGAACTATATAACCGCAAGAGATAGTGAAAGTTAATTTAAAACTTTTTATCAAGACTTAAGTAAACAAATATCAAAGAGTCATTCCAGCTTGTGTGACCTTTATTGATTATATACATATAATTTCTAAAGAGATAAAATACATATGCATTACTGCGAGTTAAATATGTATTTTAAAATTTCTTATCAAATTTCAATGGTTTAAATGTAAAAAATTAGATTTGGAATGAAATAAATAAGTCAAAATATTGATTTTTGAAATTGTCTTGTATTTAAAATGTTTAAAGTTACGAAAATAAAAAATATTTATCTATAATGAAATTGAAAGCTTCTAAAATTAGGGTAAAACGGGGGTATGCAACAGTACGTGGACGCCATTTTCCTATATTTTCGTTATACGAGTATACATATATGGCAGTATAAGTGCTATTATCAGTTGTAATATAATTAACTAAATACATTTATACTATTTTACTATTTTTTTGATTTTATTTTTAATTGTTTTTTTGATATTATTGATAACAAACTAAATTTTTCCATAACTTTGACACGCTCTCCTTTACGTATGTTTTATTTTTATTTAAAACTCTTCATGTAGATAATAAGTAATATAAACAAGTTTATAATAAAAGAGTTTAAAAAAAAAAAAAGTCAAATTTTTTCAATTATATAATTTTTCTTAACTTTCGAGCCTTGCGGGTAAGATGCCAATAAAAAGTTTGAGGTATGTAAAATACCAGTGATATTTTACTCCTAAAACTAGAATGGAATTCAAAAATAAGTGTAAAACGATAATTTGAAATATTCTTTAGCTAAAGAATAAATTTTTGCAAAACATGTGACCTAGTTGTAGATTAAGCTATTACGATAATAAGGGGTCAAAATGTGATTGGGTTCAATGTAGACAGTGTAAAAAGTGGATATTGTAAAAATGGAATTTGTACCGTATGCAAGTGTTAATAATTTTTTTTTCTGTGCGAAAATGTTGTATAAATGTTGAATGTTTATTTTTGTTCAAAAAACTATGAAATTTAGAATATTTTTAATATTTTGTTAAAATTAAATTGAATTGGACGTGATAAAATATTAAAAATAGATTTACATTCATAAAAAAAAAATAAAAATTATGAAACAACCACAGTATTTTTCACCAATCCAATCCGATAAAAATGTTGTGGAAAAAAGGCGCTTTTTTTCATAGATTTAGATACTTGTTCGGTATTATTAAACATTTTTCAATATTTTATGCAATAATAAATCGAGCCTTCGGATATTGTAAATCTATCATAAAATAGAATACAAAATTTTTTTTTTGTAGTTCAAATGTATAAACATTTTTGTTTGCCTTTCTTGTTAAAATTCGATTTTCTATAAATTCCTTTACCTTATTTTCTTTTTTTGAAAATAAACTATATTATAAACAATATTATTATTTTACTCCAGACAAGTTTTATCAATATATAAACAATTAATTACATTTCGAGAAAATAGAATTAAACTTATTTAGATAGAAAAATAATTTCTAATTTATTATTAAAAATTTGTCTCTAATTTTTAATAATAATTTTAAATTTTAATTCCTTTTTTTTTTATAACACTTTAACGCCCACTTTGTGCTACCTTGTAGGCTTACCAATAGGCCGAAACCTTGCATTATTATTGACGATCAAAATATATAAAAAAGTGGTACTTGTGTCAATTGGCAGAGGCGGGAATTTAACATTGATCCTTTTGATAAAGTGTCCAGCACTATACCTATCGAACCAATGCACGATTACATTTGTAAATTTAAAAGGATTAACAAAAATAAAAATTCTCATTTCAAGAATTAAAAAAAAAAAAAAAAAAAAAAAAAAAAGTTCTATTATCAAAAACTTTTTAACAATGTGACAATATAAATGTCATATTTTTTCCACACTCATCCGACGTTAATTTGAAAAAAGTTTACAAAAAATTACAAATTTACGATGTGAATTTTTACAAGTACCATTAAAGAATCTATTTTGTGATATCTTTTAATAAAAATCATAAATATAACATAAATATGATTTTAATTCGAATAAACTCAACTTTAGTCAATCTAATACACGTTCGGATTTAATATGTAAGTTTAGACACTTTTATGACAAACTTGTTATGACGAGTAAAAGTGCGAAGTTTAATTTGTAATATTTGCGAGTCGGAGCACTGTAAACAGATGACGCATTATTCATGATTTTAATTTTAAACGTGTAAGCTTTAAGGGGGAACACTACAGTAACTGTAGGAAAATGAGGCTCGACTTTGAATGTTTATTTTAGAAAGACTAAATAAGTTACAACATTTTGTTTTTTTTTCTACGTTTATCTATTAATAACAAATAAAAGAGTGATTTTTTATAAAAATATTTGTTCAAAAATGACGATGCAGCAGCATTTTTCCATTTCATGTTTTTTGTGGAGGGGTCCTACTACTGGAAGTTTTTCTCGAAAAATCTGTATCATAAAGTTTAAATATATTTTTTTTCTTTTTTTTTTACTAATTATCTAGAGAACACCGTAGGATTTTCGCGATATCGCTATTTTTATTAAAATGACAAATCTTTAATTAAAAATCAATATTTTCGGCCGTAAATAGACTGTTATTTTTTTTTATAACAAACTAATTTTTTAAGATGCAAAAAAAAGGCTACGATGTTCTATAGAAATACATCCAAGCAACATTGAGTAAAATTTTTATGAAAATCGGCCGAGTAGTTTTTGAGTAATCCTCCCAGTAAGGTAGTAAAAAGTGGTTTCGAGAAAAACGCGTTTAGTTTCCGACGAGAATATTTTACTTGTAAAAATCGACATTTTAATGATAAAATCAAGCAAGATATACATTCTTGTGTTGCAATTTGTATTTAGAAGAGTCTAAACTATTGTTTAAGCAAATAAAAAAAAAATGTAAAAAAAAATTTTTTTACTGTAGTATTCCCCTTTAAGAGGCTGATAATATAACATAAAATTTATTATAATTTTGTTAAGTCAACTTTGTTTGAAAACATTTGCAACAGCTATTTGATTTGAAACTCTCCTGTCATTGAATAATTACTTCAATGATTCCGATTGCCCTTTCTTACCCTAATTGAGGAAATTGTTAAATAAAAATAGCCAGCATTCAGTAAATAAGTCTTATTAATTTTTTTTTTTTTTTTTTTTATTTATAGATTTTTTTTTAAACTCTTTTTATAAATGTAAATTCATGTATCTATTATTTATATTTTCTTTTATAACATTTTGTTGAGTATAATAGTGTTCTTAAAATTTTTTTAATAAATTATCTGATTGTAGCACCAAAGCTCAAATTACCATTTTAAAAGCACACATTCGTATAAAAATTATAACACTCCAGCTAAAATATCTTCAAATCCGTTTTTTCGGTCACAGTATATGGAAATTTAGATAAGGTCCCCTTACATGTGCAAATTTTCTGCATTTTTTCTCGTTCGTGACTAGTTTCAGCATCACATGAAAAATAACTGTATTTATTTTACTCCCTTAGGGCTAAAGAAGTTTTACTTTAGAAATAAAAATATTGCATATGATCCAAGATATGGATAAATATATCAAAACTTTAAATTACTTAAATTTTGCGCTGTTTCTGAGGAAGGGAGGGGAGGAGAATAATGGATCCCACGTGAAAAGGTCGAAAAGATCTTAAAATGACATTGAAAACGAATATAAGGGTGTAGGTCAATGTCACCATAAGGTGTTCCCCTCGGAGTTATTTTTATTAGGGTTACATTTTGCGACAAAGCTTCGATAAAATATATGTATATATACACCCCTGTTTTTTTTTTTTTTTTTTTTTTTTGTGATAAAATAGCTTGTATATAATACTAATTAAAAAAAAAAGAATAAGCATATTAAATGTTAATTATTGAAGAAATTTTTTTAAATATTACTCTTAAATAATAAATACTGATTTTATATCAATGCGATGTAAGCAATAGTAATTCTGAGCTCTACCATTCTGGGATTCTATTATTTTATTATCATTATTATTTATTATTCTGTTACTATACTAATTAATAATGAAACTACAGCAGTAAATGCAATGAAATTTAAGTAGTTCGACAATTTGATAGCTTTTGATACTAAGTAGTAAGATAAAAAATAAGATAAAAAATAATTTTGACACCGAATGTTGTCGAAACAGAATTTTTTAATATGTAAAACGTATGACCGAATTCCTTTTACAAGACTTCTTAAAAATATTTGGTTCAACGAGTATGAATTTGGGTCATTATTATCTGATTTTAAATCAAGACAAAAGATTGTAATATTTTACATAAATTATTATAAACATCAACAACACAAATGTCGATAAATAAATAATTTTTTTTTTCGCCATCAGTTGAGCGTGTCAAGATTCGATACCTACTTAAATGACGAAATTTTTTTTTTTATAGCTTGGTGAATCGATTATTTCTAAAACCAATTTTGTAACAATTTAGCGAAGACGCTTTCGAGACAAAGAGGACTTTGTGTTTCACTAGAATCCCGTACTAATATGTAATATTACCCTCCAATGAAGTCATTGTCTGAAGTACTTCTATGGTAAAATCTTCACTTTAAAACACGATATATTAAATAAACAGTTCCGTAACAGGTAAAAAAATCTCTCTTCAAACATCAGGTAACTTACTTTTTAGGGAGATAAGAATTTTCCAGAAAAGAGCTGATATCTACCAAGTGAGGGGCTTCGATGCTTAGATAATGGGTGGTTTTAGTAACCGTTATCTGAATTCTCGTTACCGCTTTTAAGCCCAATAGCTGTAAAGTTGCGCGCAACTTTTTACGTACGTACGCTAATGTATTTTATGTATTCATATTTTATCGATTCGCTATCTGAGAATTCAACGTGAAGAAGCATTTCCCAAACTTTTATTATCTTATTTTAATGTCACGTAATAAGCAGTGTAAATTATTTTTCTTTTTTTTTTTTAATTTCCGATTAAATTTTGTTCTCTTTAAGAGAAAGTTTTTTAGTAGAAAAAAGAACAGTACATTGCAGAAAAATATGAAATAAATATAGTTGATATAGTCGAAATACTATATATTGTGTTTAGTGTAAGTGTGCCTGTATGTTGAAACTTATGGCTCTAAATTACACAAAAAATAAATATTTTTTATCATCTTCCAATTATATTATTAAAAATATATTAAAAAATAGAAAATGAATGAAATTTATTTAAACGATTAAAAAATTGTATGATTATAGAATCATGATAAAAATAAAAAAATAATTAATTGTTCAAAACAAAAATTATACCATGGACTAATAATAGTTATATAAACAGGTAAGTAAATAATGTATTAAATTTAATTTATATATAATTACAGGTAAGTAAATAATATATTAATATAATTTATGTATAGATAAATTATATATTATAAGAAATTTTTATTAAAATTATTAGGCCTCTATTAAATATAAATTATATGTATATATATATAATTAATAATTATAAAGATATAATAGTTTTAATAGTAACATCTTTAAAAAAATTAATTATTTTTTCTTAAAAGTAGTGAAAGAATTAATTTAATTTGAAGATGTTAAGTACTATGAAAATTGCTTTTTTTTGCAGCTATTTTCTTATCCTCTATAACTTCAATTTTTTTATTTTAATACAATCAATTATCTGCTGCTATAATTTTCTTGTGTTTTCCTTTATATATATAAAATTTGGTTAACTTAAAATTATAAATTAAAAATTCATTTAAGTCCACAGCTTTATTAGTCAGGTAGACAAACATTTACGGACAAGGCTAAAAATAACATGAAAATCTATAATAATTAATAATTATAATTATAAACAAATTGATTTAATGCATTCATAAACAATAATTATGACTTTCTTTTTTAATAAATCTTTTGATAAGTAGTTATTATAGATGATTTATTTAAAGTTATATTAATAAATTATAAATTCTTTAAACTTAATTTGTCCTTAATTATTCTTATAGTACGAATTATTTTAAATTCAACCAAATTATTTAAATTCTGCTAAAAATATTTTTGAATATTAAGAAAAATAAAAATAGAAACAGAAAAAAAGGGAAAAAATTACGAAAAAATTGAAAAAATTAAAAATAATAAATAACGCGCGAGAATAAAAGCACTGGTTATTCTATGTAACTAGCATACTGCAATTATGCAATCTTAAAAAAACTGTCAAGAGCTGCATTTCTTCACCGACAAATAATATCTTTAAGTGAAAAAAGAAAAAAACGAGAAAAACATAGTAATTGATCATTATATAAATGATCGACTGTTAATATGTACTTTTTAAAATTATTTTATTTTACATTTTATAAAATTCTTCAATTTGTTGCAACTTTTTTGACATTAAATATTACTTTATGAGAATTTAGTATTATTAAATTTAAATCAAATATTCCGAAGTAATTTATAAAATTTTACGTTTGAATTTATTATATTATCTAGTATTAAAATATGTGCAGAAGGCTCATAATTTTTTAAAAAAGTTTAAGCTCTTTACCTTTGTTAGAAAATTGAAATAGTACATTTTGCGCGCAAGCGGTTACCGCGCCTATTTCTTTGCTGAAAAAAAGCTTTTCAACTTATATATTTTTTTTTCGATATTTTTTGAATATTTTGCAACAATAGGCATTAGATTTACGCCTAAAGTGGATTTTATAGCTCTTTTGACGATGTATTAATATAAAAAAAAATTTTATTAAGCGCAGTAAAGAAACGTTAGACGACAAACAAATAAAAATATGTATAACGGTTTCATTGAACTAGGCGTGAATTTTCATCGGTATGTCGTATCCGAGAAATATTTAAACTTTAATTATTTAAAATATAGTTAATATTTCATTTCAAAACTTAGTATCTTATGTACTCATATTATTAAATAGATCTCATTAATAATAGGATAAAGCAGGAAAATATGCCAGTGTAACACTCTACTTTAATAATAAGTAAGAAGCAATATAAGTGTCATTATCAGTTGTATTATAATTAACCAATTACATTGACACTGTTTTATTGTTTTTATGATTTTATTGTTAGTTGTTTTTTTGAACATTGTTGAGAACAGTATAGTCCAATCTAAATTTTTCCAAACTCTCAACTTTTACATACTCTCTTTTACGTATTTTTTATTTTTATTTATAAGTATATTTATATAGATAATAAATAATATCAACAAGATTATAATAAAATAATTAAAAAAAAGAAGTTAAATTTTTCTAATTATATCTTTCTTAAGTTTCGAACCTTGCGGATAACATGCCAGTGAAAACATTGAGGTAAGATGCCGGTGACATTTTACTCCTAAAACTGCAATGGAATTCAAAAATAAATGTAAAACAATAATTTGAAATATTCTTTAGCAAAAGAATAAATTTTTGCAAAAAATTTGATCTAGGTACTTGTAGATTAAACTATTACGATAATAAGGGGTTTAATGTGGATGGTGTACAAAGTAATACTACAATACATAATTATCGTTTTTATGCAGAAATGTTGCATAAATGTTGAATATATATTTTTTTTTTCTAATTAATATGAAATTATAGATTATTTTTTATACTTTGTTAAAGTTAAATTGATGCGTGGATAAGATGACACTTTTGCGTTACTTTGTTTAATTGCTATAAACTATTAATTTTGTAAAGTGTAAGCTTTATTGATAGCTTATGGCAATTAAACAAAGTAACGCAAAAGTGTCATCTTACCCACGCGTCAATTTATATATATATTTATAAGTCAAATCAAAAACTTTGTCTGCTGTATTTTTTTTGTTTTGATTGACGTCAAATGTTTGACGGCTAAGAACTGTTTGTATTGGAAAAGAAAAGTGTTTTCTTTTACTGTATTCCTTGCAATTTTTTTGTTTTTTCTGTCCGTAAGAACATTCCTCGGACTTCGAATAAAATTTGAACAAAAAATTTGTCAAATTGGTCTAGCCGTTCTCGAATTTTGCGCTTAGCAATATATTTCGCGGTTCATTTTTATTTACATAGATATGAACTATTGTGAAAAATTAAAAATATTTGGAATAAATAAATTCCTCTAAGAATAGTAATATCTTTTTATAAGGAATTTTAAAATTAACGCGTGTAGATTTTTTATTACGAAAAAAATTGATATTTTAATCTTAAGTATAAAAATGAATGTTTGTTCATCTTCTATGCGTTTGTGCCGATCGGATAATCACACGGCTTAATCATTGAGATTAATTTCATTAAGTAATTTTTTTACTATATAACAATACCGTGACTGGTTGACAAAAAACACAGGACCTATAGTAAATCGATAGACCTAAAACGATAGAGATTTGAAATTTGGAAAAAACATTTATTAAATACCCAAGGATTGCAATAAGGGGGAATTTTTTTGAACTTCTAGTCCTAAAGAGGTAGAAATGAAGGGGTAAAGTTTGTTTGAAAACACACATTTTTTAAAGTTACAATGATGACTCTTAAAAAAATTATATTAGAAAATAGGAGGACGAGAATACTCAACTTTGAGTGCTAATAAAAAAAAATTATATGAATTAAATAAATTTATTTTAATCGATCTCAAAGTATAATCAAAGAAGTTGATTAAAATTATTAAAAATTCAAACAGAGTTCAACAAAAACAGCATTTTATACATATATGTCTTTAATTTGTCAATCACGCCGTTAATATGAGTGCAAGACGTAAAAGCTTTGCGGACAAAATGAAAATTTCACTGGTAGTTTGAAAATATCCAGTATTATCTACATCTTTGCATAGTTTTTGAATTCAATTATAACATTGCTGGCACTGTACCCAATCTTCTACAGTAGGATTCATATACTATTCTCCAAAAATCAGAACACGACCATCAAGGAACAAAAAAAAATTTACAAAAAGTTAATTAACATTTAAGCAAAATTAAAAGTTTTCCATTTTTCCCTCATACAAAATTTTCTATTTTACCGTAGAAAACTAAAGTTGGTCTATTGTTTTGATTTTGCATTGATGTTCAATGTTATTAAGTAAAATGTAAATGTAACCCAAAAAATCAATAACAAAGCATTAACTCGATCGCGATTGATGTCGTACTATGAATTAGAATATTCACCTTTATATTACTAATAATAATACATAGCTTGAATTCTTCACAATTTTTTTTTGAAAATGAAGATTTTAAACAAATTTATACATGCGCGGAAACCACGTTAGTTAGGTTAGTCCGTTAGGTTAGCCTTGTTAGGTTGGCGCGTTTAAATTTTCTCGACAATTATAAAATGGTGACCTAAAGCTCTGTACTTAACGAAAACGTTGCCGTATCCCATGATTTAAAGTTATGCATATTTTTTATTTTGTCCTCCCTTTTCCTATTTTTTAAAATTTCTCTTATAAATGATTAACAGAAGGTAACACAATTTTCATTATTACACATTCACATACATATACACATTCATTATTTTTTTCAAGAATTGGTGAAATTACGCCCTTGAAAAAATTGAAAAATGAGTGGTAAAATTTGTATGAAAAAAAATTTAGTGCAATACTTATAAATGAGTGTTTTTTTTATTTCTTTTTAAACTATTTATTACTCTTATTTTATTTTATTTTATTTATTTATTTATTATTATTTTTTTTTTTTCATTTTATCATATTGTATTTTCATTAGAATTATTATAAAACTTAGTTCCTTAGATTCCATTACATAGCTAGTTATAGTTCAACCTATAACTAACTATATGTAATTCACAAACTACAAGTTCCCTGTCCTCTTAGCACAAAGAATCCTAGAAGGGAAATATTAGCGTTTGTCCCTTTTTAATCCTCAACAGTTCAAGATTTTTACTCGTTGATCGACTGTCAGATCCGACTTTTTTTTTCATAAATAGAAATTACGTTGTTGACTTTATTAGTTATGGAGAGTATGATTTTTTATTGTATTAATTGTTCATATGCCTGCAAGAAGTACTTACCAGATCGTTAAGGGCTTATAAATAAAAAAAAAAAAAAAAAAAAAAAACAATCGGCTTCATGTGTTTTCATAAAGTGGATACAAACAGCAATCAAGATTAAAAAGATACCCTGCAGCTGCAACTAACATAATGTGACAATACAAGCAACAGATGACTCGAGTGCATAAACAGTGTACAATTATGAGATGAAAAATCTGGGAAGTCCAGAGTACAGAATTTTAATCTTATGCTGTTTAATATCCATTTACTAATGAGTGTACAAGCTATATTGAAAAATTAATTTTTTAAATAATTGTATACATATAAGCACTTAGATTATTATGGAATCTAAAATAAAATTATTAAAAATTATTGAAATAATAATATGAAACAATTTTTAAAAAAATAACTTAACATATTGATGTTCATAATGATAAAAATTATATTGAAGAAAAATATCTTCTCTATTCATGGAAACCAAACTGAATATTCATTGTCATTCTACGTTGATCCACTCGACTGAATTCTCTTTTGATAAGCGTATGATACTCCGACGGAGCTCGGTGAATACTTTGAGCGAAAAAATAAAAGGCATGTGTGTTGAAAGGTATAAGAGAAAATGTTTGCAAGATAACAAATACTTTATTTACGTAAAATTGTAATGCACAAAAAATAATTCAAATTCTCGAAATGCGATTCTCGATCGATATTAGATTAATTATTGATATGATCAAAGACTTAATTGTTCCGAGTATTAATCTGAATCAATAGTTGCTTTATTAGATTTTCGACAAAATTGAATAAAGCGGTTAATAACTTAAAATATTTAGATAAAGTTAAATATTTATAATTTTAAGGTTATGGACTTTTATTATTCAATAAAATTAATAAAAATATGCTGCTATCAAAAATCGAATAACTTTGGATTAAGAAATAATAACAAAATAGTTTTACAAAACAAATGTAATAAATAATAAGTGTAACCAAATGTTCGGTATATCTAAAGGACACACAAATCATTAAAATTTGTATATCGCTTAAAGTTAGAGATTTTATAAAATAAGTAATGATTCTTTATCATAAAGTTGCGAAAAAAAAATCCATTACGTAAAAATTACATAAAAAAGTCTTTTTCTAAAAGTAGGTTACAAGTAGTAAAGATATAAATATTTTGAGTTACGTTGATAAAAAAATATGAAAAAAATCACGTGAATCTCTCTAATTGCGTAAAGAAACTTGAACTGGTTGAATAATAATTTACAGCCGCAAGTTTTGAAAAATTATTTTATTTATTGATGTAATTAGTTTCCTGTTTCTTATTATTTTTAAACTGAGTTGTATATTGATATTGAATTCAAAAATTTGTAATATTCCTGAGCATAAATGAGCTAATAAAATAATTATAAAATTTAATAATTATAAAATTTTATAATAATAATTGTTAAATGTAACAGAACACACAACAGTAATAAAAATTTCTAAGTAATTATGTAAATTCTTATTCTCATATTTGAATAATATTTGCATCGAGCACAAACAGTGGTGCAAAATATTTGGAAATATTATATAGGAAGAAGGGTTTGCATGCTATAAAATTCGAATATGCAGTATCTGCAATATTTACGACATTTTAATGTTTAGCGAGCCATTGAATTTGCAATAAACACGCAAAATCAACTAAACCATGGACATTTGACAAGATAATTTGACAATAAAATTTGCAAGTATAATGCTTTTTTTCATCTAAATCAAATATGACATATTGAACATTTTTTTTTTTTGTTTTTTATTTCAAATTTTAAAATATAAACTTTAATTCTCAAAACAAAATTAGTTTATGCAATTTTAAAATTGAAAATCTAAAAATAATTGAACGACAGTCTTTTATAAATAAACGGAGATACGCTTTAAAAAAAAAATTCCATATAGAAAACAGCTTATACTGTAAACAAGTGATTCAAGTCGCTTTTATGTCCGACATTTTTATGAAAGTAAGAAATACAATAACTGCATATTCATAACACTATTTTTTGATTAATTTTATGCAATATTTTTTACAAAATCAATTAATATTTTTAGAAGGTGTTTTTAAAGCAAATAATAATAATTAAAAAAAGAAATGAAAAT
Organism: Chalcis sispes; assembly: GCA_949987625.1. Classification (NCBI taxonomy): domain Eukaryota; kingdom Metazoa; phylum Arthropoda; class Insecta; order Hymenoptera; family Chalcididae; genus Chalcis; species Chalcis sispes. The sequence continues at coordinate 46,334,003 of OX465098.1, forward strand.
ATCTTTGGAATGTCGATCAAAGGTCGATAAATTATATTATTTTAAATAAAGTAAAAAGTTCTCATTTCGAAAAAAATGAAAGCATAAAAAAAATTGATTTGTCGAATAAAAATGATTAATCAAATTTCCATTTTAAACGTATTTATTGATAAACATGATATTTTAACAAAAAAAATTTTTTTTAAATTTGTTTCAGATATCAAATTTAATCGCAAGAAAATTTTGACGCAAAGAATTTGACTACACTATTATAAAAATTTTTATCACAAACGCTCTGAAATTTGTTTGAATTATCAACAAAGTTTTTAGATGCTAAAACTGATATAAAACTTATCTAGTATACAGATTTGAAAGAGCATAGTTACGTAAACTTTATTTGACCGTAAAGTTTATATCACTAAAATGCAATACAGTATACATCAGCTTAATAAAACTGACAAAATTTAATGCGATTGATCAGAGAATTTTACTTCTTTTCATACTCTTATGATTTTGACTTTCTTACATATTTTTATATATATTTTATGAATATTATTCGCATATTTTTGTATATTTTTAAGTGGATTAACAAAATTATGCGAAAATTTTAAAATTAAAAAATTGCTCAAAGCAATGTGAGTACTTTGTTAAAACAAAGGAATGTTAAATAGAATAATAGAGCTTTAAACTTCATATTATGCAATTCGTATATTAAATTATTTCGATATTAATTCGATACATTTAGCTTTAAATTTTAGCTTTTAATAAAAACAAATTCTAATGCTTTTAATAAAATTCACATTGAAATGCAATACGTTTCGATATTAAAAAGTAAATAAAAATATTTTTAGTCATTGTAAATAATTATAAAAAATTTCCAAATGATTATATTACCTGTTGTGAACTCGCACTACCTTCAATACTATCGCAGTCGAAAGGTGGTTTTCTCGCACAAAGAGTCCTCCCCATCATTGAATATGCTATTATAACGATAAAACCTGAAAATATAATATTTAAAATATTTAATATTTATAGTTGTAAAAATAATTCTAATCTAAATTAACTGTTATGTTTTAAAAGATTCTTTAAAATAATTATCATTAAAATAATCATTAAATAATTATGATTGATGTAATTGTTAATTTATTTAAATAATGATTAACTTAATTATTATAATTTTCAATAGAAATTATTTTATTTATAATACATTAAGGTGATTATCCGTTACAGTTTTGCCCGTGAGAGAAAGTGTCTTTCCCTTTATCGATTTGAGCACTCGCTACCTCTCGAACATGTCCTCGTATATATGTTAAATGTCCGTGGGAAAAGATCAAACTGTTTTTTCAGTCTTATTCAACTGATTCTGATAAAATAAATTGTAGTTTTTAAAATAAATTATATGTTTTATAATTAAAAAAGTTTTAATTAAATCCGCGCAGCCTCGTCACAATTATATAATAGTAAAGATATGTATAGGTTGAGTTATGAATATGTATTTTGACACTAATACAACGTTAAAATAATTTTTTTTTTTGTTTTATTCATTTTAATTCTAAGAAATTTATTTTTTGGCTGATAAATGAAGGTATCGTATTTCGACTACTTAAAATGATGAAATTGACAAACAAAAAAATAAAAATAATAAAATACGCAATTAAGTTTTATTATTAAAATATATTTAATGATAATATAAGAATAAAATGAATTACAATTAAAAAAAAATGCGAAAATTATTGCAACCATTTTGATACGAAGCCCGTGAATTTTCATAAAATCAAAGAAATAACGCCGATTTTCTCGTCATAGACTTAAACGCTTCCAGGATAAGAAGGTCGTACTAAATGTATTTACGGTGAATTGCCGAGTTAGCTTATAGGTCGTTGCCTTTCGTACTGAAGCTTTAATGCTATTACTATTGTAAGAAATTATTCCACAAAATCATACTTAATCCAAGGTATCAATACAGTGGAAATCCAACTGTGATTAAACTTTAGATTCGTCCTCTTAAACGTATTGATTATCATAATCCGATGAAATACTTTTAGGTTTAAGAAAAAAAGGTCATTAATACTATCAAGGAAATATAATTTTATATACAACTGATTGTTTAACAATAAAGCTTTTGAAAACAGTAAATTTTTAATGAATACTACCTTTGTAAAAATGGCTGAATAAGCCGAAATTGATTGATTGGTTGAAAATAATTTTTATTTAGTGCTCCAAGATCTCGTCCCCTTATTTGCAAATAATTTTTTAAATCTACTTTCAAAAGAAAAGTAAGTGAAATCATTCGATAAAGTATAAGTAAACGAATTTCTGTCCGTAAGCATACCAGTCTTCCTTGAATTTTCGCTCACTTTAGTATAGAGGAACTCCAACCGTAAAGCAGTTTTCATCTAAATGCATTTAAGACGATAAACGATAAATCAATACAAAAAAATAAAGTTGAATATTAAAGTATAAATAAGTTATAAAATGAAGATACTCGGTACGTATCAAGTTAAAAGTGAAGAGCTAATACCGCATCGATGTATACATGTATAGAGAAAGGACAACGTGTCAGCCGAGGGCAAGAGGACACCATCGACAAACGTATAATCAGGTAGAAACAACGCTGCCAGAAAGGTACGTGCAGGCATAGTCGTTGCCAGCGGTTTACGGATCTTCAATTTCAGTTAACCAATAGGCCACTGATTAATAAACACAAATGCATTTACATGAACAAAAACCAATAACGTAAATTCATAATTCTTTTATTATGAAACTCCTTAAATAAAACTGATTTTGCAATCCCGGTAAATAATATACCTTGAATTAGTTTATCGTATTTTTATCCGCATACAACAATAATCCTCTTCTTGCAGTACCTCGAAGGTATTAGCGCGAAAGTGTCGACTAAAAACAAAAGAAGTAATGGACGCGAATTCATTGTGATTTAATTAATCGATTTGCAGTTTGTAGGCTGCCGATTGCATTTTCCGATATATCTAAAAACTGAGTGAATAATTTTATTTTATGGCTTTCTTTTGTAATTTAAAACTATTATATTTCAAATATGTTATTGCGGTTTATTTCTGACAATTTTTTAAATAATTCGTTCAAGCTAAGAATATTAAAACAATTAAAATGAAACATTAAACAATGAAAGATAATGCAAAACTCAGAAATTGATAAATTTTGAATAGAATCGTTTATCGATAATTAGAAATCGTAAACCAAATATTATTAAATGTGGACGCAAATACTTCCGAGAACTTCTAAAAATACTACATTTAACAAAACAGAAACTTTAATAAGTACTAAAATAAAAATAAGCTTTGAAGCAACAAAAATATAAAATAACGAATAGATTATGACTAAATAATAACAACTAATAATTAAAATTGAATTAATGTAATATTAATAAACAATACAATCACGAAAGTCTCAGTGTATAAGCCAAGAATCGTTATTACAATTAAGTAGCGGAGATTAAAGAGAATAGTGCATTTAGCTAGAAAAGGAACCGATTGAATAGCTTATAAGATCTTAGAATGGGATCGGAATAAAAAAATAAGAAGATGACATTAAATCACTGATAAAATATTTTTATTTTAGCATAAGATATTGTAAAAATGACTAACTTTGTGAATACAAGAAGTTATTGTTAACACAATATTATATTGCTTTCTATTATACTGCTTAAAATAAAGCAATAAAATTACATATAATCTTTTTTTAAATTTGACGATAAATTAAATTTAAGTAAAAGTAACATTACTTAATGCAAAAAACATTGCAAATTCGAATTTTCGCCTCGACAAAATTTGTTGGAATGCAAATGTTCCTTCAATATTGAATCTCTTAAGTGGTTCAAAATTCATCTTTATAAGCTGTATTTCGTAAAAGGCAATGGGAAAACGATTACGACTAATTTTACTTCAAAATTTCCCGACTATTTATTGAAATTAATGTCTAATCAGCGTGAAAAAAAAGGTCGACAAAAAAATAAAGCGATATCAAAAATTTTTATTGCACTTGTTAAAAGTTATAAGAGTAAATGTTGTATACTGTTATATTAAAATAGTGAGAATAAAATTTTATTAAAAATTTCTCATTAAGTGTGGATCGAAAATAGACTAATCGACGATCAGATTTAAATTAAACATTTCAAAAAGAACTGCTATATGTACGAAAATTTTATGAATTTTTTTAATTTAATAAAACTATTGTTATAAAATTTTCGTTAAATTGAATAAATAAATAAATTTCAACAAATTATTACTATTTATTGCTTTTACAAATCAATGAATTATGACAATTTATTTTATTTATGATTATGTAAATTATGTAATATAAATATTTATTACTTATGCATATTGAAATTGAAACTTCCTTCGTTTTTAAATCGTAATCAGAAAGTATCGTCAATAATATTATATCTTCATTATTTTTTGATAAAATATCGTATTTAACAAATGTAAATACGTTTTTTTAAATAAAATTTTGATAAAATGTTATATTTAATAAATGTTTTTACCCAATATTCAATTTCCCTTTACATTATTCAATGTTATAGCGGTACTATGTGCATGAAAAAGAAGATTAATATATTTTTTTTTATTGTAGCAAAATTATTGAACCATAAACTCTTATTTTATTAACATTAAAAATTCTTCAATTCTTTTTCCTACATGAAAAGTTTATTATCAGCATGCAACGGTACGTTTCATGATACACCGATTTTTTAATAAATAGTCGTCTCGCGCCAGTCAGGAGCGGGAAAACCTCGCTGACTGCCCCTAGCTTCGGCAGGGCCCTACAATAAGCGGGTCGACATAAACACATGCTCAACTTTGATATGAATGTAAATTAACAAATCACGATTATATTCGCTGCCCTTTTATAATCAAAATTAAATATAAAAAATAATAAGAAAAATTTATTTTTGTTAAATAAAATATAAGACTTGATAAATTAAAATAAATATCAAAGATAATTTAAATATAAAAGTATGTGAATAGAAAAAGATAGACTATGCCCTGCGCAATTAGACATGTAAACAATAGCTAAATAGATCAACGCGCACGAGCCGCCTAAATTACAGTCTGTCAAGTAAGAGCGTGGTCGAGTTAATTTATAAAAAAATTTATTTCATGAAAATTTTATATTTATATATACATTGTACACATTACAAACAATGATGCGATTCGGTCAATAATGTGTCCAGTCACCACCGGCGTCGATAATTGCCTGGCATCTCCGAGGCATGCTTTCTACTAATTTGACGGCGTATTCTAGTGGCAAGGATCTCCAGATCCGACGAATTTCGTAAGACAACTGCTTCAAAGTGTATGTGCGTCTTCCACGAAGCTTCCGTTTAATATATGCTCACACATTTTCAATAGGGTTTGCATCGGGCGACTGCGACGGCCAATCCAATGTAACGATGCCAGATTGAGTCTTCCACTGAGTACAGAGCTTGCTGCGGTGTTTAGGATCGTTGTCCTCCTGCAGAATCCAATCTTCATTTTTTGTGATGAACCATCGTTTGGCAGATGGCAGTAAAGCCTTTTTGTAGATTTTTGTCATTTTCTCGGCATTTAGGTTGTCAGTAAAGAGGTGCAAAGTGCCGAATCCCTGCTTTGAGAAGCAGCCCCAAAGATGCACCTTTATTCCATGTTTTACGGTCCGCTGAACAAGCCTATTGGTGAAAGTTGACCAGGCTCGCGTGAGGACAGAACGTGCCCATATAGAACATTCATCAGTAAAAATGACATTTTCAAAATCTCTATCAATAGCGAGCGATGCGCCCAAGCGAGTCGCTTTGTTACATGTTTTTCAGTCAACAGAGGCTTCTTCATTGTGTTGCGCCATTTCAGATGATGAGTACGAAGATGGGTTCGGATAGTTTCGTAGGATATATCTAAACCTTTTGCCATTAATTTTGCTTGCCCTTGCCGCAGTGTTAAAGCAGGATTCCGCGAAAACAGATTCACTATTCTTTTTTCATCTTTTTTGTTCACTTTTCCTATCGAGCCACGTTCTGGTAAATCATCGACATTTTTAGCCACTTTATATCGCTTTATCCACTTCTGTACAAATGCCTTCGACTTTCTCATATATTTAGCAGCCGCTGATTGCGACATTTTGGGACCTTTCGGGTGGATGCAAAGGAACACAGCCTCGTAGCGCGACGCGTACTTAGCACTCATGGCGTTTAATGTGATTCTTTTAAAAAAGATCAATGACAACTGAATTTTTGTTAACAATGCATCAAGGACGAAGCTTTTTTCTATCGGCTTGCGAAGGAATTAGAGCAAAATCTTTCATTACCTGTCAGTGAAGTCGACCACGCTCTTACTTGACAGGCTGTACAATTAAAGGTGGGAAGTCCTCGATCGGCCTATATAACGCGCAGCCAAGCTAGGCAGTCACTCAGTCCTTCGCCGAGGTCTCCCAAGGAGCAGGCCAGGGTAAGTCTAAAGGGGAATAGCTCTTTGTCCAATCCCAAGTTGGGTTGATCGGAGCTTGTTTCCCGCAATCTACCTTAGTTTGCAGAGCGTGCAGCTCTCCTTCAATCTTTCTACGGGTTGATTCGAGTTGCATTCCTGTAGGCTATATCATGGGTTGCAAATTCTGTCTTAATAGTCTAGAGGACGACTCTGTCTTTTCAATCCCGAGTTGGGTTGATTTGAGCTGTCTTCTACAAACGATTTTCTAGAAACTTCTTGATTATCAATCCCTCGTTGGGTTGATTGGAGCTGTTTCTTATAGGGTAGTTTAGAAGCGCGACGCGCGGGCTTAATTACTCCATCTCCAAGATAGAATTTTTTTTTTTGTCGAGTCAAAGATAGATAGGTCGGCCTACCTCCGTGAATACTAGGTGCACCATGAGACTTTTCGAATGTAAAATAGTTATTTATTGAGTAGATTTTCATGCACATAGTATTATAAATATGTGTCTAGCATTAAGTAACCCATATTAAAGTTCTTTATTTTTATATATTAGATGTAGTAAAAAGAAATCCATTATTTTTGCATTAAATTGAAGGTTTTATTTAGCATAGATAGAATGATACGATTTAGGTCAAATATGCACCGTTTTGTTCGATAATTTGTTGCCATTTTGGAGGTAATTTCATAATGCCTCTCTCGTAGAAACCCTTGTCCCTATTGTCAAAAAACTGGGACAGTCGATTTTCACAATCTTCTCTTGAGGCGAATTTTTCACCTGCAAAATCATTTGTCATAGGCAGGAACAGGTGGTAATCACTTGGTGCCAGGTCCGGACTATAAGGTGGATGCATAAGAACTTCCCAACCAAGCTCCCGGAGCTTCTGGCGAGTCACTATCGATGTATGCGACCTGGCGTTGTCCTGATGGAACACAATTCCTCTCCTATTGGCCAAAGCTGGCCGCTTCTGGGCGATTGCTTCTTTCAGACGGTCCAATTGTTGACAGTACAGGTCCGAATTAAGAGTTCGGCCGTAGGGGAGCAGCTCATAGTAGATGATTCCCTGCCAGTCCCACCAAACACACAGCAAAACCTTCCTGACTGTCAATTCTGGCTTGGCCACCGTTTGCGCCGGCTCACCGCGATTTGACCAGGACCGTTGTCGCTTGATGTTGTCGTAAGTGACCCACTTTTCATCACCAGTAACCATCCGCTTCAGAAATAGATCGATATTGTTGCGATTCAGCAGCGATTCGCAGATGGAAATTCGGTCCATGAGGTTTCTTTGCGATAACTCGTGTGGCACCCATACATCGAACTTCTTTTTGTATCCAGCCTTATTTAAGTGGTTCCAAACGGTTTTTTGTGCAATGTTTAGCTCCTGGGCAATCGAAACAGTGCTTACGTGACGGTCGGACTCGACGATTTCCATTATTTTATCGACATTTTCGACAATTGGCCTTCCAGAGCGTGGTGCATCTTTGACGTCAAAATTACCGGAACGGAATCGACGAAACTAAAATTGCGCGTGATTGGCTGTTACAGTATCAGGACCATAAACACTATTCACATTTTCAGCTTCCTGGCTTGCGTTTTCGCCTTTATCGAAGAAAAACTGTAAAATATGGCGTATTGTCTCTTTTTTTGTGTCCATCTTTGACGCGTGCTAAAAAAATACTGAGTCAAGCAATCACAAAACTGCATAAGAAGCTTTTTTAGTACGAAATCTTATCTTTCTAACGCCATCTAGTGTAACCCGATCGCACTTTTACAACAAGCCATCTATTGGCAAAATAATGGATTACTTTTTACTACACCTAATATATTCGTCTTATTTATTTATTTCTCCTCTCTACGTCCACTTGTGTCCACACAAAGAACAAAGTCAACGTCCCTCATAAAACGTACGTTGCAAGCAATAAAAATTTTCATGATTTCACAAATAAATTTATATATATATATATATATATATATATATATATATATATATATATATATATATATATATATATATATATTTAGTGTAATCTATTTAAATTGTCCTTATTCGCATCGATCGATAAGCTGATAATTAAATTTGTACTTGTACGCTATTATTTGTATTTATTAAAATCCTTCATCTATCTTTTTTACGGAAGGAATAACCATTGAGCGAACGCGAATGTAGGCGCTTGAGAAAAAAAACGTATGAGGACTTCCAAAAAAAAAAAAAATTGTCTTAGCGTAAGACAAGGAAATCTCAGCCGTCTTTAAAGTAGATGCGATGCGTCAATTTCGAAGATACGCTCAATCAATCAGTTTTAACACTCGACTATATCAATTTGAAATTACAATTTTTTTCTCAGATCTTAAAGAAAAGTGTAAAATATATTATCCATATCCTAATTTTTTTCTTTTTCATATTTATCGTAAAAGTGAATATCGTTTAATGATTATTTTATTTTCTTGTTCATAAAATAAATTACAATTTCTTCTCTTACCTGTCAGAAATATATAAAATAGATCGTCGAGATTGTATTGTGAAATTTTCTCTTATAGTTATTTCATGTTTTCTTTTATATAGAAAAATTAAAACATTAAATAATATTCACAATTTTCAATTTTTTAAGTAATTGTTTTTTTTATTTCGATTGTAGATATTTACAAGTCATCATCATAGTTGTTGAATATATGATCCATTTGTTTTCGTAATGTAAAAGGAATAGTATTAACATAATCAACAATTAAATTTATTTGGACATTATTAGAAAAAAAAAAAAAAACAAAATAAAAAATAAAATTAAAAGATTTGGAAAATTGAATTTTCTAATGACTATGCAAAAACTTGAAATTCTCACGCTTATGCCACGACGCATGCAAACTAAACGAGAAATTAATACAATATTATCCAGCGCCGCCATATGTAGAAGCAATATTTCAAAATTGAAATAGTTCCAAATATATCACGACTATAGATTTAGTTTTTACACCATTTATCATGCTGCCATCATTCGGAAAAAAACACTAAATAGATACAGTTTTAATTATAAATTACGGCTTTTCTCTAAAAGCAGCATAGACGATTAGACGATGGAATTCAATGTTGCATCATTTGGCTTTTCAACCAGTAGTAGTACAGCATTGATTCAAAAGTTAGACTATTCTATTAAAAAATCAAAAAGTTTTCATAATACTATTTATAGAAGATCTGCTATAAATTTTAGAAATTTATGACGAACATCTCAAATTTTTATTTAAAAGGACCGTAAAATATCATTTTTCTATGAGTTTTAAAAAATCACATGGTGTCAAAAGTAAGGTCACATTTCTCGTTTAAATATATAATGACGAATGTAGAATTAAAGCTGCATCCGGATAAATTAAATGTCATAAGAAACACTAAAAACTGTCAAGAAACTACAAAATTTTCTAGAATTCGTGAATTCTTAAAAAATATGTAAAATATTAAGCACTCAAAAACACACCATTATTGAATTTATTAAAAAAAAAAAAAAAAAAAAAAAATTAAAACATATGAATGGAAAGAAGAATGTGAGAAAAAATATGAAAAAAAAATTTTTTCATAAATTCTACGTTAAAATTAATATGAAGTAAAAGTAAATTAAAATTTATGTTATTTTAAGTTTCAAATATTACCTAAATAATATTTTATAAAATAAAATTGAAAAAAAATTGGAAAAAAAGTTATTTTCAATGTTATCAATTAAATAAATAAATAAATAAAAATATATATTTATGTAAGGTTTACATTTTTAAATAAAAAAAATATACATTACGAATATTTATTTTACTCGTAATACGAAAACATTTGAAATATACATTTATTCAAAACTAACGATAATCATTTTTTGCTAAAGTTGCTTCGAATTTTTGCAAAAAGATTATATTTACCTATTACGAAAAGCAAGGGAACATTACCAGAATGCATCCTGAGTAGCAGTCGGCGTAAACGGTCAATATTGAAAGAAAGAAAAAGTTTTTAACTACTTGGCATTATCGCCACCATTGCGAGTGCATAAAAAGTCGTAACCAAGCAGAGAAAGAATGAAATTGCGTTGTAAGCTAAATTATAGAATATTCTTAATTGAAGAACTCGTTAATGTATGTGTTTTAAAACGGCTGCATATGAACTAGACATAAATTTTTTAGATTGGAAATTTCATTCTTTTATCAGAATTTTAAAAATTCATTAAATTCTAATAATTCTGCCAATTCCATCAATAGTTTCAACAAGCAGATACTCTTTAATAGTCTACTTTTCAATACTCGGAACTTAATTAAATTCTATTAATTTGAACGAATTTTTTTTTAAAGAACGATATTAAAATTTAAAATCTCAACCTAGTAATCACTTCATTATTCGTCTACTATATATATTTTGGCAAAAATTCACTATGTCGAGATAACAATTATTTAATTTTTTTCAAACATTTAAAATATTTATATAGATAATATTGACTGTAAACATTGCTTTGCGAGCAATTATTTTAAATTTGATTTCTAAAAATACACAATTCCCCTCGTGTCATTTTGGATTATGTTTAAAAATGAATAATTTGCATGCAATTATTTTATAATGTATTTCCAGTTGCACGAACGGATAATGAATCAAATATTGGTAAGGCTCAGTTTGCATTATTAATATATTGTATTCATTAGACGTTAAAGCTTAGGGTAATGGACAATTTATTAAATGCGAATCAATACCAAATGAAAAATGATTCATGTGAAATTAAATTTTTTTTTATTATGAATAAAAAAATGTTGACATTCCACAAGCAAACTCTAAAGCTAATAAATAGACACAGGGTCTGTTCGTATACACATAGGTTTCGCGTAAGCGCTTAAATATAAATTATGATTTATTGTAGAATTAAGCAAGTGCATACAATGACCCGCGTAAATTTTTTATGAAAAAAGGAAAATAAAGAGCCCTTTTTAATTTAGTTAGTCGCGATTTTAGATGTTTACGAAGAAAGTAAAATATAAAAGACCGGCGGTGCTTATAAATCCGAATTCGTTCTGTGCATGGGTTCACAAACTCGATTCATTTAGTCAATCAGTTCTGGAAGCGTATGTGAGCGAAAAACAACGGTCCTTACGACCGTAAAGGCTAATATTTTTTTTCTTCAGCCTCGTTATTTTAACGATTTTTACAATTTTCCAGAGTACAGATGGATGTACCATTTCAGAGTTTCTCTTTATATTTTGCTCAATGCGATTTATGTAGTATATGTCAGCTGCTTCACCATCTCTTCTTTTGACTAACCGTACTAATGACTTCTGGATTGACGGAGCGAGATTCTCATTGAATTCTTATTGAACTTTGTGCTTATTAATAAATCGTAATGCCTTATTAATTACATTTTAATATTCTTTTGTAGATAAAGAACTTGTTCGATTACCTAGCGTTCGCGTCATGGTCAACGCGTTCGAATCACTTTTGCGTACTGTATCACTGTTTATATATATATATATATATATTGCTTTCAATAAATTCGATCGATTTTACTTAAAATTTTTTTTTAAACAACCTAGTCAAACATTTATCCTTCTCGTATTGTTAACAGTTAAATGAAAATATTTTATCCCACTTATTTATATTGAATCGATAATTTTATTCTTAGTTATTTTTCATTATAAATTTCTCGAAAAGTGATTAAAAATTATGTTCTAAATATTTATTGCTTTTCAGAATAAACATCTAAAATTACTAATATTAAAAAAAAAAATTGAATAATTTTTAGTATCGTGAAAGTTTTGAGAATTGCAGATTTTTGCAGAAGCGTATATTACAGGAGGAATAATTTTTAAATAAACATTTATTTTAATAATAAATTAATTTTAATGATATGAATTGAATCGATATCTTAACCGCCCTACCTCTGGGGTTTTTTTTTTTTTTTTTTTTACAAAAGTAACCGAACACTTGTACTAACCTTGAAGAACTAACATACACATAAAATCTAAGATCGTACATACCCTGTTTTTACCTAAAAGCGTATCACGCACGTTTTATAGGTTTCGGGAAAAATGTTTTTTTTTTTTACAAGCGTAAACGATACGGGTTGTCGATACGCGCTGGGGTGTCATCGCGTTGCGCGTATCACGTACGCTCGTTTGGGTAGGGCGCTTCAAGCCCAAAATAATTCTCATTTTTCTGATTTATGTTTGACAATTTTAATGTTTAAATTAATACTTTTACTTAACGAATAAAAATATTTTCAAAGTGTAATATTTAATTTTAAAAGTATATGGCAGCTCACCTGGAATTGCATAAACAAGAACGAAACACGCAGCTCCAAAAATATGCGCATGAATACCAAGAGGTTTGAAATCTTCTGAGCATACATAAAAAGTGGGAGGTTTCGGCAGATTTTCGTCGCTGACCCACTGGCCTGCTAAGGTTATATTATCCAAATCCATAACTGGACTTTGTAAAGTTACCTATAAAATTAGAAAATTTAGTTATAAGTAAAATAATTTTATTTAAAATACGCTAAAATTTCATTGCTTTGTAACAATTAACAAGTTCACAAAACCATTGTTTATTTTAAAACTTTAATTTTATTTAAAAACTTTTAAATATTACAAAAACGTATATTAAACATGAATTATTTTTATAATTAAACAATTGTGAATAAGCTTTTCATAAAAATAATTTTTATGCATATATGTCCACATGAACGTATACATTTAATTAAATCTACAACTGTCTAGAGAACTTGTATGAAAATCATAATATAAAATTTTTTTTTAATTATAATTTTTTATAAACATTATTGTTCGTTGCTTACTTACCGCCCTTAGAACAGGAGCGAAAATGCTTAAAGCAACAACCCATAATGCTGCAATAACGATTATCGTACTTTTACGATTGAATACCCTTCGGAAGGCGATTGGACTCCTTATCGCTAAGTATCTGTCGATGCTCATCGCAGTTATTGTGAAAACGGAGGCTGCAACTGCAACACCTAAGAAAAAAGTATTTAGATTCCGTACATTCAATGAATTTAAAAAAATTTCAACACTAAAATTTATTCACGTTTTTTATGCGGATATTTCTACCGGTGGCGCTTAGCATTAAATATACCGAAATTTAGCGATTGCCTATTTCTTTTCAATTTCATTATTATTTAAAATAATGAATATATTTTAAATGATATTTTGTTTCGCAAATTCAAATTGTCAATATTGACTTTTCACGTGAAATAAACGCGCGATTAAAATTTTTGGGACAAAACAACGACGATCGGGTGTGTCGAGGAAAAGAGAAGAAGACAACGGAAAGGCGCGGCGCGCGCGATAGCGTCAATCTAATTGATGTCGTTTCATCACAAGTAGGACAGTCTTTCATCGGATTTTTAATACCTTGGCATGTCAATAGAGCACAAAGAGATTAACTTTTATCTTATATTAAATTATTATCGACGCATATACAGTTCGCGATCGGGTGTGGGATTCGCGTAATTCGAGTATTCGATTATTTAACGTTTTTATTGGTTTGAACTCACGCGCGCACTTATAAAAATATAACAAATATAATCGCTCCCACAACTCGACCATAAATAGTCGACCTCACTTGAGACCTTATTCTTATTCGGCGTACCACACTGACTCTCATCTGTACATCTCTATTTGGTTTTTTATCACAATCTTACAAATTTTTTCTAATTATATTAAAATCTTATCTCTCATGTGTAAACATCTTCGAGGGGTTTTTATACCGCAAGGCTTTTTTCCTAAATTTTTTTTATAGTAGTCAAAAAATTGAAACTCTCGGAAGTACAAGCAAGAAAAGAGAGTTCGATCGGAGGATGAGGGGAGAGAGAAAATAGAGAACCTTAATTAAAATACCGACTCCCATGTGCAATCATTGGTCGAATGAGGTCTGTTGGCCAACGATGCAGGTCTAAATAGCGAAAAAAAAGCAAAAAAGAAAGAAAAATTAAGTAGTTTGCAGTTAGCAGACAGTTTTGAAAGAATTAATAGTAATTACTGTAACTATCGGTCACCATGAGTTTCTATAAAAAGAAGAAAGAGTGTAAATATTTTCCGTCAGACTACCAAGATCGAGAATAAATCATTGACTAAACTATCACGAGGTGAATTGCAAATTGTATTATAAATTTTGGCTTTCAAAGTGGGAGCCATCTGCGCCCATAATAATTTGACGCGATAACCCGAGTTAAGAAACAAAATTAATAAATATTTTGTTCTATAGTTTTGAAAATTTAAAACATTTACAAATAAAAATCTAAAACTTTACAAATTCTTAATAAATATTACAAATTTATAATATATAAATTTATATTTAAATCTTCTCCTTGTATCGGATTCTTCCTTTTTATTTTTGTACATTTGTTAAGGTAATTATTGGAAAGAAGGGATAATCCAATAAAATTATGCACTATAAAATATTAGCGGAACCGAGCGACAAATATCACCTGGTCAGTGTGCATGTATATGCTTGTACGCTTACGCATGACCCAAAGAGAAATAAAAAAGAAAGCTTCGTCCGACTGAAACTGCTCCATCAATATGTGCTAATTTTTGTTAAAATCACTTCCTCTTATTGTTTCTAACTATTAGAAAGAACGTTATAATTATTAGAAAAAAGGGGCTGGCTCGAAGATGCTGCTTTTTTCTTGTTTGTAAAAAAAAAATTTTCAAATTAGGTTATGGGAAAACGTTGTCCCATATTAACGCGTACTTTCACCTTTCATTGTATAAATAGTAGAATTTATATCATTAAAATATCCGTTTAACTTTCAAATAAACCATTAATTTATTTAATCATCAAAATTAGTAGCATGTGATTAATTTCAAGCATATAGCGTCGACATTTTTCACCATTTAATTAGAAATAATTTGAGAACTTTTGTTTGCATCAAAGCGATTATTTAACTGCTCTAGTTTTAATAAAATTTCTAAATTGTAAGTTTCAACTCAATTGAACAATCTTACTATAAAAATTCTATATTTAGCATCGGTCAAATAACATTTTTTCGACGAATTTTTCTTTCAATTAATTACTTTCAATGAACTTTCCTTTTGACAATTTTTCTTCTTAAAATTTTCTTTTCTAAAGGTTTTAAAAAGAATTCCGATGAATCGCCATTCGTCGAATTCTCAGTACGCTGATTCTTTGTTATGAATAGTAAAGTAATGTATACATTTTTAATGATTACATAATATCTTTTATACGTTTAGATATAAAGATTCGTGTAGGTATTGTTTATTATTAATTCTGTCCCTCAATAAGTATATTTTATCAAACATCAGCCATACCGTTCCAACTAAAATCTCTTTATTATAGTAACACATTTTTTTTACTTCTTACTTGCAAAATTATAATAACCACGGCTAAAACGACAGCAGAAACTTATAATCTCATAAAAATTGTTTTTTAAATCTAATAAAATATATTTTAATTATAACATATTGCGCTTAATCTAAATGTATCAAAATAATATTTTTATATCTTTAATGAAATGTCAATTTGATATTTTTTGTTGATAATATAAATAATTGCAAATAATTCATACCTTTATCAAATAATTTTTGAATGTCAATTATCAAAAAGAATTTAATCAATAAGTAACACGCGTTTGTAAATAGAGGAATATAAATTCCAAAAATCAATTATTATCATAATATAAGAAGTTACTTTAAAAGAATATAATCAAGTAACAAAAAAAAGTTTTCAAATTAAAATTTTTTTCCAACTACAATTATTATGATCAAAATTTGTAATGGAATCCGTAATGGTATCCAACTAATTAAACTTCTTAACTTATTTAATTTTTTACCGCATCATCATACAAAAAAGAAATACACACACACATACACACACACACACACACACACACACACACACACACATAGTAAGTATTCGTAAGACTAAGGACTTGTTAATTTAGGTGAAACTTTTGTAATTGCAAAAAAAGACAAAGAGCGAAGAAAAAAATACCCACTGACCGGAGTTGATTTTGCCGCATTGGTAAATTAAAAGAGGTAACAAGGAAAAGATTCTCTCTCTACTTCAGGCAAGACTTCAGGTCATTTTATTTGGAAGTCTGCTGGGAATTTTACGCGCACGTTTTATGCATGACTCAAACGTATACGCGCGCTATATCTCTTTATCACTCTTCCGACTGCTAAAGGTATGCACGTGTATAAGGAGGGTGAAGCGATATTCCTCTTGTTTCCCTTTATTCTTTTTTTCTTTTCACGAATAATAGATAGATCTCTTACACTTGCTCTGGTTTCGGTTCTTAGAATACAAAACGTAGGTATAGCTATCATTTCACTTTTTTTTTCCTTTTACTTTTATACTTCTAAACGCCGCCAAAGAAAAATAGAAGGTTAAAGATGAAATGAATAACTTATCATATTAAGTTTTTTTTTTTTTTTTTTTCAATAATACATATATATGTGAAAATCCAAGAAAAATGAAAATAATTTTACAATTATTTAAAAATGTACAAAGCATATATTAATCGTACTGAAGTTTAAATAACATCACAGTACTCTTCGACAAAAAAATGTAATGGTTATTTTTTAATTATAGTATTAATATTAAACAAGTAAAATTTTTTGTTAGGATATATAACTCAATTTATATAAAAAAATAAACTTTTAGTTTATATTTATTCATTATATGACAATTATGTACATAACTTAGATACCGCTTTTATTTACATAATTTAAAATGTAAAATTAATCAGAGATATTATATTACAAAAGTTCAATATATGTGTGTGTATATATATATATATATATATATATATATATATATATAGCCGGTTCCACGTCAATCAAATCACTGCTGTAGAAATTTTTATAGTCAACTTACAAAAACTATTATAGGCTTAAAATTCATTCATATTTTTCTCAATGTAAATCTATGATTTCTCTCTACATTCTATAGTATTCTATAGAAGTCTATAGTATTCAATTATTATATATACATCCATATTAGTTTCTTCTAGGTCTTGAATATCCTACAACCTAGTTTATCTGGATTTTTTCAAATGTGTTATTGTAAATATTATTATTTTTCAACTTTAAAATAAAGCAATAATAATAATGGGCATTTATAAATTTTATAAGACAAGTAAAAATGTGCACATCTTATCCGCAGTATCTCATCCTTTATGTAGTAATTACACTCATATATACGAAGTTATTGTATTTACTTTACAATGGAGAATTTACCAGTCGGTAATCGAGAATTGGACCGGACGAATCTGCTGAAGTTTAAATTCAAAAAAAGTCAAATACGCGATAAAAAGACGCTGAAATAAAAGTCGGGCCTGAAGTAATGAAGTAAATACTTGCGAACTTTCGCACTAATATTTGATTTATTAAATTAAAAATTGCACACCACTGACACTTCTCTATTTTATCTCTCTTTCTTCATTCACAGAATTTAATAATTTTAATTTCTAGCTATTGTCTTACTGTTCTCTCATTTTCTTTAATTCTACTATAATCTCTAAATCCTATTTTCTCCTTTACTCTTATTGACCGACTTTAGAAAGGAAGAAGTTCTCGACTCAACTATATCTTTTATTTACACAATATCTCTACATAGTGCGAACCTATTTTGATGAGTCTTTTTTAAATGAACGGGTTTATCTCAAAGATGATCTTATTTAAATTTGGAAAACAATATCACCCTTAAGGATGCAAACTTTTTCATCGACTTTATACAGTTTAATATAGAAATAAAATATATGTACACTTAAACTAAAAAATTAAAAATAATGTTTTAACTTGCTTGGATTGTAAGAAATTTATAAGAATTATAAATAAATTTATAATTCATATAAAATATATGAAACAATTATTAATATTTAAATATTTACAATATCTAATAAGTTATTGTTGGAAACGATACCGTGATTATTTTAATTACTTTGGCCGGTATTAAATCTTCAAATAACTAATTATTTATTGTAACTATTTAAATAATAAAAATTGTTTCATATATCTTCCTCATGAATTTCTTTTATTTTGAACAATTTAATAATGTTTATAGTTTAAATGTTTATATACGCTAATTTTTCAGAAGTAAGTTTTTATATTTTCTTGATTAAATTCACTTTATTTTAGTTTATTTCCGTATATTATATTCTATACTTCTCTAATCGATAATTATTAGGTGCGCAACTAAGTTCTCGCTGTTTTTCTTGATGAAAATGCAACTTTATTGTAAAAAAATGGTTACAAATGAATCATTCAAAGTATTGTCTATCGCTAGCTACAACTTTTTCCGATCTTTCTGGCTGAGCTTGAATACCGTTACGGTAAAAATGTTCGTCTTTTGGAGCTATCCATGAATCAAGCCAATTTTTGATACGAGGGTAGTCCAAAAAGTACTCGACTAGACTTATGAATACAGGTAGTTTTAAAAAAACAATAACTGCGATTGACAATACCACCTTCCAACAACTTAATGTAAAAAATTCATAACGGTACGTTTATTATTATTTTTTTTTACAGACATCCAAAGTGACTTCCTATTTGAGCGTTTTCAAGTAGGTTTTAAAGGGTCCAGTAACGTGAGGCCGAGCGTTGTCATGCAGTGGAATCACTTTTTTGTGCTTCTGCTCGTATTGTGGCCGTTTTTCGCGTATTGCTTGGCTCAATCGTATCAATTGAATTCGATACGGTTGCCAAGTGATGGTTTTGTTTTGTTTCAACAGTTCATAATAAAAAACACCGACTTGGTCCTACCAAATACACAACATAACCTTCGCAGCGTGAATATTGGACCAAGCCGACGACGTAGAAGCATGACCGGGCAGTCCCCATAACTTTCTTCTCTTTGGATTGCTTTAATGAATCCATTATTCAGCACTTGTCACGATGCAATGAAGAAAACCCTTCTTTTTTTGCCGCTGGAGCAGTTGTTTACAGGCGAAAAAACGACGCTCAACGTCCCTTGGCTTCAAATCATAAGGAACCCAAGTTCCCTGCTTTTAAATTATTCCCAACGCATACAATCGCTTGGAAATGGCTTGGCGGGTAGCTCATAATACTTAAGCAAACTTATTTTCCGTTTGGCATCGATCCTCGTCGAGCAAAGCCTCTAGTTTAGCGTCTTCAAAGGTTTTTGGCCTTTCTTCACGAAGACGGTCGTCAATATCGAAATCACCGTCTTCGAAGCGACGGAACCAATCACGGCACGTTATTTCACTTAGAGCAGCATCTCTGTAAACGTTTTGGAGCTCCCGATGTGCTTCAGCCGCCGTTTTCTTCGAATGAAAGAAGAAAAGCAACACTTCCCGCAAATGACGATTATTTGGCACAAAACGAAACATTTTCACACAAGCAAAAGTATATGACGCCAAAACAAAATTACTAATGTGTCAAAGCGATTTGTTTACCATATGTCTAAGCTTGCTTCATGACGTTTTGGATGTTGAAATCGACAAGCACTCACTGCTGGTGATATATATTGACAAACAGCGGAAACTTCGTTGCGCACCTATTACTATTTTTCTCCTACCTTCAATTTTTATTTGTACAACTTTTCAAACAACTCCTAGCATATTCAAAATTCAAACTCAAATTAATTAAGCGAATTTTCTTTAAAAATTTAGAAAGTATCGTTAAATTTAATAATTCAATATCAAATTTAATTAGTCAACATTATAACCGAATACTGAATTAATATTAATTACTTTCCGATAAATACTGCTCTGACCTTAATTAAATTTCTATGATCTATATTGTCATTTTAAATTTGATATTATGTTATATACTTATTCTCATTTAGACCGTATTTTTATAGCAAAACTCTATCCGCATTTGAGAGAGATAGATAGCTTCACCTCGAGCGACAATCCATCGTGTCGTCAACATTAATGCGCTACCTCGTTTCCACGTTATCCTGTCGATTTCGCTGTATATTCTCTAGAGAACAGAGTCGGTACTTATACGGTGTCGTATACTCTCCAGAGAGTACATGTGTGAATGAGCGAATGCCTCTCCGTAGGCTAATGCCGATTGCACAGTAGCGCAATTTTATTTCCATATTAATTGTGAAATCTTTATTATTTTCTACTGCGTTTCAATTACCTACGTGTTCCGAAATTTGTCTTATTCCACTTACAGTTATACACGCTTTTCATATGCTCTATTAAGTATTTAATTATCTACTCTAAAACCGAGTTGAATAAAAAATCGAATCGTGTCCAATTAAACCATCACATATAAGTAACTGCGATTATTATTTAACATTATTAAAATAAAAAAATTTTAACTTTCTTATCAGTATTGTATTTAAATTGCTATTATCATAACTATGAAACTAAATAATTTAAAATAAAATTAAAGCTAAATAAGCGTTCATTTCCTATTACTCTTAGAATCAATTTTGTATTATTAAAAGATAATTTTCACGTATGCACAAAAAAAAAAAATATTTTTTTTTTTGAAATATTATTGTAAACTTTATTATTCTGCAGTTATACGGAGAAAAAAAATAGATATGGATTTTAGTAGAAGTTAAAGTTTTACTCCGAATACCGGCAATATTGTTAATTATATTGTATTTAAGAACGACGAGCAATTCTTCAAAATTTTCAAATGTGTCAATTCATCATTTTTACGAAATTGCATCAAATTTAATCACATTTTTTATGTTATTGTCTTTAAAATCTTAAATTCATATCATTTATTACACTACAGTGTAATCGAATCCGTTATTAAATATTTTATATTTTTCTTCGCTCGATTCTAAATCTATTTCTCTTTGACTTTTACGTTTCTACATTTTTAATTAGAGTTTTACTAGAATATCAATCTAAATTCTTAAATTAAATCGAAGAGATGCCAAGGCATCGCTTTACTTTAATACTTTGCGTGTATCTTTTAGATCTAATTAATCGTTTTGTGGCTACATTTGTGCTTCACTCTCTTTAAATCCTCTTGAGAATATTAAAAGAAAATTAAATTTAATTAGAACTATATGTAAAAAACGTTGTTCGATTAGCCAAAATTCGTAACGGCAATTTCTCAACTTTAATTGACTACTGTGCTATGGAAAAGGAAAATCGCGACAGATTTATTTTTATAAGTTTATTTTTACAAATTACTGAGAAATTTTCCGTAAAACTGCGAATTTTTACGCGCGAATGGGAAGAGAGGATCGCGATCTACGAGCAGTGGGATTTTTTCATCTCAGAAGGTAACAGAATTCGAAGGTCAACGATTCGGAATGAACGGCTTAATAACTATGAAAGCGTCGCAAGAGAACATACGAGGTCTGGCTATTAAATAACGAGACTGCGCGCTTAGAGGGCGCCGTAGAGGGGTGGGGAAAAAAACGAGTAGTGCGTTGGGTATCTAGATATCTTGTCTATGCACGTACCAAAACACGTTCTCGTCACTATTATTGTATTTGTGCAGTTGCGGTTTGAAACGAACGTATTTTTTTCTCGTGCCGGAAACCATGTGTGACAAAAAACAGGAGCAACGACGTATCAATCTCAAATTTCTCGTTGAATTGAAAAAAACTCCGACCAAGTGCTGTAAATTATTGCAAGAGGCCTATGGGGACAATTCTCTATCTCGTGCGCGTATTTTTGAGTGGTGTAAGCGCTTCAGTGAGAGCCGAGTAAGCACTGAAGATGACCAACCAAATTCAAGGCAATGTTGATCGTTTTTTTCGACATTAACGGTATCGTGATGACTGAATGGGTTCCAGAGGGTCAGACTGTCAACCAGACTTACTATTTGTCAGTTTTGGCAACACTGCGAGAACGAGTTCGTAAGAAACGGCCCGAGTTGTGGAAGAACAATTCGTGGATTTTGCACCAGGACAACGCACCTGCCCATAACGCGCTATCTGTGAAGCAGTATTTGGCCGGTAAGCGCACTCCAGTGCTCGAACACGCGCCGTACTCGCCAGATTTGGCACCGTGCGACTTTTTTGTTTGTTTCCGAAGATAAAATCTGCTTTGAAAGGGACCCGATTTGAGTCGATGGAAGCGGTAAAGCAAAAAACGGCAGAGCTCCTAAAGGTCCTCACCAAAGAAGACTTCCAGCACTGCTTCGATCAATGGAAAAAACGTATGGAAAGGTGTGTGGCGAGGGAAGGGGAGTATATTGAAGGGGAGCATTCGAATGTAGAATAATTTTTATAATAAAACCCTTTTTCGTAACCAGTCTCGTTATTTAATAGCCAGACCTCGTATCTTTAATATCAATTTCATAATTTTCCTTTTGACTTTATTGGCAATTTTTAATACACAATTAACCCACACTGAGCAGCTATCACGCACTTCGTTAACATTCACCGAACTATCACGCACCGCATTAACATTCAACGCGTAAATTCTAATTTCTAAAAAAATTCGAATGCTAATTATAAGATTTTTTGCAATATTTTTGATCGTTCAATAATAAATATTGTCCTAATATAAAAAAAGCATCGTATTGGAATTATTATAATAGCAAATAAGTTTGTACGTTGATCGATAAATAAATATTTTAAAGATGGAGTATGCATTATTAAAGTACGTATACTTTTTGTAAGCTGACCTTGTAAATAAAAGAAGAGTTTGCACATTATTTCACCATAAACCCATATTATAGACACTGCTTGACTTACTGCCATTGGCATGCAAATTATAGTTACTAGTAGATCGGCTATGGATAGGTTGACGACAAAGTAGTTGGTTACACTGAAATCAAAAAATCATTTTATTATAAATTAAAAAAAAAAAAAAAAAAAAAAAAACAACAATAAAAACAAAACGGTGATAGTTATTTAATAAATTAAGTACATTCGTTAAAATGATTACATATGTATAGTAGAACAAAGTATTGATTTATATTACTTAAAGCAATGAACACCAATAAGATAGTTGATGTGTAAAATCTTGACGAATCTTAGTGCAAGATAAAAAATACACATTTGGAGAAATAATAAACTATTTATTTTAATACAAAATGTTTTTAGCATTTAAACTTTGCATTAATAAACAAATATAAGTTTATTCATTTTTCTGATTATTTACATTCTAGTAAATATAATGTATGATGTATTAAATAGTACAATTTTATTCAAGGACTTTCAAGATTAATACTATAATATTAATGAAATATTAAAAGTTTTATATTTGTAAAAAAAAAGTAAATAAAACTAAGAACTAAGAAAAGTTGAGTTCCAGAAATATTAATATATGTAAGTCTTTGATAAGTCATTGTACATATAAGGTGATGCGAACGTAGCGATCTCGAAAAATGTACTTCAACAACTGTAATGAATTATTTATTTATTTATTGATTTATTTATTTATTTTTTTTTAAGCTTTTTATAGTGAACGTGAATTGTATTTTTTTTTTATATTTTCACACTTTACTTACCATATAAAATGAAAAGCAATAAGTCTACTAGGGAGGTGAATTGTTATAAATATTTAAGTAAAAGAAAAAAGATGATTCATAACTGGAAATCGTTTTACTTTTTTTTTTTTTTTTTTTTTTTTTTTTTTTTTTTTTTTTTTTTTGTAGATAATATTAACTAATTTTTAATATCAAAAAGATTCAATTTTATTAAAGTACAATATTATTCAATAAATTTTTCTTATTGTACCAGAGTAAAGATATAACACGAAATAAACTTTTTAAGATTTTTTTGTTAACGTATAACTGTCAAATTTAAAATTTTATTCCCTTATTTACTTTGACTTCGGTTGAATAATTTTGATTTTTCTTTGCGCTGACCTAGCACGTAGCTTCAGTGAGCATCAGTTCGGCTTTTTTATCGGGAGGAATTTTCAGGTACAGTTTCCGGCGATAAGGAAGAGCATCAAATGGATTCAAAACGCTGCGGTCAATAGCAGGCTTTACGATTCGTTAGAAGAGAAAAAGAGTGAAACTTTGTTGGGGTAGTACAAATCCTTACATTATTTCGTCAATGAGAAACTTCGTCTTGAACATCGTTCTCTATCATCATGATACGTGCAACCATGGTAAGTATCGCCAATACGGTTTAACTTCATGCCTTCTAAGCAAGAGATCGTCGTAACCGCGATAGAAAAATTTTATGTAATCTTTTTCCAATTCTCTGCAATTTGGTAACGATATCGACCAAACCACCATTAATTGTACAATTAAGCATAAAATAAAATACAATCAGTGAACGCGTTAACATAATAATTCCATATTAGTAATATAATGGTAACAAACCAAATAGAATCAATTTTAATTGACGCTAAAATTTAAGTACGTTATTTACGTAATGAATGTTGTTTCCATAAAATTCAATTGTATCATTAATTAACATTCTTAAATTATGGTAAATTTCAACATAAATATTTTGAATAACGTCTATGCACTAAAATTTTATAAAAGGGATCTTAAATTAATAAAAAAATTGAAGCAATTATAAAATTCGTTAAAATTTACACGATATGATATTATCGCATAATTTTTCAAAACAAAATTAATTTTCTGAAGTACACAAGCACATTTTAATTTTTTATATCTATGGAATTTAACGTGCTCAATTGAGCGGTAGATATATACCATACATGCAAGTGAGATATGTAAAAATTTCTCGCGTGCTTTCATTCTCAAAAACTTTTAACATTTCTGCCGATCTGCACTAGCAACAATACGAATAACAACTTTTTTTGTAAAATGCTTATTTCAAAGAGTACTTGCTTATTTCAACTTGAATTTTTGTAATACTGCGCGCAATTTTCATAAACCGAGGTAATTAACTTTTCTTTGCAAATAAAAGAAAACGTAAAGTAATCCCATTAGCGATTGACAAAAACAAAATGAAAAATTTCTTCGCAGTTGTAAAAAAAAAGTTGTAAACGAAAACAACACGTTTAAAAACTATACATAATGCACCTAATATCATGATTCATAAAGAAATCATCAATCAACGGTATAGGCGTAATGGCTCTTATAATATAGCACGCAATGCACATCATACCATACAACGGCAACGCTCATAATTTTCAACAGACAAGTGACGTGCAAACAGTAGCAACGTTTCCCTTATTATACTACCAAATGAAAGAGAGAGAGAGAGAGAGAGAGATCTAGAAGATTATTGTAAGAAGGATTTGTTGGCTCTGGTCAAACCGCCACACTTTCACGCGAGCTTCTCTTAATGCAATTTATGTATCGCGCCAACTCGTGGTTTATTATCGAGCAGTTTGCGTGAGCTATTGCTCTGCTCTGCTCTCTCTCTCTTTTCATCCCTCTCTCTCTCCTACTGCTCCCTATATCTTAGTTTGGTCATGCTTAACTAATTCGCACTTATCGATCGGCTAGAGCGTTCGGCGTGCCAAATTAAATTGTTTTCTTTTTTTCGCTCGCTTTATTCTTACTCGCTTTTCCCATAACATTAACGGCAGTGTGTTACTGTGCCATAATTTACATAAAATTTATAGAATTTTCCTTGTAAAACATCCCCATTGGGTAGTATTTATTTTTTTGCTTTTTTTTGTACTTTAGCTTATTATCTCTGCTCGTATTAGTACAGCAAACGGCTATTTTCATAAGTGAGAAAATTATTATTCATTCAGATTATTCTAAAACGTTAATCAAAAAGTTTTATACCTTCAAATTTGCTTTATTTAACTTCAATTGCTGAAATACATTTGAAATTATTAAAAATTATAATAATTTTCAAGTAGTATAACACAAAAACATTTATATACTTGTATACAAAATTTAATGTTGTATTATTTTATGTGAAATTAAAAAAAATTAATGATAAAATATAAAAACTTTTTTATTCATTCAAGTTACCGAAAGAAATATATACGCTTTATTCAAGCTAGCTAAAAATAGACTCGCATGATTACACACATGTGTGCCAAAGCTAAACAATGAGCGTAGAGAAGCTATAAAGTCTTGATATCAAAGCATTTTTTTACTTAATTAAAGAAAAATACTGTAGAAACATTTTTTCAACATTACCACATAATTGCATTAAATTGAATAAATATATTTTTACAAAGATTTCAACTGTATTAATATTTTCGTAATATTTTATATAATTAAATTATAATTTATTATTTTATTGTAATTCTATAGCAATAACACCGATATACAAAAAAAAAATGATATGTACATATAACTAGACCCATCTATCTATATATAAGTATTCTGACGCGCTGAATCCGAATCTAGAGTCAGTTTGGCATGTAGACCCTTAAAATTTGAGTAAATTGCGATTAACCGCTAAAAATGGTTAAAAATCGCAGTTATATGAGTATGAACAAAATTTTATTGGCCTAAACCAAATTATAAAGTTTTTTGTATAAATTAAGGAGAATTTATATTTAGCTCGTTGCTGTACATAAAAACAAAACTATTTTTCGCCATTTTCTTGATATTTTTTACAATTTCTGGCGAATATATGCATAATCGAGAATAATAGCTTCCAGATTCTCGGATTCAGCGCACAGTCAAAATATACATATAGATAAATGGATCAGGTCAAATGTACAGAACACTTTTTTTGTGTACTGGTTTATGATTATTTATATTAATTTTAAACTAATGAATTTATTTTCATATTGTTAATTACTTTACGAAATTTACGTAAAATTTAAAATCATGTATCTTAAATGTTATTAAGGAAAAAGGAAGGCACATACATACTAACGCAAGAAAAGGAGATATCCTAGATACTATTTGTATCCACCTTATCCTTGCTCTACACTCTTACACTTTCTTTCTCTCGCTAGTTTCCTTCTCTCTTCCTTACAGTCACGATAAAAAAAAAAAGAAAAAATAATAAAATAAAAAAAATAACTTAATAGAGGTAAAAAGAAGGAAAAAACGTTTTCCATTCATTGTTCGTATCTTCAGTCAATGATGGCCTTACTTGATAGACCTCACGGGTTGATAAACTGTATAAAAGCCGCGATTTAAATGTAAATTTTAGTACTTTTTTGAAAAGCTCTCGCACATTTATTCTTGATTAGTTCTTAGTTATTATACTCTTATTATTAGAAGAAATATTAGAAGAAAATCTTGATTTTAATTTGCAATTTTTTAAGTCTAACATTTCTAATTTTATCTATTTAATTAAATATTTTTATTTCTTTAATGTTTATAATTCTTAAACAGCACCCATTCCTGCTATACAACCATTATTTTGCCGAAGCAAATCATCTTCTTTGTTTACTTCCGTAGTAAAAGTGTTATGGATAAAGCAAAGCAAGGTTCTTTAGACTTTTTATTGAGTAAAAAAATTTTTGAGTTATTGAGTAATACAATGATTCTTAAATGATTACAAGTCGAGTAATTGCTCGAGATAAAGTCAAAGCGCGTCTGACTTCTTTGCTGAAATCGATAGATCATGCTTCGCTACGGTCCCCCAATTACGTCTAAATTGCCGCCTAATTTTCACCAATGTCCACCAAGGAACCGCAAAGAAAGGGAGATAAGGATAGAGAGAGAGAGAGAGAGAGTGATACACTTATGGTGTGAACCCTCGAATGCCTCACACGCACACAAACACAAATTCTATTCAACGGTCGCCGCCGCATCGTCTTACTCTCGGCCAATGATGTACCACTGTTCGCTTTTCAGCTTCCCCGTGCAACGTAGGACCCTCAAAGTGCAATGAAGCAAGACGAGCAAGCTTTTTTGGGATCGAAACAGCCTCAGGATGACGATGTCAACCCTAGCTGAGGGCCTGAAGCCACAGAGCCGTCGTCCCGACTCCGCGCTATAGAGCTCTGCCAGTGCGCGCGCCCGTTGTTACCGACTTCGAACATACTATGCTTTACACTATTACGTTATCTCTCTCTGTTCGCCCCTCCCTTCGACGGTCTCAGTTTTTTCGCGCGTGTACTTCTATCCGTAACAAAAAGTGTATGCAAAATTTCTGTGAAAAATGTATTGCAAGAAAAAAAAGAAAAAAACGTAATTGAAAAAAGTAGTAGAAAAATTTCATTCAACATTTGCAAGCGCGGAAAATTGCCACGCGCGAATTTGTTTTTAACCAACTTACGTAACGTATTCTTTGCATCGCTCGCATTGATTATTGCGAGTTTCTCGAAAATCTTAAGGCAATAAAACAAAAATATTGATTTAAATTTACAGTAATTTATTCGCGAGTAATTAAAGAAATTGAAAACAGCAAGTATAATCATTGTATGAAGCAAATCAGAATTTATATCAAAAACAGAAAAACATATTCACTTACGAAGAATGTTAACTATTACGATTTTGCGCTCGATGAGAAGTGATATTTATTCTCAATTATATGCTAAGTAAAATTCTGGCTAAAATCTCGAATAATAATCAAAAAATAATACATCTGTTTAAAAAGTATCGTAAAATTATAAATATTAACATTTATCAAGTCTTATCATTCATAAACTTTAAGTATACATTTATTTCTTCTTCTCAATATTTCACAAACTTCTCGCATGTTTTATAAAACAATGATTCTGCTTTTTCAGGTTACTTTATTCGTTGAGGTACAAAAATGAATAAATTAAGGTAGGTATTTAAATCGAGCTTAATTATCTTGGTAATTTTTATTACGCTATCTGAAATTTTAAGTTTTTATAATAATATAAATAAAAATATTTACTCAATCAAAATATTTTACTTACTTCTCATCTAATTCTTGATATTTTTATAAAATTTCGAGCAAAAACTGGATCTTTATTCACTAATTTTATTTAACAATAATGTTTAAAAAATTTTTAAAAAATACAACAATTTTTTAAAAATTTGAATTTACCTGTGACATTTCGAAATTTTAACGTTGAAATATAAAATTTAATTTAACCGTAAATTTATATTTGGTGAGCTTAAAAATTTATACATACTGCGATAAATATTGTACATACTGCAATAAAATACTTAAAATACAATGAAAAAATTATACTGAAATTATTAGTCTATAAAAAAATTATAATGATTTTTCAATTCATATTTACTCTTATTTCAAGCAAATAATTAAAAAAATCAAAATAAATTAATAATTCCGTTCATTTTTGAAAAATGACGGAAAAGAGAAGCAGGAAGTACAAGCACCTCAAACACTAAAACCGTTCTATTCGACGAGTCGGATATCCTGAGGTAGCCGATGTTATTAAATCAACGTTGTCTGGAACTTCATAAAAATAGTTAACTCAACTACTAACGCAGCAGTGAAAGTTCGATTCTATTTCGACTCCAGCATTTCCAGAAGTCTTAGTGTTTCTTAGAAATAAATCGCCAAATCGAAAGCTGGTTACTGTACGAAACTGTAAGAAGATTATATTCGGCTAGTATTGAGAGTGGGCGGTCAAGTAAAAGGTGCGCAAGGTGTAAGCGCAAAGAAATTTTCACGACCGAAAGAAATCGATTAAATCAAATGAAAATTTAAAATCACCTCTATTTTAATCCCAGGTGTGTTAACAACGTGTTTAATATGATATTTGAAAAGAACTAATAAGATAGATTTATGTATATTAGTAAATAATAAGAAAAATTATAGAATATAAATATAAAAAAAAAAGACTTTATGTACAATTTATTATTGATGAAGGCGTATCAAAGATATTTTAAATAAAAAACAAATATATCGCCCGTAAAATTTAATTAGTAAAAAGTATTGTATCTTTCTAGCTTTAAAGGCGAAGACTGCAAAGTGTAATTTCGGAAATAGAGGTTTCGTTGCTGGAAACAACGCTGGCATCGATTTTCACTCAGATATTCAATTCGACGTTTATTTCTTCTTTGAGTTCACACCTACACCTTTGTTTTATCGCGTGACTCAGACTTCTCAGAAGACGCTAGAAAAAAGACATTTGCATTGTCTAACAGTAATAATTTCTAATACTTTCGATTTTTTTTTTTTTTCGTTTTTGTTTAAAGAAAGAATTGAAAAATTGTCATAAATAAAACCACTTTATTTTGAATCATATTTAAAAAACAGATATCTATTTAGCTTTTGTAGACAAAAATTTTTTTCGAAAATTTAAGAATTATTAATTGAAACACGATTGTTACAGCTATAACTCTTATAAATAAAAATAAATTTGTGTATGTCCTGTATGCGTTACCATAACGTTTACCTAATGACAATGAAAATTTGACGAGTTGTGCGCGCGTAAGAAAGTTTCTCACGCAAAAAAAAAAAAAAAAACCAAAAACAAACTGATCGACGTATATAAGCAGCTGGCGTCGATTGCTTTTTGCAAAGGAGGTACGACCGTATAGTTTGCACTCGCATTATTATTTTTCATTTAATTTTCTCATTGCATCCGTAGCAAAAAGTTGTGACTTGTTACATTTTACAAGTACTATTTATACTATTTTTTTCTATGAATAATTGTTGTCAAGTAAAGAAATGAAAAACGTTTTCTATTCATGTTCAATAAATATTATAATCGATTTGTCTTATGTATCTTTTTGAATATTGTCCCTAGAGAATAATGTGAAACATAAAAAAGTTTCAATTTTTTTATGTTTTATAAAATTAGGTTTTAATATTTTGAAAATTTATAAAATTGTCTATCAATTTTTATAAAATTGTGTTTTTGACAAACTCATTTTTGCGCTACCGTTTGGTTGTTTATCAATGAATCTTTCTGGAAAATATCCTGTGATCATAGTTTTATATGGCAAGTATTATCTGCAAATTTTATTAAGATTCATTCAAAATTATTTAAGTTATATCGTCGACAAAAATGTATACATACATACACCCATACATACATTTTAAAAAATGTTCAAAATTAATTTTTTTTTTACACAGAAATTATTTTTAAGCAAAAATAAGTTAATTTAAAAAGGGTTCCATTTTTTGTAATAACAAAAATATAAGGCACTTCCGTGTAGCGGTCCTGCATAAAAAAAATATACATTGACATTGACAGAGTCGTTGAATTTAATTTTATTAAATAATACTTATAACCAATATTCTTTGTACAAAAAAATATAATATTATTTTAGCTTTATCGATAATCGGTGACGGTAAGGGCACCGTATGCAAATTCGTTGAAAAAGAAAGAACCTCACCACAGCGATTAATTTTTAGTTCCTTTTCATCACCTTGTTCCCTTCTGCTCAGTCGTGTGTGCTACAGTGCAGTGTAACTTGCAAAAAGAAAAATTTTAAAAATGTTGTCACAGAGATATAACAAAAAAATTTGTCAAAAAATTTCAAATTCGTAAAAAATAAAAATAAAATTATTGGGTGAAATTTATTTAAAAGTTTAATAAATTGAAAGAGTGATTCTAATTTTTAGAAAAAAATATAAGATTTTTTAATAAAAATAATAGATATTTCTAAATTCTGACTTTCACGTATTCTTGGCGCGCGCGAAGCCGTACCGGAGGATGTTAGTAAATAAATAAATGTGAAGATGTGAGTAGGTGGTGTATGCGTATATGCATGTATGTGTGTGTGTGTGTGTGCGTGTGTGAAAGAGGAAGACCTCGTGTGGCGTCGATTACTCACGACCGAGTAGTACCACCACCAGTGCCAGTAGGTTGCCTTCGATCCTACACGTGGCGCATATAGCGCCGGAACTGCTCTGTTACAGAATGGATCTGTACGATTGCTGCAGACGTACTGTAGAGTGAAAAATGCGAGATTTTCAATGCAAGTAGTATATACATATATATATATAGATATATATATATATATATATATATATATATATATATATATATATATTTGCACGTTTGTGAAAATGATTCTGTGGGCCATAGTTCCGCTTACTATTAATATACTAGAATAAAAAGACCGAAAAACCGTAAAAAAGAACAATAACGAAAACGATGTACGAACGCTGCACTGCGTCTTTGTTACAATTCGTAAAAAAATTTAAATTATCCTAATCGACTTTAAGATTTTATTACTTCCGTTTGGATAAAACGAGAACGTACGCCGTTGTTCGACTTCGTTAGTCACTATTTTAGTCTTCCACTCGATGTTGTTTTGATTGATTCATCTTTAATTATGCATCGTTCCGTTTAGTTAGTGACACCACACAAGCTTTCATGCGAAAATGATAATTCACGAAATTGTCAGAATTTTAAATTAAATGCAATCTAATAACCCTTGTGTGATTGAACAATTATACCGATAAGTTATGTAAATAAAGTTTGCTTGTAGCTTAATATTTATAGCATAACTTTTACAATAAAATAATTCATGAAAAAAAAGGCAAAAACTGAAATAAAGGAATTAAACTAAAGTATGATTTATTGGTTTTAGTATCGGTAATTGAATAATTTTTCTACCGATTAGTATCGACGAATTTTACTGAATTTTTTTTTTTTTTTTTTTTATAAAATATACATAAATTATTTTCGGTTTTATTTTTGAATCTCTTTATCTGTAAAAAAAATGAAGTGAATAAAATAGCTTCCAAATATTCAGTGGACTATAAAATGCGCTCAATTTATCTTGCTTATTCATTATTTCTATTTGCTTCGTTTTTTTTCCATCCGAATTTTAAGCTGAATTATTAACGGGATAAAATGTTCAGCTTAGAAAATGTAATACGAATTCTATCGTGCTATCAATAAACACAAATAATAATTTATCAATAACATGCTCTTGATAAACAATTTGAAAAGCCAAAAAAAAAGTACATCATTTTGATTAAAAATTATATTTTTCATTACAATGATACGCCAATTAGATTGAGCCGCGTTATATTGTGTACGTGTGAAACTTATAACTGTATAATACATTCTATACTTACGTAATCTAAAAAATAAATTGTAATAAATTAAGTTGTAGAAAAACTGTAAAATATTAACACTAGAACTACCGACAAGTCATTTTGACTGGTCTATTTAATTTATAATAATATTATAAATAAGGAATAATGATCGGTATTGCTCCAGCGTGTTAAAAAAGTAACGTTTAGAACTTGTTTGTTTAAGTACGCCTTATGTTACAATACCAAATGGATTTTAACAATGCACTGTGTGTAGCATTAATGAAATTTGAACGTAATGTATCGACACGTTCCATTACAGTAGTTTCACAGAAAGAGAAGTTAGCTCGTTAAAAATTTATATAAATTTATTTCTAAGAAGAACACTTTACACTGAATACATTTTCAACGAATTGGTTAATCTACTAAATTATTTTTAACGCTAAAAACTAAGACGTGGTCATTTACAATTTTTTGATCGGGTTAATTCTTCTTTCATAAGGCTCAATAGATAATATTACAATAGAGTCAAAATAATACTGGATGAGAAATCTATTCAATATTTCATTTTTCAAGGCATTTACATGACTTCTTTACGAGAAAAGGAAAAAGATCTATCGAAAATCAATATTGTTACAATTAATAAATCCAAGCGTGTAATTTAAATTCACCAAAAGAATTGTGTGTCCTAGTTAGTAAATAAAGTTTTGCACATATCGATTTCGGAATATATAAACACTTCTCATTTAAATAACCTGGGCTACTTACATACAAAGGTCAGGAATTATTATTTGCCTTGCACAAAATAATAAGATTATAAAAAAGATACGGTATTCTTGGAATATCAATACTTGATGTTATTTTTTTCAACGATCAAGCCGTAAATTTGTCTCAATCATATGTTGTTATGAAAAATTTTCACGATTTTGTAAAATAATTAGAAAATTGAAGTATCGTTCAAGTATGCGTGTTAATCAACATTAAGGTGAGCCAAGTTACACATAATAATGTAACCAAACGAATCG
This sequence comes from Chalcis sispes, assembly GCA_949987625.1. Lineage (NCBI taxonomy): Eukaryota > Metazoa > Arthropoda > Insecta > Hymenoptera > Chalcididae > Chalcis > Chalcis sispes. The sequence continues at coordinate 46,368,114 of OX465098.1, forward strand.
AAAATAAATGGTATACTTATCGTTTACGCCGTGTAATTTATTTTATTGTTTGTTTGAACTACTCTTGCACGGCGCGAAATTCTTTGCATTTTCAGTTAATTTACTTTAACCTTCCATTTTTTTGAAAGAGGTTGGCAACGAGTATTTCAGAAGAAAAATCAGGTAAATATAAAGAGATATTTAATAGTTTTTATTATCTTCCATTTGTTTTATTCTTAGAAGAAAGAGAAATGAGAACGAAAAAAGTAACAAATAAACAGGGATCTAAAAATAAATAATTTTTTTACACTGATCGAAAAACGTCAAAAGATAAAAAAAATGCGTTGGAAAAGGTTATACTAACGTCAAACTGAGTCAATATAAATGGAACAGAAAATATGAATTCGACCAGCAGAACCATTTTTTTAACCAGAAGGAAAATGAAAAATTTAAGATTTTGTGCAGCAGTGTGTAAAATATTTGAGTCTTATAGATCATATGGATATATTTTTATTAAAAAATTACCAAAAAAAGAAGAATTTATTTTTAAATCAAAGTCAATTTAAATTTTTTGTTATTTTGATTTCCAGTTTCGATGATGATATAAATATACGAACGCAAATATGTACGAATATTTTACATTTAGACTAGAAATAGTTGAAATCAATATAACTTCTCCATGGGATATATATATATATATATATATATATACGTAGGCACGTGTGAATAGATTGAAAGTCTCTTTTTGAAGATTGCTTTCTTTTGCTTAGAGAGCTGAAGTCTTATCTCGTGTGCTACCAAAACTTGACTTTTGAAGAGACGAAATTTTCTCCCGCCTTGAATTAAACCGTCAAAAATCTAGATAGGGTGGATCAAATGGAGATTTTTCTTGTTATTTACAGTTTGCTTATCTGTGCACGCGAACATGATTATTTCGTACTCTTATTTCTAGCATTTATGTAGAATATATTTAAATATATTCCGACACATGTGCAAGCAAAGATAATGCATATTCATGCTATGTATTTATGTATGTTAAAAATAATTATCTTTTATGAATAAATAAGCATATCACTGAGTGTAATTCAAATATTCTAATCAAATTTTTCTTTAAAATGATAATTAATTTTTAAAAATTATTGTAAATATCTTTTATGCAATGTCAACCATGAATGATTAAAATAATTTGTCAATTTTCTGCAACATAGAATCTTTCCAGTTAATTTAATAATCGGGCAATTCAATTTTTCGCACAGAAATTCTGAAGTAATCTAATTGTAAAAAGAACAAAGAACAAAATAAAATCACATCTTTAAAGATCGCTGGCTCCTCGTTGTACGAAACGCTTAATCGGATGATTCTGGTCACATGTATTCATTTACAACGAATGTCCAGCAAGCATCTACGACTTTGAAAATGAATTTGAACGAAAAACCGTAATGTTCTTAAAGGAGAGACGCGAATATATCCGAAAATTAATTTTATTTAATTTTCCTATACAATACTAAGATTTCTGCGAATTATTCCTTCCTCTACTTACTCTATTATAATAAATTTTTCATTACTCCGAACTCTTTGTTACTACTAGTACTAGGTTGTTCAAAAAGTTTTGAAAGCGGAAATGAAGATACTTTTTTTTGTTGGTGAAATCACTTTTATTGCTCAGTATAATCTCCCATAAGTTCAATACACTTGGTCCAACGGTCTTCCAACTTGTTTATCCCATCATGGAAGTGACTTTCTGCAAGGCCTGCAAAATACTCCTCTACGACGGCTAAAACCTCTTCGTTTGATGAAAAATGCTTCCCACGAAGGAATTTCTTGAGGAGTGGAAACAGCCAGAAGTCAGAGGAAGCTAAATCAGGCGAATAAGGTGGATGATGCAACAATTCGTACTTTAATTCGGTTATTTTAGTGATGGTTTTTTGCGCTGTGTGAGTGGATGCATTGTCTTGATAAAAAATGATTTTTTTCTTGTGCAAACCGGGTCTTTTTTCACTAATTTTTTCATCCAATTGGTCCAATAGGGCCTCTGCTAAATCTCTTTCGGTCAATCGACGATTTTCCAAAACCATATCCTGTACTTTTGCTATGAATGCTGGTGTTGATGCACTTTTTGGACGTCCTGAGCGTGGATCGTCTTCAACGCTTTTTGGACCACGTCTAAACTCTAAAACCCATCGATGCACAGTTGGAAATGAAGGAGCAGATTCCTTTAACACTTTCACCATTTTTGTATGAATTTCCGTAGCTGATAAACCTTCTAAAACAAAGAATTTTATCACTGCACGATATTCGGTTTTTTCCATTGTAAAAAAAATACACTGACACGTCAACTTCAAATGGCTTGTAAACAAACAATGAATTTTCAGAGTGGAATGAAACTTTGGGTATGTTTATATGAAAGATAAAATATTAAAATGGCGTAAAAATTTTGGTTCTTCTACTGCTCTATAGATGTCGCTTTCAAAACTTTTTGAACAACCTAGTATCTCCAAGTATCAACAAAGCATGACGTCACGTGTGAGAATTTAACGCGAAGCTCTCATTTATAATCGCTGCTTGAACGGTCTCTCGCCGTCTCCACGTCAATGGATTCGCGCGAGCACTGCTTCCCTATACTATACGATGCTCTACTTTCCGGTTAATTCGCTAATGCGTGAGGCCTCCCTCCGTCGACCGATGCAACAAGCTGACTTCTAATGCAGCGTCGCACTTTATTATATAGTTTTTTACAGAACGATATAATAAATGATATAAGCAAACTAATATCCACATACTTTTAATCATTTAAAAAAGAAATAATTAATTTTTACAGATTAGATTTAGAATATTTTGTTATTATATGTTCGAAAAAATATTAATATATAAGCAAAATAATTATTAGATACATAACTATGTTATTAACTCCTGTCTTTCACTGAATAGGGAATCAATTTGAAATTAAATATTTTTTCGCCATATTGTTATTTTAAAATGCTATCCATCTTTGAAACTAGGAATGAAATTTTTTAGTATTTTAGTGTACAGTGAAGAATGAGACGTCCAAACTTTCTTGTTCGAAACATGATATCGAAGACATTGTCTTCTTATTGCTTTTTAATTACAAAAAAATTTCGCTAAGATAATACTGCTTTAAACAACTTTTGGCGGAGATACTGTTACATTTTTTATACAAAATGATACCAACGATTGAGGAATGGAAATTTAAATTTTCGAAACGAAGAATAATCTACAAATGTTTAAAAACAGATAGAGATAAATAAATTGAATAACTTTCGAAGAAAAATAGCTATTACGCGAATTCAAGGAATTCCTGAATTCTCGGAGTGATAAGTAACGAGCTATTTTCAAACGCTTGCGTTAAGTTTGATCAATTTTAACGGCCAAAGCCCTTGAATTCTGCTTGTATCGAAATCAGAAAACAAAGATAGATGTCGTGATTTTGCTTTTACCCTGTTCGTCCAAATGGTTTAAGAAAAAATGGATTTTGAAGAAACCTAACATTTACGAAAAAAGGTATTGATTGGCATTTTAGCAGAGTAGAACATTATTTATTAAGTGTTACTCAAACCTTTTAGTAAAACATTATTTATTAAACGTTACTAACAGCAACTGATAATTATTAATAATGCTCTTAAAGAGATAAACTATAGCAAAAAAAAGTTTTCAAAAAAAGCTTGTATTAAATTAATTGAATTAAAATAAAAAAAAAACTACACGTTTAAACTAGTATAGAACTTTGAATCCTTGTTACGAAGTACTAATTGGAGTATATCAATTTAAAATTATTAAAGCAAACGAATCATATTATTTTAGTCGTTGATTAACAGAACTGAAAGCTTGTTTCGAAGCTTGTTTAAAGTTATTTCTTGTTTTTCTTTCTGTTTCGTAAACAAACTTTTAAATCTATTAATCAGCATGTATAAAACTATGTGATTTTTTACTTTGAATTGTTTTCATTATATTCACTTCTAACAATATAGCATTATTACAAGGCGTTATTCTTATAAGCTTTGATTCACTTAGGAAAATAAATTAACGAAAAACACAAATATCGAACTAAGCGACACGTGTAGTTGAGAATAAAAGTTGGTTTGAGAATTTCTAATGTTTAATTATAAATTCATTATTTACGATGACAAAAATCTTGCGAACAGTAATTTTTAATCAAATCAATTTCTAAATAACAATTTTTTTTATAAAAAAAAAAAGAAGTGTCAAATCCCGTTGTTAAGTGTACTATGCACAAAGGATAAATTTAAAGTGCAGTTAATCAGTTTCAAAGACGTTCAAAATTAATTTGTAGGATTTGCAATATACAAACTAACAAGTGAAATACATGAAAGCTTTTGAAAACCTTTTACCTGCAATGGAAAAAGGAAAATAATTTTTTAGTAAAACAATACCCATCCATGCACTCTAAAAAGAACTATGAAATTAATAATCTTTGTCTCGGTATAGTATATTTCTTTTTAAAAATGGCCCCTTTAGGCTATCATTTATTTTTTTTTTACTGCACAACTTATTCATACTTTAAGCACTTTATAAAAGTTACAAAAATATAAACGACCTTATCTATTTAAAATTTATTTATTTTTTTTTTTTTTTTAAACCTGAATTCATATAAAAATTTACGAAAATATGTAGAAAATTACAAAGATTATTTTCCAAATAAAATATTTTATATAACTTCGTAAATCTTAATTTTCGAGTCATTGATCATTGATATTGTCTTAAAAACTAAAAATGCAGAGACTATTCAATAAAAAGACAATTAGTTTATGATAAACTATTATTTCTCATCGAAGCAAAACCATAATTAGATTTACGATTTGTAACGAAAATACTTTATCAATCAATAATTAAAACTTTTACGCAAGTACTCTCTTACCTGATTTTTATATATTTTATTGGCAAAAATTAGATAATTATTTTTGAAATTTACTCGAATCATCACAGCATGAGATATCCTATTTTTGTTAATAATATTCAAGGTATATAAAAAAAAAAAAAAAAAAACATAATTGAATTAATACACCACAATCAACTGGATCCTTGAAACATTTTATTGCACCGCGGATTCTACCGTTAACCTCTTTGTTTCTATGTCAATCATTTATAGAAGCTCGCTAGAAATAACCTCATTCAATTAATTCGACAATTAATTTGTTATGGTCGATTGCCGTAATCACCTATTTACTAATTACTAGTAATTGCATCGCTTAAGTTCTATTAATCTCGATATCGGGCTTTTACATCATTCTTTGGCTTTCAAACAGCTTGATCCCCTAATAATATACCTAATTTTTTTTTATTTGAGAAAAAAGAAGACATTGTCAACAAATCTTTATTATTTTTAGCACTGTGAGAACATTTTACAAAGTGTTTCATTACAGTAAATATACAACTAATTTTAAAAACATTCTAATAAAAATTTATTTATTAATAATTTAAAAAATAAAATAGATATATACATATTTTTTTTTTTTTTTTTTTTATAATATCGGTTGAAGTGACAAATTTTAATACTTTGTTTCTAAATGCTAAATATATATATTTAACATTTGTTATGTTGTTAAAAATTACTTAAATCGTGTTAAAAAATATATGAATATTTTGAAAATTTTGTAATGAAAGTGATGAATTTGAAAATTTTATGAATCAATGGTTTAAATAATAAATAATTGTAACCTGTATGGTTTATCTCCAAGCAGATATTATCATATTTTTGGATCGAATATTTGCAATTACTAAAATTCAAAATTGATTTCATTATTCCAATTAATGTTATATTGACTGACAATGGCGTTGATAAGTCGTATAGTCAATGTTTTACCCCAAAAGTGACTCCACTCATAAGTGCAACCTCACGGCCGTGCCTAATTAAAAAAAAAAAAAAAAAAAAAAAAAAAAAAAAAAAAAAAAAAAAAAAAATCAATACACTAAAAATGATAAATTATGATTTTAAATATTCAAAATTTAAACAATTCTCTTGTATAATTGAATAGAGATTTCATACTCCTTGTGTTCCAAAAGTTCAATGTTTGTGTTCCATTAATGAAATATTTCGCAAAAATAACTGGTAAATAATTTTTGAAATTAATTATTTAAGATTTGTTTTATATTGTAAAACATTCAATTGGGCATTTAATAAAACAAACCTTATTGTATTTTATTTTTCATAAATTTAAATAAAACTTTTGAAAAATATTAAAATTCTCAAAAATTTTCTAATTATTATTCAAATTATTTCTTTATACAGCATGAAAAACTATTTTTATTTTCCAACTTAAATGTTAAAATTTTCGACCTTCATCTAGTTATCTTATATTTTAATATACATTTTATTATTCGTTACCAAGCTTTTTTAAACACCAATAACACAAAAACACATTAAGTAAAATATTTTATTTAAGAATAATAGCGTATTTATTTATTTATTCCATCATTTATTTTTCTTTAAATAACCCAGTTTACTTATAAAATCAAGAGAAGCAAATCGATATCCATCGTTTACGTTTAATTTCGCAAGCCTTGCCTACATATTGTAAGGCTGCGTGACCAATCTATAAATCAGACTATTTTGGAGAATTTTTTTGGAGAAATAAACTCATAAGAATTGAGGCTTGTTTATTTATGATAAATCTACAAATTTTCTTTGATTCATAACAATTGCACAAAATAATATATTGAAATATAGCAAAAATTTATTGAAACATATAAAAAAGATTGAATAAAGTACTTTCGATTAAAATTTATTTATATTTTGTAAATTCTTTTTGAAATTTATCATGTAATCTATACCTCATTATTATTAAATTTTATGATTATAAAATTATTACTCAATAAATTATTTTAATTTATTATAAAATTATTTAAATTCTATATTACGATTGAAATCTTACTTCACTTGTAATCGTAATATTCAAAAAGTTATTTTCAAACAAGAGTAATTTATTAAAAATTAAAAGCAAATACTATTAATAAATTATTATTTATTATACTACATAGTTTAGTTATGAAAAAATGACAGGCATATCAAAGTTTTGAAATATCTTTTAATTTGCATAAAGTATGATCATAAGTTACTACTATACTGAGAAAATTGAGGATGTATGAATTATAAATAATGTTTAGTCATTAAAACAGTTGTCTAAAAATAATGTTCGTTATATTGTCTCGAGATTTTACAAATATAAAAAGAATTATTAACTTGGCAAGAATCCATGCAAAAATAATGGTGGAATATTACATGAATAATTTCCTTGTGGATATCAAAAACAGTGAATGTCACAAATAATATTTATAGATTTATGCCCCTTAGACATAATTTATTTAATAATTATTCTATCCTCTTAAATACATATATAAACCATTAAATACGTATTTACGAATATGAGTACATTGTAAAACAGTTGTGAATAATGGAAAATTATAAAAAGATGTTCATAAAATTTCGTGTTTTGAGCTTTATTAATAAGTAATAAGCTTATTTTTACTTAATGTACAATGCATACTCGTATAATTAAAACTCATCTAACTGTTAGTATCTTAAGGTTTTCTTTTTTTATATTTTTCTCTTTGGTGTATGATTCTTATTGGCAATTATGTAAAAAAATGGTTTTAAAATATTATATGACAATACTCGCACTTAAGTCATCTTTACAAGTATATTATATCGATACGTTATCACAAAAATAGTATTAAGAAAATTTTATTTTCGGAATAATAACATGAATTTAATATTTGTTTTTTTTTTTTTTCATAAAACGTTCTATTATTTATAAAAACTTTTCTTCGAATGATAATTTTTTTTAATGAAGAAATAAATAATTTTTTAAGATTTATTTAGATATACATTCGTTTATTATATATTTATAGATTTAGTTATTACAATATTACAGATATTATTATAGTATGGACCTCGTGCAGTCATTTAAAGATTAACCATATACTATAATTGCATATAGTTAAATTACCACGTTTAAAGAGCGATAGAATACAATCAACTATGTGCTTTGAGTTTGTAAGTCAAACCTATGATTAAATTAGATTTAGATATAATGCCTACTAAAGTTACGGTTACAAATTGTATAAAGTCATTAAACCTCTAAATGCGTATACCTAACGATGCAAATTTTAATCTACTGCGCAAATACATAACACTTTAAACTGTTCCATTTCACATGACTCACTATGACATCAATGTGAGAAAACGAACGAAAATTCGCGTAAAATTAATGATTGCTTAAGATACCAAATACGAGCAACTTAACACGCAGTAAAAAAAAAGGTTTTGTTTTATCGCGAAAATCATTTAAAGCTTTATATTGTATTTTATTTTTAGTCGTTCCACAAACAGTCTTTTAAAATTAACGACAATAATTTTTTGTTAAAATATGTAAAAGATTAGTAATTGAGGTTATAGTTTTTAATATTATTATATAATGATTATTATTAATTGTCATCAATACAGTATTCAATAAGTAAATGCTAAATTGTTTATAAACAATATCGATAATATGTAAATTATCCGTACTCAATTCAGTCATTTCTATACTTTGAAAACGTATTTATTAATTTTATATTGACTTAAAATTATTGTGATATTATAGAATAAATAGAACCAATTATCAGTTTTTTAAAGCAAAAGATTCCATAATAATTTGAAACACAAAGGACAAATAATTTGATAAAAAAAAAATTATCATAAAATAAAATTTTCCATATAATTCTGCAGTGAAATAGAAAAATCGAAAATCAAATTTCAGGAGTAAAATAGAAATATCTGTGTTACGAGAAAAGAAAATATTATTTATGTCTAGCCGAACACGAGGGCAACCTAAATAAATTCCATGTCATTCTCGTGGAAGCCTGTTTGTTTAGTTTCGCGTATGTTTCACTTTAATTAAACGTGTTCATCGACTGAACCTTTGTCGCGCGCTCGCCCCCGCGCGACGAAAGGCCTGCAAAATTTATTGCGAGCCGCGCCATTCCGCCCGGCGACTTTTTATTTTACTCTTATTCATTCATCGGATGATATTGGAGACACGCCTGTCAAGCCGTATAATTTTCAAGTGGCAAGGAAAAAAGCTGAGCGAAAAATTTATACCGTCGTACAATGTGTAATCTATACATGTTTGTAAATAGAGCTTTGATGCAGGCATTTTTCTGTTTTATATTTTATTTTTGACGCGTATACAGTGAAAGCGTGATAAAAGAACTTTGAATAATTTATGTAATAGATGGGATGCAATTTCAAACGAGTATCAACGGAAAATTTAATCATGCGATTATAAAATTAGTAATATCAATTTTATTCACTCGACAAATAAGTATTCACGAAATCAATAATTGAAAAAAGTTTAAACGATAAAATAATAAATACTACATTGAAATGAATATCACCATATACGATTCTTTACGTAAATCAAAGCTGAAAAAATAATAATTTAAACTTATTGCGAAAAATTATTTTTCGTAATTAAAGATCAAATGAAGAACAAACGTTTTTATTTGATCTTTTCAATACACGATTTATCAGAAACTAATAAAGCTATTACTTAGTAATTATGGTAAATTGAAATTTTTTTTATTTTAAGTTAATTTTATTAATTTACAAAGCTACGTTATATAATGCATGCTGACTTTTATAACTCTGTTTTTTCAATAATTAGTAAGTGCATATATAAAGTACAATTCAGTGTCAGTTTTTTTTTTTTTTTTTTATACGAGATACATTGTTTGGAATAGGTTTTATTTGGACCTATTGTTCGAAAACGTAATTCTAATTATAAACTTTATTAATTATAATTGCAAAGTATTATTCAGTCATAAGTTATATACGAGTAGATGTATAAATTTATGCAATGAAAAGTTTAAGACTAAAATTATTTAAGATAATGCAATGGTTAAATCAGCTTATTTTTCAATAGCTTATTCACAAAAAGTTGTTTCTAGAACTTGCAAACCTATTTTTATAATTAAATCAGAAAATTATGCCAATATCAAACTATATTTTTTTACTTAAATAAATTACATATAAAAGATATTAAAAAGTTTAGAAATTTATGTACAGCCAAGAACGAGAAAGTCAATTTGTCTCACCATGTACATTGTGATACGTTAAGAGATGATCTTCACTTTATCAATAGAGAATTCTAAATGTATACCTATATAGGTAAAATCGCGATATTCGAAGGTCTTTCGCGTTGGTAAAACATTTCAACCATGACTTCCACCCTGCGTGTTCTTCGTCACGCAAATGGTCGTCCGTTGGACCGCGCATTTGTATCTTTATCATGCGCATACTCCAATACTTCTTTGGGTAGAGTTTGCTGCGGTAAACCGCGATTTTTCGTGGAAATTACCTTTTTTAATACGAATTTACCCGACTGCCCTTAAATTTCAAAGCTGTTTCGCAAAAACGTAATATTAAAGAATCTTTCTTATTTAATGTCGAAAGCATCATTTGAATATCTGGCCCTCTCGCACCTATGCTTTTCGCGATTACTTTATCTACTATTGTTATTGTCGAGCCTTCATCAAAAAGCGCGAGAATAAAGGCTGAGCTTATCGGTCGTAATATTCGCGAGAGCATGATTTTCAATAGCGTTTTGCTGCCTGCTAGTCACGATTGACTAAACGATATTGTCGCGACGTTTGCCTTTTTGCGTTCTTCGTTATTTCGTAGACGACTAACGCTTGCTTCACGTATTTATGCAGCAATTTATGATGGCGTCTTTTGCAATTTTCGGCGCAATTTTTGCGGTCGCAATTATTTCGCGCGTGACTTTCAAGAAAGCTATTAAAATTAAGTTTTAGCCTTTTCACGAGGGCCCATCGGCTATCCAAATGCTTTTTAACAAAGCCAGAGCATTTACCTAAACTGTGGTTGCTTTTTTTACAATAAGCACAAGCTTTCTCGCTTTTCACCGCTCGAGCAAGTTCGCGGATTCGGGCTCACGGACTCGCACATTATCATACTCGTATGCGCGGCACCTGATGTCAACTCTACGCAGCGTTTCTCCATGTCGGCTCTCGGATGTGCCGGAATGTTGACGTTAACAATACCACCCGCGATGACCGTCTCGACTTCTTGATACAAGAAATTCGCAAATTTCTCGAGGTTGGTTTTATCGGAATTCTCCACACTTGCATTATGGTTGTATACAAATTTTAATGTAGAGGGCATTTTATTACCTATCAACGCAGCTAAATTCGCGTCTTACAAGTAGCCCGTTAGTTTTAAAACGCGTAAAAATTTAACGGCATCTTTTATTTTTGCCGCGAACTGAGTTAAATTTATCCGTTCAGAATTTTAAATCGGGTAAAGCGCGTAATTCACATATAATATTTTCGGCATTTATTTTCTTATTGCCCTATTGAAGCTTTCTAAAGTCTTTATACTCGTAATTGTATCGGCATTTTGACACGTAATTAAGAACGGGCTAACAGACTTGCGTGCGCATCTTCGTTTAAAGCTTCAAACAGCCGCGAAATGTTTTCTTTGTTAAAATTATCCTCAAAGTTCGGTAGATAATTTATAAACTTCCTCAAAGTGAAGCCACTGAAATGGGGGTTACTGGAGAACGATGGTAAATTTTTGACGTGATGCGTAACCGTCGAGGTTGGACGATTCGCGAACAGCAAACAAAGTTTTCTCTATTGCCTCGGTAATGCGCTCTATCGTGTCGCGTCTTTCGTATACACACGAATTATGTTCTACATTTGGGGTGCTACTCGACATCTCAACTGCGCCTTGTGGAAAATCTGCAAGACTCGCCGTTGTAAGGGTCCAGCTCTTTCTGTCAAACCCGTTTGCGTACTCTGGTGGCTCGGGCTAATCGAACGGCTGCCGCCGCGTGCCTGTCTAAAATGCTCGCAGTTGTTCTTGATCACGCCCCCGAAGCATAGAAGAAGATTGTCGCGGTTGCTAAAAGACATCAGCTGCCAGCTCTCCGCCGTTGAATCGCGTTACGTTGTTGGTGGATAACGGCGAGCGTCCGTCTGCCTCGATATTGACGCCTCATCGATGTGCACTGTTTCGTCGAACGAATCGTCGTCGTCGTCGTCGCCTGCTGTTGTCGCCATCGGCCGCTACTGTTCGCGAGCTTTAAGCGTTCGCGTTCGACCTTGAGGTAGCACTCGAGGTAGAGAAGAAAGTTGCTGCTGTTGCAACTGTCGCTCGCGCTTGTCCTTGACAACGCGCTTGAGACAGAGAAAGAGACCGGTCAACGGCAGACAATTGTTTTTTTTTTTTTTTTTTTTAATTTGCTTTGATTTTGGAATCGTTTATCGTGTTGTGTAGATTTAACGTATTCCCCTCTACTTTGATCGGTGCTTAAATATACACATTGGTCAAAAAAGATTTTTCCCACGCCGCAATACTGCTTGGCAGAATCAGTGCAGACGGTCGTTTGTCCGGATCCACGTTATTTTTTTATAAGAGGCTACAGAGCAGCTTTACTTTTTCCATTCATCTGGAAAATTAAGCTTGACATATTCTTCTTGCAATAAATACCAAGTACGGTCACCATCATTTGCTTTGTTATGCGACCGCGATGGTATTTCCTTTGTGTGAAGAATTTTTCGATTTGTAACCTTTTATCGGTTACATATTTTATACCTTTTTATGCCACCAAGCTTTATGTTGCTATTACTAGCATTAACTTCGGCAATTTTTTCGATAATACGAATAATAGTTGTTGACCGTGGTATTTATTATTACTCAAGGTGCAATTATCTCTACTTTTGCGTCAATTCGTTAGATACCTAATCAGATTTGTGACTTTGAATCGCATCACACAGCAGAAGATGATTTCAAGTATATCGTTGAGGCCAATTCGACAAGCCATTCCATCAAATAAGGTGCTTTGGCTCGGATTCATAGTTTTTTCAGCACATCGGAACTCCCACTGTTTTCTTTTTTTTTTGCTTCTTTTGATATGCAAGAAGCACATCTCCAATCCCACCCCAGCTTCGGACTTTTTGTACATTCCACTCTCATCGGCAAATCACAGCATTTTGGCGGGGTACTCTTCGTCGATGGAATGCAGCCAACCTCCTCTAAAAACCTTTGACTCGTAGCCTCCGATTCTACAAGCGGTTGGAACGAATAAAAAATTGAAAAACTTTTTAGCTTTAGATGCAACGAAGGATGTTTTGAAGCCATTGCTTAAATGAAGAATGCGTGTAGGAATAGTAATAATTTTGAATGAGAATGTGTATGCAGTGACTGTGGGTGTGAAATCTACTGATTATGGACGAATGACTACGGGTATGACATTGAGCATATATGTATAAACGCGAAATCAATCGATAATGTGCGTACAAATGACCGAGTTTGAATTGAGAACGTATGTGCGAAAAAACTGCGCGTGTTTGATTAAAAGATTGCGTGCGTATCGCTACGAGTGTAAGATTGAACATTTCTACAGAGCCGCAAGTTTCTATTGAGAATAGTTTATAGTGGATCGCATAGTGACAGATTTGCGTATGTGCGTATGCGTATGTTTGTGTGTGCCTGTGTGTATTACTTCATGTATGACGAAAGATGTATGTGTTTTTGTGTTAATATACTTTTTCATGCGTGATGAAAGTTTTATGTGTGCGTGCGCGTGCGTGAGAAACGTTGAGCTACAATGAAATTGTATATTCCCGATAAAAGATCAATTAGTATTCAGTATTTCACAATCGTATTAACCTAGGAGTATTATACTTGAGAGTCGGTAATAGGAGCATATTTTTCACACAACATCACGATGGGTGGTTGGAAAAGCGGTGAAAATTACTGAAAAATATCCAGGATCATCGTGACAGAAAAAAAAACATCACAATGATCATGTTTCATCGAAGAAATGGTCAAATTAATTATGTTTGCGCTAGACTACATAATATCAGTGGCGGATGGGGGCGATGGACGCCTCCTCCTTCCAACGCTCAATAGAACAAAACAAATATTATTGTAAGAAATCGAAATCAGGTATGTTTATATGTAGCAAAAGTAATCAGATTAATAAATCGTCATATCTTGTAAATATGGCCAAAATCGCAAATGTCGATATTTTTATTCTTGCAATTCGCATTTTTTTTTTTTTTTGCTCAAATACCAATACACAATAGTCAAACTGAGGGGCCAGAAATATAGTAATTGTGCCGTCTGCCGCTTTTGACGGCCCAAGCACCGCCGCTGGGCCGCTCGTTTACGCGCGGCGCAAGACACCCTCACTCTTACTCTTCGCGATTGCCTTGAAAATCATCACTACGGGATTTTACGAATAACGTAATACCGGCTAGCTTAGATGCCCCAGTTGAACTCTCTGCGTTTTCCTGTGCACCCTTATTTCCATAAGGAAGTATTAGTGGCCAAGGAGGCAAAAATCCCTATTACCGACTAGCTTCAAGGTCACGCTGACGCGGACACACATTGACGGTTATCGCTCAATCTCGAGCTTCTCGATGCTTTTAAATATTTAAACAAAATTTTTCGCCTATACATTTGTGATGATTTATCAATTGCTTATAAATTTTTATAGTATAATTTGTTTGAATGCGCATTTAGTTCACAACAATACCAGACTCTCTATAGTTGATACAACTCAGAATATACAGCGAAATGTGCAATAAAGTAGTGGCAAAGTATTGTTTCCATTTTCTTCCATATTGATTGACCATTAAAAGTTTACGTTTATTTCTACTGTCCACGCGAAAATAGTATATACATATAAATTCCATCAATAAATAGGATAAATCAATTTACTTTCTATTACTTTTTCAGTTTATATTTACATATAAAATCTATTAAAACTGGAAAATATAGAAAGCTGATGAGAATCATAAATGTATTATCAAAAATCATGCAAAAGCGCTTTAATCAATTTTCATCGTGAGTATAATTATTAATGGAAGTGGTGCCGTAAGTCACCACCTAGTAACCTAATAAACAACTATTTATTTAAATTAACTTGACGTGTTTCTTGTACCGTGATAATGCGTGTTGACAGGTTGTACATCGCGTGAAAAAACCAAAATTCTCCGTGGCTACGGCTAAGCATAAATTAACCTCTGCTCTTGTTTTTGCTCATAGGAAGGGTATAGTTGAGATTAAAATCGTTAATATTTGGTTAAAGAACTAAGGTTGCATGATTTTATATTTAAGATCGAAAAAAGTAAAAATGCAATCGAGCGATTAAATTAAAATTTTTTTTTATCCGATAACCCTTAGTCGAAGATTTCATCAAAAGAAAATTTTGAAAAATGTTCGAAGCTTACTGCACTTCGCTGCAAGAGAAAATTTATAATCTTATTAAATAATATAAATTGTTAAAAGTGACAAAATTACGGTGACAAAAATTGAAGAATGCCACCTTTGTCAAATTAAAATTTCGAAAATATTCAAAGTAAAGAGAGCTTACTTATGCTTATGTTACACAACTAACACTTTACTGTTTTTCAAAAAAAAAAAAAAAAAAATTTACAGTTCAACCAACAAAACACCTAGACGAATTACTTGTTTTATCTTTCAACGATTTTCGTCCGCTTTATATCTTTCACCGCTCTTAAAAACATTTGTTTCTTCATTTCTATTTGCTCTCTTTCAGCCGCACTCGCGTGCTCCAGTTGTATCTCGCATTGTTATACCGTTCCCTTATTTCACCCTACTTTCTCTCTCTCTCTCTCTCGCTCTCTCTCTCTCTCTCTCGTTCTCTCTCTCGCTCTCTTACTCTCCGCCTCTTATTTTTGCTACAATTGTATTTTTTCTTTTTTTTTTTTTCTTTCAAGACAAGACTCGCTTTGAAACGACGGCAATTTGTTACGTGTCAAGTATAAGAAAAAAAACTTTCATCAAGGGTGTGCTTTTGCCTACACTCACCGTACGTGTAACTCACAGCGGTTACACACATGATCGTATAATTGGGTTTGATTAAATGCGACGAAAATCACAATAACATGCGGATCCTTTATTAACATTATGTTATTTATAAAAACAAAAAGCATTGGAATGCAAAACAGATAATTGAACTACTGTCGTGTACTTAGAATATTTCATTAAAAATTTTACGTTGGACATTGTATGTTTTGTACATATCTTTATATTTTTAATTATGAAAAATCCTCTAATTGTAATAATGAAATATTTGCTTAAATTATATATAAAAATAATAAAAATATTTTTTTTCCTTTTTAAATATAGTATTCCTTTTATCATAAGTAGCAAATTTCTTTTTGATTCTAAAATTACTTTAACAATACAAATTTTTAATATTGACTTAAATAACATTATATCGTTTATTTTTTTCTGCAGTTATTACTCTTAATATTTAAAATCTATTGGTAAATAAGATATTTTTAAATTACATCGATTTAGTAATCAAAAGTTTAATATGCGCACTTTTTTATTAGTCATATTTTCATTTTGCTGATCAATTATTATAAAAAGCATTGATAAAATATTTTAAAATACCATTCTACAACGGTACGCTTAAAACAACACTGGTTTCAGTATATTGCTATCTCTCTTTCTCTCTCTTTTTTTTTTTTTTTTTTTTTTTTTTAATGAAAATACGAAAAAGTCTCGAAACAAAGGCATGTATACTTGCCAGTATGTGTTCGTACAATAGCTTCTATTCATTATTTTAAGGTCCTGGTAAATTACTATTTTACTAGTTTTCACTTGTTTAGTAGAGACTTATTAGAGCAATATTCATTTCACGGCAGGATTGATCTTTTTTTTTTCATTTTCTTCGAAACTTACGGTAGAACCAATATTTCATGATATTTCGGTGTTAAAAACAGCTTTAAAATAAATTTAAATTTTTTAGGCAATATTTTGAAAAGAATAAAATTTATGAATTTTAAAAGTTAAATTCTTAAATAGATAATGTAAAAGCCTAAACGACGAGATAAATAATAAAATTCGGTGAAAGGCTGCAAGCGTTAGCGCGAGGTCGAGCGTCGAAACTATTGTTATCAGCTTATCGACTTAAATAAATAATAAGGATAATGTATTGATAACACGACAATTAAAATATAATTAAATATTTTGTATAAATTTATAATTTTCATTTGCAAACAGCGATCAATGAATATATTATAATATAATGTAGAACAATAAATATAAAATTTATTGTAAAGGCAGAAGCGAAAAGAGAAAGAGAGAGTGTCGGTATCAGAGGCGTTTATTTATTAATTCATCGCCTAATATCCGAGGCAGTCTCTTAGTGCACGGGCATATACCCCTGGCCTAGAAGCTGGACGTGCTCGTAGGATGCTTCGGCATCCTCGATGCCGTGAACCTCGTCCGAAAAACTATGAGTTTTCATAGTGACTTAGGTAAGTGCACGGGATGAGAAATCGAGCCGGGGGCCGCGAGGCTGCCAGACAATGCCGAAGATTATGTAAAGAAAGCGTGTAGAGAGAGAGGGGGGGGGGGAATTTCGTGCGCGAAGGGAAAACGACAAAAAGGCCTACGATATAACGTACTCCGGCTCGCTCTCCATTTTCACTTTCGCTTCAAAGGTCCTTGTTCTTATATTTTGTTTTACTTAAAGTAAATTTCACATTGTTTATACAGAAATAAAAAAAGTTTTCATTTGTTGTTTAACAAATAAAATTTAATTTTTTGTTTTTGTAAAATTTAATTATTATTTCATTTTAATTTTTCCTCAACTAACATTCGGTATAATTGTAGTAGATTATCAAAAATATATATAAATTAGTAGTATAAAAAACAAGCGTAATTTTTACAACATTTATTTTTTTAAATATAAAGCAATTTTTTAATTAAAAAATTTTATAATCTTCGTTACAATTTCTTTAAATTTTCTTACAGTTTTTAACTGTTTAAGTAAATTGTGAAATAGACAATATAAAAAAGGCAGTAAAAAACAGATTTTAAATATTCATCGCGTAAATGTAACATATCCATACATATACAAGCGCATATATGTATACATGTGAGCGTGCGCGTAAATGTGCACTTCGCATTTACCGATTAATTTAATCGCTTTTTCGCTTTTTACTTAAGAAAGATAATATTATTATCCTGGAATTTTATCAATATTTATAATATTGTTCATGTAGTCGCATTAATCCAGAAAATGGATCCATTAATTTTTTTTTTTTTTTTTCTTTTATACAATCGTACAGATTCCTTTCAAAATTAATGAGATTAGAACACTGGAATACAATTATGAATATGGATTGCGTGCTGAAAATGAATATGAAAAATACAATGTTGCTGTCTATTCAAATGCATTATTCTTTTTAGATTTATAATTATATTAAAATAATAACGCAATAAAAGATAAGTCATGAAATACAAACTATAGATGTATATTGAAATGTATATTATTATATTTTAATGTTATTTTGTGTATAATCTATATCATCGTATACAAGATAATATGTTTTTTAAAAAATCAACGAATTTTATTGATTAAATTTTGCAATCTGTTAATAAAATTTTAATCCTTTAAATGTTTTATGTAAGTTTCGATATTATTGTATTTTAATTGAAATTTATAAATTAATAATTTTATTGCATTTTTCTATATAATTATCGTTTATTATTTTTCTTTAAAATATTCAATAATAAAGTTATAAATTTGCAAACCATTTGTTTTAGTCAAAAATAAAAAATGACTATTTGCATAAAATATCTCTGTAAGTAGTAAATCAGCCACTTTTTTATCAACCAGTTATAATTTAATCAAAGACCGAATGAACCGAAGAATTATTTCATCAGCGCAATTTTGTGCACGAAAAAGACATAAAGCTGTATCATGAAAAAATTCGAGATAAGTAATGGCCCAATGACAGAAAATGACGTTACAGTTTATGGAGTTATAAAACAGAGGAACGAGGGTGACTACTCTTCGAATGAAGGAATTTCGCTCTCTGTCATTAAGCTCAAGAGTATTAGGGTTGAATCCCTTAGAACTTTCGGGACACTTGCGCTCTTATCTGGAAATTTTATATTTAAAAATCAGACTTTAGTCAAGACATAAAAGAGACATGTTGATCATTATAGAGATTAAATTAAAAGTTGTCGAAAATATAATGAATTCATTTATCATTCCTAGAGTTGAAATTCTATTTAACACTGGATTTACCAGACCAGTCATTTTGATTGGTCGTGCAAGGTATATTTAAATAGGTATATTTAAATAGCTGGTAAATCTAGCGTTAATAGCAATTTTCAGGCGGCTTAAAAAATGTTTAAGCAATCAATAAGATAACATTACTTCATTGAATAAAACAATCTTCGTCAAATGATTATATTTTTTAAGGCAAATTAATCGTCATATCGAAGTAAATATTAAACTTTATAACTATATGATACCATAATTAACTTTAATGCTTATTAGCATATGATAAGATTAAAAATAAAGATTCTAACAATTCACGTTCTTCCACTGTAATAAATAATTATTCTCAATGCGAGTCTTAATGAAATAAATAAATAAATAAATAAATAAATTAAAATTAAAATTAAAATTAAAAAAATAATAAAAATAAGGCACCAATTGAGAAATTGCTATAATTCATTCGAGTAATAGCATACATTATTTTGATAATGCTTTACGTCAATAGAAACTTATACAATGTGGATATAGACACGCCCAATGGTAAACTATAGATTCTAGCCAGCTACATAAACATCGATTCAAAATATCAACATATAAGCCAATATTTGCTTATCTTACAAATTCTGCCGATCTAATTTTCTGACATAGGCATCATCGCTTATATGTGTAATTTTCGCTTTAATGGCAAACGAATGCGGTGCAAACTTCGTTAATGGACAAAGATAAAGCCACCTTTATCCGATGTATTATACATAAGAAAGTACTGAATTAGTACGTTCCGATGTATAGTACGTGTGCATAAAGACGGGCTATCGTATATTTACTTTTGCAACGCTGCTAAAATTCAGAAATAAAAATAATGGTACGTAAATAATTACATAAGCTATACGAGTTTGCATATTAGACCAGTATGCAAATTTATAGATCTTGGGATACTTTAAAAAATGTGTATAGTTTAAAAAGAAAGCGATAATGATAGAACAAATGTAAATAGTTTTGATTAAGAAGTTATGCGATTTCAAGTTTATATATATATCTTTTATATACTATCGTACTTAGTATTTCAATTCTCACTGTTATAGCTTCAATCATCCATAAAATATCGATTAAACTTATATGTATGTCTTTTATTATAATATATTTTTTGTACAAGATAGCACTCTTTCCTATATTTAATGCATACAATTTTTTTTATTTTAAAAAATTCATACACAGTTCTATAACCGCTAGGTTTACTCGCTTTAACCTAAATTATAAAAAGAGACTGTAGAGAAAAGATTATTTACTTTTGTTCCATGCTCGTATTTTATTACAAGCAAATGATGCGCTCGCTATTAATAGTCTATAATACCAGAAAGTTAATCTTAAAAATAAATTTTGCGCCATTAAAATATCAATTTTCAACTATTAATAAGAAATTATTTAAAATAATTTATCGATGATTGTTTCAATATAACAGGAGTACGAGTATAAGGATGTTAAATTTTCGATAAATAAATTAATATTTGAACATTAATTGAATTAAATTAAAATTTAATAAGTTCTAAATTATATCCTATTAGGTTCGGAATATTTTTCCAATACTTTCTACATTAACGCATTCGTGATTTAGTACCTTATGTGTATGTGATAAATTTAAATAAATTTAATAAAAATAATAAATGTAATAAAAAAAAAAAAAAAAAGAATAATTTTCAAAAAAACATGTTTTTTAACAAATATGGGTAAGGTGCGTATAAAAAAAATGTAAAATAACTTACCTGCGCATGTAATGATATTTAAAAACGACGACGATCACTAGTATGTTGGCAGTCATAGCGAGAGCGATGACTGGCACATAAAGGCCAATTAACAAATAATTAGTCTCGCTATTAAAATCCTCATAAAATCCTCGTAAAATTTCTGTCATTTGTTCCAGGCTGCTGTTAACATTGTACTGCTGTTGTTGTTGCATACCCGAAGGCGAGATCGGCGAGCCTCCGTCGATGGTGGAAGCCGACACCAGTGCCGCTTGCGTATTCGACATCGTCGCCGGCTACCAATATCTTTCTCTCGGCGGTGGGTGCTTTTAATACCGCAAGCTACCGGCAGCCGAGGGACCGCACCATTAAGATGTAATAGTTGCGGTAGTCTTGCAATGAAGTCATCGACGCCGTTGGTAAACGGCCTTGTTCCTGCGAATATACGAACGGGAATTAGGTCGCTTAGATTAATGACTCGCATACATACTAAAAGTAAATGTAAATAATAACGATTTTCGATAAATTCTTTGAAATGAGAATTATCAAAATGCATTCTGGGCTTCGATCGTATTACTGGTGGACTAGTTTAATTCGTCGATTCGAAATAAATAATAATCAGTTGAACAAAAATTAACAATTTTTTTTTTTTAACAGCGAAAAATTATTAAAAAAATAATAAAGAATAAATTTTAATCACATATACAAACATTTAAAAATAAAGATAATTATATGATATAAGATAAATTTAAAAAAAAAACTATATTATTGTCGTTTTAATTGTTTGTCGATAAAAGATTGCCTAAATAATGTAATGTATTTAAAGTTATAATTTATAATGGTTCAAATATTATCAAACTTGGTTCTCATTGATTTATTTAACAGTTTAACTGGGACTAGTTTATTTTTCAGAATATTTCCTAGACCAGATTACTAAACTTTCATTATAAATTATAAGTAAATTAATTTTTTTTTTTTTTTTTTTGTAAATTAAAAAAATGTAAAATGCGCAATAAGAACGCACAACTAAAGATCGAAAAACTTTTCCGAAGTCGAGCGAAAATAAAAACAAAAAAAGAAAGAAAGAAAGAAAATAAGCAGGAAAAATAGGGCATTTAACGTACAACGTACGCGTTAGAAGCGAAGACTGACTAAGAAATAGAGTATTTATTCAAGATTATTTCACGTCGTGAATGAATAAAACGTGCAAAATTCTCATGTGCGTGAGTGGATTCACCAAGGGGAGTGGAGCACCATCGGCTGAAGACATATCACCCTTACCTTAATCTACGCAACGAGCGCATCAGCCGGCCACCCTCGCCTATACATGAATACACACGAATACACACACACACACATACACACACATATATATATATAAATGAAGTCGGAAAACGTATGAGTCAACTCAATAATTCATTGCGAGTATGGAGCGCAAATGTTTATAAGAATTAAAAGAGATTTATGCGCGCGACCGTGTAAAAAATTGACTTACCCGGGCATGCCAATTTTGTTTTGCAACATTTTTTTGCACCTTTTTTTTCTTCCTTTTTTTGCTACATTTCTCTCTGTGTTGGATGTAAACCCCTAGTTTTTTCTAAATTTTTTACGAATAGGTTGACGGCGCAGTTCTCGTTAAATTCAATGTCACACGAATGCGCATTCAATTTGCTTCATATTTGCTGTGTTTATTTCTCGACCATCGTTACGCGGCATCATAATTTTACGCGAGGATTACTCGTAAAATTTATAACAAAGAGCTATCAACGGTGCTTGTATTTGCTCTTTTTTTCATTTCATAAAAATTTTTCTATGCATCAACGATTACAAATTTTTTTCATCGTAAATCTTTTTATGTATTCACTTTTTAAAAACGTTTTATACATTTTTTTTTTTTTTTTTTAAATAATTGATTATTTTTTAAATAATAAATGTAAATCGACTTGATTACACATATTTAAATATGTTTTCAAAGTTTACATCAATTTACCAATCGATATTTTTCACCATTTATCATAAGTACGTTCTTTCCCCAATATATTACCGCCTCCGTAAAAAGATGACAATCATAGCTCGTAAATTTCATTTTTCAAGAATCTGAGCAAGTAAACGGAATTTAAACAATAAATTGAGTATCGTGAAATCTGTTCACGCGACTCTTTCGAACGAAAGACAAAGAGATATGAGATAAATATTTATAAAGAAAATTAAAAATTGCTTTATTCAATATAATTATAGTGAGAGTATTAAGTAAAAGAAAAACTCATGGATTCTATGGAAATGGAACTATATCTCACGAAAAACATGAGAGTAGAGCTGAGTTTCTTGCAGCTTTTATTACATTAGTCTTTAACATAATGTTATTTTAACTGAAAATATTTATAGCTTTTTCGTAATAAATAATAATCAAAAATTATTAACATAATAGTTATTTGTATTAGGTTGCTGCAGATGAAATGGCCGATTTAGCAATGACATAAAGTTGCCTGCAATTTTAGTGTATTATGTTGGCACAAGGCGGCGCAAATGATATGACATATTGAAGTATAAATACTGCTACCTTGGTTTATGAAGTCATTTCTGTTTTTCACTTCATAGTGATCGTAAAAACAAAAAGAGAAAGTGAACATGGAAGTGAATCAAAAACGGCTACTTTGACTATACGAATTTAAATTAGAGCACAACGCAACGGGAGCAACGAGGAATATCAACAGCGCATTTGGGCCTGATACAGTTAGCGAACGAACCACTCGACGGTGGTTCGAAAAATTTCGATACGGAGATATAGACCTTGGAAATGAGCCACGTGGACACCCAGGACCATCGATCGATAACGACGAGCTGCGTGCATTAGTGGAGTCTGACCCCCGCCAAACCATAAGGGATCTTGCCGAGAAATTAGGCGTTCACAATTCGACAGTTTGCCGCCACTTGCAACAACTTGGAAAAGTGAAAAAGCTTGACAAATGGGTTCCGCATGATCTTACCGAGCAAAACATGACGTGCCGAATGGAGATTTCAAGTTCTCTTTTCTCCCGCAACAAAAAGGAACCGTTCTTGCACCGAATTGTGACCTGCGATGAAAAGTGGATTTTATAAGATAATCGTCGCCGATCGCCCCAATGGCTAGATGCCGATGAAGCGCCAAGACACATGCCGAAACCAAGCCTTCATCCAAAGAAAATCATGGTAACTGTTTGGTGGTCTGTAGCTGGAGTTATCCACTATTCGTTAGTCACTATCCACTAAACCATTAATGCTGAGAAATACTGTGCTTAACTCGATGAAATGCATCAGAAATTGATAGTCCAACAACCTAGGCTTGTTAAAAGGGATGGAATGATACTTCTTCATGATAACGCATGACCTCATGTATCGAGAACAACGGTCCAAAAATTAAACGAGTTGTGCTATGAGACTCTTCCTCACCCTCCATATTCACCAGACCTCTTACCAACAGATTACCATTTCTTTAAACATTTGGATCACTTTTTGACAGGAAAAAGATTTAATAATGAAGCTACTGTCAAAAATACCTTCGAGGAGTTTCTTCGAATCAGAAACTTGGACTTCTACAAAACTGGAATAAATGTACTTGTATCTCGTTGGGAAAAGTGTGTTGCATCTATTGGTACCTATTTTGATTAAATAAATTGTCTTCATAAAAAGTTACAGCTATTTAAAAATTTATTACTAAATCGGCCATTTCATCTGCAGCAACCTAATAGTTTTATTTATAAACACAAATATCACTAATTTGTTACATATCACATTTATTCTTAATTAATTAAATAACATTTTATATTGATAGATTAGTAAAAAAGAAAATTCATCATCATATTGATTGAATCAATTAATTAATTCAATGAAATCTTAAATTCATTTTCCCAGATAAAGTCGTGATAATAATTAAATAAATAGCCTATAATTAATTTGAATATATAAAATCGCAAATATGATAACTGTTTTCGTAAAATTAATATTAATTGACTTGAGTAACAAAAAAAAGTTTCATTCACGTAAGTTTAATCGTAAAAATGAATAATTTAATCGAAATAAGATAAAAAATTGAAATTTGTGCTTAAATGATTTGTTTATCTAATGATCATGTACGTCGTATAAATGCGGATAAAAATTATTCTACAGCCTTTCAATAATTTATTAATTCAACACTTTTACGCATTATACATAGTTAATTATAATTTTATTACAAAAAAAGAAAATGAAAATAAATTGTCAATATACAAATCGCGAATTATTACCACGTTTATAATCATTAAATTACTACAGAACACAGAAAACGAAAAAAAAAAAAAAATGAGATACATCCTGTAAGAAAGAGGAGATTTAAAAGATAAAGAAAAAGTCAAAAACTCTCGTCATACAAATAAAGCCTAGAACCATGTAACAACATAATCGTCAAGATCACAAATGTTTTTCCCCAATCATAAATAATTAATAAAAGTAAGAAAAAAAAAAAAAAAAAAATGAATCAAGACGGTCGATCTGAAAATTAAAGGTCCATTAAGGCTTCGAATCTATTCTAAAAAGTAAAGTGAAATGTTTATAGACGGTGTTTAAAAAATGTCAATTAGAAAAAAAGAGTCTATAACATATTTCTCTCGCAAAAACTTTAAAACTTTGAAAGAAACGATAACTCCGCGATAGAGTGCTTTCAGAGGCAATAAAAAAAGAAAATTTAAATTAGTTTGTAATATAAAGAAGAAAAAATGAATAATAAATGGGATGTACTTTCTATCTTGGTCAAAATGACTATTTTATAATTCGAATATTAAATTGAAAGACTATTTTAAAAGATACGAATATCTAGATAACTTATAATTGAACTTACGTCATAATAAGCAGATTAGTCTATTTTAAAGATTGGTATACGGTAAGACATTGTTGATAAGACAAGTGAGATAAAGGATTGGCCGGGTTGTTAAATAAATAGAAAAAAATTAAAATAATAAATTATCAATTTTATTTAAGAAAATTAAAACTAAACGCGATACAAATCGGCCGATATTTGTAAATTTAACGCTCTTCAAATTAGACTGCGACGCGAATGCGAGAAAACGATATGTGTAGATGAAGAGCTACGCGAAGTCTGGTCTGTCTAGCTGTCAAAGGTCATCTCATCAGTTCGGTTTGTCTGAGGAAGGGGTAGTATGGGTGGTGACAATATACGCGATTCGTCGGTCCAAGATACAAAAAAAAAACTTTTAAGTCGTGCGGGTTTTTCGTCCATCTGTGCTTTCGAAAATTTAGAGAGCCGTTGAAAAAATGAAGGCGTATGTAGTGTCGTATTTATGTGTTTGCGTCATTTTCGTCACGTTCTAGTCGGAAAAATAAATATCGGCCTACGGTTACAAAGTAGGAAAGAAAGAGCCTCTATTGTCCGGCTAACTTTTATGGCCGGTTAAAATAAAAAACTTTGTCGTTGCACGCACACGTGTGCGCTAAGGCGGATGGACTGGAATATACCTTAGTTGCATACCCTTAAGAGCTCACGCAGCTTGGCTCAAAAGATAAATAGTTGCCTTTGCGGCCATAGGAGACATAGCCTCCCACGCACGCTTGCCTCCGGAACCACTCATCTTCGAGTGAGTCCACTTTGAGACAAAGTCTGGCTGGAAAAATCCGGCGGGACAATAGGCTTCCAGGCCATGGGCGAACCCATGCACAGGTCGAGTTCGGATACGTGAGCCCCGCCGCCACCTCTTTAACTCATTACTCTATACTTGTTTACAAATTCCCGAACTCGAAACGCACTAGCTTTAAACGGGCTCTTTCTTTTCTTTCTTTCTGTACATGATTTATGTGCGTAAGTACGCACATATGCTTAAATCTACGCTACATGATCACGCTCCTGCATTCACCCAGGCCTTAGCCTGTGGAATAGGGAAAAAACCGCAGATAAAACCCAGTGGGAAAAAGTTCCGCGGAGAAAACCTATTCCAGGAACGGACCTCACAATAAGTCATAACTTACAATCTACGTGCTTACTCGCAACATTTCGCTGAGTTCTTGTTTTGGCTCTTTCAAAATATTCTAAAAACTTATTTTATTGTCTTTCGACGTAATATTCTATATTGTATTATATTTCGTGTATTATTATATTTTCAACAGACATATTACGTTTTTTACGTGAGAACCATTATTGTTTAACTTCAAATTTCACTGTCCGTCTATTAGAAGTATATGATTATTTTTTTAGTCATCTATAACAACGACAAATGATATTAATTTTTTTTCCAACAAAAAAATTAAAATATATTTTCAAGAAAAAAATTAAAGCGACTAAAATAAAGAAGGAAAATAAAGAAAATATTTAATCGATTTTGGGTTAAGAGTTAATGCAAAAATTTCAATTGCTCAATTCAATTCTCGGATATTGTTTCCCTCATTTGCCTTTAAATTGTACGCTAAACAACTTTATAGAACTTCTGTAATGGTCGCACTGATTAAAAAGTTTACGAATAAAACTGCGCAATAGTTTACAAGAGTTTATATTATCCTTCTTTCACAAAAATCACAGACATTATTACGGAAATACCAATATAGAAGAAGGGACATCAATTTGTATACTTTATCATGTATTTGATAGACAAATTGTAACTATTGTTCATTATTTTTTTATTGTTACCCTGGAATAAAAAAAAAATCCTTTTTTATTTATTTATTTATTTTTCTTTTTAATTAAAAAGTTTGAAATAAAATATAGTCAATTTTAAAATATTTAAAATTAATTATCCTTATTATTATATAATAATTTACAAATATTTTCGAACTGAAGAGCAGCATACTGTAACGAGAAATAAATTTTGCTTATGAAGAATTGTCCAAAATATTATATAATGAACTTTTTCAAAAATAATTTGCAAAATGTATTTCAATAGAAAATTTTATAGCGCATCTTTCCGCTACCATAAAATATATTATTATTTTTTATTCTTTTTTAAATGTTTATACAAAAAGACATTTCCAGCGCCATTCGCCCGTAAAACAAATAATTCTCGCCGTCGTTAACTGAGTTGATGGAAATCCGAAAAAACTGCCCGACGAGCGTTGACTAATATTCCGCTCTCGAATTATTTACGAAAGCTTTTTCCGTGCAACAAGTACATCCATGCATCAAAATCCAAATTGCAAGTAAACACTTAATTATTCGGCTGTACCAATTTTAATTCGTAAACGCGTTCATACATTGGCACACACACACACGAACAATCAAACATCGCGTAACATCAATTGTAGAGTTTGCTCCATCCAGCTTCTTTTTCCAGCCAATAAATGTTTTACTTATTTGGATCAAATCGTAAATGACATCAATCCTCATTCTTCATAAAACAGTAACAAGAAACAAATCAACGAACGATTTGTTTTTCGATGCCACAAATTTAGAATTATGTGTATTTAGAATAATGAATTGAAATTGAATTTAAAAGCACGCAAAACGCATAGAAGCTTCTCGATAATGTTTGAATAGAAAATAAGCATTATTAAAAAATTTACGTAAAAATCAATGATACAATTTAAAGGAATAGAGTGATAAACTATAAAATTTACTATTTAATTCATTTTACAAATTAATTTTTATTATACCTATATATACACACGCGTATAACTTGTTATCACTATTAATTTACATAAATAAGCTAATTAGTTTTAATAATTTTTACATAACTATTATGCAGCAGATATTTTTAGAAGAAAATTCATTTTTTGTTTTACTCATTACACAAGAATGAAGGTTCAGAAACTTTAAATTAGTCAACTTAATAACGAGTCGTTTTAATTAAACTTCAGCGAAATTATACAAATATATTTTTTTATCTCCAAGAGTTTTCAACTATTTGCAAATAACTCATTAAAACAATGTCTCCCATAAAGCTGCTTCACGTATCAATTATTTTTTCAATAACTCATGCATATTACTCACAGTTAACTGTTTCTGACGATAATCTCATGAAAATATAATTGTCTGTGAACTAGGATTTAAAAGAATTTCATTTTCATCATTGTGTCATTTGCAATACCTTTAGCTTTGATGTTTGTTCCTATTAAACACTGCTTAATAGTCGATATTTATTCTTGGTCTTTAACTCTTTATAAGACCGAAAGAACCAAAGCTAATAAGAAAACGAGATTTTTCATGGTTTCCCTGTAAACTATGAATGAGGTAATATATTCTGTATTTTTGTCAATATTTTAGGCCTGATAGTTTCATAAACAAAGATTAATAATGTTCAATTTTCGGCTATTTTCATTAATATCTTTAAAACTATTCATTTTTAAATTATAAAAATGATGCACTTTACAAAAACTTTTTTTCTTATTTATTCTCGATTTCTCAAGCTTCTCAAAATTAGCCTGCGAAATAAGAATTTATTTCCGCTAAACGGGACAAATTCCACTTTAACTTTATCAGTCCAGTAGATTTGAAAAAAAATCTAGCGGACCAAACAGACAGATAATTAAACACACAAATGATCCTACGCGAATTTTTGTTTTTTTAGTTGATGTATGGAACTGTAAATTGTAACTGTACTCATTTAGTGACATATATAATACCTATTCTTTAAAAAGATTTAAAGTAATTTATGCAAATCTAAAGATCTTTTTCATGCTTTTTTAAATATGAAAATATTAAATCGATTAAAAGATTTTTATGTATTAAGTTTCATGTTGTTTTGAATTTTAAATATCTATACTTATTATAATAATAATTATAAAATATTGCTTTATTTCCTATTTCGTTTTGTTAAATCTATTTAGCTTACATAATTCATTAAAATTTTTAACATTTATCGTTTATGTTATTGTTAGAGGATCCGTAAATAACCAGTAGACATCTAATTGCAATAAGTCTTTATTAATAGCTATAGTATAGACTAAAGTTACAATATGAATATAAAGGTATTATCACAACGAGGGATAATTTAGAACTGACTATAATTGTCCAGATACTCGATCCCACTGATTTACCGGATGTCAGTTTTCTTAAAACTTTTTTTAAGTGCTCAGAAATTTCCATATATACGTCCTTTTCTAATTCGCCGTTCAAATACGCTGTCACTACATCCATTTGATGAATTTCTAAATTCATTTCAGCCGCCAGCGCTGATAATATGCGTATTGACGTTGAACGTACCACCAGTGAAAATGTCTCCTCAAATCCTCACCCGATCGCTGTGAGCATCCTTTCGCTACAAGTCGCACCTTTTTCTTATCGTTATCTTTTGTGCGAAATACGAAACTACTGCCCATTACTTTTCGGTTTTCTGGCCGACTCGCAATTTCCCACGATCCATTGCAAATCTGTGCAAGATATTCATCCTTCATGGCTTTTTCCCATGCGTCTGTGTTTTTTGCATCCATGGCCTCTTGCCACGTTAAAGGATCGCTCGTCGCCAAATTTGCAGTTTCGATATTTTCAAAAACTTGATGTTCTTGGAGCTCTGCGTCTGTAAGCCCCCTCTCACTATCGTCAGTTTCATCATCTTCTACAGCACTTGGATGATAAACTTTTTATGGTTTTCCCACGGAGCCAGTTCGACACAACCTCGGTCTACCTTTTCCGCGTTTTGGTAGTTGTAAGCGCATTTCTCGCGACGGTATCGCTTGCACATTTATTTCTGGCGCACGAATTTCATCTTCGTTTTGCGCTAGTTGTTTTTCATTGTTTTGTAACTCAAATTCAACAAAATTGTTTTTTATTTCCGCACACTTTTCACTGACTCTATTTTCTATTTCTGATTCATTAAAAATGTCCACATATTCATTTTCAAAGTATGTCTCATCCGCGAATTTAACATCTCGACTCACAGTAAGTCTTCGTGATTTCCGAGACCACATACTATCTATATGCTTCCGATTCTGCGGAATATCCCATAAATATGCACGGTTCTGATCGCGAATCAAATTTTCCTTTCTGTTGCCCTTTTTGGAGCACATACGCTTTTGAACCGAACACTCTAAAATGTATCACGGGAGGAATTTTATTTGTCCACATTTTATACGGCACTTGTCCATTTAACGCTTTCATAGCGCACCGATTCCGTATATAATTCGCGGTATTTACCGCCTCAGCCCAAAATGCTGGAGATGCACCCACTTGTTTCATCACACACCTGGCCGTTTCCACTAATGTTCTATTTTTTCGTTCGGCCAACCCGTTTTGTTGTGGTATATGCGGCGCTGTTAAACGTCTTTTAATTCCGTATTTTGCCAAAAACGAATCGAATTCCCGTTTACAATACTCTTGCCCGTTATCCGATTGTAACGCCTTTATTTTTCGGTCCGTAAATGTCTCAACGCTTTTTTTATAATCACGAAATGCGTTTAGCACATCTGATTTTTGCTTGAGAAAATATATCTCACTCCACCGCGATTTATCATCGATAAGTGTCACAAAATATTTTGCCCCCGAGTGTGATGCGCTTCTCATAGAACCACACACGTCACTATGCACAATCTCGAGTAAATCTCGAGTTCGATCATATTCCGCTTTCGGGAACGGAGTGCGTGTTTGTTTTTCACTTATGCACACATCACACGTTGCAAGTTTCTGCTCTGGTTTAAATCGCAAACCATACACAACACCGCTTTTCGTCATGGCTTTTAAATCGCGCTCATTTAAATGTCCCATTCGACAATGCCATAAGTCTATTTCATTAGACTGTCTCACTTTAGCAATATTTGCTTTCTCATTTTCATCACACACATAATATAAATTCCCGTGTCTTTGCGCACTAAATAATACCACATTGTTTTTGTCCCTCGCTATAGCTTCTCCCTCACGGAATATAACGTCATAGCCTTTATCGGTTATTTTCAACACTAACAACAGATTAGTCCTCAAGTCCGACACATATAACACTCTTTCTAACGTTATATTATTTTCGTGCCCTTGTTCAATCAACTTTACTTTTACTTTACTGGCACCACTTATTTTCGTTGAATTATTATTCGCTAAGTTCAATGACTCATCGATCGTAGACATATCCCTGAAGATGTTTTTGTTTGCGCTCATGTGTACCGTACAACCGTTGTCTAGGCACCAAACATTCTTGTCGTTAGTTTGATTCGTAAACAAGGTCCGTCTTGTCTTATTTGATTTCATCGACTGGTTATCATCTTCCCCCGCATGCCTCGCACTTTGTGCGTTTAATGAAGCCTTTGCTAAACAATTTCTTGCAAAGTGACCAGGTTTCCACATCGTAAACAGCTCGCTTGTCGTCTTTGCTCCCCTCGTTATCGCTTGAAATGCTTCTGACTGTTGTTGTCGTTATTTCGGCGCGTAAATTAACTACCTCCGTGATTGTTTTAATCACGTGATCTTCTCATGCATAAAGCATCTTGATTAATTTTATCTTCGTTCGCTTTTCGCGACTCGCATTCTTCCAAAATTTTCACTTTTACCGTCTCTGGATCTGGGAGTTTATCCCGCGCTTCTATTAAATATCTCAACGCCACATATGATTCTGGCAATGTGTTGCACAGTAGTATTGTCAACAATTGATCGCAGACAGATATAACAATCTCTTTCAATTTATTAACGGTATCGAAAAACTTGTTGAGATGTTCTCTGACTTCATCACCCTCGTTAATGCGCATTGTTGTTAGCTTTTTCAGCAATATAGCCATTCTCATGGACTCTTTCGACTGAAATGTTTTCTGCAATTTTAACCATACTTCCTTCGATGTGTCATTTTCTTTTAATATTCCCAACTCGGACGGGCTTATCGCAAGCATGATATCGACACACGCTTTTGCATCATTTCGACGTCATTTTTCAACGCCTTCAACATCCAACGTAACTGGACATTCTTTTACTCCGCTAACATATTCCCATTAATCGTTTTTTATTAAAATTGCACGCATTTGTAATTTTCACGTATCATAATTGATCTCGTTTAACGGCTCAATTTTCAGTGAGTTCACCGCCATTTTCCGCGCTTTGTTTCACCTTCCTCAGGTTTTTCCTGCGCTCATCAATCTTCTTGATATTTTTCACTCGCGTAACTTATGCATCTTGTATAGTACTTTTCCCGATCATTCACGTAGACAAAATTCAATTAGATTAGTACACTGGGCCCATAACCTGTTAGAGGATCCGTAAATAACCAGTAGACATCTAATTGCAATAAGTCTTTATTAATAGCTATAGTATAGACTAAAGTTACAATATGAATATAAAGGTATTATCACAACGAGGGATAATTTAGAACTGACTATAATTGTCCAGATATGACCGCAGGAATGAGCTATTGGAGTGGGAATATATATTCGCACTTATGTTTATCACTGTGATAGTGTTACGACTTTGTATCTCTAACAGTTATTATCATTGCTGCCACTTTTTACCTTTTATGTTTCATTTTCTTATTTACTTATGTATTCAATCTTGTAATTTTAGCGAAAGTGCCACATGGATACATTTCCACGTCCTTTGACCATAATAATACTCACTCAAGAGTCTTCCCAAGCTTTCTTAGCATACACAGTATGTCCCATGGAAAACAGAACTTTTTCAAAATAAAGACAAAAACTCAATATTCCGGCAAATCTCATTTATTTTATTCAAAATAGTCTCCTTCCGCATCAATACAACGTTTTGCATGATCAATTAACATATCAAATGAGTTTTTGAGATCATTTTTATCCATCGACTTTAGTATGTCGGTCGTCGCTCTTTGGATGGCCTCTACGTCGGCATAACGTTTTCCTTTCATAGGCAAGTACAATTTGGAGAACAAGTAGAAGTCGCACGGAGCCAAATCTGGCGAGTACGGTGAATGGTTGATGATTAAAATGGAATTTTTGATCAAAAAATCCGTGATCAAGTTCGATCGATGAGACGGGGCATTATCATGCAACAAACGCCAGCTCCCTTTTTCACGGTATTGTGGCCGCACACGACGAATACGGCTAAGTAAACGCTTTATAATACCAAGATAAAACACAGCAGTAATCGTTTGACCAGGTGGAACGAATTCACGATGAATAATACCCTCCGTCCAAATCGTAGAAACAAATCAACATTGTCTTCACTTTTGACTTTTCAAGACGACTTTTTTTCGGATTGGGCTCGGTTGGGTGCCCATTCCATTCAGCACTTCGACGCTTGGTTTCGGGATCATATTGAAAACACCATGTCTCGTCACCAGTCACAATTGAATATTTAAAGTTTGGGTCCTTTTTTCACTCTTTAACCAAATCCTTACAATGTTGAATTCGGAGCAATTTTTCGTAGTCGGTCAATTTGTGTGGAACAAAGCGTGCACACACCTTCCGTAGATTCAAATGATCGGTCAAAATGCGATGAATTGAATTTTTGGACATATTCAATTCCATTTCCATATATCGCAATGAAGATTTTGGCTCATTTTTTATAAATTCACGCACTTTTTCAATGTTACTTTGAGTAACCACGGTATTCGAAGGACCTGGATGTTCGTCGTCCTGAATGTCTTCACGACCTTCCTGGAACCGCTTATACCACTCATACACTCTGATACGGGATAGACAATTATTGCCATAAACTTGTTTCAGCAAATTATGCGTCTCAGTAAAGGATTTACCGAGTTCAAAACAGAACTTAATATTTGCTCTTTGTTCGAAGTTCATTTTTCGACCGATGCCACAAACACACTGTCACTTTGAGCGCGATATTTTGGTTTCCATTGAACCGAATGTCATACAATTTTGACAGGATGTCAGTTAAGAATGGACCTTTCCATTGCTAACATCCACCAATAGGTGGCGCCAATATAAATAGATGTTTTGAAAAAGTTCCGTTTTCCATGGGACACACTGTGTATTTCAAAGTCAAGTTTTATTATTTATTTTTTCTTTTTTAAATTTGACAACTTTTAGTTTATATTAAAAACATTTATGTCGATTACCAGATGAAAATATTAGTTTTTCAAAAAATTATGCATGTTAACAGAATATTTATTAACTATATCTCACAAACTAATGACCAAAACCAGATGATTCTTTTTTAATCTATGCACATAATATGGTACTTATAAAATATTTATAATTTAATAAAAAAATTTTTATAAAAAATATTTCAATTTATTATAAACAATATAAGTTTTTAAACTAAGGAGCGTATTAAATGAAAAAAAAAAAAAAAAAAAAATATTTCAACTAATAATAAAAAAGAAATTAGAG
This sequence comes from Chalcis sispes, assembly GCA_949987625.1. Taxonomy (NCBI): domain Eukaryota; kingdom Metazoa; phylum Arthropoda; class Insecta; order Hymenoptera; family Chalcididae; genus Chalcis; species Chalcis sispes. Next base: position 46,403,113 of record OX465098.1, read on the forward strand.
TAGCTTGAAACGGGCGCTCAACACTTCTTGCTGCCTTTAGCCTTATGTTCGCGCTGTATCACACGCCAGTTGCTTGAGCGAAGCTCTTCATTTCAATTCTTCTAGCTACTTTTTCATTTTGAAGAATTAGAATTTATTTTTTTGTGAATTAATAGGGAGAAATTAACATTTATTTTTACATATTTCATTTAATAATTAATTTGTCGAACGTCTTAATAAATTGCCTTTACTATGATAAAAAAAAAAAAAAAAGAAAAAAGAATTTTTAATTTTGAATAAAATTTTATTTCAAAAATTATATTTTAAAAATTCTTTAACAAATATATTTTATTATATACATATATATTATATGAATAAAAATAAAATATCATTTAATTTTTTCACTAATAAAATACCACTTGATTCTTATACTAAAAATGCATGCGTAGCGAATACTATACCTAAGCAGAAAATTTTATTTCAATTATTTTTGCTACTTACGTAATTAAAAATATTTTAATTTATTTTCGAAAAATTCAAAATGATAAATAATTATTTTACGGCATAACATTTTGTAAATAATCATGCTCTCATCCCGGTAAATTGTGCACATTTCTAAAGTAATTTTGTTATGGGTTCAAGTAAAAGAATTTTTTTGACAAGAACTATGTATACTTAATTAGATATTTTATATACACTCACAAGCATTCTTTATACATTTTGTGTTATTTATATATTTACTTTTCTTACATGTTTTTTTTTTTTTTTAATAAATTAAAATATTTTTATTTATTTTGACTAATTAAGTTATTATTCTAACTGTATGTGTATATTTGTACTTTGTAAAGGGGTTAGGCCACACTAGAATTTTCGAAAAATCGTTTTTTTTTTTTTTCTTTTTTTTTAATTGTTCCCTAAGACTTCAAAAATGATGTACCAAAAGATTATGGTCAGGAAAAATCTCTAAGTACTCGGTTTTCGAATTTTAGTACAAGGCCTCCTGGTCTCCTTTTGTGGGCGCTCTAGGGAAGGCACGTTAGGGGATGGGAGCAGGTATACGGTAGATTTTATTAAAATCATTTGTTTTTTGACTAGTCTAGGCAAGTTTAGACTCGTTGAACGTCTCTTTCAGTCAGTTAGGCACAGCCAAGCATTTGAGAAGGATGTTAGTCGACAAACGCTCATTTTTATCGATACTTGTGTGAAATTTCATTTTTTTTCCCTGTATAATTATTAATTTATTTTTAGAATGAGTGATGAAGTGGTGTACAGTGGGAAGAAAGGAGGAAAAACGGCATCTGGCAACAGCAAGAGACCAAAAGCGTCTCGAAGAAGACCATTGAATTGACATAAATTAGAAGAACCAGATGACTTGAATGCCAGTACATCGGCAAAAAAACTGAAACAATCGGAAGATCTGTACGATATCGAAGTGAATCCAGCGTTTGATTATCGTATAATAAACTTTATTGCAGTATTTTCGTCTACATCGAACGTTGTCGTTTGTAAGGTATGCCAATCGGAAGTGAAATTTACTGAAAGTGGCAAGCGCGGTTTGCGATTCAAACTAGTAGTGTCGTGTGAGAATTGTAAAAAGACTGAGATACCGAGTTGTTCATTTGTTGACAAAGGCTATGAAATAAACCGTAGAATCGTACTTGCCATGCGATTGCTTGGAGTGGGTTGGCACGGAATGAGGAAATTCTGTGCATTCATGGAATTACCTCGGTGTACCTTTCACTCATTCTATGATAAGGTTGTCAAAAGAATGTCTACTGCAACCAATCTACAGTCTGTCAAGTAAGAGCGTGGTCGTGTTAATTTATAAAAAAATTTATTTGATGAAACTTTCATATTTATATATACATTGTACACATTACAAACAATGATGCAATTCGGTCAATAATGTGTCCAGTCACCACCGGCGTCGATAATTGCCTGGCATCTCTGAGGCATGCTTTCTACTAATTTGACGGCGTATTCTAGTGGCAAGGATCTCCAGATCCGACGAATTTCGTAAGACAACTGCTTCAAAGTTTATGTGCGTCTTCCACGAAGCTTCCGTTTAATATATGCCCACACATTTTCAATAGGGTTTGCATCGGGCGACTGCGACGGCCAATTCAATGTAACGATGCCAGATTGAGTCTTCCACTGAGTACAGAGCTTGTTGCGGTGTTTAGGATCGTTGTCCTCCTGCAGAATCCAATCTTCATTTTTTGTGATGTAGCATCGTTTGGCAGATGGTAGTAAAGCCTTTTTGTAGATTTTTATCATTTTCTCGGCATTTAGGTTGTCAGTAAAGAGGTGCAAAGTGCCGAATCCCTGCTTTGAGAAGCAGCCCCAAAGATGCACTTTTATTCCATGTTTTACGGTCCGCTGAACAAGCCTATTGGTGGAAGTTGACCAGGCTCGCGTGAGGACAGAACGTGCCCATATAGAACATTCATCAGTGAAAATGAACTTTTCAAAATCTCTATCAATATTCTCATGCGCCTAAGCGAGTCGCTTTGTCACATGTTTTTCAGTCAGCAGAGGCTTCTTCATTGTGTTGCGCCATTTCAGATGATGAGTACGAAGATGGGTTCGGATAGTTTCGTAGGATATATCTAAACCTTTTGCCATTAATTTTGCTTGTCCTTGCCGCAGTGTTAAAGCAGGATTCCGCGAAAACAGATTCACTATTCTTTTTTCATCTTTTTTGTTCACTTTTCCTATCGAGCCACGTTCTGGTAAATCATCGACATTTTTAGCCACTTTATATCGCTGTATCCACTTCTGTACAAATGCCTTCGACTTTCTCATATATTTAGCAGCCGCTGATTGCGACATTTTGGGACCTTTCGGGTGGATGCAAAGGAACACAGCCTCGTAGCGCGACGCGTACTTAGCACTCATGGCATTTAACGTGATTCTCTTTCAAAAGATCAACGACAACTGAATTTTTGTTAACAATGCATCAAGGACAAAGCTTTCCTCTATTGGTTCGCGAAAAAATTAGAGCAAAATCTTTCATTACCTTTCAGCGAAGTCGACCACGCTCTTACTTGACAAACTGTAGTTTCCTTAGAACAGTCCTCTTAGAACAGTATGATGAGAGCTGCGGAAGAAGAGAAAACCATTTCTATTGAAAATGGAGAAAATGGAATTATATCAACCGATGGTTTGTGGAGAAAACATGGGTTTACGTCTTTGTATGGGTTAGTGACTCTTATTGGCAGTACCAGTGGAAAAATCGTTGATTGTGTAGTGAAATCAAAATACTGTAAGGCGTGTGAGTATTCGGCTCAAAAAGAAGATACCCAAGAATATGCGGAGTAGGCAAAAAATCATACAGAAGAATGCGCTGTGAATCCTAATAGATCGGCAGGAAAAATGGAAGTCGACGCAGTTGTTGAGATGTTTCGGCGCTCTGAAACTTTGCACCAGGTAAAATACACTCACTATATTGGTGACGGTGATTCTAAGACTTTTAATGGCATTACAGATGCTAAGCCGTATAAGGATTTCACAGTACTCAAGAAAGAGTGTATAGATCACGTGCAAAAACGAATGGACACCCGACTTCGTAATTTAAAAAAGAAGATAAAAGGTCTCGGTGGAAGGGGCTAATTGAATGTAAAACTTATAGACGAGCTATCTACTTATTATGGATTAGCAATTCGTAGGAACAGTGATTCAGTTGAGAACATGAGAAGCAGTAAATGGGCTACACTGGATCATAAATTATCTACTGATGCCAAATCGCAGCATGACAAATGTCCTATTAGAGAGGATTCATGGTGCTCATGGCAACGGGCAAAAGTTACAAATACTTTGACTGAGAATAAACCTAAGCCAGCTCTTCCAATTGAAGTCTATAAAGCTATCAAACCAGTCTATGAAGAACTGACCAGTAAAAATCTTCTAATTCGATGCATCGGTGGTTACACACAAAATAGTAACGAAAGTTTCAACTCGACTGTGTGGGCATTGGCTCCGAAATCCATTTCGAGTGGTAAAACAGTCTTGGATGCGGCTACGGGTATTGCAGTTTGTGTGTACAATGACGGGTTTTCTTCAATTTTGCACATAATCGAGGCAATGGACTTGAAAATCAGCCCGAACAGCTACGAAATGTGCCTGGAAATCGACAAACAGCGCATAAAGCACGCAGAGAGATCGCTGCCTGAACGGGTAAAAGAGGCAAGGATTGCTTTAAGATCAAGCAGAAAAGAAAAGCAAGAGCAGGACGATAATCTGGAAGGCCAATTCTGTGGTGCAGGCATCGCAGATTAAAGATATTGCAAAATTATTTATGATTTTCTACTACTCAAAACTTCAAACGCGTGTATCTCAAAACTGCATTTTTTAAGTTAACCGGAAACATAACTCAGACAATTTTCAACCGATTTACATGAAATATTGAACATATCTTGAAAAATACATTGTCTATGGAAGTACGTAGGATTTTTTTTTTTATATTGCATAGTTCATTAGTTATTAACAATTATCTGATGATTTTTTAGGCAAATTTTTCACTTTCCACTTTGGAAGTGCGCCATTTGGCCAAAAATTAATATATTGAAAAAAACCTACGTAGTTCTATAGCAATTATTATATAAAATCAAAAAAAAAATTGGCTTATTATAATTCAAAAATTACAGGAGCTGTTTGTCCGGCCGTGGACTCTGAAAAAACGGAGACGTCATCGGAAAAACGCTGCACAGCCGCTATTTTAAAATGAATCGCTTCAAAAGATTTTTGTATACAGTTACTGATATGTATAATAAATACTCTTTATTGGAATCTCGATTTATTTTGTAGTATTTCTGAAAAAAAAAGCCTATTTTTTTGGCCTTTAGAATGTCCTAACCCCTTAAATTTATTAGGAGATGGACGATCAAAAAAACATGTACTACATTTGACATATAAACACTACTGAAAATTCCGCTATTAAACATATAGTTTTTTTATGTACTCACAGTGTAACTTTCAGTGTTTACACGGTATTTAAAGCTATAATGTCAATAAAAATCACTTAAAATGATTTTGGAAACTTTTCTTATAAGATTTTGACAACACAATTGAAGGATTGTAAGTCTAAAGGGTCTAAGTGCCAATTGTATTATTTAGAGATATAACAGAAAAACATTATAAAATAAATAACTCAATGAAATAATTATTTATTTTTACTTAATTCAATTGAACACATATCCAAGTTTCAAAACAAAAATGCACTTGGATCCATTTAGATATTATTAGCCTTGGCACTTAGATCGTATTTTCGTAAAAATATTAACTTTGGATTTTTTGGCACTTAGACCCTTCAGACTTACAACCCTTCAATTGATCGTCTAAATATAAAATAAATTCAATTTTTCATATTTATTTAAACAAATAAAATGAATAGGTGCATAACGGGCAAATCGGACATCATATGTCCACATTATTACATTAATTAATGTGAATAAATGTGATATGGAGACTTGAAAATTTGTAAAATTATGAACCTATTCCTAAAAAACGAGCAAATTACGATCGAAAGTACCAAAAAAAGTTTTATTGTTTAGTTTATTCTGAAGAATATAAGAAGCCTCCAACCGAGAACTGAATACAATGCAATAACTGCAGCAACACATCGTATACAGTCTGTCAAGTAAGAGCGTGGTCGTGTTAATTTATAAAAAAATTTATTTGATGAAACTTTCATATTTATATATTCATTGTACACATTACAAACAATGATGCAATTTGGTCAATAATGTGTCCAGTCACCACCGGCGTCGATAATTGCCTGGAATCTCCGAGGCATGCTTTCTACTAATTTGACGGCGTATTCTAGTGGCAAGGATCTCCAGATCCGACGAATTTCGTAAGACAACTGCTTCAAAGTGTATGTGCGTCTTCCACGAAGCTTCCATTTAATATATGCTCACACATTTTCAATAGGGTTTGCATCGGGCGACTGCGACGGCCAATCCAATGTAACGATGCCAGATTGAGTCTTCCACTGAGTACAGAGCTTGCTGCGGTGTTTAGGATCGTTGTCCTCCTGCAGAATCCAATCTTCATTTTTTGTGATGAACCATCGTTTGGCAGATGGCAGTTAAGCCTTTTTGTAGATTTTTATCATTTTCTCGGCATTTAGGTTGTCAGTAAAGAGGTGCAAAGTGCCGAATCCCTGCTTTGAGAAGCAGCCCCAAAGATGCACCTTTATTCCATGTTTTACGGTCCGCTGAACAAGCCTATTGGTGGAAGTTGACCAGGCTCGCGTGAGGACAGAACGTGCCCATATAGAACATTCATCAGTAAAAATGACATTTTCAAAATCTCTATCAATATTCTCATGCGCCCAAGCGAGTCGCTTTGTCACATGTTTTTCAGTCAACAGAGGCTTCTTCATTGTGTTGCGCCATTTCAGATGATGAGTACGAAGATGGGTTCGGATAGTTTCGTAGGTTATATCTAAACCTTTTGCCATTAATTTTGCTTGTCCTTGCCGCAGTGTTAAAGCAGGATTCCGCGAAAACAGATTCACTATTCTTTTTTCATCTTTTTTGTTCACTTTTCCTATCGAGCCACGTTCTGGTAAATCATCGACATTTTTAGCCACTTTATATCGCTGTATCCACTTCTGTACAAATGCCTTCGACTTTCTCATATATTTAGCAGCCGCTGATTGCGACATTTTGGGACCTTTCGGGTGGATGCAAAGGAACACAGCCTCGTAGCGCGACGCGTACTTAGCACTCATGGCGTTTAACGTGATTCTCTGTCAAAAGATCAACGACAACTAAATCTTTGTTGACAATGCATCAAGGACAAAGCTTTTCTCTATTGGCTCGCGAAAGAATTAGAGCGAAATCTTTCATTACCTGTCGGTGAAGTCGACCACGCTCTTACTTGACAGACTGTAAATATAAAATTGTTTGACAGTTATTTTTTTAAAAACTGCGATAATTAAAATGATTTTTATTAATTTTCGTTACATGTCCATTTTATCCGGCTATTTTTTGAAGCCTCAAAATTTAATATTATTTGCTTAAACGATAATTAATTGATGTCATTTTTTTATATATTACTTGGACACTTAACTTTCCATTGTTATTAAAATTGGATTTTTTTTATTATTTAACTTACTTTTTATTTATTTATATTTTTTTTCGTTAGCATGTTCGCTTTGCCCTACATATTTTTACTTTTTACAACTGATAAATATTCGATCTATATATATATATATATATTTAGACACTCGCGCACAATACACACACACATTCTCTCAGGACTTACAACTTTAAACCAGGATAGCTTTCAACTGCAAGCAAACTTTAATTTATTATGACCTTTCTTGCTTTCTCTGTAATAGTCCTTAAAATACTCTCCTACCTAATTCGTCACACCGATACAGATTGTTATCTATTTTTATCTAGATTCTGACGCATTCAATCTAACACTATTTATAATCGCTCATACATCAACTAAAATATCTAAATGATTCATAAATAAAAAATAATGGAACTACCGTAACTCGAATATGATGGCCTTATATTATAATTACTATATATGACATATAAAAAAAATGAAATTTTATATATATTCTTATTGAAATAAAAAACGAATGATAATGATAAATTAGTTTATGGGGCATTATATTTGTAAACCAAAGATTCCCGACCGCCTCTATAAAAGCGAACGAACACCACCGTTTATCAAATTTAATTTAGGGTGTCGCAGTGTCTCAGTTATGAAAGAAAAAAAAAAAAAAAAACTAATAAAATAGCTTGCGCAAAACTTATTAAAATATATTTTAACATTACTGATTTTATAATAATTCAATTGCATTTTATTTTAGCTGATAAATATCAACGATGATACTGTATCTATTTACTGTTTTAAAATCTATTTTAAATTTTATTATGCAGATAAAACGTAATACGTGCGCATTGACGCTTGCTTGCAAAAAAACCGTGCTCTACCTTTCACAAAAACACATATGTTTTAGGTAAATCTGGTAGAGTAATGTTTTGACCTGCTTTATCAAAAAAGTTGTAAATATCGATCCTGGGTCTTAGAGAGATCTTAGAATTTTGTTGGCGTATAAAGATTCCTTTTACATATACGAAACGACAAAAACTGATAATTTTCACGATTGTTTTTAAGTGCAGCTAGTGTAGCGAACGATGTTAGTTTTCATCTATGCACAAGTAAGGCTGTAGGTCTTACGTAGCAAAGGCGGAAGTACAGTCATATAATTTTGAAACGTATCAGGAAGTTTTTTTTTTTTTTTTTTTTTTTTTTTTTTAGCAATACAAATTAATGAACATTATGTAGACGTGACATTCGCACATTCTGGCGCCATAAAATAAAAATCATAAAAAAAATAGTATAACCAGGATGGTATGACAAATAATAGTTATTTAAATATAAATTGTTATTAAAAAATAAGAAACGTGTGGCTCGTAAAATTTGACTTAGAAGTAAAAAGCTATACATATAGTCCGTTACTTTACTTTGAACTGTAACTAGATTTATGAGAATTTCTTTGTGCAAAAGTAAAGATTATATACCGTGACGAGAGCTTGAAATATGTAACCCATATAAACAAATAATGCATAATCTATAAAATACTAGTATGTCAAATTAATTAATTCGATAAAATCAATAGTGTTGTTAAGGGTATTATCGTGATACAGTAGGCTTTAAAAGTATGCCGGCACTGTAAAGCTTTTGTTTGTACTTCTTACTCCGTTATGGATATAAAATTTTTGTGATCGACTGTCCACTCATATATTTTAGTGACACCTGGTGTAAGTATACACACACTTATTTGTAACGGTGTGACAACGCTGCGACGACTGCATGCACGAGATATTCGAATAGCATCTACAAAAGAAATTATGAACGTAACTTTTACTTAATTCACTTATTAATAAATTTAACCAATATTTTTCATTTCCGACAACTATTAATATTTATTTATTATGTTGTCCTAATTGCGCATTTTCGTCAAATCTGCCACGAAAGTAATTATATTAACTAAGTACGCAAAAATAGTAAATTTAATCATTATTTTGCGTTTCAACTATTTCATCAACAGTAAGCGTTTGATGGTATTTTGATTTCTCGGCTAGTAGTGACGCAGGGTGTACGTCAACAATACGGTTTTCTTTCTCCACATGCGACATGGCGATGATTTATATACTACTTATACTTGTATTACTTAGAAAAATTATCATCATATACTAGTGCTAAGAAAGGTATAAATATTAAGACATTTTTAATTTGAATTAAAATACATCGTCAATAATTAAATAATAACACCCCTGTATATCTATATACTGTTGTATAATTAATCTTAATTAAAAAAAATGTTGCACGTAGAATTGATAAGTGTGTATAAATCGCCGTGCAATTTAAAACTAAAATAAAAATTTTAGTTGTGCAAGCGTTGCATAACGTAATATTGTTAAAACGCATATTTTTCATAACCTTAATAATCCACGTTCAAATTTTTCTACACTTTTTAAATTATTTTTAAATTATTTTTCTACACGTCTTAAATTTTTCTACGCTGCATAGAGAATAATGTGTACAATAAAAGAGAATTGCGTGCGAATAAATGATTGTGTGGATGATGTAACGTGGATTTATAAAAATATACACATATAATAAATTTATTATGGAACTTAGATAATTTTAAAGTGGAACGAACCCCCAAAGACTTTTCCACGTAGGTAATGATAGTAAATTGAACTAATTATTCTTACTTTACTTGATTAAAAATTTTACGATTTTTATTAAATAATAATTAATGTTTTTTTACTATTTTTTTAGACTTGACTTTTTTTTTTTTTCTTTTTATGTTAATGCGCACAATTTACATAATCCATTATTTTATAATGACGCAAAAAATTAAATTGATTTCATTGATCGTTGATAAGTTCTTTCACTGCGTAAGTACTGTTGAAGTAAGTAAAAAGTTATACTTATCACTCTATTATTAATTAGTTGATTTAAATTTTAAATACTTCAATTTACTATTTGTAGTAGTTGTTATTAAAATAATCTTTACTTATAATTGCTAAATAACAGCCGAGATGTTTTTTTAATTTTCTTTTTTAATTAGATCTGTCAGTATTTTTTTCTATGTGTAGCTTAATCGAAGGTATACTCATTAATTATTTAAAATATTTCAACTACATATAATTACTTTTTCAGTGAAATTTATCGTTTGGTCGTTAATTAATATGTCGTTAATTAATTTTCAATATAATCTCCATTTAATTGAATATTCTTATCCCAACAAATAACTAATTATTTTAAACCGTCATCAAAAAATTAAAATTTTACGTAGCAGCAAAAGGCATCGTCAGCTGAAAAATATTACAAAGAATCTGCAATGGACGTATTATTAAAAATAAAATTTCATAATACAATATATACATAATGTGGATGAAAAAGCTTTGAAGCTAGAGTAATTATTCGTACGTTTAATAAATACTGTAAATTACAGTTAAAAAACAAAAATTGCAATTTCAAAAGAGAATGAAATACATATTTATATATAAATTTTGAAAAATAAATAAAAATAACTGCGACGACATTTAGAATATTTTAAAAGATTATATTCAAAGAGAACATATCAAATAAAAACTAAAAGTAACATAGGGCCAGAACGATTTTATGACAACCTTATAGCAAAAATGATGAATATAAAATTTTATGATCGAATGATAGAATCCGCAGCATCATTTGTCTCCTCCAGGCATAAAATCATGATATACTTGACAGAGCATTATGCTTTCCTGACAATATAGATTGGTATCAGTATAACGTTCCAATGCCAGAAACTATTTTCAAAGTTATCAAACCGTTTATAAAAAATGGAGCATCGACGACCTATTAATGCAATGTTTCAATAGGCTGTCTCGTTGTCGATGCTTTCAAAATCTCAATCCCGCGAAAAAACTATTATTTAGGTAGGTTAAAGATCCTTTCATTATAGTTTTTAACGATTGTCTTTCAAATCTTTTACAATTTTTCTAAGATATAAACGTTATAATAATAATTTTAGAATCAATAAGCTTTATCGCCAGAGAGATTCCATATTTTCAGCAACTCTCGCAAGTGACGACATAACATTGGATATTCTTATGTAAGCCCGCTTTATGAAAAACGATGCATGTAAAATGTGAATATCTAAATAATTAATATAACCTATATATATCGTTAAATTGTGTAATATATATTAAGATAAATATGTATGTATAATGAAGATTGAGGCTTTCAGTCATATTGTAAGTTTTTTCGGGTTGGCTCACATGTTGACTTTCTTAAACTGACCTAAAACTGTTTCAGGTCTGCCCTGAAGAAGTGAACTGCAATGTTTACGAAACGTCGGATTAGAAAAGTTAATACACTAGTCAACCCGAAAAAACATACAATATGTAATATATATGTATAACACATCGTTCAATAAGTCCCGAGACTAACAACGAAAACAACATTTTTTTTCAAAAATCATTTTTATTCATCAATATAATCTCCTTTTAGAGTGATACAATCTTTCCAACGCCTTTCCAACATTTCTATACCATGTTTATAGAAGGATTTATCCTTTGCTTCAAAATAGGCTTCAGTTTCGGCAATGACCTCCTCATTCGAGCCAAATTTTTTTCCCTGGAGCATTTTTTTGAGATCAGCAAAGAGCCAGTAGTCGCTGGGGGCTAAATCTGGCGAATACGGGGGTGGGGAAGCAAATCAAAGCCCAATTCGTTCAATTTTGCCATTGTTTTCATGGACTTGTGGCATGGTGCATTGTCTTGGTGAAAAAGGATTTTTTTCTTCTTCATGTGCGGTCGTTTTGCTGCGATCTCCTCCTTCAAACGTACCAACAAGTCAATATAATAATCACTGTTGATCGATTTATCTTTTTCCAGGTAGTCAATGAAAATCACGCCATGTGTATCCCAAAAAACAGACGCCATGACTTTGCCAGCAGACTGCTGCGTTTTTGGACGCTTTGGGCGGCTTTCGCCAGCCATGATTTCGCCAACCACTCAGATGATTGCCGATTCGACTCCGAAGTGAAATGATGTATCCATGTTTCATCCATGGTCACGTATCGACGCAGGAAATCCTTTTTATTGCGAGTAAATAGCGATAAACAGCTCTCTGAATCGTCGACTCGTTGCTATTTTTGTTCCACTGAAAGCAATCGCGGCACCCACTTGGAAAAAACCTTTTTCATGCTCAATTTTTCATGAAGGATTATAAATATGCTTCCAGATGATATCTGTGTCATTTCTGCAATCTCACGGACCTTCACTTTGCGATTTTCCATTACAATTTTTAACACTTCAATCACATTTTCCTGTGTAACGGCTTCCAATGGCCTACCCGAACGTTCCGCATCGTTTGTATCTGTACGACCACGTTTAAACTCAGCATACCAACGACAAATCGTTGGTTTGGATGGAGAGGAGTCCGGCTAATGTTTTTCAAGCCATTGCTGGGCTTCTACGGTGTTTTTACCCATTAAAAAACAATGTTTTATCAACACGCGAAACTCTCTTTTTTCCATTTTTCAAACAAATTACAAAGTGACTTTACTCTAACCTCGATAACTCTGCTGTCTGTGATCCGATCGACGTGAAATTTTTACACGTTTCATGTAAAGGTTCGTACTCTATGGAAACGTGGCCAGTTTGGTACTACTAGCACCATCTCTGGGTTAGTCTCGGGACTTATTGAACGATGTGTTATATTAATATTTTAAATATACATACGTACGTATATATAATGCTTAAAACCGAATTAGTTATTTATGTACCTTGTGCGAGCCTCGCGTCATTACAGCTTGAGGCAAAATATGTTGTGGATGGATAGTAGGGCCGCAGTCGCGAGCGCAGCGAGCGACTAAGGCGCCTCTATCCATCCACAAAATATGAGCCGAAAGCTTTAATGACGCGAGGTTCACTCATGGTGCTTAAAAAATTTTTCAGCCTTGTAACCCGTACGAAGACTCTTACTTAGTTAACAGAATAATTAATTTTATTTTGTTGCATATCAATTAAATGCAATTTCGAACCTATACTGACAGTTCGTAAACTACAGATATCGTCTGCTAACGCATGCGCATTTTGTACACACACGCGTACATGTACATGTGTGTCAAAAAGTGACAGACAACATAATGTAAATATAAATATAAATTATGAAATTAAAAAAAATAGTAAATGGATTAATATTTAAAAATAAAATTAATTCTTGAACAATTATTATTTATTAAAAAATATAAATTTCTTGAGTATATTTATTAAATATTTATACAGAATAATATTTTTAACAAAAGTTTTTTTTATAAGATTTGAAGGCTTATTAATAATATTAATACTATTATAATTAATATAAATACTTTCTTATGTTATTTTTATCATAACAATACTATATTTGTTTAACACATTTTTTGCATAATCAATGAATTTTAGTCTCTTATTTAACATGAAAAAACAGTAACTTTTTTAAATATTTTAAATTTAATTTCTTCACACAAAAAACTTTTAAATCATTTATCTAAATCACAAACAAAATTATAAACTAAAAAATTATCACTTTAAAATCACTTATTATTAAATTTTTTAATTTTGCGGGATTATATTAGATTTTGCTTTTTCTATTAGTTTATTTAATTCACGTTTGCATTCTTCATCACTGTCACTATCACTCGTCTTATTTTCATTATTTAATAAATTGTCCATTTTTATTCTTCTTCTCACATATTAAGAACGAATATTACCGACACAACGATACACTATACTGAAAGAAAACAAAAGAAAAGCAGAGCCCCGTGGTCGCTTGAATGTACAGACTGAGCGAAGGAGAGAGCGAGACAGAGATAGGGTGGTCACGTGGGAGCAATGGTGCGCGCGCTCTTATCGCTATCTCGTTCTCTCTCCTATGCTCAACATACATAAGTCTTATTACGCGTTTCGAAAATATAAGTTTCGATGAAGACTCACATGCTAGGCTATATGAAGCGACAAATACATAGCAGTGGCGCTGTTAACTTTTTTTTCTCCTGGCACATATACAGCCTAAAAGGACGTATAGAATGTCTATACAGCCTAGGAGGACGTATAGAAAAATGTTAATACGATCGAGAAGGCGCTTGCGCGTATGGAAACCATTTACACGCTGACGATGCTCCGTAGGTAAGAGTCGCCGTACGGGTTAGTAGGCTGAAAAAGTTATTAATAACGTTCTGATTGTAAATCATAAAGTTTAATAATGATCTAAGTCATCGTAAAAACATTGCAAATTATTCGCCACAAAAATAATGCCCTTAATGTACCAAACAAATTTCTTTTTAAATCTTAAAATTAAAATAGTAAAATTTAATATCCAATAAGAAGATAATTTACGAGGATAGAGTGAAAAGTTTCCGGCCTGATTTAGAAGTAGAATCAGCAATCAAGTGTTTGGCTTGTAGTTTGTATTCCGACATCTCACTAGATTGTATATAAATTTTCAAGTCGATTGCTCTGTTAGTGTACATTTGAGAGCTGATTGAACAAGACGCCTCAGTTGCTTAAGTGAAAATGGAAAAATCAGAGAAGCGTGCGGTCATGAAGCCATTTTTTAAGGTTAGGAAACAAATGAGTTATTGCAGCGTTTGATGGATGAAGTGAAAAATAAACGAGCTGACTTGCCGAAGAAAAAAATCTTGTTTCACCATGACAACGTATCTACCCATTCGTCGGTTGTTGCGATAGCTAAAATCAATGAATTGAAGTTCGAATTGTTACCCCAAACACTATATTTACCAGATTTAGCCCCCAGCGGCTATCATTTGTTTCCTAACCTTAAAAAATGGCTTCATGACCGCACGCTTCTCTGATTTTTCCATTTTCGCGTAAGCAATTGAGGCGTCTTGTTCAATCAGCTCTCAAATGTACGCTAACAGAGCAATCGACCTAAAAATTTATATACAATCTAGTGAGATGTCGGGATACAGAATGCAAGCCAAACACTTGATCTGCTGGTTCCATCTCCAGATCAGGTCGGAAACTTTTCACCTCACCCTCGTATAGTATGGTAAAGTTTACGGATAAAGAAAATTTATCATACTATTAGTAAAAACCTACAAAGTTCCAGTCTATAATCAAATTACTATACTTTAAAGTAAAATTTTATAGAATATTTATAAAATTTACTAAACTATTTTTTTCAGTGTATAAAATAAACAATAAAAATGTCAATTCAAAATATTCATTTGAACTGCATCAAATGTAAACTGCTTCCACTGATTTTGATACTCATTAAATGTAATAAAAAATATGTATAAAACATAATTACGATTTTCAAAGTCAAATTTCGAGCTTCTAAAAAAAAAAAAACTTCGAAGTAAATAAAAATAGAATGAAACCATTTTATATTCATGATTGCAATGAAAATATGCTAATTTTAAAAATTTAATAGATGATTTTGAGAGAAACCGTTAAATAACCTATAAATGGTATATAAAATTATTTTTTTAATTTACTAAAATATTATTTACAAATGCTTTCATCTTCTGCATAAATCACGAAACGAAGTGCTTGTGCTCCAGATATTTCGTCTAAACATAGTCATCTTATTGATTGTGATTTCAAACTAATAATAGCATTCGCCATTAAATTGGTGACATGCAATTGACAAGGCATACCGTTATTGATAAAAGTTATGGACACAAACCGAGAATGCAAATTATGCACTGTGCTTTAGAAAAGCGCTGCAAAATGAACAGTTGTTTATAGATTACTTGATATTCTAAGGAACATAACTCTATATTTTTTGAATTACCATACCAAAAAAGTATGCTATAAATAATTTATTGCTGCGGAATACATCAATAAATAATAAGACACGAGAGCCCAGAAAGTTTTAAAAAATTTCAAAAATAATTAGAAAAAGGAACAAAAAATAGTTTGAAAATAAATTAACGTATGATAAGAGAATCGGTGTAATGAGCTTTTTATTATAATAATTTTAATCGAATATATATATTTTTAACATAAAATTTTCATTTTTTTTTTTAAATTACTCAATGAGTCTTCCATTTAAAAAAAAATTATTTTGACCTTCAATGACTTTGAAAAAATCATAAAGTTAACGGGTTACCCCCACTTGCGACTTTAAAAAAATCGATTTTTTGTTAATTGCATTTTTTTGAAGTATAAGTATCTGAGAATATGACCTGGAAATTTCAAATCGATCCGAACAAAATTGACTGAGATATAAGCGTTGAAAGAGAAGAATCCGTTGTGTAAACAACCGGCAATTAAAACTTTAAACGCGTTTTTCTCGAAATGGCATTTCTAAAGTCGGTGACCAAGATTACTCAAACACTAATCAACCGATCTTCTTGAAATTTTGCAGACTTATTTAATACATAAAAATGTAGTCTTTAATCGTTCGATTTTTTGTTTCGAAAAAAAATGGCCGTTTTATAGCCAAAAAACGGCCGTTTTTTTTTGTTAAAATCAAACCATTAACTTTAACTGTCCGCCATTTTGTGAAAAATAAATATTTTTTTAAATCCTTCGATTAAAGACTAGTTTATACTTATATTTAACTAAATCTATCCACATTTTTTGTTTCAAATAATCCACTTTGCCGCAATGTTGGTTACCGCAAACCGTATAAATAAAAACACTATTTCATTAGTGGCCATTTGCCACTTAACAATTTAATATTTTGCAATAAAAAAATTACTGAAAGTTCTTCAAGATGTATTCTTTAAGATGATATAATAATCTATTAAAAAAGTTTTGTAGTTTTCTTTAAAAAAATTTATGAAAAAGGCCTTTTTTGTTGAGCTGCAACTGGGGGTAACCCCTTAAATCAAAAGTCACTATTTTTCGGCTACCTCAAAATAAAATAAATATAATTTTTGACATTTTTTCAAAAAACGCTATCTTCTCGAGTTATTCATATACATATATATATTCGAATATAATAATTACCATAAACGAAGAAAAAAAATAATGAAAATTTCTATTGTTTTTCAATAATTTGAGAATGAGATCTATTTATAAGAAATTTTTCATATTTTATTTTATATTAAACATTAAAAAAATTGTTTAATTATTTTTTCATTCATTAATTTATCTCGACGAAATAATATTTATTATAAAACATATTTTATATTTTATAATATGTACCTATGATGTAGTATAATTTCGATTCGTGTAAATTCTATTACGAATATGTAAAACTTTGAAAATCTTAAAAATTCTATTACAAATATGTAAGACTTATGTTTTGTAAAACGATTTTTATATTATAAAAATGTAGGATATTTGCTCATATATTTAAAATAAATTAAATTTTAATAACTCAATAATTATAAATTTAACTCTCTAATCCAAGTTATTCTTGCATTATAAAAAATAGATTTAATGAAGTTTTATTAATTATATTTATAATATGCATTTATTCATTTATATACGTATTTAACACACTATTCATTTTATGATAATCTATACATTTTTAAGTTATCGTATAAAATAATTTTTTGCGCATTATAGCATTAAAATTTTATCGACTTAAACCAGTTTATAATTGCAGACTTATTATAAGAAATTGAAACTGATCTATTTCAATTGGGTATCAATATTTAATAGGTTTTATTTATTCAAAATGAATTTCTTATACTATTAGTAGATACAATTAAAAAAGCATTCGTAAAATAAACTAATAAATTATTTGTAGTGTTATGATGTAATAATTACAACCGTTTTATTTATTGAAAAAAGGAAAAAAAATTTAAATAAAACGAATAAATTTTTATAAATATTTATTATTTAAATATAAAGTGTTCCGGAATAACAAAAACAATATGTAATAATCAAAGGATTCATTGTACTTGGTTTCAAATTTCTGGCACTTGGAATACCTCCCTAAAAATAAAGCTTTTGTTAATTGAACAAAATATAAAATTTATTTTTAAAAATTATAAAAATTGCTGTGTGAATATTTTAATTATTTATCATAGTCTAATTTAAAATTTACTACATTGCATATAGTAATTATGAAAAAGTCTAAATAACAATTGAAATGTTTATTTTATTTTATATAAATTATGGCTAAATATAAAATATTACTATACATTTGCCCCTTATCTTATCTGTATAATTTTTATTTTAGAATTTATGACAACATTTTCTTACGATAATGCTTTTTTTCTAATAGAAGTAAACGAGGCAATACCAACGCGTAAATTTTAACTGGTTATAAAAAAAAAAAAAAAAAAATGGTTTATATTTATGAGCTTTATAAAAAAAATAGATTTATAGTTAATAGTCACAAGAAAATCAATTACTGAAAGCTCAAAGGCGTAGAAAACAAATAATTTTTAGGGTTTTAGCAAAGTGTAAAAACACGAAATAGATATTTCTATTTCTATACTGATTATGAGGCAAAAAAGGAACGTAGACTGATAAGCGTACGTTTTAAAATCCTTTTAACATTTACATTTATTCAATGGTTTAAGCATTTTTATTTGCTTTTTTTTATACGTGTTTTGTAAACAGAATGTGTGATTTACTAGTATACGAGTATGTATAACTCGCTATCAATACTGATATTTACTGCGTGAAGAAGCACAATATGTGTCCCATTATGAAGCTTTTTTCATTCTTTAAAAAGTTTCAGCTTAAAGTATATAATCAAAAATTAAAAAAAAGACAATATATAGATATAACATTCTAAGCTTATTCTGCCGCTCTTAAAATTTGAATGATCCACATTTTTTTTTATAATTCATGCTGCGTTATCATTATTTTGTCATATTGAAAAAATTATTACGATATATATTTATAATTTCATTAAATTTTTTTATAAAATTAATTTATTAAAAAACGAAAAAAAATTGAATTCCTTATTTAATTTGTTTTCCATGTCATACTGCGCTCTACCTTATTTACTTAAAGATCAACATCTTTAATATTCTACATAGAACACGTAATATAAACAGGATTTAAATTTAAATTTAAAAAGAAATTTTAAAATATTACATTTATATCTTAAGTATTAAAAATATTTAGATTTTTTCATCAATTTAAACTTTATAATATTAGTATTTAATATTTAGAATAATCGAAAAATGAAAAATTATATATTGGATAGAAAATTATACTTATTTTTGAAGAAAAAAAAAAAAAAAAAAAAAAAAAAACCATCGTTTCTACTTTTTGTAATCACTTTATTTTTATTAGTAGCCTCAATAACATATCTCTAAGTAATATATTCAAACAAAATTTATCATGTTATTTTTCATCAACGGCTTACGTTATACATAATTTACTTTTTTTCAAGTAAACATAGTTTTTATTTTATTTTAAAAGTATTTATATTGTAAAAACAGATCCAATATACATATTTGTTCACATATTTGTGTAAACATTTTAATGGAATGCTCTCCATGAATAAATTTTACAAGTTCTTATTTTTAATTTTCTTAAGTACAAATCAAATATTTTTAAAGAATTTGCATAGTTTGTTATAAATTCAATATTTAATACTTTTTATACCATTAAAATTATTAATTTATAAGTTAAATACTTAGAAATAATTTATTATTTTTTTTTTTTTTTTTTATTTTTTTAGTATTTTTAAGAAAAATATTTTTATCAAATAAATTGAAATAATATAAACTAACTTTATTCATGAACGTTAATATACTGAGTGAATTAAAATAAACAAACATTAAAAAAACCTGAGACGAATTTGTAGAAATATTTTTAAAATAAATCAAATCTTCGTAAAATTATAAAGGATACTATATTTTGCTTTTTTTTTTTGTCAATTAGTAGTCAACCAGTTATAAAATGTTTGTGTGATTATCGATTTATTTTATTTAAATAAATAAGTATTTATATTGACTATTTGAAACAAAAACGATAAGCCAAAAAAGTTTGAAACAAATTTGAAGTATTCCTAAACTTACCCTGTTTACCCCCCCAGTTTATCGAAGTTCGGCTTTCCCATACTTTCTTAACATTAGATCACTACACCTTCAACTTTGAAAAGTTTCGTATTTATGGTATTGCTTAAGCAGTTTCGTTAATATCTAATCCAGAATTTAGCCATCGTTAGTCCTATCAAACTCTTAGCGAAAACTTATTTTATGCAACGTGATTGGGAAACGTAAAGTAGTCAAGCGATTTAGCGACTGCTGTTATTTTCACCTCATATACACCCTTAAATATCGACCTTCCGTATTAATATTCAAGAAAGTAGAAGAACGAGTCTCATTCCGGTGGGAAAGCGTGAACGTTCCACTTTTTAAAGCCGATCACCAAGTCTTGAGAAAGAAATTTTTGTGAGACCTACGCGCTTATAACTCACGAATATATAGCGTAACCGATCGATTATTCATTCACATTTTCTCGCTCTCTGTCTCTCTCGGATCCTTGGCGAATTACTAAGATCTTTTCCAGATTAAACTCGCGCGAGTCTCTCACTCGCCGTACGATTCTCGCTTAACTTTTTATGAAATTCTGCCCACATAATCTAACAATTTTAAATTAACTTTAGGCGGTAAAAAATTTTTCAATCAATAATCACTCTTTCACTTGTCTATAATCGAATGTCTAAATTCCGGTAAACTTTTTCTTAAATTTAAAAATCAATCAATCAATCAATCAATCAAACGATAAAAGCGAAAAAAAAAGAAGAAGAAAAAAAGATAAAAGAAATTACAATTACGCGCAATAGTTTAAACGATCAAACGAATAGTTTTAAAATCCAACGAACCGTACTCGCAAGCCGAGATTGGAACGTACAAAGGAATTTTCGAGAGAGTCGCAAGCAACGCGCCCGTCGAGGAGCGTGAACTGCCTCGTGAAAAGTTTACGCGGGAAGTTGAGCGCAAACTGGTGAGCCAAAGAGAAGTAGTAGCGAGAACGCGGCGGCAAGGTTTGGGTATCCCACCGTGCGATCAGCCGGCTGCCACCGTCACTACGCAGGCGTCGTTTTAGCGCACGAGAGTGGGATGAGATATATGTACATCTCTATGTGTATAGACTGAGAATAAATGCACATATATTGAGGAATCGCAAATCGCATCTCTAATGCTCCATCTTTCATCCATCTTTAATGCGTATCTTGTTAGAAATTCTGATTTAATTTTCTTTGAAGTATTCACATAGAGCATACGTAATAATTTTATTACTTTTTTCGTATCATCTTATTTTTTATTACATAAATTGTTTTATTTACAAGGACTCTTTATTTATTAATTAAACTTATTAACTTCGAAAAGAAGTTATTTATCAGAAAAAAATTTCGCTGCATTAAATTATTACAATATTTACGTTAAATTATTATATATTACATTTTTAGTTGCCTCACTATTGTCCACAGCAAACATAAGATAATTTTTATTAAAAGAGACACTTTTTTACTTATGCTACGTGGAAGAAACGTGGGAAAATGACTCGTCTTATATTTTCATCATCGTAGGAAATTCACAATTATCATGAAAAATTAACATATATATATATATATATATATATATATATATATATATATATCCGTTATATCGAACACGATCTACTATAATTTTTTTAAATATTAACAACAAGAAATATGCAACGTTGATGCATCTTCGCACAGAAAAATATTTTACAGTAAATATCATAGAATACTATTGGTTATGTGGTTCAGTCAAGTTAAAAAACAAATGCTTGTAATTTGAAACTGTCAATATGTAGGAGTGAGGTTTTGAGTCAAAACTTTTTAATTGAACAATCACGAGGCAACTATCTCAATATTGTGCGGTGTCAATATGTCCGATTCGCGCTTGGCAGGTTTTTTTAGATATATTTTTTTGCTTTGATAATTATTTCGTTCTAATTGCCACATTACATTGTATTATTCGGTATCATTTAATAAACGTTCTTGCATTCTTTTACGAGCACATAAAAAGTATGGCAGTATGATTGTCCCTGCTGTTTACAACAAATTAAATTTATGAGCTAAACTTTTTTTGTTCTGCAAATCGCGTCTACTTGTTTATTTTTTTTTTTTTTTTTTTTTTTTCTCGTTTAATGATAATATTTTGTGGGTTTGTTTCTAGAACAAGCCCCAGTCTCGCCTATATTGAAATTTGTAATTGCGTCAAAATTTTTAAGTTTCTAAAGATTGAACATAAATTATAAAAATGCTGTACCTGTTGCTTATTAAAACTTTTGACCTTGCTTAATTGTTATGAAAAATTTCCAAAATCACTTTTAACGAATCATATCGATTATAGCTCCAAACGCACGAAAACGTTAAAAAACTATCTATGCGGTGGGAGAATTATCGATACTGTCTATATGCAATAAACTATATTTCACATATGCCCGCCATGTCCGTATTGCCAGAATATCCTCTACGAGATAACGGACAATAAATATAAAAATAAATGATATATTCTTTTAAGTAAAGAATTTTATATTGATTATATTTACTTACTTTATATTGATTACACTTAATGTTTAATTATAATAATGTTTTATTTAATTTACTATGAGGTATTCACACATTTACAACAAAATCATCGATTTCAGTCACCTATTCCAGGTCACTAATCGAATCCCTAATTGCATTACCTTATGATCGGATCATTCAATATTAAGTAATATTCGATAAGGTCAGCAGCTTGCTTTGAAAACAGCACTCATTTATAAATCAAATACCATCATCAGCGGAAATACAACTTTTTAACTTTTAGCGAAGTTATTTGTACACCGGGAATCGAATGTATAACGGCAAAAGTTTTTCTACACAGATCACAACAGATGTAAAAGAAATTATTTAAATTTAGTTTCTCACTAATATTATATGCCTAGAAAATAGTGGATCGATATCTTTAAAACAATTATCATGAATACTATAATTATTTTATTTTTTACAATTTATTAAACATTAAATTTTTTACATTATTTAACTTGTTAATGCTTAAAAGCGTCATAAGCATCCTAATAAAAAGCAAAAAAAAACATAGATTAATAAATTTTGCTTCTTTCCATAAGCCTAAGTGCACGTTTTACACGAAAGGTTTTATGCGAAAAACGCCCATTGAGTTCTAAGCGGCTCACTTTACATGGACGCTCCCATGTTAGTCATCGTTTCTGAATAAAAATTAAGAAAATGCATCCACTAAGACAATAGCAACAATAATCAAGCTAGACCCTTTCTAAGCGGATTCTTAATGAAACATTCATTAAAAATGACATGTTATGCAATTAAATAATAGACGTTAAATATGTTAACATGAAAAAAACATAAGGAAATTATTATTTTTAATTATATTTTTTTATTTTCATCGCTTTACATTTAAAGAAAAAAAAAAAAAAAAAAAAAAAAACTTGTTTAAGACAACTAAAATCTTCGGTATCTATCTATCAACCCAATAAATGGTTAAATCCAATCTAATAAGAAGTACAGTATTGAGAGTTCAATTGAAATAATTAAATAATTATATAATTACTTGCCACTTTATGAGCCCTATAGTCTATCAATTCTGCAAATGTTACAGCTATCTATCGTAATAATATAATATTAATAAAATTAAAACTGACACAATTTACATAGTCTCAGTGAGCTCTGAAATACATCATAAAGCGACGTTACTTTTCTTCAATGAAACTAAAATGACTAAAAAGACTCGAAGGCGACCAATACTTATAAAATCTATAAGAAGTTTTATAAGAAACGTGATATAGCTAAATGAGTGTTCATCGGTATCGAATTTTAATTGATCACGTGATCGCCAAACGGACACGCGGTACAATGCGGATAATTCGATTTTATATATCGGGGAAATCAATTTACACGCACTAATGGCTTTATATAATTGAGTCTTTTGACCAATGGTAAATCTTTCTATAAAGTGTGTGAACGTACGAGTATATACAATTAAAAACGAGAAAGGACAGAGAATATCTCAATCGATGCAAATTAAAAAATATTTTTTAACCCGACGTAGCTCTTGATTTAACTTTATTAGAAAATTTTTTGTACAAGTGATACCTGTATATTATTTGTAGGCATAAATAAATTTAAATAATGCAATATTTATTTTACCATTGTCGTTGTACGCAGTTTTTGATATTTTTATAAATATATTAAAAAAAAAAAAAAAAGAAAATGTTTATATTGACAAATACGTATGAAATGAAAATATTAATAAATATCTTATGAAAATAATTTTATATACTTTGCTTAAATTTAGTCATATTAATCAAAAGAAAAAAAAAAAAAAATTTTAATTTAAGTTGAAATGCAAAATAGTATATAAATTTTAATTTTTTTAATTAAAAAAAATTGAATTAAATATATTATATTATTAAATAATTAATTAATCTTTATATAAATAAAGATACGCATAGAAATTTGATTATCAGGAGTTAACGTCAAAATCAGTAGTTCAACCACTATCGCCAACTAAGAATAATGGAGAATCGATCCAGAGCTATTATAGCCCTCATCGAATTATATATATATATTCCTCATTAAATACCAAGGTCACATATGCAAATGTTCACGAACAGAGAATCACTAAATTACTGAACAAAATGTTTAGGTAGAGTACAAAACATATTTTTTAAAGATTTTAAAAATAAGGCAAAAATTAAGTTTTTAAAGATTTTTTAATAGTTTATTAAAATCACAAAATATAATGCTGAAAATATTTAAAAGTTTTAACATAATTTTCACATAAATTATCATTTAAAAACATATCTGTTTGAAAAATGAAAAGAAAAATTACGGTTTGAGAGAACAAAAGCGTCGACGACCTCTTTTGTATTATTTCGTTCGGACATGGAAAATGATCAAAAACGGATTTAAATATTTTTTAATATTCTTAAAAAAAATTTTTAATTTTATTTTACTAATATAAAATTTAGTTTGTCAACAAAAAATTAATTTTTTTTTTTTTTTAACAGAGGATATAAAATTAAAAAAATGTTTTTCTTCAATTGTTTTCCCATTCTTATGAATTTTACTCGTTAGCATAGTTTTCAGGATAATCCTTCTCTTATCCACTGTAATTAATGAAGTGTGGTAAAAGTATTATTTTGATAAAAATAATTAAAAAATTATGTAGCCATACATACTAATTATAAAATGGTAGTTCTTGTAGTACAAATAAATTTATGTAAAATATAAGTTATTGATGATGACAAAATTATAACTAATTATAAGTATGAAATAAATGTTAAGTTAAAGATTCTTGTCGAAGAGAATTTTTTTCAAAGATGTAAGTATAAAAAATAATATAAAACATTTTATTTAAAGGGCTTACTTTTACTTGTGAAAAAAGGCCTCATTCTTTTATTTCCTTCTTTTCGAGCGCCGGATTCTTTTCTTTTTTATTGGAAGAAATTTTGTCGTTTCTTGAGCAGTTCGTAAGCTCTTCGCGACTTTTCTTCGCATCATTTCCAACTACAGTTATTCTCGTTCGTACGCGTTCATCGTCTTTAAAGAACATAGTTATTTCATGGAGCTTAAACTTGGTCTGACTTTTGAGTTGTAACACCGTATGTCTTTTCTAAAGAAATTGACCAAGGAATTTCAAACTTTTTTTATTAATTTTTCGAGAGATTAATTCGTTTCTTTATTACTTCACCCTCCCTCTATATCTCTCTTTAATTTAATTTTATAATTTTTTAATTACATCATTCTATAATTTCTATTAAAATTTATCAATATAATTATTTTATGTAATTGCTTCATATAATTACTTTTCTATATCTTGATAGGTTATTCAAAACAGCAACAGCTTCACGTCAACGATTCGCACAGAAATATACATCACCATTACAACCTGTTGATTTTAAACAATCAGCTTCCATCAGAACTTGCCGACGCGTCGGTACGTTATATTGAAATCTCGCATCAACATTAACGCTGTCCGTAGACAAAAAAAAAAATGAAGAAAAGATTTTCATTCTTTCATAAGTGACACTTACTTTCGTAAGATCCATCAATGTCGATTTTCAAGAAAACCGCGGACGACGAGAAACTAACGCGTTACTACCGGTTTTTCCTTCCGAACTGTTGCTTATTCCTTACGATCCATTTAACCCCCGTAAATGTTCGAATTTCACGAGACTATACGGAAAGACATTCGCGGAAAATATATATGTGGCATATTTCATTGAACCTGTAACACTTTCATTCTATTTTTATGGCTTGAGAAAAAATTTTTATACACATTTGAAAGATTAGGTTTGCACTATTACGATTGTTCGTTTCATGTACGAGTAAAACATAAAAAAATGTAAAAGCCGAACCTTTGTTAGAGTTATGCATTTAAAAATAAGCGATAAATTGAGAATTTTTGAGATATTTCTGAAATGTTGATATTTAAAAAAAAAAGATGAAAATTCTGAAATAATTATTTAAATAATTGAAAAACACTTACAACAATATTATTTTAGAATAATTTTAATTTATAATAATAATGTATAAAGAACTAAAATTTATATTAATTTAAATTTAATTTTTTTTTCTGTACCGATGTTGACATTTTTAATAAAACTTTTATACACTTTTATTTAACTTCAATATTTACATATATAGACGTAACATTTTTTTTAAGTATTTTGATAAATCATATTAATTTCCGTGTTTAATATTATTCTAATTGCATTATTAAAAATTTTAAGCTTCTTCATATTGTCAATTTCATAATTAATCTTTTAATATTTAAAATTATAATGTATTTAGCTTACTCGTATTTTATATGGGCATTAAACAACGTATGTCATTACCTTAAAAACGATATGAGATAACGTTAAAGCTACTGGTTCGGGAAGCTGCGTAAGCTCAAAAAAAAAAGTTTAGTTTTTTCAGCAAAGAGAATTAAGAAGCCGGCCGTAATTTGACAAAAAGTATATAAATGGATCAAAGAGAGACTGGCGTTTATAATGCAATTTTTTTCTTTATGTTATTAAAAATATTACCTGCGTCTTGTTATTACTATTAAAGTAAAAGTAAAATTAAATACAAAGTGGAAAAAAGTAGTCATTTTATAAGAATTATCTTTGTCTTCTTCTTCGCGTATATTTAATTTAAAAACTGAAGTGTTCACGTAGTGAAAATCTTTTTATTATAACATAATTTAACGAGAACGCTAAATAAAAACTTTTTTATTTCAATTTAATAATAAATTACATGATGATATTTTAATAAATTTAAATAATTGTAATTATTTTTTAATTTTATGAAAAATTGAATAAAATTTTATTCGTAAATTTGTTTAATTATTTAGAAGAAAATAATCTTATTTATATAAGAGAATAAATAAAACAACTGATCACATTGTTTAAGATTATTACACCCGCGTACATTTATTATTTATAGTAATTAAGTCGATTTTTATCATTGACCTAGACTACTAGTTCTACATATAAAAATTACAAAAAATTTTTAAAGTTAAAAAAAAATTCAATCTGCTTTAGAAACCTCTTGCATCTTGTTGAATTAAAATTCCTTTTAACATATATCTAGCTCTATCTTCTTTTCTTTTCTCTACCCTCCTTTGTCTTTCTTTCTCTGTCCGTCTCTTTCATGCTATGCATCCTTTTTATTTTTCTTTCGCTATTATCGACTCTGTCGATTTATTCGCATTTTTTCGTTCTTGTAACATCGTTTTGTCTCTCTTTCTCTCTCGTGCTTTTTTTTCTTTCTACCGTCTCTCTGCCTTTCTCTATCCCTACCTATTTCTGCTTCCTACTTGATCTTCTTCGCTCGTATTCTCGTATGTTTCTCTTTCTCTCATTTAAAGCAATTGGGATAAAAAGTAAACGAGCATTCGTATTCTTAGCATTACTCTTCGCCCGAGTGCAAACGCGATAATCTCCGCTTTCGCGCAGGGAAGAAAGCTAAGACTCATTTGATCGATAATGCTCGAAGGTAGATGTAGACGCAGCTATTGCCGTTGTTGTATGCGCCAAGGCAGTAACTCATCGGAGAGTTTCTGTTCGGTGGCTAGTCATTCTTGACGTAGCTTATCATGATCGGCTAAGGGAATTTAATCTCCTAATGGCTTCAATCCTATATATAAATATATATGTATATACATAAATATAGTACCGATAATACTTTATTATGCTGTTCTTATTACGAAAAAAAATGTTTTATCGCATTGTGCAATCGTATAAATTTTTTCATTTTTCTTGATAAATTTCTTCTATTTTTGAAAAAAAAATGCTCACCTATTTCATCGGATAAGAAAAAAAGTAATTCTTATTTTTTCTTTTTCGAGTAAAAAATGACAAATTTTTATTAAAATAATGTAATCTAATTGTTAATTGTCGAACATTTAAAATTGACCTAAATTTTTAAATTCATCAAAACTTTATTATTAAATAGCTTTATGCTTGAGTGTTAAAGACTTATGTAATTTATAAAATAAACACGGGTGCTAAAGATTCTTGCGGTCACTTACGGTGTTACTAGTATTTTCTTAATCCATATTTGTAAATTGATAGATTTGTCTTAGAATGGAAAACTGTCAATTTTTACAAATCGTCTAAGTTTAAAACCAAAATAAAATAAAATAAATAAATAAATAAATAAATTAATTAAAAATAAAAAATATTCTATCGGTTAAAAAATATGATCGAGCGTTGAGTGTAATCCACCAGTGGAACTAAGTATCTTAGCAGAAATTTTAAAAAATATCGTATCTTATCAAACTACAAAGTTTTTTTATTAAAATTTAAATTGATCCAAGATCTTCACATTGTAGCTATTGATCGGTGTAGGAAAAATTTTTAGCCAGCTCAGTTGTCCAATTTCAGTTGGAGGATATAACGTTAAAATTCAACATGTATCGAAGTATCATGAATAAATCTAAAACAAGTGGCTTTTAATGAATCGTCGATATCTATTGATAAATAAAATCTTAAGTGACAGCGTTATAAAAAAGTAACAAAGAATTGTTTACATAGCTATTATAAGATAACTGAAATTTAATCAAAATTCATCCAGTAAAAAAATCACTTCACGTTAAAGGAGTTAAGCAAAACTTTGCTAAAACTAGATGCAATATATTTAGCATTGTGATGCGGAACAAAGGTAAAGAAAAAAAGACTACAAAGCAATTGGAATTGCTCTACGTGAATAAGCTAGCTGGAAAAACCGAAATCAAAAAATGCCTCCACATAATGCTACCTTGCAAACTCTCACGTTGTATATTCATGCAATAAAAGAAAAAAAAAAAAAAAAAAAAAAAAAAAAGATAAATTATGAAAACACATAGAACGACGAACGTTAAATAATAAAAGTACATATACGCATTTAATTACGTGAACAATTCCGTAACATTGCATTTTTTTTTATTCGACTGTAATTTTCTAAATGCATTTCTTTGACCTTTAATTAAGATGCAACAGTTAGCGCACAATTGCTTCTCCAATGTAATGCACGGGATGCTCTAAGCTTTAAAGACACCTTAAGCCTTAGATAATTTATAAAAACGACAAATGTGTGAAAATCAAAAAGTTACACATACTATATACCTTACTAAAATATTTAATAATATTTAATAATTAATATAAAATATGCAATATTATTTGAATCGTAAATTTAATATTTAAAAAACTAATATATTATTTAGTTAAATTTAGTAAAATAATATTAATAAATAGATAATATTGAAAATATTAATATACTAGGTACTTGTTAAAAAGAAACAGTATAAAGTTACATTGATAAAGGCTTGTAAAACGGTAAAAAAATAAAAGACGAAAAGCTTCTATAAGTTTCTATGCGAGTTTTTATTAAAAGAACACGATAAAGCAACAAAAAGTTATGTAAAGTAGTAGTATACAGTTACATAAAAAGGCACACAGCTACGAATAAAGGATTATAAAAAGAAATAATAAAAAAACATGTAAAATAAATAAGCAAATGTAATGAAAATAAACGCATAGAATTTCAACATTTTCAATTGAACATTTTGCATCATAACTGCATAAGGACGACTTTTTACAAAGTCAGAATAACTCTTTCTTGCTCTCTCTCTCTCTCTCTCTCTCTCTCTCTCTCTCCCTCTCTCTCTGCAACGCGACATAGTATTTCACGAAATAAATTCTTTTACAAACACGAGCTTAAAGAAATTTCAAAACACTTGAGTTTTTAATAAATTAATTTAAATAAATATTTAATCTATTTTAATCACAAATTTCTGAATTTGATTCATAAAAAACCTTAATATTATTAAATATTTATATTTATTGAAATTACTAATTTCAAGTATTACAATGAGAGAGCGGAAAACAATATAAGATTTACAAATGTTCAGTGTTGTGTCAATACTGTAAAAAGCACCGTACATTGGACGAACTGGTAAATGTTTTAAATTATAAATATTTTCAATTTATTTTAAGTTGAAAATTTTTTATAGCAACTAAAATCCTTTCGCTGGTCAGCTAACACTAACGGAAGAATATTAAACAAATACAAAAATATAGCGAAACATTTTACTATCTAGATTGGTACCGTGTCTGGCGTTTGATGTGTAATTGTTATAGAATAATGATATTATTAGGGCTGAATTGTGCTCAAAGCGTAGCTTTAACATAAGATCTTTATAGTAGTTGTATTCTATACAGCTGCTTTCGTCATACCGATATACGAGAGTACAAAGGGCCCGCCTTTTACATAAAAATTAAAATACGCAATTATAAATTAAAATATAAATTGTGATCCAGTGCGTAAAATAAACACCAGACAAAGGTGGAGCATTACAATTTAGTTCTATAATACAATGTCTCGCTTTATCCCCATAAAACGGCAATTCGAATCATTTTATTATCGTGCTTACAGATAATAATAAACAATACAATATAATAACAAAGAATGAAATACCTACATATAATGTACGAGATCTTCGGAAAATTGGCAAAATAAAAAAGCAACAAAATTGACCTGAAAAAGATGCTACTCGTATTATTTGCTTGCTAAAATGGAAAAAATTTGTACAAGTAGTATAACTCAACGTAAAAGTGAACGACGTCGAAAATCAACAAAATTACGACTTTTAAAAGTGTTTGTTAAAGTTTATTGTAATACTCTCACATTTAATATAAATAATATTGATACGTTAACACTAGATCATAGTTTAATTCTTAAAAATATAAAAATCAACGAAACGATTATATGTAATTATTTTACGTAATTATTATAAATTGTCGTAGTTTCGAAAAAAAATTCTAATTTAAAAAGTTATAAAAATAAAAGTTATAAAAGAAAAAGAGAATCGATTGGCTTAAAATCCTTTATTATTTTTTAAAATAGAAGGATATGTAACGGAATTATAAATGAAAATGTTATCCCGAGTCTGACTGGGATCTACGCAGTAATGGTAGGGGAAGAAGGAGGGAGTTAAATCAGTGGCTCATATTTTAACATACATTTTAATATTCGATTAATATCTCGTTTATTATAGGATAAAGTATTCCTTTTGTTAAAATTAAAAAAAAATTTCATTTATCTTAATTTAACCGGCATTTAAAATTTTTGAGTTGTTAATTAAATTTATTTATCGGAAAAATGATCAAACGAATTTCATAATACTGATTTTAATTATGCAGATAGTGAAATTTTTTCCTGCAAAATAACGCGACAGCTTTTAAAATAAAATTTTACATTAATAAAATGAAAATTTCAATTTTAAACAAAAGCGTAAATTGGGCGTGGTATCGGTAACTAAAAATAAATTAAAAAAATGCAACTTTGCTCCTGGTTAAAGTTTCCGATCGCGCACCTAGCAACAGCTCCATTGCGTGACATATGCATGACTGGCTTGGTACGGTTTCGGGGATCCATGAATAGCGCGAGGTAGCGAGCGTCGTTCTCGATAGCCTTATATTCCGTGGGAGACGTCGGCGCTCAATAGCTGGAGTAGAATAAAAAGGTCGGCTTTATCACTTTGTCCCGTTTATTGCGCCCGTCGGTTGACCTCGAGCGCATTCTTTCTCCTTGCCCGTGACGGCACTACGAGTTGTTGTGTAACACGACAAGGTATGTCGTCATAGCACCCGCGATCTGCATCAAAAAGACACACACACACACACACACATGTATATATATATTCGATATTTTACCAAGAATTTAAAAATATTGATGAATGAATGTCTTGATAATTTTTTCATAAAAATTGATATTTTACGCATTTTTAAAGTTTAGAAACTAATGTACTTTAATCGAAATATCAATTGATAAAAAATCTATCTTCATTGTAAAATTTTATTGATTTTTATTTTATAGAAAATAAAAAATATTATAAATAAGTATAAAAGTATAAACTTATTTGTTTCGTAATTAGCTTATTTAAAAACCCATTAAGTATCTTGATTTTTTAAAATCACGTATAAACGATAGATTATTATATTAAAACTTTACTTTCCACCAAAAATAGTTTAATGATTAAAATTGAATATTCAATGAATAAAATTTTAAACTTCTAACTGTGAATATATATACATGGATACGCATATTTTTGTGAAAAATTTTTTATTCTCTTGAATCGTATAATTTTTTGACGTAGAACACAACCTTTCTCAAATAATTTAAAAAAAGTTAGAAAGTAGATAAACGTTTTCATTCTCGAACCTTTTCTAAAATTAGCTTTTCAATAACAGATTATATACATATATATATATATATATATATATATATATATATATATATATATATATATATATATATATATATATATATATATATATATATATATCTTTAGAGAGAAAGAATTTTGTTTTTAAAGGTAGACGGGTAAACATATGGAACCTACGTAACAGCATACATTAGAAAACCGCATAAATTAAAAAAAAAAAAAAAGTAATCTTACACTTGCAGTATGGAAAAAGTAAAAAAATATCCGATTAAAGTTTGCGAGATAATGTGAGCAACAGGTGTCAGTTAATATCTAATAAATTTATAGGACGTTAAATTATTTTTAAAATAAAATAATATTTTGACTACTTTGTTACTTTGTTAAACGTATATAAATATAAACCAATGTAATTATATTATGCGCATACTGATTTATAGAATATTTTTTGACAACACATACAATAAAATTTTAATACAAATAAAATTGTGTAAAGTGAAATACTATAAATATTAAATAAAGATTAAATTTGTTGTTTTTTTTGTTCACTTAAAGAGTTCCAAATTGAAACTAAATAAATAAACGCGTAAAACAAAAGTAAATAAATAAAAGTACGGAACAATCGTAAATAAATAAACGTACGCGAAACAGTGAATCAAAGTTATTTTAAAGAAAATGGTTAACCGTAAAAAGAAAGTAAGTATTTATAAACTTACAGAAAGTAGTAGAGGAAGATCGACTCGTATAAAACCACCTGCTGCGAAGAAGTGCAACCTCCGGAGCTTGAAATACATTCCAATTTCAATGCTGTGCTGAAAATAAGAAATTAAGCGTATTGTAAAAGCAGTAATAGCTAGTTAAAAAGAATTTGTTTTGAATGCACTTACTTCGATAAAGCTGCGTTTTCGCGTTAATTTAGATTGTGGTAAAAATACCGCTCTTCCAATATCGTTGGCCTTCAAACAAAGATGAATTAATTTTTGTATTTACTTTAAAATTCAATGCTTAACTCAAACTATATATTTATACTACTGAAAGGAAAATAAATAAATAAAAAATTTTATTTCCGCTTATAAAATCATCACTATTAATAAATGTGATCGTTTGTTTTTTATTTAAGATTATCAAACTTCTTTACTTTTTTTACTTAATTTTTGTATTTTACTAATTTTCAACTCTTTCATCGTAATTATCATACGTTTTTAAAAGAAACTAGATTGACCTAGAACCGCCGGTAAGTCATTTTTCTCCCGCAGTAATTATTCACAAAAAAAAAAAAAGAAAGTGTTCTCTACTATTAACAAAATCCTTATAAGCTTGAGTATTCTAACTCGCTGAGTCTAAATTCGGTTTTAGTTTTTGCTCTACTCCCTACGTTTTTCAACAATTTTCAAAGGAAAACTGGATCCTAGCGGAGAATCTAGGAGTGTAGAACAAAAACTAATAACAGATTCGATCTCATCGAGTCAGAATATATAAGGGTATGATAGCTTTGTCGAAAGTACAGCCACTTTTCTTTGCATATAACTTTACATTAAACCTAGGGAATGGTAATCATTAAATGTGATTGCTCCAAAATCAATATAAGAATAGCTTTCTTATAAATTATTTTGATATCAATATTAGTTTACAAGTAATAGAGTTTAATTAAAATTGCTATCGACGATTGATTGTCGGCTTAGTTCTTTTTATGTACACGGATTTTTATGTGATTTTCATTATCATACAGAAATATGATTCAAAATCATTAATAAAAACATTATAAAGCATTTTACTATGTATTTCAATGGTGATTTTTTACTTTAAAACGGTAATTTCCGCAATAATTAAAGTGGGTCAAATTTGTCCTGCCGGCGGTTCACGTGAATGTCAAACTGGCGGTTCTAATGTTCATTAATTGTTTATTAAAAAAAAGTTTGTTAATAAAAAGAGATGTAGAAAATATAATCGTTTTCTATAAAAATATTCTCATATGTATTTCTAATTTTATATATCATTTCCTTTCCTTTTTATTTTAACGGTTTTATAAAAATATCGAAAGTATTACAAAATCAAATATATTTCACAGATATAAATGTTAATAACATATAACTAAATGTAAAATTTAAATGAATCTCGCATGTTATACAACCTCTTGAGCTGTAAAGTGACAAGCAACTGTTATAATTAGTAGATTGACAAGGCAAGCGGTAACAAGTAAGGCTTCTCTGATAACCATTTGAAATTGACTAGAGATGGACAAATTCTCGTTCATCGCATAAATTCTCGATAAAGCATTGATCCACATAGTAGCGATCCAGAGCAGAAGCTGGAACGAGTAAATCGAATTAACGATGTCCGCCGCATTACTTAAGGAACAATGCAGCCACCAAGCGTCCTGTAGTTGCATCTCACGTCGATGCGTCGTTTGCTCTTTGCCAGTATGATATCCGAGAACAAAAGCTGCACAGAAAGTCCATACATGTATCTATTAACAATATGGTATAGATATGTTATACAATATACACACACACACACTATATATATATACATATATATATCGAGCAACAGATTCACAATGACGTTCAATAGAACCTAAAATATTGATATCGGCAAAGTCGCGATTTAAGAAAGTCGCAAGTAGTTTGTTCGGTAAGTACTCTCAAACGTTAATATGCTCGCAATAAGTGGTTATTGGAAAAAGCATTATAAAGTATTGTGGATAAGTATTATGCGCCCTTGAAATTTTTATTTATTCGATTACATTTTACCTTATGATTTCATACGGCTATTAAAATTAAATTGTTAATAGAAATTTAAATATTAAAACTTATTTAAATTATATTCATTAGAATTGTTCATTTTCAACATTGAATTTTTACAAGTAATATTATAATAAGTATACATGAATTCATTTTTTACACGGCAGCTATATTTCTTTATCAATATTAAAAATAGAAAGTTTCTTCTACATCTCCAAATAAAATCTTTTATAAAAATAAATAAACTAAAGCGATCGATGCCGTAGAAAAAAGCTTGTATAAAAACAAAATTCAGTGATATAAAACTGAATTCTTAGTATTAATCATAAAAAGGCTTTCTTTTTCACACAATTAATATACCGAATAATTGGGATGGCAATATTAATCATTCTCATTGTTCATTTTACTTGAAAAATATATGTAATTATATATTAAAGTAAATAACATATTTTAATAACTTTGTAAATATTAAATTAAAGTAAAGGTGCAAAACCTTTAAAAAAATGTCAAGAATTTGCCTAGTATAGAATAGGCACACATAAGATCGATTTCTTACTATTTTTACTATTTTTTCGTCAATCATGACAAAAAACACCCAAAATGTACATAAAAGTAATATTGTAGAAAAAGAGAAACTTTCCAATATATTAGACAGAATTTCAAGAACTATTAAAAGAGTCTTTTTAAAGAATCGACCCTTAATTTACACAGGATATATTATAATAGTAGTATAAGGAGTCGGTAACAGTAACGGGATATATAGTAAGCAAATTTCACTAATGAAAAATTGTCCAAATGATTCTTTTTTTTTCCAACTCTTACAAAAATTAATTTTCAAAATGTATTTCAGTAAAGAATTTAATAGCGCTTATTTTTATTCCTATAAAATATATCGATATTTTTATTGTTTTCTAAATATTTAAATAGAAAAATATTTTCAACCAAAAAATATTTTAATTCTTTTTTTACTTCAACTCGCCATAACTTTATTAATTATGCTTATTTATTTTTCAAACATTAATATAAAAAAATTTTTATGTGTTCTGCGTATCTCACATGTGAATTATTAGGTGTAGTAAAAAGAAATCCATTATTTTTGCATTAAATTGAAGGTTTTATTTAGCATAGATAGAATGATACGATTTAGGTCAAATATGCACCGATTTGTTCGATAACTTGTTGCCATTTTGGAGGTAATTTCATAATGCCTCTCTCGTAGAAACCCTTGACCCTATTGTCAAAAAACTGGGACAGTCGATTTTCACAATCTTCTCTTGAGGCGAATTTTTCACCTGCAAAATCATTCGTCATAGACAGGAACAGGTGGTAATCACTTGGTGCCAGGTCCGGACTATAAGCTGGATGCATAAGAACTTCCCAACCAAGCTCCCGGAGCTTCTGGCGAGTCACTATCGATGTATGCGGCCTGGCGTTGTCCTGATGGAACACAATTCCTCTCCTATTGGCCAAAGCTGGCCGCTTCTGGGCGATTGCTTCTTTCAGACGGTCCAATTGTTGACAGTACAGGTCCGAATTAAGAGTTCGGCCGTAGGGGAGCAGCTCATAGTAGATGATTCCCTGCCAGTCCCACCAAACACACAGCAAAACCTTCCTGACTGTCAATCCTGGCTTGGCCACTGTTTGCGCCGGCTCACCGCGATTTGACCACGACCGTTGTCGCTTGACGTTGTCGTAAATGACCCACTTTTCATCACCAGTAACCATCCGCTTCAGAAATGGATCGATATTGTTGCAATTCAGCAGCGATTCGCAGATGGAAATTCGGTCTATGAGGTTTCTTTGCGATAACTCG
The DNA here is from genome assembly GCA_949987625.1 of Chalcis sispes. Taxonomy (NCBI): domain Eukaryota; kingdom Metazoa; phylum Arthropoda; class Insecta; order Hymenoptera; family Chalcididae; genus Chalcis; species Chalcis sispes. Next base: position 46,440,290 of record OX465098.1, read on the forward strand.
TGTGGCACCCATACATCGAACTTCTTTTTGTATCCAGCCTTATTTAAGTGGTTCCAAACGGTTTTTTGTGCAATGTTTAGCTCCTGGGCAATCGAAACAGTGCTTACGTGACGGTCGGACTCGACGATTTCCATTATTTTATCGACATTTTCGACAATTGGCCTTCCAGAGCGTGGTGCATCTATGACGTCAAAATTACCGGAACGGAATCGACGAAACCAAAATCGCGCGTGATTGGCTGTTACAGTATCAGGACCATAAACACTATTCACATTTTCAGCTGCCTGGCTTGCGTTTTCGCCTTTATCGAAGAAAAACTGTAAAATATGGCGTATTGTCTCTTTGTTTGTGTCCATCTTTGACGCGTACTAAAAAAATACTGAGTTAAGCAATCACAAAACTGTATCAGAAGCTTTTTAGTACGAAATCTTATCTTTCTAACTCCATCTAGTGTAACCCGATCGCACTTTTACAATGGGAGATACAGACTACTAAAGCCATCTATTGGCAAAATAATGGATTACTTTTTACTACACCTAATATACACAATATATATAATACTACATATGAACAAAATAGTAATTGTACGGTAGTAAGATTTATTAATTCTTTTAATTATAAAAGTATATAAAAATTATTTTCTTTTGATACGTGAAAACATACAATCACACGGAAAAAACTATTCATAAAATCAACACCGTTCGAATATTTAGATTCATTCCAACGGACTAATAAAACACTGGCATTCGATTTAATATTTTCTCGAAACTTGTTAAATTGTCATATAATATTTTTCACGTTTTGTCACAAACGCCACTTTTATCTCAAAACAATGTTTTTTCTCTATTAGGTTTTTCCATCGCAAAGAAATTTTCTTTAAACGTGTTTATTATTTTATTACGTTAGAAAGGCTAGCGGGCGTCCGAACGTACAGTTTATGACACTGCTAACCTTTTTAGATTTTCAAGTATAACATGTAAGGCAGATGCCGATCTCGTTAGCTTAAATAAGACAACACGGTTTTTTATCTCCACTGCCTCTTTTTCGAGGTAATGAGACGGACAACAAATGTATGAAAAGTCAGTCTGTGTTATAGAGTCTATCTGCTACGGTCACTCGTTTCTCGCAGTCTTTTGCATTTCCCAATATTCGGGAAAATAAAATCAATCGCGTCTATGCGACTTTAGATTCCTTAATAAAAATATTCAATTAAAGTTTATTAAAACAGATTAAAATGTATTAGTATCGATTAAATTTGAATCGATTCTAATAAATTTTAATTTGTTTTAATAACTTTTAATCGAATATTTTTAGCAGGGTTCTTTCTAAATTCAATTACACAACACATAAACTCGATCACACCTTTAATTCGATCACACGATCTTTATAAAATTATAATAATAAAAATTCGCAATTCTACTTCGCAGTTGATTGTCCCTTGGTTAACTTAAAGTGTTGGTAATAGCGTAGTGTGTAGCGAGATTTTTCTCTCGTTTCCCTCGTCTTCTTTCCGAATGCTCAGGGACGTAAGACAATGTGTCTCTTATTTACCGTTTGACGGTGAGACGACAATCGGATCTCTGCTTAACCCTTTCAGAAGAACCTTTATCTTGCTAACGAATTTCGGAAATCATAGGTCATAAAATTTTTGAAACCGCTGATTCTGAAGTCATAATTGCTAAAGTTAAGATAACCGTCTAATATAGCGATTATTTTTCGTTGATTTTGAGGTTTATGTATTTTTTTTTTAAAACAGCTATCAGGGGGGTTTTACTGAAATCGATGCATAATCGTTCAGAGGTGAAAATATGTTGTGCATGTTACACGCACGCTTGGAAAAACTAATAACTCTATTAAACAATAAAAAATAAGCTATAAATTGATAAACAAAACTTTTATAAATTCTTACAAATATTTTAGTTCAATTTGAAATTCAAAAATATAAATGTTTTAACACAACTTTTTTTTTTTTTTTTTTTTTTTTTTTTATTTTATTTAACGTCGCATCCCCTTCTCAGGTATTAGCGACACTCAGTCTTATACAAATTTTATATTTTACAATACAATACAATAGTAATGATGCAATACTACATATATATCACTAGCACTTGGTAAATTTAGATGTTGATCTTTATTAATTTTATAAATTCTAACGTTTTAGCGCACTGTTTCGTATCGGAGAGGGCGTTCTCTAGAGTACTGCTTAGATTGCTGGCTTTTCTCTCTATTTCATATTTCTTGCATTCGATGAGGATGTGTTTAACAGTGTTGGGGCAGTTGCAGGTGTCACATTTCTCCTTGTCGCGGTTGTTGAGTAGATGTGAATGCGTGTATTTCGTATGACCTATTCTGATTCTAGTTAGTATAATCTGGTCACTCCTATTGAATTTTAATGCAGGATTTGGCGCATTTACTTCTTTTTTTATTGAGGCTAGTTGATATTTATCCTTATGTTTTTTCCACAGGTTGTTCCATTCGTTAAAAATGTCGGTTTGAGTAATCTGTTTTATATCAAGTAGGTTAAGTTTTTGGTCTGGGTTATATTTTAATTTTTTTGCTAATTTAGTTGCGTTATTTATCGCTGATTCGATTTCTATTGAGAAATTTGAATAACATATAATAATTTTTCCATTGGAGTCTTGTAACTTATTTATAATTTTGTTAGTATAGTGGTTAGTAGCGTTAGTTTCTCTGAGTTGATTAATGTAGGCTATATTGTTGATATGAATTATGTGTTGGTTTTCTGTTTTATTTATTTCCTCAATGGTTTTGGAGATTATTTTATACATTACGGATTGATATTTCAGTTGTCCTGGTAGTTTTAAAAGAATATTTTCCAGATTGGGGAGGATAGCTGCCGCTCCATTGTGATTTTTTCCTTTTCTTGAACTTATGTAGATTGGTTGATGGTTTGGATACAATTTGCATGGGTTGCTTAGTGAACTTGACAAGGGATTTAATATGTAATTTTTCATTTCTACGTGTATATCTGAGGTCTCAAGTTCTTCCTTGTTAGCTAATGAAGTTAAATTCGATATATTAATTTTGCTTGTTTGGAGAAGTCTATGTACTTTAGTTGGAAATGATTCTTTTATATAGTGTGTATTCGTAGAATTTGTATTTGTTTTAACTATGAGATTGTAGTTTTGGTTTTTTGGAGAATTTAAGACCTTAGTGGCATAGTTAATCATTAGTTTTTTCCGTCTTAGATTTAGCGGTGTAATATTGCTCTCGCTGAGTACGCAAATAGTTGGGCTGGTTCTAAATGCACCAGTGGCAATCCTCATGCTGGAGTTTAAAATTGTGTCTAGTTTTGTTATGATGTAGTCCTTGGCTGAGTCGTATACTATGCATCCGTAATCCAATTTAGATTGGATTAAGGATTTGTACGTGTTAGCAATTATTGTTTGACAGGCTCCCCAGTTTTTAGCTGCTAAAGTTTTTAATATGTTGATTCTGTTTAAACATTGTTGTTTTAAGTAATCGATATGTAGTTTCCAAGAAAGTTTGCTATCAAAAATTAGACCTAGAATTTTAATTTTTTCAACTGTTGGAATAGGTTTTTCGCCAATATATAGTGTAGGAATGTGATTTATCTTCTTGTAGTTATGGAATATTATGCATTGGGATTTATTATTGGATAATTTGAAGCCTGCTATGTTAGTAAACTTTATTAATTTATTTAAATTTTCTTGTAATATAGATTGGCTAGTTCGTATATTTTTTCCTTTAATAAATAGGGTTATGTCATCTGCAAAGATAGTGCTTTGGATTGGAGGTGTGATATAGGCTTGGATATCATTAATTGCCAATAAGAATAATGTGACACTGAGGACCGATCCTTGAGGGACTCCATTTTCTATTTTGGTAGGTACAGAGAGACGATTGTTTATTCTTACATTAATGATTCGGTTGCTTAAAAAGTTTTTAATAGCATAGTACATGTTTCCCTTAATGTTATACTTAATTAGAATTTCCAATATTCTTCTTTTCCAAATTAGATCGTAAGCTTTTTCTAAGTCTAAACATAAAGTAATAAGATGTTGTCTGCTATTTATGGCATCGCTTATGTTGGTTTGTAGTTTAATTAAGCAGTCTGTTGTAGAGCATCCCTCACGAAATCCACTTTGTTGTTTTATTATTAGGTTATTAGATTCAAGAAAAAACCTTAATCGTTTATTTAATATTTTTTCGAGTATTTTACATAAACAGCATGTTAATGCAATTGGTCTATAATTATTTTTGTCGGTTTTGAGTTTTCCTGGTTTATGAATTGGTATTACTATAGCTTTTTGCCATGTGCTCGGGAAGACTTTTATATTCCATATTGTGTTATAGATCTTGAGTAGATAGTTTACAGCTTGGAAAGGAAGTTGTTTGATAAGTATATAGGGTATTAGGTCTGGGCCTGGACTACTGTTTTTAGTACTCTCAATTGTGTCTACTAATTCTTTAGTTGTAATTGGGTGACAGAAATTTTTATCTGTAATGTCCATTGAATCTGGATGGAAAATTGGTGTTTTTTCAGTTTTAGATTTATGGGAGATGAACTCTTTATTATAGTTGTTGTCACTTGAATTTTCGGCGAATTTTTGTGCAAAGATGTTAGCAATATTGTTTGGGTCGCTTGTTATCTGGTTATTTTCGATTAGTGCTATAGTAGGTGTGTATTGTGTGCCTTCAATAGATTTTATTTTGTTCCAGATTTCTTTGTTAGAAGTTTGGTTATTTATAGTTTTTAGGAAGTTAATCCACGATTCTTTTTTGGCGTTTTTAACCGTTCTTTTAGCAATAGCTTTTAGTCTTTGGTGTTCAATTTTATTTTCTATGGAGTTGATTTTTTTATATTTATACAAGGCCTTTTTTGCGTTTGAGATTGCTATATCACACTCCTGATTCCACCATGGGTTGTTTTTTGGGTTTAGACTATTTTTTGTTTTAGGTATGTTGATTTCAGCTGCTTTTAGTATTAAGTCATTAAATTCGTTTACTATTATATCAATATTTGTATTGTTTACTTCATTTGATTTTAGTAATTCATCTAAATTATTTTCGATTGAGTTAATTTCATTCTCAATGGTTAGTTTGTAATTGATCCAGTTCGCTTTGTTAAATTTCCATTTGGGCACATAAATGTTGGTGGAAGGATTATTGGGCTGATTGTATTTGATTATAATTGGGTAGTGGTCACTACCATACAGAAAGTCCAAGGTACTCCATTCAATCAGTGATGCGATATTACTGCTACATAGCGTAAGGTCAATCGCAGAAGAAGTGCCATTTGAGCTATTAAAATGGGTAGGCGAAAGTTCATTTAATATATTTAGGTTTGGGTTGTTACATAATAACTCCTCAATGATTTTACCACGTTTATCAGTTTTGAATGAACCCCATAATGTACTATGGCAGTTGAAGTCGCCTAGGAGTATAAATGGTGTAGGTAATTGTTTTATTAAGTCTTCCAGTGAATCTATGTTTAGTTTGTATTTGTTGCTTAAGTATATGTTACAAATAGATATGGTTTTATTATTTATTATTATTGAGGTTGCAATGGCTTCAATTTCAGTCGTTAGTCTAATTTCTTGGCTAAAGATATTGTTTTTTACTAAAATGCTTACTCCTCCACTGGCTGCTTTACAATCTGTTCTGTTTTTAATATAGCAATTATAGTTTTTTAAATTTAAGGTTTGATTTTCTTTTAAATTGGTTTCTTGAAGGCAAATTATATTAGCGTTTTCTTGTGTGTAAAGTTTTTGTAAAAATTCAAATTGGTTCTTAAAGCTATTTATATTCCACTGGATAATGTTCGCCATTGTTTAAATCGTTTGTTTATTTTTCCTCTTGATCGGAAATGTCATAATCGGAGTTATCTGGTGTTGGAATTGGGGTGAAATTTCCTGAATCTTTACTTAAGTACTTTTCCAAGTTTTTAATTAATCTGGTACATCTATTTTTAATACCTGAGTCTCTTACATTTGGGTGAATATCTTTTTTTAAAAAGTTTATAAGTTCATTCAGATCATCGGTGTACTGTAGTACAATTTCAACTGGGTTTTTTGAGCCTTTAATATTTTCTAACAGGCTTTTAAATTGTGAAAAATTTAATAAGGTGTTAGCTTGGTTTAAGTAGTTTTCAAGTGAAGTTAATTTATTATTCATTTCATCATTATTTGGTACTTTGTCAGTTAAACAAGTTTCTTCATTTATATTTTGGGTGTTTTGAGCGAGATTTTCGCTGTCGTGTGCAGTTTTTTTCTGACGTTTTATTATGATTTTATTATCTGAGACAGTGATTATTTGGTTATCGTTTATTTCTTTTTCAGAGTCAGTTGAGCTTACTAATGACCGGGTTCTTTTATTATCCTTATTTGGTTCTTTTTTTTTTAACAAGGTACTTTTATTTTTTCCTTCAATTAATTGTTGATTTAAAGATACAGGTGTGTCATGATTGACGGCATTTAAAGGTAAATTATCTGTTTGTGTGTTTGTCTCTAAATTATTTGTATACAATGCTTGACTTGACGGTGTAATGTTTACGTTTCTATTATTGTTGCTTTCTATATTAGCGCAATGTTTTGCCAAGTGGCCTTCGAGTTTGCAAATAAAGCATTTTGGAATATCGGTACTAGCGTAAATATAATAATTTAATTCGTTGTAAGTTAATTTAAAGGTTTCTGGGATTTTTTTAATATCATCTGGGTTAATATACACCTGTCTTCGGAAACTGGAAACATGATTATATCCTTCCTTATTGATAGATGCTTTAAGCATAGAAATTGGAGAACCTCTTTTAATATTTAGTTGATCTAAAATATTTTCCAAAATGTAATTGGGTATATCGGGAGATACGTTTGAAAAGATGACTCTTTTTAATTTAGATACAAGCGGTCTAATATTAACATTGTGTTCTCCTATTTTAATAGTTGTATACTTATCTGTGAGGTCATTCACAAGACTGTTACTCGAGAGATATAGACAGATTCTATTGTTCGATATCCTGGATGCAAATAGAACATTCTTAGGTTGTACAAGATCGCCAATTGCACACGCATAGTCCGTTAGATTTAGCTGCTCTACACAGTCGAGTATGAGGCCCTGGTCTCTCTTTGGTGTTAAGTTTTTTTGTGTTATATCAGCATACGTAGAGTTGGAAGAGTTCACGACAAAGGTTGGTATTTCTTTTGGTTCAGTTGTTTGGTTTTCTAGTTTTTTATCGGATGTTGAAGCCATTTCGGTCATCTTGTGATCACAATTATTATGATATGCACACGCGAAATGCGCAATTCGCGCAAACCGCGCGAATCACCCGATCCGCAAGAATACTCGTAGATTCGCACGATTAAAATTATTGAGTTAATGTATCGTAGAGCAAAGTAAGAGTAAATATAAACACGTCTTTACTCGTCGAAACCTCAATGAAGATTCTGACAACTTTTTAATTTGAAGAAATAAATAAAATTTTCTAAAGATATATCTTTTTTCAATTGCCTTATTGTTTGTATTTAGAACTAGTTGTGCCCTGTGATTTCACTTGTGTATATTAAATACAACATTCCAACTCCGTATTATTCTCTTTCTGGGAGAATTTCCAAAAATGCATCCTTTATAGAATTATATCCTTTAGATATTAGAACTGCTGTGCTAATATTCAAGTGTCTTGGCCTAGCGGTTTTAGTTATAATCTGATATGTCAGTCAGTCAGCTTCCAGATTTATTTTTACAGATTATAGATCGTTTTTAGATTGGAGATACACGAAATATATAAAAGTTTCTAGTGTTAATATTTGAAAAAAAATAAGCATAGTTAACAAAGTTATAGAGAATTGAAGTAAAAAAAGTATTAAAATGTTTTTTGGTAAAAAATATTTTTTTGCTTAAATCCTACTAATATTATAAATTTGACAGTTTGCATGTTTTTTACTCAATCACGCAAGAACTACTATATGAATTTGCATGGTAGACCATTATTAACACATCGTTCAATAAGTCCCGAGACTAACAACGAAAACAACATTTTTTTTCAAAAATCATTTTTATTCATCAATATAATCTCCTTTTAGAGTGATACAATCTTTCCAACGCCTTTCCAACATTTCTATACCATGTTTATAGAAGGATTTATCCTTTGCTTCAAAATAGGCTTCAGTTTCGGCAATGACCTCCTCATTCGAGCCAAATTTTTTTCCCTAGAGTATTTTTTTGAGATCAGCAAAGAGCCAGTAGTCGCTGGGGGTCAAATCTGGCGAGTACGGGGGGTGTGGAAGCAAATCAAAGCCCAATTCGTTCAATTTTGCCATTGTTTTTATGGGCTTGTGGCATGGTGCATTGTCTTGGTGAAAAAGGATTTTTTTCTTCTTCATGTGCGGTCGTTTTGCTGCGATCTCCTCCTTCAAACGTACCAACAAGTCAATATAATAATCACTGTTGATCGATTTACCTTTTTCCAGGTAGTCAATGCAAATCACGCCATATGTATCCCAAAAAACAGACGCCATGACTTTGCCAGCAGACTGCTGCGTTTTTGGACGCTTTGGGCGGCTTTCGCCAGCCATGCGCCACTCAGATGATTGCCGATTCGACTCCGGAGTGAAATGATGTATCCATGTTTCATCCATGGTCACGTATCGACGCAGGAAATCCTTTTTATTGCGAGTAAATAGCGATAAACAGCTCTCTGAATCGTCGACTCGTTGCTATTTTTGTTCCACTGAAAGCAATCGCGGCACCCACTTGGAAAAAACCTTTTTCATGCTCAATTTTTCATGAAGGATTGTAAATACGCTTCCAGATGATACCTGTGTCATTTCTGCAATCTCACGGACCTTCACTTTGCGATTTTTCATTACAATTTTTAACGCTTCACTCACATTTTCCTGTGTAACGGCTTCCAATGGCCTACCCGAACGTTCCGCATCGTTTGTGTCCGTACGACCACGTTTAAACTCAGCATACCAACGACAAATCGTTGGTTTGGATGGAGAGGAGTCCGGGTAATGTTTTTCAAGCCATTGCTGGGCTTTTACGGTGTTTTTACCCATTAAAAAACAATGTTTTATCAACACGCGAAACTCGCTTTTTTCCATTTTTCAAACAAATTACAAAGTGACTTTACTCTAACCTCGATAACTCTGCTGTCTGTGATCCGATCGACGTGAAATTTTTACACGTTTCATGTAAAGGTTCGCACTCTATGGAAACGTGGCCAGTTTGGTACTACTAGCACCATCTCTGGGTTAGTCTCGGGACTTATTGAACGATGTGCTGGATTTTGACTAGTATATGTGTATAAGACCCTTCTTATCCTGGTAAAAGTTCCCTGTGGAATAATAATATATAAAACAGTATTGTGACTAATGAGTAGACAAAGCGCAGTCTAAACCGGGAGACCTAGAGATTTTGAATTGGAGGAAATATTCGTTGACTAAAAAAAAAGACAGTGGGAGGAGTGGGAAAGCGGTAAAGCTTACATGAAGAAACATTTTCGTTTAAAATTACGATGCTAAATTTTCGATAAATTTATCTCCTAACGGAGTGATCGAAGGTGAAAAAGTTGTATTGAGAAACATTCATTTTTTTTTTTTTTTTAACATAAATAAATTTTTAAAAAATACGAAACATAGAAACTGAAGGAGTTTGTTTGTGAAGAAAGAGATACTGCTTCGATATTTATTTGAATAAATATTCTTATTTGGAAAATAATTCAGAGTGTGGATTTTTAAAGCAGCCTCCGACTGGGTGGTTTAAATTTATTCAAAACGATCAATAAAGAGAAAGCACTTAAAAAATTAAGCAAATTTTATGCGAAGAATACATTTTATTATTTTTTAATATAACTAAAATTGCATTTTAATTATTATTTTGAAATATCACTGGCTTTAAATTTAATTATAAATATTGTAAATATTAGGTGCGCAACTAAATTCCCGCTGTTTGTCAATAGATGGGTCCAGCAGTAAGTGCTTGTTGTAATATAAATTAAATTTATATTTTAAATTCAAATTCAGTGTATATTTATTTTTTACCTAACCTAAATTAACCACGGGATTTTCTCCATGTTGGAGCAGGTTTCGACCGTATAGATAAAATAATTATTAAATAAGTACTGGTAAAGCAGTATCAGTTTTTTTTCAAAAAAATTTTCGAATTTATATTTAGCAAATAAACTTTAATAATAACTAAAACTTATTAAATAAAATAAAATCTTTTTTCGAATAAATTTAATATAAGAATACTACCGTCATAAGAAGAAAAACTGTAATTAGGTACAGCTTTTCTCCGTATGACAATAGAATAGACATAAACAGCACGGATTCATTAAAATAAAAAATGAAATCGCGTAATCTCTTTTTATTATTTGACCTATGCCATGTTAATACTTTGTTAACATTTTATTTTATCGTACTATAATTGATAAACCATAAAATTAATAATTAAACAAATAGCTAATTAATGTCCGTCTATATCTATTACAAGGTTAATATTTATTCTACATAATTATTTGTCATAATAAACCGAAATAAATAAAAATTATTGTATCGATCCTCTATTTAAGGTGTCAGTTAAAAAATTTCTTTAAATTCTATAAATTTAACAATAAGCCTTAAATGCCTTAAATTAACGAGTATTATATAACTATATTATTATAGTATTAATGTTATATAGTATTTTATAATAATTTACCTTCTGGTTGCAACAACCTACGCAAATAGCGGAATCGTTGTCGCAATAGCAGCAGTATGCCGGCAAATTTAATTAGCTGCATAGAGATAGCCGCATTGGCTATGACATACGTGATCGCATTGAAGAGCGGATTGGTCAACTCGCATCTGCAAAAGCGGAAACAGGCGAGAATTAAAAACGCCTATAAAAAGGTGTCGATAGTATCGGCATATCTCATTCGATAAATCGAATACGTTGACGTAGCCGCAGGCTAAACATGAAAATACAAGAGTCGTAAATGAACAACATAATTTTTTCTCCTCGTATCGGAATGGAAAATATTTATATATGAAATAATTTATGTGTCAATTTTGATAAAAAGAATTTAACAAATTTTATAAAAATGTTTTCATAATCTTTTTTAATTCTGTTTTTAATTATGTTATTGTTTATTTTTATAATAATATATCATATCTCTTGTTTATAAATTATTTAGTATACAAAAACTTAATCAATATTCATTTTCTAATAAAATTTGATGTGTAAAATAAAAAATTACGCATATGAATCGTTTCATTTTTCAATTTTTAAACGTATTAAAATATTCATCGACAGAAGCTGTTGATCGTATAACAAGTTTGACAATATTTATTCCGGTCATTGAATATAATAATAGGATATATTGATTTCTCAATAAATGAAATGGAAACATCAAGGGAATAAAGTAATAACAAGCATAAACGATAAATTTCACTTTTTACACGATGGTTTAACCAGTTAATTGCATTAGTAGTATACAGCCTGTCCCTCTATCTAGTGAAAATATTCATAATACCTGATGCAGGGACAAATGTTATAAGTAAAAAACCTTCTTACATTAAAATCGGTGAATTATTACTATTTAATTAACAATAGATTAACAGCTAATCAGATTTCTTCGCGATCAAGTAGGCGGGCCTTGGGAGAAAAAAACCCAAAAAAAAACAAAAATGGGCGGAGCTTTCGATTTTCAACTATACATCGATATGCGGCGATGTGTGCATCGCATTGCTATGTTATTGTTTCTCCCCACTTCGCCGCGAATTTTAATCCTGATCTTATGTCCTCTCATTCAGCTTATTCCTCTCATTCAGCTATAGCACTGATGGTTTGGGTTCTAATCCCCAGTTCCGATGTTTTTTTTTTTAAGCTTCTGTTAGTCTTTTTTAGGTATTTCGATGAAAGCCAATATATCTAAAAGTTTTTTAATTTTTTTCATAATTGATGTTTAAGATTATTAATTAACTATGATTTTTCCACCCTATATTTGATTGAACTTAATCTTTTATTGTAATGTCCATTTATTCATAAAACAAACATTATTAAAAAAATGCTGCGTCTTATTATTTTTACGTTAAATGCATAAAAATGCAATATGAGGTAACTGAGTGTGAAAGACTCGAATGTATAATAGATTCAAGGTCGTTTTCCAATTTGTAACATCGATGAATTTTTTTTAAATATTTTTTTTAAAGGCATTTTTTTTTTTGGTGTAACTAATAATGTTATACAGCTTAAAATCTCGTGTAAAAACAAAATTTTAATTATTTTAATATCTTACTTTATGAAAATTTTATTGTATTTATCAAACAACTGACTATAATCAAGAAATATAATAATTATTTCATAATTTTCTTGAGCACATATTAAAAGATGCTTACAAACGAATGAAAACTTAATCTACAGTTTGACAAGTAAGAGCGTGGTCGACTTCACCAACAGGTAATAAAAGATTTTGCTCTAATTCTTTCGCGAGCCGATAGAAAAAAGCTTTGTCCTTGATGCATTGTTAACAAAGATTCAGTTGTCGTTGATCTTTTGAAAGAGAATCACGTTAAACGCCATGAGTGCTAAGTACGCGTCGCGCTACGAGGCTGTGTTCCTTTGCATCCACCCGAAAGGTCCCAAAATGTCGCAATCAGCGGCTGCTAAATATATGAGAAAGTCGAAGGCATTTGTACAGAAGTGGATACAGCGATATAAAGTGGCTAAAAATGTCGATGATTTACCAGAACGTGGCTCGATAGGAAAAGTGAACAAAAAAGATGAAAAAAGAATAGTGAATCTGTTTTCGCGGAATCCTGCTTTAACACTGCGGCAAGAACAAGCAAAATTAATGGCGAAAGGTTTAGATATATCCTACGAAACTATCCGAACCCATCTTCGTACTCATCATCTGAAATGGCGCAACACAATGAAGAAGCCTCTGTTGACTGAAAAACATGTGACAAAGCGACTCGCTTGGGCGCATGAGAATATTGATAGAGATTTTAAAAATGTCATTTTTACTGATGAATGTTCTATATGGGCACTTTCTGTCCTCACGCGAGCCTGGTCAACTTCCACCAATAGGCTTGTTCAGCGGACCGTAAAACATGGAATAAAGGTGCATCTTTGGGGCTGCTTCTCAAAGCAGGGATTCGGCACTTTGCACCTCTTTACTGACAACCTAAATGCCGAGAAAATGATAAAAATCTACAAAAAGGCTTAACTGCCATCTGCCAAACGATGGTTCATCACAAAAAATGAAGATTGGATTCTGCAGGAGGACAACGATCCTAAACACCGCAGCAAGCTCTGTACTCAGTGGAAGACTCAATCTAGCATCGTTACATTGGATTGGCCGTCGCAGTCGCCCGATGCAAACCCTATTGAAAATGTGTGGGCATATATTAAATGGAAGCTTCGTGGAAGACGCACATACACTTTGAAGCAGTTGTCTTACGAAATTCGTCGGATCTGGAGATCCTTGCTACTAGAATACGCCGTCAAATTAGTAGAAAGCATGCCTCGGAGATGCCAGGCAATTATCGACGCCGGTGGTGACTGGACACATTATTGACCAAATTGCATCATTGTTTGTAATGTGTACAATGAATATATAAATATGAAAGTTTCATCAAATAAATTTTTTTATAAATTAACACGACCACGCTTTTACTTGACAGACTGTAGAAAAACTTTAATATTATTTTTTGAATTTTAGAAAGACTTACAGAAGCTAAAAAAAAAAAAAAAAAAAAAAATCGGAACTGGGGATTAGAACCCAAATCGTCAGGGCTATAGCCTGAATGAGAGGAATAGGATGAATAAGAGGACATAAGACGATCAGGATTAAAATTCGCGGCGAAGTGGGGAGAAACAATAACATAGCAATGCGATGCACACATCGCCGCATATCGATGTATAGTTGAAAATCGAAAGCTCCGCCCATTTTTGTTTTTTTTTGGGTTTTTTTCTCCCAAGGCCCGCCTACTTGATCGCGAAGAAATCTGATTGGCTGTTAATCTATTGTTAATTAAATAGTAATTAATTCACCGATTTTAATGTAAGAAGGTTTTTAATTTATAAAATTTGTCCCTGCATCAGGCGTTATGAATATTTTCACTAGATAGAGGGACAGGCTGTATACGCGTCAATCGAAATATGAAGGAAAAAATTCGAACGTGATAACACTAACTTACCAATCGAGTATTCTAATATTTTTTCAATATTAAAATAAACAAAATAAAAAATTATCTAAATTTTTTTAACGCCCAACAAATATAAAAATTATAATTAATCAATTTGAATCTTGCAATATATAATAACATTTTATTATTTATGCCATTACAACATTCCTTTGATTAGCATGTAAAATAATAAAGAATTATAATTCGTGAATGCTAAAAATGTTGGAGGATTGTTTTTACTCGAGTCTAGTTAACAGAATAAATATTGTTTTAAATCTATCTTGCATCGTATTTCATTTCTTTCTCCATTTTTTCTTTCACCTATAATGTTTTCATGGTCAACAACACATTCGTTTGTTTTCATTCCTTTTTATACCAAAAAAAACTATAGCACCATCGTTGTATTAACTGCAATATTAAAAAATTTTTTCTTAAACAACGCTTAGAGTATTTCGTTTATTTGAGAAATTTTATTTTACTTTGAATTATTTTCTTAAAATATTCTTTGAAGAGTTATGAATGCTTGACATGAAAATATGATATATATCTGACTCCACTTGTTTGACAATTTATTTTACTTTATTTCAAATTTAAAATGTAATATTATAATAAATAATCATTGATAAAAAAAATAACGACAATTAAGTAAAAAAATTTTTCAATAATTTATTTCAATGTTATTAAATAAAATAAATTTTTATTTACAAAAATGCACAGGAATTGCACAAATATTCTGTAAAATATAACATTTTAGCATTCATATTTGTTGTAAATTTGAAAAAATTACAATTTTATGTGATTCCAATCATCTGTTGTATATTAAAAAAAAAAAAAAAAAAAAAAAAAAAAAAAAAAAAAAAAATTTCTTTTAAAATATATAAAAATAAAATGAAATTAATACAAATGTATTTTTTAAATATTTATTTTATTTGCATAAATCAAAAACATTATACTACTTTGCACTATGTTAAACATTTTTTTCGTTATTTAATTTTCGAGTTATAACAAAAAATAATTAGATTTCTCTAGTTCAGAGAATCATAAGAAAGAAGTGGCAGGAATTTATTTTCCTCGTTTCTTAGGTCAAGGATTCTAATATCTGCTCTAATTGACAACAATAACTACAACGATTTTACTACTTTTAATCATTTTTGGAAAAACGTCCAGAAAATCAATTTAGATTTCTGCATAAAACCCATTTGTATACTTTATAGAAGCGCATACGAGCTTTTTTTTACCAAATAATCGAAATATTAAAGAAATTTTCATAATTACGTAAATACTAAATAAAGTATGTTAAGTAAAGTAAATTACGTAAAATAAGTTACGTAAATACTAAGTAAAGTATCATTGCTGCACTATTTTTTATACTTAAAGAAATTTTTGCTTTTAGAAAACGTATCGGAGCATTTTATAATTTTTTAAATAAAAAAATAAAAAAATTAATTTACAGTTCACCTCTGGTGTTTCTTTATTTTTTTTTTTTTTTTTTTAATGTTTAGTTCATATCTTGATTCCATAACAAAAAAGAAGCATTAAAACAACAATATTTACTAAAAACATTTATAACGAATGAATAATAAAAAAAAAAATTGCACTGTAGGTATTACTACATTAAGCCTTTAAAAGTTTGCACTTCTTTCTGCTCTTGTCTTTGCACATTATACTTTTAAATTTTTCTCTCTTAACCTTTAGAGGACGGGAACACTCGTATACGAATGCGACGCATGGTCGGCACTTTACCCATGACAACTTTAACATATTAGATACATTTTTTATGCATTTTCTGAAGAAGACCAAGAATACCAAATCCTCGTGCTCTAAAGATTAATTGAATTAGCGATTTAAAAATTTTTTTACAGAGATATTAAAGAGATAATTAAGCTGAATTACTTTTGAATATGATGAATATTAAAATTAATTTTTTTTCTATTTAAGTTATAAACGATCAATTACAAAACTTTGATCAGTTTTCATTTAAAAAATTGCATTTATAAGAGAGGTTCTAGATTCCGACTATAATTGTTATTTATACTTAAATTTTTTTTTTTTTTTTTTTTAATAACATAACTAATCAAAAAATAATGAAATGCTGAAATTAAAACATTATATACGTAAAAAATGATATGATAGTTCTAACGCGAAAATGATGCAAACTTTGATATCACATCTACTTGACCTTAATGTCAAAGTTAAAATAGAAGATTGAACACAAATGTAAAATCACAGTGCTCATCCAATCGCGTGATCTAACTTGATTTCGATAAAAAAAGCATTGGATTCTAAGATGACGTAAACTTTTATCTTAACCAAGAGGTGTCCAGACTAAACCCCATCGTAAATTTGTCTTTTTGCTCTTTTTGTTATCGGAATTTAAAAAGTAGAAGTTGTCATTTGAGACTTTAAAGGCGATCTTAATCATGTTCATATAAATTTTTATCTAATGAAAATTTTACATTTTGTAATTTGTAATATAAAAATGTGCAATGTTTGTACTATTTTTTTGTTTTTTTTTTTAGAATTTACAACAAAAAGCAAGTATTATTCAATAAGAAAAAAATTTGAACAAACTATAACTATTTTATCCGGTTTTTCAATAGTTTGGACGAGATACAAATTATTTTTCTAGGAAAAAAAAAAAAAAAAACAGAAAAACAAGAAAAAAAAGAAAAAAAAGAAAAAAAAAAAAATAGTAGAATGTGCAAGTTTTATCAAGATAGGTATATTAATTTTCTTGTTTGACAATGAAGCTCCAAAATGACTTAATTTCATGGTTTTGGTATTTGATGGGTTAATTGAGTAAAAAACAAAAGCTATTGATGCAGCTTATTATTAAAGAATGAATGCAAAGAATTATCGATTACAAACGATATACTATAAAAATCTAATATTATCAATAAATTTTAAAGTAATTATTCTCATTTTCAATTAGATTTTATAATATATTTAGGCTTTTAATTTTTTTACTAATAATTATATTATACGGGTATAATATAAGTGAATTATATAATATATAATATATAAACATATTATTATTAAATCACTTTGTGTACATATTTATTTTACTTTATGTATTATATTGACTTACTTGTAGGTAAAGTAACCAACAATAATCCAAAAAACAATAATCGTCACAACGACAGTCCGGCATTTCCACTTAAGCCGCCAGCTGTTTGGATGCGCAAATCCGTAATTAACCACCGCGTCAAAATTACGTATTTGCAGAAATGCAGATCTCAATCGCTCGTTCCACCTGATTGTCAGCGCGTCGTCCACAAAGAAACATACGTAAGTAAGCATCGTTCGTGAAGCCATCAGGACTGTGATTTTCAATTCGGCGATATCGACTTCGCGAGCGATGAGATAAATTCCGTAACCCCAAAAATAAATAAGAATGAGAACCCAAAAGCTAGTGTAAATGAGACCAGTTGTCGTCAGAAGAATATCGTTGTTAGTTACCAAATGCGGACTGCAGCCAAATAATCGCGCCGCGTATAATAAAGGCTTGATGTCATCTAGATTTACCATGACTTGAAACTCAGCTCTGTAAAGTAATGTTGATGTTTGAAAACTTTTTCAATTTTGTTTCTATTAAATGAAAAAAATTATAAATAAAAAACTTTTACTGCGATATTTTCTTTAAATTAATAAAAATTATAAAAATATGATGTCATATAGTACATAGCAGGTTTCGCTATTTATTTTTGTGTATCAAACACTCTCTATGTTTAATTACGTCTATAAAAAACACAATCAAAATACGATATCTTACGTTATAAAAGATAAATATTAAAGGAAAAAAAAATTTAATCACAATTAAAATTTTTTTATGCATAAAATTATTTTTAAGAATTGTAAACGTAAAGATTCGAATATGAAAATTGCAATATTTAACTTTTAAAAATATTATGTGCATCGAAATAACATTTCCATGAAATTAACATATTTAAATATGAAAATTTATTATAAATTTTCAAAAATTCATAATAAAATAAAATAATAATTTTAGCCTAGAGTTTCTAAGTATATACATTTTTAGTTTTTTAATAATATTATAAAAGTAATTTTAAAATAAATGATAGATAAAAAAGATTTTTAATTAATCAAAAAATATCATTTAATCTTGATAATTTACTTTTTATACCTTAAAATGTATAAATTAACTTTTCTTTTCTAATTAGTTAAAAATTTTTCAATAAAAAATATATTAGGAATGACATATATTCTTAATTTTTTAGAAAAATAAATTAAAATTTTAACATAATTCTTTTAAATATTCTTATTATTAATAGTAAATTATTAGCATCGCATTATATTATTATAATTAATTTTTTTTTTTTCTTTTTCGTGTAACAATCTTTCAAATAGGAACTTTTGTAATCTTCTTGTGTAAATCTCAAATAATGTATTATTCATATCAGTAAACTTTTTATTCAACTGTAAGGTAGTAAGTTGATTAATTTTATCACTCATTCACATAAATTTCACACGACCTTTACTTTCACTCTCATTGAATCAATAAGTATTCTATATTTTTTGTACCAGATTTTTGTGCATGATAATTTCTATCATATGATGCAAAATAAACAGAATTTATTTTAAGGCAGACAGAATTAATCTACTTTTATAATTGACAAAATTTTTTTTGAACTTTATTAAGCAATGAATAATTTAAAAAATAAATTTCTTGCATTTTTAATTACAGAAATGTATTTATATAATTTGTAAAAGTCTAATGTTTACATAATTTTGTATAATTTAGCGATGAAAAAAGTATAATTTATACACGTATAAATTGATATTGCATAATAAATAAATTCTAAAGATGAAATTTTTGCCTTACGTATATTTATACATGACTTAAAATAGTGCAATAATTATTTTTTATCTCAAATTCGACAAATTGATTCATAAAAACTTATTTGTAAACTTATTGACTGGATTTAATACCTAAAAATAACATATAAAAACGGTAAAGCATTGTGAAATAAAAGATATATTAATTAAGGGTATTACAACAATGTAATGTTTTTTTTTTTTTTTTTTTTTTATTGTAGATATTGTAACTTTTATTATGAGTTATAAATTTTAACTAAACTTGTTCAGTTATTTTTAATTTATGTATTAATAAATAATTCAATTACTAAAAGTTAAAACAAGGTAATATATTATAATAATTTCTTTTCACAAACTAGTTTCTTTAACCAAAAATTATTTTAATCTTTATAAATAATTTATTAGATTACTTTAAGATTTAAATAAAAATTAATTAAAGTGCATTAAAAAAAAATAAATAAGTAACTCAATCAATAAAATATTAATCCATAACGAAAGAATTGCACAGCGAAACCAATAAAATAAAATAACCGAGTATAACTGAAAATACCGGAAAAAAAATTTATAAAATAGTGCGCTATAAAGTGTAGAAGTAACCAATGAAAATAAAAAAACTAAAAATAAAGGCGTGTGAAAGTTATCAGATTGAGAAATGATGAGAAATTAAAGAAAACAGTTTAAAAATTTGCTTACACTCAATTCTTAATCCTTTACTTTTTAAGAAAAACCGCATCTAACATACATAAACATATGTAATTTTTTCTTTCGCTACTTTTGGTTTACGTGAATGCCGACCTAGCAACACAACGCAGCGTGTCCGAGCAAACACGTGTCTTAACTACTTAAAACTACGCGACTAAAGCAAAACTGAAAAAAGCTAGTTTAACTGATGCGATCGAACAGGAAGTTTTTCAACTAATAAACGGCTTTTTTATTTATAAGTTTTAGTCGCGAATATATTTTCATTGTGTGGGCAAGGTAGACTGTACGATAAAGAGACGATCGATAACAATAAATCATATTTTTTTTCTCTGGATGCCGCTTATTCATGTATTTATGGCAATACAAAGAAAAATTGTGTGCGAAAGCAGCCTGAGAGATTTGTGGATTGTCGATTCTTTTTTCACTTTTCCTACCGTCTCTCTTTCTATTTCCGACTATTTTTGGAGCCAGACTGTTGGTGTGTTGTTAACTTGTCGAAAGTCGATGAACCAGCAGCGACGTTATCGTTATTAAAGAACGACCGACGACGAACGCCAAAAAAATACTCGGCTTACGATTTATATCAGCATTTCGCGGGCGATTTCAAGATGACAAGATACGTCGTTATGGTGCCAGCAATCTATTATAAAAAGAAAACGTGATATATGTAAAAAAATTATACGAGGAAAGCAATTAAAAGTGACAAAGATAATGTGCCTTACTGACATTTTAATGACAAAAAAGATTTGTTTTTATTTACAAATAACACCGACGATAAGAATATATCTATTACTCAAATTTCGCGTCTAAGATTTCTATAAATATTAAAGTACCCGAGTGTTAAAATTATGCTTATTGTTATTAATTTATAAATTCAAAATTATAGTTATATTAAAAGCAACGAATTATGAATAAAAAATTTTTCGAATAAATTAATAATAAAATAATGATTTTATTGCAAATGAATATTTTCTATATACTTTGAGTACTATTTTATTATAGTCATTGCAAAAGAAGATTGAACAATATTTAGTGAAAACTGGGTTACATTTAATTGCACTTATGTGTACAACTTGCATTATTTCGATACTAAAATATGATATTTATAAAGCATTGAACAGTGACAACTTTCTCTAAACATTGTATTGTTTTATTATTGAAATCATTTAATATTATAATAACGTGCTTCAAAATTGTACATAAAAATTTATAATTTTATAGTTTTGTGAATTGAATTTTTTGTTTAAAAAATGTTAATAAATGTAAATTTTGAATTTTATAATCTTAACTTATTGATAGAATAATACCAATGATATTAAATTTTTTATATTATAACTTTATAAATAAAAAATATATTTCACTCAATTAATATAAAATTTATTTCGAATGGAAATATCGATCTACTAAAATGTCAATTTACATATTTTTAATTAATGCCACTTCTTAAATTTTCTAAGAATAAAATAGATAGAAAAATACAATTATTATTAGGTAATAAAATTACCATATTAAAAATATGAAAAGCTAATCTTTCTCTGGAATATGTTCACGGTCACTTTTATTAATTCTACTGAAATAGAATTATTTTTTTCGAACGATCCTTCATTTTTAATTTTCTTTACTTAACCATAATTAGTAATTTACTTAAAATATTCAGTGCACAACTTAATTATTGGACTTTTACATTGAATTTTTACGATTTAACGATATATATATATATATATATTATTTTCATAAATAATGTTGATATAAAAAAATCGATTATTATTTTGACTTTAAAAATTAACATCTTCAAATTTTACTTGTGAAAAACTCTACAGAATAAGCTCATCATTTCTAAATAAATTATCAAATAAATTTTTTTCAAAAAGCAATTTAAAAGAAAATATCTTTCAGAATGAAGGTAACACTAATATCCCTGTACTGAGAAAATTTTGACTGTGCGCCCCAACAATTTTCAAAATTATTACCGAATAAATTAAAATTTTCATATTATCTGAATAGCTGTATATTAATACATATATTTTGAATTATTAATTATAACAAACTCAATCTGTCTACGCTTCATTTTTAAGAAGTAAAATTTATATGAAATGTTTTTAAAAATATCCACAATTGAAATTACTTGGAAAAATAATTATTATTAATGTTAATATTAAAGTGCAATCATTCGTATGGATTTTATTTTAATGTAAATTCTGATAAATATATTTATTTTAAGTTATTATTTTTAATCCTTTTTCATCACATTCATACGATTATTATGCATATAATAAAATTACTTCCAATTTTATTGAATTTCATCTTGCTATAACGTGGTTTTATATTAAAGTATACCGTTTAATTGAATTTAAAAATTATTATAAATTATTGTTCATGCTTTGAAAATTAAATGTAAACGTCTTACAAGTTAATTTACTTGTGTGCCTTTACAAAATCCACATTAAAAAATATAATATTGTGTACCAATGCGAATAACTAAAAAATAAATTTAATTAAGAATCCGCTACAAACATATTAAAAGTAAATTGTCATGTTATTAAAAAAATCTAATACATGCAATAATAATAATAATAATAATAATAATAATAATAATAATAATATTTAAAAGGTACGTTAATCAATTTTTCATAATATAATAAAAACTCGTCGATCAAAACATTGATTTCAACCAAAATTTCATTTAATCGCGAATATACGTTAATATATATTAGGTTGCTGCAGATGAAATGGCCGATTTAGCAATGACATAAAGTTGGCTGCAATTTTAGTGTATTATGTTGGCACAAGGCGGCGCAAATGATATGACATATTGAAGTATAAATACCGCTACCTTGGTTTATGGAGTCATTTCTGTTTCGCACTTCATAGTGATCGTAAAAACAAAAAGAGAAAATGAACATGGAAGTGAATCAAAAACGGCTACTTTTACTATACGAATTTAAATTAGAGCACAACGCAACGGATGCAACGAGGAATATCAACAGCGCATTTGGCCTGATACAGTTAGCGAACGAACCACTCGGCGGTGGTTCGAAAAATTTCGATCCGGAGATATGGACCTTGGAAATGAGCTACGTGGACACCCAGGACCATCGATCGATAAGGACGAGCTGCGTGCATTAGTGGAGTCTGACCCCCCGCCAAACCATAAGGGATCTTGCCAAGAAATTAGGCGTTCACAATTCGACAGTTTGCCGCCACTTGCAACAACTTGGAAAAGTGAAAAAGCTTGACAAATGGGTTCCGCATGATCTTACCGAGCAAAACATGACGTGTCGAATGGAGATTTCAAGTTCTCTTCTCTTCCGCAACAAAAAGGAACCGTTCTTGCACCGAATTGTGACCTGCGATGAAAAGTGGATTTTATACGATAATCGTCGCCGATCGGCCCAATGGCTAGATGCCGATGAAGCGCCAAGACACATGCCGAAACCAAGCCTTCATCCAAAGAAAATAATGGTAACTGTTTGGTGGTCTGTAGCTGGAGTTATCCACTATTCGTTCCTGCAACCTGGCGAAACCATCAATGCTGAGAAATACTGTGCTCAACTGGATGAAATGCATCAGAAATTGATAGTCCAACGACCTAGGCTTGTCAACAGGGATGGAGTGATACTGCTTCATGATAACGCACGACCTCATGTATCGAGAACAACGGTCTAAAAATTAAACGAGTTGTGCTATGAGACTCTTCCTCACCCTCCATATTTACCAGACCTCTCACCAACAGATTACCATTTCTTTAAACATTTGGATCACTTTTTGACAGGAAAAAGATTTAATAATGAAGCTGCTGTCGAAAATGCCTTCGAGGAGTTTCTTCGAACCAGAAACTCGGACTTCTACAAAACTGGAATAAATGTACTTGTATCTCGTTGAGAAAAGTGTGTTGCATCTATTGGTACCTATTTTGATAAAATAAATTGTCTTTATAAAAAGTTACAGCTGTTTAAAAATTTATTACTAAATCGGCCATTTCATCTGCAGCAACCTAATAGTATATCAAAAGCAAGCATTGACAGATTTCATATATTTTAATTTACGCAAATTAAAGAATGAATTATTTTCAAGTCTAACGTGCAAACTGAGAGTACAAAAGATACACTTTTTGTGGTAAGTACTCTGAAGTAAACTCAAATCTAAATTTTTTACCTTCAACAAGAGAGCTAAATTAATTCGAAAAATTCCACATGCGGCGGTAAAGTGAAGCTGATGCAATGCAAAGTATTGTCCTGCAAATAATTTCTCCTAAAAAATTAAAAATTAAAAATTAGAGCATTTAAAACCAAAAAAAATGTTGTTATTTAATTAAAATTAGATTTAAATTTAAATTTATTTAAATTTAAATTTAAAATAGTACATTACCCGACAAGGGACGGAAGTCTAATTTCTCTTCCTGCATGTCATAGCTCCGAGGCAGAGCCGAAGGGCTGTGAAAAGCAGGGAGGGAAGTGAGACTTTCGTCCCGTATTGAATATACTATTTTTCATGTTTCTAATCTCGAAATGCCAAATTTGATACCAGATTTCAAGGTATCAATATGAAAAATACTATTCTAGCCTGTTATAAAAGACGTTTTCGTGCCTTTCTCGAGGTTCTTTTGTCGAGCTAAACGAGGGAAAATAACCTAAAGGAAGGCACGAAAGCGCTTCTCGCACCAGAGTAGAAAAATACTATTTCTTCCCGCCTGCTCGAAAGTACGTGCGCGCGGAATGCTTGGCTGCAATAGCATTAGCAGCTTTATACACATTTTTCTAACCAAATTATGCTCACGCTGATCGGGAATGTCCACCGTCATTTGCGCTGCTGGCCGACGGCGGTCATTCTCGTATCACAGAGAAGTGAAATACAGCGGAGTCGCGATATATTACCGTTTTCAGAGTCGTAGGAAGGGACATTTCCGCGAAAAGGAAATATATCGTGAACTTCCTCCATGCGGCAGCTTCCCGGCAAATGATACAGAGTCGCGATATAAATAAAAACACGCAAAGAAACAACCGCGAGTAAACGGCGCATGGTGGGGGAAGCCAGTGTAGAACGGATGGAGGGGGGAAGCGCTCAAAGCAGCATTATCACTGTATTTTGTTTTGATGTACGCGGCGAAGTCAAGCAAATTCTCGGAATCGCGGCCGGAAGAAAAACTCTGGGAATTGCTGGAAGACCGTCTACAAGGAAAAAAATTCTAATAGAGTTTTCGTCTCCGTAAACAGTGGCGAAAATACAGGATCCGGCAATACAACCTCCCGTATTTGAAGTAGCCGACGTGCGAGTGTAGTGGGGTACTGATGTGGAGGAAGTATTGTTTGAAAGCGGTGTACGTACCATTTTCAGTGTGCGCCATGGCTTGGCTTGGTGAACATTGTGCGTTTGTTGTGTAGGAATTTATTAGTAATGGTGGTTCTGTGATTAGTACTCAGCGAGCGTTTCGGATACGATTCAAACTTGAATTTCCTCTACTGGGCTGCAGAAAACTCTCGTGAAATTCATCAGCGACTACTATAGAGCCCTCATATGACAGTTTGGTGAATATTTTGGGTGGGAACTGTATTTTTTCGAAGAAGGTGGCCAAACGATAACGGTTAATTCAAACCGTTATTGTTACATGGTAGAGACCTCCCTCCAACCTAGGCTAAACCAGTTTGTTGCAAATCATCAAGATCAAGAAGTATGGTTCCAGCAAGACGGAGTAACATCTCACACCTCTCGGCGTTCTATGGAAATGTTGAGGGAGTTGGTTCCTGGTCATCTTGTCTCTTTGCGAGGAGACAACGCTTGGCCCCCAAAGTCGTCTGATTTATCGCCTTGGGTTTTTTTTCTTTGGGGACATTTAAAGGTTCAAGTTTCCAAACATCGTCCCACAACACTGCAAGCACTTAAGAAGGCCAATACCCAGGAAGTGGCAGCCATTCCAAGAAAAATGACACGAAGATGTATCGAGAACTTTCGAGAAAGACTTCGTCAATGTGTCAACAATAGAAGACGTCATTTAGCGGATATAATTTTTAAAATCAAATAATCCGAAATGGTAAAGTATATATTTTTCATAAATAGAAGTATTTTTTCTTTATCTTTTTTAGCTTTTCTGTGACAACCTATTAAAATGAGGGAGGTTTTATTGCCGGACCCTGTACGTGCTTTTGAGCGAGGAACAAAGAAAAATTCATTACCCATGTGTTTTAATGCAAATTAACAATTATTTATCATAGTATTTAAATTTACAAAAGCTATTTCAATACAACATATGACTATTAAATAATAAAAATCATTATAATAGTATTCAAAAGAAAAATAAATTAAATCTTTTAATCTACAACAACGAAGTATCAATGTTGACAATTTAATTTTTTGACACTATCTCTCGCGTTTTAAAATAAAAAAATAACCTTTATTCCTTTAATTAATTTTGATTACTAAAATCTATATGATAATACGTATGTATAACTAATAACTTGTAAACATTGTTTCGCAATAACTATATTTTATAAAGTTATACACATTTATTTGTTATCTTAATTACCCGTACAATGTGTTGATTTCCATAATTTCAAGTGTTTTAAAAATTGACGTTGTACAAAAATAAGTTGTAAAAAAGTATTTTCTTTGCAAACATTTCATTTTATTATACATGTTTTATTTTAATATAATTAACTTTTACTGAAGCACTTCATATGTAAAAGTAATAATTATATAATTAAACTAAAATATATAATTAAAAGTTATATAAGGGTTTTTGTTATTAAACGGATGAAGTATATTTAGTATTAAAGATTGGGAAGGAAAAATTGAAATAATTTATTTAACAACAAAACAGAAAAACAAAACTGTAACTTTAATTAACAAGGAATATATAACACATCGTTCAATAAGTCCCGAGACTAACCCAGAGATGGTGCTAGTAGTACCAAACTGGCCACGTTTCCATAGGGTGCGAACCTTTACATGAAACGTGTAAAAATTTCACGTCGATCGGATCACAGACAGCAGAGTTATCGAGGTTAGAGTAAAGTCACTTTGTAATTTGTTTGAAAAATGGAAAAAAGCGAGTTTCGCGTGTTGATAAAACATTGTTTTTTAATGGGTAAAAACACCGTAGAAGCCCAGCAATGGCTTGTAAAACATTACCCGGACTCCTCTCCATCCAAACCAACGATTTGTCGTTGGTATGCTGAGTTTAAACGTGGTCGTACGGACACAAACGATGCGGAACGTTCGGGTAGGCCATTGGAAGCCGTTACACAGGAAAATGTGAGTGAAGTGTTAAAAATTGTAATGAAAAATCGCAAAGTGAAGGTCCGTGAGATTGCAGAAATGACACAGATATCATCTGGAAGCGTATTTACAATCCTTCATGAAAAATTGAGCATGAAAAAGGTTTTTTCCAAGTGGGTGCCGCGATTGCTTTCAGTGGAACAAAAACAGCAACGAGTCGACGATTCAGAGAGCTGTTTATCGCTATTTACTCGCAATAAAAAGGATTTCCTGCGTCGATACGTGACCATGGATGAAACATGGATACATCATTTCACTCCGGAGTCGAATCGGCAATCATCTGAGTGGCGCATGGCTGGCGAAAGCCGCCCAAAGCGTCCAAAAACGCAGCAGTCTGCTGGCAAAGTCATGGCGTCTGTTTTTTGGGATACACATGGCGTGATTTTCATTGACTACCTGGAAAAAGGTAAATCGATCAACAGTGATTATTATATTGACTTGTTGGTACGTTTGAAGGAGGAGATCGCAGCAAAACGACCGCATATGAAGAAGAAAAAAATCCTTTTTCACCAAGACAATGCACCATGCCACAAGTCCATGAAAACAATGGCAAAATTGAACGAATTGGGCTTTGATTTGCTTCCCCGCCCCCCGTATTCGCCAGATTTAGCCCCCAGCGACTACTGGCTCTTTGCTGATCTCAAAAAAATGCTCCAGGGAAAAAAATTTGGCTCGAATGAGGAGGTCATTGCCGAAACTGAAGCCTATTTTGAAGCAAAGGATGAATCCTTCTATAAACATGGTTTAGAAATGTTGGAAAGATTGTATCACTCTAAAAAGAGATTATATTGATGAATAAAAATGATTTTTGAAAAAAAATGTTTTCGTTGTTAGTCTCGGGACTTATTGAACGATGTGTTAAATATATCGCTGCAGATTAAGCCAAAGTTTGTCACCTCACACGCACGACCCACACAAGTGTGTTGTTTACGCCGAACGGACTTCTAAATACAGCACAAAAACTAGTCTAACTAGTTAGGGTATTGTAACGGAAATCTTTTCATCATTTAGTATGTTTACTCTCTAAAAAATTATCCAGTCGTTCATTTTAGCACCTTTGTGACATAAAATTTAATTGGATTTAAATTAATATATTTAATAATAAATCGAATCCGCATTCCGATTATATGCGTACAAAAAGAAAAAAATTATTTAATTTTACCTCTAATCACCATAAATAAAATAAATAAATCGACAGGGACCTCGCTTGAAGATCGCCGACTCCTCGCTGTAATGAGCGCTAGATCGGGCGACTCTATTATGAACTTCCACGCACTTGAATTTTTGGCAACGAACGCGGCATGCACCCATGAAGCTGAAATAAGAAACTTGGGAATCAATCATATACTCCTAAATCAATTCCAAGCATCCTCTTCCTATTTATTCCAAACTTTTTCTCTTACTTTTCTTCAATATTCCACCATCTCATTACTTTCCTAATACTCTCTATATACTTTTCTATCCGACTCCAAAACCGTAACCGAGCTTAGAAAATCTCATGATAAAAATTTTAATATGTAAATTGAAATTAAAATTCCATTGGGCAACACTTTGTCCAATAATTAATTCATATTAATTATTGCCCGGTAAGTGTTGCTCTCGTGTTCCCTAAATTTCTCGAAAATAAATTTCAAATTCCTATTGGAATATTATATTCTATTATATTTCAATAAAATCGGCTTTAAAGTTTATCTAACTCAAGACTACGTGAATGTAAACAATGCGTATCATCTTACGCACGATTTTCACACGAGGAGCGCTCAGTATAATTTCGACCACCGGCCGATCTCTCCTCTTCCTTATCTCCAAACCTCGACACCGGTTCCCTACGTCGACTTGTTCTCCGGAGAGCACGCGAGTGCACGAGCCTCTCCCCGTCGGCTAACGCAATAGCTGACTACCGGGTTAACACAGCGTCTCGTTTTCCATGTCATTATATAAAATATATATAGTATATCACAGTATAGAAAGATTTAAAATTTTATCCGTTTCTTCTATTTTAAATCAATTCTAATAAAAGTAAATATCCGTATACATACTACAAATTCAAATGTTTAACTTTGTGTTTTAAAGTGAAATATGTATGCAGTTTTTTTATCGGTTTAGTGATAATAAGAAACTTTTATTTTTTTAAAATAACATGCTTATAAAGAATTTTGAAATGAAATATGCCTAACTAAATTAAACTTTTCCGAAGAAAAACACTTCTGCTACAAAATATTTTGTACTATTAAACGTTAATTTTTTAATATGATTTTGATAATTTGTTGTTGACAATAAAATATTTATATATATTTTTATGTTTAAATACTATCATAATGATTTTTATTATTATATTATATTAGTGTAACGTCGGTACACGACCTCCATTTTTTTCCTGTGTCAGCCGATAAGTTTTCTCTCTGCTTTTCCTATCCTTGCTCGTCAATGGGAAAGATACGCGTCGATCGTATCGACCGCCCGCATCGATCTATACCCAAGCGCTCCACCACGAGAAAGCCTCCCTCCACAACCTACTTAAGGCACTCTTCACTGAACCAGACCGTTGTGAAACCTAGCCTAAGCGTGAGCTAAGAGTTTACGAGTTTTCCCGGAACACAAAAAAAATGGTACAGCACTTGACTCTAGTAAATAATGCCAGGCTGAACACGTACGCGTCAACTCGGCGCCCAAAACAATAAAAATGTCCCATAAATACTCTTTTTTCTACGCGTAGTTTTCCCATTGAAAATATATCTTTTTTTACTCAAACTTCCCTTCGCAACTTAACCTTCGCTTACCGATACACCGAATAGGTAGCGTCAAATAACTTTTCAACAGGTAGCGTCAATAAATAGTTCACTAGGAAGATATCGGTAAATAAATTGTGTAACTGTTTTTAAACTAACGATATATTGAATAATACAATATTTGAATATAAGAAGTGCAATGTTTAACGAAGAAAATAGAAGCTATGTACGATTTCCAAAAATACCACTCAAGGCATATTTTCACACATTATGTAAAATAGTTCAATCAAAAAATGTTTTCGATCACGAAATAAGAATTGTCACACAACTAAAACAATAATGCCTTTTTATAAAATACGAAAAGAAGAAAAATAAATATCAAGGGGCGCGCCAGCGCCCCGTGGTAAGTATTGGTACTAGCCACGGGCGCCTGGCGCACCCATTTATACATTAAATTGATGCATCAAAAAATTAAAAAATTTTTTTTAATTATACATTTTAATATTTAATAAAATGCAATCTATCACATTTGCTTTTTTTTATGTTCTTTCAAATAAAAAAAAAAGCATTAACATTCGCGCATTCGTTACAAAGATACGATATGCGCCCCCAAATTTTCATCAAATCGCTCTTCAAGCATTTCGTCAAATATCTAGATTCATATTAAGATACGATAATCTGAACAAGATAATCTCTTGTTTTTATCTCACCATCTCTTTATATGTATATATACTAACTATATTTAAATATCTCATCATCTCTTTATATGTATATACACAGTGTGTCCCATGGAAAACGGAACTTTTTCAAAATAAAGACAAAAACTCAATATTCCGGCAAATCTCATTTATTTTATTTAAAATAGTCTCCTTCCGCATCAATACAACGTTTTGCACGATCAATTAACATATCGAATGAGTTTTTGAGATCATTTTTATCCATCGACTTTAGTATGTCGGTCGTCGCTCTTTGGATGGCCTCTACGTCGGCATAACGTTTTCCTTTCATAGGCAAGTGCAATTTGGAGAACAAGTAGAAGTCGCAGGGAGCCAAATCCGGTGAGTACGGCGAATGGTTGATGGTTAAAATGGAATTTTTGATCAAAAAATCCGTGATCAAGTTCGATCGATGAGACGGGGCATTATTATGCAACAAACGCCAGCTCCCTTTTTCACGGTATTGTGGCCTCACACGACGAATACGGCTGAGCAAACGCTTCGTAACACCAAGATAAAACACAGCAGTAATCGTTTGACCAGGTGGAACGAATTCACGATGAATAATACCCTCCGTCCGAATCGTAGAAACAAATCAACATTGTCTTCACTTTTGACTTTTCAAGACGACTTTTTTTCGGATTGGGCTCGGTTGGGTGCCCATTCCATTCAGTACTTTGACGCTTGGTTTCGGGATCATATTGAGAACACCATGTCTCGTCACCAGTTACAATTGAATATTTCAAGTTTGGGTCCTTTTTTGACTCTTTAATCGAATCCTTACAATGTTGAATTCGGAGCAATTTTTCGTAGTCGGTCAATTTGTGTGGAACAAAGCGTGCACACACCTTTCGTAGATTCAAATGATCGGTCAAAATGCGATGAATTGAATTTTTGGACATATTCAATTCCATTTCCATGTATCGCAATGAAGATTTTGACTCATTTTTTATAAATTCAAGCACTTTTTCAATGTTATTTTTAGTAACCACGGTATTCGAAGGACCTGGATGTTCGTCGTCCTGAATGTCTTCACGACCTTCCTGGAACCGCTTATATCACTCATACACTTTGGTACGGGATAGACAATTATCGCCATAAACTTGTTTCAGCAAATTATGCGTCTCAGTAAAGGATTTACCGAGTTTAAAACAGAACTTAATATTTGCTCTTTGTTCGAAGCTCATTTTTCGACCGATGCCACAAACACACTGTCACTTTGAGCGCGATATTTTGGTTTCCATTGAACCAAATGTCATACAATTTTAACAGGATGTCAGTTAAGAATGGACCTTTCCATTGCTAACATCCACCAATAGGTGGCACCAATATAAATCGATGTTTTGAAAAAGTTCCGTTTTCCATGGAACACACTGTGTATATACTAACTATACTAAAATAAAATATATATAGTATATTTGTAATAAATGTATATATATATATACTATTTTAGAGGTTATTTGTGTATTGATTTGATTTATATATACCATTTTAGAGGTTATATTTTAAAAGATTTTAAAGAACCTATATATAAATATATATATATATATATATATACATATAAAAAATTGTTCTTTTAAGAACTGACAGATTTCTAATTGTTTAAAATAAACGCAACCCATAATTAAGAAAAGAACTTGTTTATTATAAACTGTATACAAGTGAATACAATAGCTGCTCAATGGAGACCAATTTATATATATGAACATTTTAAACAAAAAAAATGAATAGAGCAAGATGTGCACAGTACGGACGTGCCAACCTAAAAGAACTAAGAAAGTATATTGGTAGCACTTGTTCGATATTCATAATTCATATCAAATTCTAACACTCCTCCTATCGACAAGTGCTCAAACAAATAAAAAAATTATAAGTATTTTAAATTTAACATTTCAGCACATTTTTCGTGTTTATATTTAGTCAATGATTTCGTCAAAATATCTGCTGGCATGGAATCAGTTCTCAGGTAATGAATAACAATTTGTTTTTGATCAACTAATTCCCGTGTGAAGTGGAAACATATGTCTATGTGTTTGCTACGCTTGTGAAAAACAGCATTTTTTGATAATTCGATCGCACTTTGATTATCACAAAAAACATCTATCGGTGACTTAGCGTATTTTTCGAATCCCATGTGAAATAATAGTCTTTTTACGTACACGATTTCACGAGAAATTTCTGAAAGAGCTGTGTATTCAGCTTCCATAGTGGATAAAGTCACAGATTTCTGTTTTTTAGATTTCCAGCTGATTGGTCCGGAGGCTAACATTAGAACGTTTCCCGAACATGATTTCCGATCATCAATATCTCCTGCCCAATCTGAATCAGAATATGCTTTTAATTTTTCAACGCTCTTAACATAGGAAATTCCGTAACTCGCGGTTCCTTTCAAGTACCTCAAAACTCTTTTGGCTAAAAGCCAATGTTCTTTGCCTGGGTTTGAACAAAATCTACTTAACGTGCTAGCGGCAAACGAAATATCCGGACGCGTCGCATTCGCTAAATATATTAAACCACCGATTAATTCTCTATAAGGACAATTTTTCATTTCATTTTTGTCATCAACTGAAACAGGGCACATATCTTTCGTAATTTTTACGTTTGATTCTATCGGAGTCGACGCAGTTTTCGCTTCCTTCATGTTGAATTCCTCGAGCAAATCTTGAATATATTTCTTCTGGGATAATCTCATCTTCCCTGTTGCTCCGTCTCGTCCTACCTTGATCCCGAAAATATTGCTGATCGGCCCGAGATCCACCATTTTGAACGTTGAACTCATGTGTGACTTGGCTGAGTTGAGCTTTTCAATATCTTGAGATGCGAAGATCAAGTCATCAACATAGATAATCAATATGACACGGCTTGTACCTTCACGAATGACGTATACACATGGATCTGCTGGCGTCCTTTTTCCACCGATCTTCAGTATGAATTCATCTAATTTCCTGTACCATTCTCGTCCTGATTGTTTCAATCCATACAACGGGCGAAGTAGTTTACAAACTTTATGTGTATTGTTGGGATCTACGAACAGTTCTGGTTGTTCCATGTAAACTTCATCATGCAATTCGCCTTGAACATAAGCTGAAATGACATCCATTTGATGTACGTGCATTTCTTCATTTACAGCTGCTGCTAAAAAAGTTCGAATCGTTTCGTATCTCGCTACTGGAGCGAATACTTCATCAAAATCAACGCCAAATTTTTGTAGGTGTCCTCTGGCAACCAAACGAGCCTTGTATTTATCAATTGTGCCATCTTGATTCATTTTTGTCTTAAAGACCCAGCGATTGCTTAAAACTTTCTTTTCTTCTGGTTGAGGGACGAGTATCCAAGTTCCATTTTCTTGAAGGGTGTTCATTTCTTTTTCCATGGCGGTTAGTCAATTTTCTTTATCGCTTCTTTCGTGTACTTCTGCTACTGAACTTGGATCCTCAATCTGCTTCTTTTGTGTTTGATAAATCTTTTTGGGTCTACCACGGTTTCCAGTTTTTTCAAAAATTGGTCGACCTCGGCCACGCTTGAAATCTTCTTTTTCTTCAATGACGTCTTCTGTATCTTCGTAGATAGAATCTTCTTTGTCTTCTTTCCCTTCAAATATTGTCTCGTTCAGTGGATCAGTAACAGGCATGGAGAATACTTCTGTCGACGTGTTTGGAGATGAGTTGATTTTCTCAAAAAATTTCACATCCTGTGACTTGATAATGGTTTTTGTTCCCTGCTTCCAAAGTCTGTATGCCTTCGACTCTTCGGAGTACCCCACAAGTAAATATTCTTCACCCTTTGGCTGGAACTTAGTTAGCCCTGGACGTTTTACCAATGCAATAGTCTTGCTGCCAATAATTCGGAAAAAACCAACATATGGTTTTCTTTGCGTCCAAATTTCAAACGGAGTCCTTTTATCGAGAGTTTTGGTTGGGCTTCTATTTCGGAGAAACACAGCAGTATTTACCATCTCAGCCCACAGGGAAATCGGCAAATTCGCTTCGAGCAAAAGACATCTGGCCATTTCAACAATGGTACGATTTGCCCGTTCGGCAATTCCATTTTGCTGAGGGGTATACTCCACGGTCAATTGGCGCGAAATTCCTTCTTCTTCGAGAAAACTTTGGAATTCCTTCGATAAATACTCCTTCCCGTTGTCTGTGCGTATTTTCTTGATGCGTCGTCCAGTTTGGTTTTCGACTTTTTGTTTGTAATTTTTAAACGCTTAAATTACATCGGAACGTTTTCGAAGCATTACAATTTCTACATACCTAGAAGCATCATCGATAGAAGTAACAAAATATCTAGCTCCACCAAGGGACTCTATACTCATTGGCCCACAAATATCAGAATGAACTAATGCGAGAACTTCTTTCTCTCGATTTTCGGAATTTTAAAAAGGCAAAACGTGAATTTTGCATTTAGCGCACACTTCGCAATTCAATTCACAATTTTTCGATCTCAAGTTAAACCCACTAACCATTTCTTCATTCACTAATTTTTTTAAATCATTAAAATTAAGATGTCCATATCTTTGATGCCATTTTATCAAGTCAAGATTTTCTTTTTCGACAACATTGAAAACTTTTTCTTCCTTTTCATTTACAATGTAAAGCTGTCCCTGTTTTACCGCCGTCAAAGCGACAGAACCATCTCGCCGATTTATTGTCGCATGATTTTTGTAGAAGGTGACTGAATAATCATTATCGGTCACGTTTGAGACAGACAATAAATTGTTTCGGAGCTCAGGTACATATAATGCGTTTTTTAATTTAACTTGATTCGAAACATCATTTTTCAATTGAACGTTTAAATTTATGTCGCCTGAACTTTTTGACTCGATAAAATTTTCAGCAGCAGTATAAACCCGAAGTTTCTCGTTTGATTTCAAGTTTGTAAATTTTTCACCTACGTTGCACATGTGCCGCGTTGCACCGCTGTCAAGATACCAAACTTGAGATTTTCCGACATGTTCTGCATTACACGCAATCGCTGTCATTGCATCGGACACTTGATTTGATTCGTGTTTGTTTTTAAGTTTACAAAATTGACTTTTATGTCCAAATTTGCCACATGAAAAACAGTTTCCGAAAAATCTAGAGTTACTTTGATTTGAATTAAATTGCTTTGACGATTCGCCGCGCCCTTTAACCATCAATGCGTCATTTTTAATTTCACTCGAATCAGCTTTCATTGCGCGATCGTTTTGTCTCGCTTCTTCTTCAATAAGTTTTATTTTTAGGTTATCAAGCGTCGGCAAATTGTCATGTGATTCTACGGCAACGCAAAAATTTTCAAACTCTGAGGGTAAAGAACCTAACAACATTATCGACAGTAATTCATCTAGTATTTTGATTCCTGCTTCTTCGAGTTGCTCCGCCTTGTGTGTGAACTCGAAAACATACTGCGTGATGGCGACTTCCAGCTTCTTCTCCATCCTCAAAATTTGTTTGTACAACGCCGCTTTTCTGACAGGTCCTCAGGATTCAAAAACTGCTTTGAGGCCATCCCACGCTCCTTTCGATGTACTGGCTTTCTTCACTTTGTGTAATTGTTTATGCGAGATACTTAAATTGATCAAGGCCAGGGCTTTTGAGTCTTTCGTTATCCATTGTTCTGCGCCTTCTTCAGGTTTCACTATCGTGCCATCCACATAACCCCATAAATCGTTGAATACGAGAACACTTTTCATTTGCACTTTCCACAGTTCATAATTTTCGTCCGTCAATTTTTCAATAGACGCGAAACCGACCGGGGCAGCCATTTTGATATCGTTTATTGTTCGCGTGTGCCGACAAAAATCGCGTTTTTCCTTTTAGGACTCTTAATAACTAATTTATTACTTTACTTGTTCACTTGCGCACCTGGGCCCATAACCTGACAGATTTCTAATTGTTTAAAATAAACGCAACCCATAATTAAGAAAAGAACTTGTTTATTATAAACTGTATACAAGTGAATACAATAGCTGCTCAATGGAGACCAATTTATATATATGAACATTTTAAACAAAAAAAATGAATAGAGCAAGATGTGCACAGTACGGACGTGCCAACCTAAAAGAACTAAGAAAGTATATTGGTAGCACTTGTTCGATATTCATAATTCATATCAAATTCTAACAAGAACAAACAACTATTC
The DNA here is from genome assembly GCA_949987625.1 of Chalcis sispes. Lineage (NCBI taxonomy): Eukaryota > Metazoa > Arthropoda > Insecta > Hymenoptera > Chalcididae > Chalcis > Chalcis sispes. The sequence goes on from OX465098.1 coordinate 46,476,821, forward strand.
ATTTTTTAAATACGAAGAAAGAAGAAATCATCGAGGACAACAGCGGACTACAGAGAAAAAGATAGATAGATAGATAGATAGATAGATAATGATTTATTTGTGTACATTTTGTTGTACATGGTAGAACAGAAACAATATAGAACAAAATAACAATTAAAAATAATAAAAAATAATATAGCTAAAAAACTAAACAGAAACAATATAACAATATAAGAATATCACAAATGAAAAATAATGACACTAAAACTAGAACTTAAAACTAAACTCCATTAAATAAACTAAGCAAATATGTAAATATAAGACTAATAATAATAATAATAACAAAAATTATAAAAACTATAAAAGGCTCAAGCCAGGGATCGAATATAATAAATTAAATTTTAAATCGAATATAATAAAAAAAAAATATTACATACTGGCTTGAGGCGCAAGCGGATGCTCTCTCTCAAGAGAAAGAAGGAAAGCAAAGACTAAAGATTTGGAGGAAGAGTAGGAAGAGATGGAATAAAAGGTAGAAAGGAGGCTGTTCCAGAGTCGAGAGGAGGAAACAGTAAATGACGTCGTAGAACACTGTAGCCGAGGGAGGAATGATCAATGGTCTCACATCCCCCCGTGAAGGCCTCTTCACCTGGGACCACTGATATTTCTCAAAAAGATAAGAGGGAGCCGAATCTCTGAACATTAAAAAGAGAGCAGAAGCTGTAAAAAATTGTCTTCGAGCTCCAGTGGTCAACCAAGCAAGGGAGACTCTATACGAGGAGATGTGCTCACGCCTATTTAAACCATAGATGTAACGTATACCAGAGTTGATAACCCTTTGAAGTCTCAAATCTTGTTCCTGAGAAATATCGCTGTAGACTAAACTATAGTAATCCAACAAAGGAAACAGTAGCGTTTGGATGAGGTGTTTTCTTAATAAAAAGTTCGTACTACGACGAAAACAATTGAGGTGATATAACAGCGAGTTGGTTTTACGACACACATATGACGTGTGTACTTTCCAATTTAATTTAGAGTCAAGATGCACTCCAAGATTGCGAGCAGAGGATTCAAATTTAACAAGTGAACCTTTAACAATAACTCCATGGACGTTCATACGCATGAGTAAGTTAATGTAATAATAAGATCCGAATACTATAGCTTTAGTTTTACGGACATTCAGACTAAGGTTGTTTGCATCGGCCCATTTAGAGACGAGCTGCGCTTGTCGACTCATTAGTTGAATCGCGGTAGCAATGTCAGACAGAAGAAACGTCAAATAAATCTGGAGGTCATCCGCATAAACGAGATGACTAATCGATGAATCAAAGCCGACAGCAACATCATTGATGTAAATAAGAAATAGTAGAGGACCGAGTACAAAACCTTGAAGGACTCCTGTATTGAGTGACAGAAATGCGGAAGGGCAGTCATTGGCGTCCAATACTGCCTGTTTCCTACCTGACAGGTAGGAGGCAAACCATCTGACAACATCTGGCGAAACGTCCAGAGCAAGTAGCTTACGCAGCAATTTAACATGGCAGACTTTATTGAAGGCTTTGCTGAAATCAAACATGAGTAGCAAAGTAACACAGCGCTTATCCATTCCTGCCCTTACATCATCTGTCAATTTAAGAAGTGCCGTCTGAGTTCTGTGTCCCTTTCGAAATCCAGTTTGAAAAGGATTAAAAAACTTTCTGGTTTCCAAATAGTTGTAGAGCTGTTGGTGGACAACGCGCTCAAGAATTTTTGAGAGAAACGACAGCAACGAGATAGGACGAATGTCACTCATATCTTTAGGCGACGCAGTCTTGTTCAGCGGAATTATAAGAGAATTTTTCCAGATGGATGGAAAAATAGAGTCCTTGAGTGAATCGTTTATGATACTGCATATAGTAGGTCCAAGTACGGAGAAGGTGTCAATGATGAACGCTTGTGGGATGCCATCAAATCCTCTAGCTTGGGACGCAGAATAAGAGGCTGCGCTGCGTACTTCGGCAAGGGTAACAAGGCTGAAACTAAATAGTGGTTTATAGGTAAGTTCGGAGCTGAGAGGTCCAGACATGCGTCGAGGAACATAAAAACGTAGATGAAAGTGTATTATGAATATAAAGCGCAACACCACCACCTCTAGTGTTACGATCACAACGGTACAACGTGAAATCCTCAAGTAATACCAAAGAGTCATCAACAATGGGACCAAGTTTAGCCTCAATTACAGCAATTACGTGAAAATAAGGGCGAGAAGCCAAGAAGAGCCTGACCATCTCAATGTGCGCTCGAATCGAGTTGGCATTGAAATGGCAGACTCGAAGAGCATCCTCACTGGGACAATGCCTCGAACCATAAGGAGGAATAGAGAGAGGAGATAAAGTATGAAGAGAGGGAGGGACAGAAGACAAGGCCTGGGGAAAGCAAAAATAAAAATCGAGGAAACAATAGTCGAATTTATCGTAGTGAATAACAGTTTCCCTATCCCTTACGACGGAGTGTTAGGAGTAAATTTCTTTGAAGCCACCAAAGCGGAACTGGATTTTAAAAATAACCTAATGACACTAACTAATAAACACGTCAAGGTTATCTGGGACGACGAAGATCGACCTCACCTAATAAAAAACCTGCACAACATTACAGGCAACGTGAAAACCGGGTTACCATTTCAAAAATCCTTAATCCTCCCACCCTCCCAGAAGGAAGATTATTAGTCGATTCAGAGTCGGAAATAAATTTAATAAAATCAAGCCTAATACCACCTGAAGAGGAAATCGACACATCGGAAAAATATACCTTAAGAGGAATCGGAAAAAGGATCATACCTACACCTGGGGAACGGTAGAGATTTCGTTGTTGGGAAGTAAAATAAAATTCTCAGTGATAAAAGACGATGTCTACATCCCAGGGGAAGGTATACTAGGTTGCGATTTTCTGCGCGATTTCCGAGTACACCTAGACTACCTTAACCACCTGATGATATATAACGACGTCGCACGACCTTTCGAAATTGGGACTACATTCGACAACACGAACGACGAGGCAAATGTCTTGGAGATATTGAAAGACGAAGACCTCGACAGTAACGTGGCAACAAAAAACAGTTATCTGACTTCAAAGAATGAAATAGCGACCGACCTGGACTACCAGCTCGAGTCAATCGCCGAGTTCGGAGACCCTGGGTCTCTCGAGGAAACAGAAGTCAAGGAAAATATTGAAGACTATTTGCGTACTGACCACCTAGACGACGAAAAATCATACGTAGTCGATTTAGTCAAAACTAACAGAGATGTGTTCTATCTACCTGGCGACGAACTTCCGGGAACAGATCTCATAACACACGAAATCCCTACGACTAACGATAATCCAGTCCATGCCAAGCAATATAGGTTCTCGCATGCAATAAAAGATGAAATAAATCGACAGATAAACGATCTGTTGAAGGCGGGAATTATTAAAAATTCCATCTCACCCCACAACGTCCTGGTTTGGGCCGTACCAAAGAAGCCCGACGCTCAAGGACGCCCTTGATGGCGCATAGTGTTAGATTTTCGCGCCCTAAATGAGAAAACTATAGGAGACTCCTACCCACTTCCTAATATTGAAGAAATATTCGATCAGGTTGGGTCGGCCAAATACTACACCGTGCTCGACCTAGCCTCGGGATTCCATCAGATAAAAATGAATCCTAAGGACGCTCATAAAACGGCTTTTAGTACACCCTTGGCCATTACGAGTTCGTACGAATGCCTTTCAAATTAAAAAACGCACCTGCTACTTTCGAACGGCTAATGGACAAATTACTAAAATGATTACAAGGCGTGAGTCTTTTTGTATATCTGAACGATATCGTAATTTATTCTAACAGTATCAAAGAACACGACAGGAAAATGAAGGAACTCATGGAAAGACTAAGGAAAGCAGGATTGAAACTGCAAATAGACAAATGTGAATTCCTGAAGCGAGAAGTCATATACCTAGGCCACTTGCTTAGCGAGAAAGGACTGAGACCTGATCCTAAGAAATTGGAAGCTGTAAGAAGCTTTCTGCGACCAAAGAACGTAAAGAACGTTCGGCAATTCTTAGGATTAGCAGGATATTATCAGCGATTTATGAAAGGATTCGCATATATATAGAAGCCTTTAACTAAATTATTGAAAAAGGAAACAACTTTCGAATGGAATGAGAAGACGGAAGAAGCATTTAATCTATTGGAAGGAATGCTATGCGACGCACCCGTGCTACAATTCCCTGACTTATCTCAACCCTTCATAATCACTACGGATGCTTCAGGTTACGCAGTAGGAGGAGTCCTGTCCGAAGGAGAAATCGGGAAGAATCGGCCAATTGCCTACACCTCCCGCATGCTGCGTGGCGCCGAAAGCATTTATGAGGTGTATGAGAAAGAGGCGTTAGCCGTGGTACATAGCGTTACAGCATTTCAGTCTTATGTGTACGGACGAAAATTCACTGTCATAACGGATCACCAGCCTCTAGTATGGTTCAAGACAGCCGACTTGAACACGAGAGTGCAAAAATGGAGATTCAAGTTGTCCGAATACGATTACCAAATAATATACAAGCCGGGCAAATTAAACGCCAATGCCGATGCTCTATCGCGCAACCCAGTCGAAGAGGGCGCCATTAACGTGGTAACACGCGCACAACTAAGAAAAAATGAACTCACCCCAGATGAAATCCAGGAAAGGCCACCAACACCCAAACCTGTGAAACCAATATCGAAAAAACCCAGGGGACGACCTAAGAAGGTCCAAGAGATCACCCTGACTCAGGACAAAAGAGTATCGCGACCCAAGAAAAAGGTCAACTACCAAGAGAGTGAAGACAATGATTCCGATGAAGTCGCGAACCCCAAACCCTTCGCGCCTTCACCAAGACCCCAAATCGACGACGAAGAGGATTCCGATTCCAATGGATCTGAGATTAGCGACGAGGAAACGTTAAATGACCGACCCGTCGTAGAAATAAGAGAACCACTATACTCTCGAAACGACAGCATAGTTTATTTTATCGCCTCGAATGGAGATAATTGCGACGAGAGCGCAAAACATTGGCGGAATACAACAAAATAAACACAATCAAAAACTCGTCAATAGGTGAGGTACACCGAGTAAAACGCAAGAGTCGAAAGTCATTATTCGCGGTGTGCATAAGAGGAGACCAACCCGAGTCTCTCACTCAGATTAAAAGTAACCTGATTAAAGGACTGGCCACTTTAAGAGATTTATTAACGAACTTAAGACAGAGAACCGTCAGTATAAGTAAAAGTAAGTTTATAGAAAAACTTGAGTAGTCCGAAGTTTTAAGCTTAATAAAGGCTTCTTTTAACACGTTCCGTGCCAAGCCATTTTTGCCTCACTTGTCGTTCAGGCCATAGCGCATTGAATAAATATGACTGCGTATACCACCGGTGGTACACGTGGCCTGACGATCAAGTTTACCGTGTACCACCGGTGGTACACGTGGCACGGAACGTGTTAAAGACACGCTAATCAAGATCATAGTTTGCAGCAGAAGATTGAAATACGTCCCAGATGAAAAACAAGACGAAATATTTTCAGAATTGCACAAGTCACCGATTGGAGGTCATCGAGGAATCTCAAAAACCTTCAACCGGATACGCCAAGCATATTATTGGGAAAATTTGAAAGATGACGTGCAACGGCGCGTCCAATAATTCCTTGAGTGTCAACTGAAAAAGTTGGTGAGATTAAAAACGAAACAGCCAATGGTGATCACGGATACACCCGGCAATGTTTTCGATAAAATCGCCATGGACATAGTGGGTCCGCTTAAACCCACGAGGAAAGGACACGAATATATCCTGACCATTCAGGATCAGTTGTCAAAATTTTGTTTAGCCGTCCCCCTGGAGAACGTGTTGTCTACCACCATCGCGGACGCTTTGATCAAGAAATTCATATGCTTATTGGAAGCACCGAAAGTAATCCTAACAGACCAAGGGAAGAATTTCTTGAGCCATCTCATGAATAGAATTGTGAAAAGATTTCGGATTAAGAAAATCAGCACGACTGCTTTCCACCCTCAGTCGAATGGGTCGTTGGAAAGATCTCACCACGCGCTCGGTGAATTTCTAAAACAGTACACCGACAAAAACAACGATTGGGATGAATGGATCGAAATAGCAATGCTAAATTATAACTCTAGCGTGCAGGAAAGCACCAAACACACACCCTACGAGGTAGTGTTGGGCAAGTTCCCACGGTTGCCATCCAACGATCCATTACACGCCAGTGATATGCTGCCAACATATAAAGACTACATTACGGAATTGGTCACCCGCCTAAACGACATCAAAAAGTTAGCATATGACAATCTAATCAAGTCTAAGGAACGCAACAAAAGGCTTTATGATAAAAAAATAAATCCTCAAAACTTTAGAGTAGGAGACTTTGTGTTTCTGCTGCTCGGCCCTAAACCTGGCAAGTTTGGCGACCACTACTCAGGTCCACACAAAGTATTAGAGATCCTTAAATCTTATAATATAAGGATACAGTATAAAAAGGGAGATAAGATCGTCTATGCAAATAGACTCCGTAAGTCCCACATAAATCGGGAATATAAACACAAGCGCAGATAAAAGGACGCAAAAAGCAAGAGCGAACAATAAACTAATAAGAACACGAAAAATAATCAAAAAAAAATATATAATGATAATACTCACAAAAATACTTATAAATGTATATGCAAGGCATGAGAAATAAAATTTTTTTACAAAAAAATATTAGAATACTAAGTATACACTAAAACAAACAATAAAAATCATATAATATTACGGAAAATATAATAAATAATAACCTTCTTCCAAAAAGAAAAAAAAAAATTTTTTTTTAAAAACACAATGTCAATGTTCGAAAGAGGACCAACAATGTCCATATGTACATGCTGAAAACGTCCATCAGGAGCGACGAATTCGACTGGATTATTTTTTACACGACGGGTAACCTTTGATTGCTGGCAATCAAGGCAGTTCTTTGCCCATGTTTTGATATCTCGATGCATGTTTGGCCATACATACAGTTTCCTAATGATTTGATCTGTGACCTTGCCAGATGGATGAGCGAGTTGGTGGAACATCTCGAATATTCGCTTGCGTAACGATACAGGTATAATCGGTCGAAGTGTTTCACCAGTTATATCACAGTAGACTTTGTTGTGATCCGGACCCCACTCTAAACATCTGATTGTTAACTTACAATCCGGAGATTCGCGTAATTTTTGCAATTCGGCATCCTCTTTTTGTAGTTTCGAAAGTTCGAGTAAATCGAAATCTAATGGTAGACGAATGGAGTTAACGCGTGATAACGAATCAGCTACTACGTTCAACGAACCTGATACATGTTCTATTAACGTAGTGAACTGCGAGATATATGACAACTGTCGAGTTTGTCGAGGAGATGCCTTATCCGACCGTTGACGGAAAGCATAAACCAGCAGTTTGTGATCGGTTACTATTTTAAATCTCATTCCTTCAAGGAAGTGCCTAAAAGTTTTTATTGATTCGTATATAGCCGTTAATTCGCGATCATATGCACTGTATTTGAGTTGTGCAGGTGAAAATGCTAGCGGTCTCCACGAATCATCTAAGAATTGCTCGAGCACTGCTCCCATTGCAAAATCTGAAGCATCCGTGACTACGCGGGTTTTGGCTTCAACTGAGGGATGATACAGGCAAACTGCGTTTGCCAGCTCGGATTTGATTCGTTCGAACGCCTCTTCGGCTTTTGCGGACCACGAAATTTCCCGTTCATCATTTTTCTTTGAGTCACGAGTGTACTCATATAATGGTGCTTGCACGCTAGCTGCGTTAGGCAAGCTACGTCGGTAGAAGTTAATTAATCCGAGAAAACGTCTCATTTCTACGACTGTTTTAGGTTTTTGTAATTTCAAGATGGCCTGTACTCTTTCGTTGGTTGGCTTGGAGCCTTTTGAGTTTATCAGGTGACCTAAAAAGATCAACTCAGACTTACCGAATTCGCATTTATTGAGGTTAATGCGCAAGGCATATTTTCTTAAGCGTTGAAAAACGGTGCGAAGATGGACTTCAGGCTCATCCTGCGATGATGAAGCTACGAGAATGTCATCTACATATGCGAAGATAAAGTCAAGATCTGCGAGAGCTTGATTAACATAACGCTGGAATGATTGACTTGCGTTTCGAAGACCAAAAGGAATAGATGTGTATTCGAATAACCCGAAAGGAGTAGTTACAGCAGTTTTCGGAATGTCTTCCGGGGCAACTGCAATCTGATGATATGCTTTGTGCAGGTCAATCTTAGAAAAAATCGTTTTTCCGTAGAGATTAGCTAAATAATCGTGTAAATGGGGTACTGGATATTTGTCCGGTACGGTTATCGCATTTAGCCTGCGATAATCGCCGCAAACTCGCCAGTTGCCGTCTGGCTTGCGTACCATTTGGACCGGTGCAGCCCAAGGACTGCTGGACGGACGCACGACACCTAGCTTAAGTAGATCCTTAAACTCAGCTTTAAGTGCCTTCAATTTTTCTAGATTTACACGTCTAGGTCGCTCGGCAACTGGTGGACCAGTTGTAATAATATAATGGAAGACGCCTGATGATTCTTTAGTTACTGTTGAACTTGGTTTCGTTAACTCTGGAAATTCGGAAAGAATTTTAAAATATGGACTCGACTTGTCAACCAGACTAATGTCGAGATTTGAAGCATACTTAACGATACCTATAGATGAAACGTTCGACCATGGATCAACTATTCGTTGTCTACGAACATCGACTATCAGACCATAATTACTGAGTAAATCCGCTCCTATGATAGGACAGGGAATTGACGTTACATGAAAATTCCAGATGATGGGACGCTTGAAACTGAGGTCTAGCGAGAGCTGAATCTTCCCAAAGACTGTGATCTGTGTATTGTTCGCTGCAAACAGTACACTGCGATCCTTTATTACAGAGTTCCTATTATTTACAGAATCAAGCGGAATAGTAGAAACGTCCGAACCAGTATCGATAAGAAAAACAAGATCGGTTTTCGCATCGCGAACGTGGAGACGCTTTGAATTTTCGAGACCTTCCGCAACCATCTCCACGAGAGAAGGTCGAATTAGTTTTCCGCGTTCTTACTTGTCCACGAGCACGGTTTGTAGCAATTACGCGCTTTGTCACCATATTTTTTATGTAGGCGACAAGGTTCAACAGTCTCAACATTCCTGTTATTTCGCGATTTTGACCTGGTGCGCCTCTGTTGATTCGAGCTAGAGTTAGAGCGGGACCTTGGTCTCTCATCTATACGCGACGAAAGATTTTTTAGTTCTTTAGTTAAACGATCAAGCGCGGCCATTATATCACCGTTAATAGCTTCTTGGGACTTAATAGCCGAAACAGTTCCAGCGCCGTCAACCGCTATTGCTTCTACGTATTTATCGGCCATGTTAGCCAGTTCGCGCAGGTCTGTCTTTTCTGAAACCGAGAGCATCGCGCGACAGGGAGCCGGTAATAGTTTTAAAAACACCGCTCGAACCACCGAGTCACCACAACCGGTATCTAATGCACGTAAACGACTTAAAATAAGTGAGGGTTTTCCTAGCCTTGAGACTTCGCCTTGGATCAGCTGCGATAGGCGAGCTTCCGAGGAACTGCCAAAAGCGTTAATTAGCCTATTTTTGACGCGATCATAGAGGTCGATCGGACGCGGAGTTAATTCTATAAGATCCTTGATCGCCTGTAACTCCTCAATATCTAGCTTTTCCGCTATACAGTCAGCTTTAGTCGCTGAAGCTGTGATGCCGGCGTTTCGTAAAGTTATTTCGGCCTGAAGAAACCAGGTAGCTGGGTCCTCGCGCTTAAATGTGCTAATTTTAGGTTGTCTATATATGGCCGCATTTTGCCAAGGAGCCTGTGCCGCACGTGCTTCTGCCAATTCATTATCCTTTACAGCAAGCTGAGCTAAAGCTTGCTCCAGCTGTTCTTCAACTGTGGTCATAATACTGTTTTGGTTCCCTCAGGAAGTCGCTGACAAATCAGGAAACGATACCTGTCTTGCACACGCAGGTGCAGTACAGTTTACTAAGAGTTTCCTCTATGTTCTATCTTGCACACGCAGGTGCATTACAAAAATTCTATTAGTTTCCTTAACGTTTTGTCACTATATTTTTACGTAAGATGCGCATCAGTAATCATCACCACAGACCGATTTATCACGCGTTGCAATAAGCTATACGAAAACTTTATTCAATTCGCTTACACACGTAGCAGCTAAAAAAAACTACTTACATTTAAATCCTCTTTACTATAAAGTTAACACTAATCTCGAAAAAAAAAATTACGATCGGCGTTTGCACTATCTATTTATCAATAATCAATTTATTTATGTCATCTGGACACTAGTTTCCAGTAAATCGCTTTTGTCATAAGCTTATTATAAAGAAAACGGAAAGAAAAAATTTTATTCGATCAAATTCTAAAAAGAAATAAAATTCGTATAAAATTGTGTAAACACGCGCATTTCCGGGAATTTATTGAAGCGCGAAAGCTGGTCGTGTCAACAGCGCGCGTTTGTATGAAAACTGAACTATCGCGAAAATGGCCGAAAGACTACACTATACATCAACACGTGTATTACTCGCAATATGGCGTACCGAATCTGTGTTTTTATCGCGCGTGTATTGCGTACACTACCGCCAAGATGGCGGACGCTCTTCCGAGAATTTCAAATTCTTGGCGCGCTTGCTAAAAACCTGTATGCACGTGTTGCTACGTGCCTGCAGAAGCGGCTGCGTTGATGATGATAGAAGCCCGATGACTTAGGCGCCGGTGTCGGTGTCTTCACGCACACGTCGCCTTCCTCGCCGATGATGTCCTTGATGATGACACAGGCGCCGGTGACGATGGCTTCACGCAAGTGTCGTTTTCCTTGTGGACAATGACCTTGTGGATGACAAAGGCGCCGGTGACGATGGCTTCACGCAAGCCGTCGTTCTCCTCGAGGATGATGTGCTTGTTGACGTGTGTACGCCGGCGTGCCAGCACGTACACACACAGAGCGTGAGCCGTTTGAAGAGCAGAAAAGCGTCTGCCTCGTTCCGCGAGAAACAATCTTCTCGGTCTCGTGTGACTCACCTTCCTTTATATATCGACTCTGCCGCGGTGATTATAACTTCTCGATCACGTCGGGGTCACCAATTGTGGGTGCTTGCCACTTTCTTTGTGGCCGGTGGTCCCACACTCACAATATCACGCGGTTCAGGAAAGGTAGAATAAATCTTGGATTTGTTCCTTTGTGTACATCTTTATTTAAAGGTCACAGAGACTTCCTCTCAGTTCGAGAGTCGGAACGGTACTACTACTATCATTCACTGCCGTTGCGCAGAACGGCTCTACACACGCTTCGTTTTTCCCCCACTACCGGAGCGGGAAGACTTGCGGTGGCTACTGCCTACAATCTCCCGTTGTAAAAGTGCGATCGGGTTACACTAGATGGCGTTAGAAAGATAAGATTTCGTACTAAAAAAGCTTCTGATACAGTTTTGTGATTGCTTGACTCAGTATTTTTTTAGTACGCGTCAAAGATGGACACTAACAAAGAGAAAATACGCCATATTTTACAGTTTTTCTTCGATAAAGGCGAAACCGCAAGCCAGGCAGCTGAAAATGTGAATAGTGTTTATAGTCCTGATACTGTAACAGCCAATCACGCGCAATTTTGGTTTCGTCGATTCCGTTCCGGTAATTTTGACGTCAAAGATGCACCACGCTCTGGAAGGCCAATTGTCGAAAACGTCGATAAAATAATGGAAATCCTCGAGTCCGACCGTCACGTAAGCACTGTTTCGATTGCCCAGGAGCTAAACATTGCACAAAAAACCGTTTGGAACCACTTAAATAAGGCTGGATACAAAAAGAAGTTCGATGTATGGGTGCCACACGAGTTATCGCAAAGAAACCTCATGGACCGAATTTCCATCTGCGAATCGCTGCTGAATCGCAACAATATCGATCCATTTCTGAAGCGGGTGGTTACTGATGATGAAAAGTGAGTCACTTACGACAACGTCAAGCGACAACGGTCGTGGTCAAATCGCGGTGAGCCGGCGCAAACGGTGGCCAAGCCAGGATTGACAGTCAGGAAGGTTTTGCTGTGCGTTTGGTGGAACTGGCAGGGAATCATCTACTATGAGCTGCTCCCCTACGGCCGAACTCTTAATTCGGACCTGTACTGTCAGGTTGTGTTAAATGATTTAATGTTTTTATGCGACATCACTCAGCATTTTTATGAACTGAATAAAAAACTTCAAGGGCAAGGATTAATTTTTTTAACCATGTATGAAAATATTAAAACATTTATGGCAAAACTTGATATCTTTAGTAAGGATTTAGAAATAAAAATTATAAAATTATTATTATAAAAATTATAAATATTTTTCGCAATTAAGAAAACGTTTTGAAAATACAATAATTTTTGAAAACACGGCCGACATTCAAGAAAATGCAATTAAAACATATTTAATGATTCTCCGGGAAATAAAGCAAGCTTTTGAGGAGAGATTCAATCAATTTAAATGTTTGGAAAATACATTTCACTTTATTTTATATGCATACAAAACTGAATTTGAAACAATGGAGTTAATCGAATTTATGTGGCTAGGTATAGATAACTTAGAAATGGAATTAGTGGAATTTCGAAGCAGCGTAGTATGGAAAACAAAATTTGAAGACTTGATTTCTGAAGTAGAAGGAAAACTGTGTGAAAGTAGTGCAGATAATATTGATCCCACAGTAAAAATTGAAATATTATATTGAGCGTGTGGGATTCTTTACCAAGTAATTTTATATCAATGAAGAAACTAGCTAATGCTCTTTTAACGATGTTTGGATCCATATATTCGTGTGAAAAATTGTTTTCTTCAATGAACTTTGTAAAATCTTCTAATAGAAATAGACTTAAAAGGGAATTAACACCCAAATGCGTCAAACTAATGATAAAAAATATGAACCTGATATTAAAAAATTATCTGAAAATAAACAGCTACAGATTTCTTATTTAATAGTTTATGTTTATACTTTGTTATACATTTATATATATATATATATGTATACATATATATATATATATATATATATATATATATATATGTATACATATATAAATATATTAATAAATAATATTTCATAATACATATTTTATGTAATTTTCTTTACCCCTTGTTCATTCAAACACTTAGTGACCCACGAGCTAGTACTACAAAAAATAGTGAACAAAATTTGACCCACGTCTCAAGAAGGTTCGCCATCGCTGACCTAGGGTATCGTGTAACGCAATATTACCATCATACTACAGGGTGAACGAAGAATGGCTAAAAATGATGCCGAGACCAGTAGAAGGCAAAGCACTGTTAACCCTGAAGCCCTTTACACAGATGACGTGGAAATACGTCGACCCAGCTTCTTTGGCAACCAGCGGCATCTATACAGAAAAAGATCTAGAACAGCTACTAGAACGAATTATGTTCCCGATCGAGAAGCCGTCACTATTAAACGAATTTGCCAAAGAAATCCACGGCCAATCTATTATCGACAATGATGGAACCATATCTAAACTCCTCAATGAAGACACTGTAAGAAAAATATTAGATTCGGTATGGACTACTGCCTAGAACCGACTGTTGACGTTCGGAACCATCAGCTCCGCCATCATAGCAATCTTCCTCATTATACTTGCAATAAAAACAATAGTAAGTACTCTAATCAACGGGTTCCTCCTTCACCGAATGTATGGATGTTCAATGCACATCCTAGCCGCATTCTGCGGATCAGTGACCCGTCTATTCACGACGCTCGACACAACTGGAAGTCCCGTAAATAAACCCGATCATCAACAAGATGTGGAAATGGGACTACTGGAACCAGCACTCGCTATAGAACATTTCGTGCTGATAACACTACCGCCTCCATCCGCACCATTAATCACAAGAGCTCCAACTCCAGCCAACGTGGTACAAACAACGTCACAGCAAGTCCTATCATTAAGAAGTTTCTTTAACTACAGCCATTAAAAGGAACCACACCTTATAGTTTACAAATTGTCATCGTTTTTCTTTCCGACTACGTCGATACGATTGCTAATTGATACTACGATCATCCAGCAACCGTTTTAGCATGGGAGTGTAACGTTGGTACATGACCTCCGTTTTTTTCCTGTGTCAGCCGATAAGTTTTCTCTCTGCTTTTCATGACCTCGCTCGTCAATGGAAAAGATGCGCAAAAAGCCTCCCTCCACAACCTATTCGACGCACTCTCCACTGACCCAAACCGTTGTAAAACTTGGCCTAAGTATGGGCCAAGAGTTTATAAGTTTTCCCGGAACATAAAAAAAATGGTACATGCACTTGACTCTAGTAAGGAATGCCAGGCCAAACACGTGCACGTTAACTCGGCGCCCAAAACAATAAAAATGTCCCATAAATACTCTTTTTTCTACACGTAGTTTTCCCATTTAAAATGTATCTTTTCTTATTCAAACTTTCCCTTCGCAATACACTGTAACGTTATGCAAAGAATGACAAATATTCTTCAATTATTTTATCGCAATAATTATCGCGAAACATGACGGCAACCAACGGTTACCGATATACCGTACAGGTAGCGCCATAAAATAATAAATAGGTCACTAGGAAGACCTCGGTAAATAAAGTGTGTAACCGTTTTTAAACTAACAATATATTGAATAATATTTAAACAATATAAGAAGTACAATGTTTAACGAAGAGAATAGAAGTTGCGATTTCCAAAAATACGACACGAAGCATATTTTTACACAATACGTAAAATAGTTCAATAAAAAAATATAATTATTTTCGATCACAAAATAAAAATTGTCACGTAACTAAAATAATAATGCTTTCTTATAAAAATACGGTAAAAGAAAAATAAAATATAAAAGTTACACACAGAATGTAAAAAAATATCATTCATTTAAATTGTTATATAACATATATGTTAAATTCAATTTGGAAACTCTTAAATAATTCAAAATTCTAAAATAAATTAACAGTTACCTACTTCATTTTTCTTTGACAGATACCTATGTAAAACAATTTCTTTTTTGAATCATATTATTGAACAACGAATTTATATCTTTATACATTATAAAAACTAATAGTGTTGCTAACAACTACGAGTAGATTATTTAAAACAATAAACCCCCAAAACACATGTACTATATTTACGTAAATATAGTATATTTATGAGGGTGGTCTGAAAAGTTTCCGACCTAACACAGATACAAGACATTTTTTCTTAATTTTTTTTTTTATTTCTCAACATAGTCTCCTTGCAATTCTACACACTTCTCCCAGCAATGCTCCCATCTCTTTAACCCATCCAAATAGTACTCGGCGTTTTTCTCTGCAAAATGACTGTTCACGAAGGTGATTACCTCCTCATTTGACGAAAATCTCTGTCCTCCGAGTGCAATTTTCAGATGAGGGAACAAAAAGAATTCGCTTGGGGCTAGGTCTGGTGAGTAAGGTGATGGTCAAGCAGCTGAAACCGTAATTCGTGGATTTTCGCCATGGAAACCACTGAGGTGTGAGACGGCGCGTTGTCTTGGTGAAACAGGATTTTCTTTTTCTGTAAATGTGGACGTTTTTCCGCAAGTTCTGCCTTCAGCTTGTCAAGTAATGATGCGTAGTATGCTCCTGTAATGGTTTTTCCTTTTTGAATATAATCGATTAAAATAACTCCATGACTATTCCAAAAAACAGTCGCCATCACTTTCCCAGCCGAAAAACCAGTTTTTGCTTTTTTTGGAGCCGGTTCCCCCTTTGCAGTCCACTGTTTTGACTGTATTTTTGTTTCAGGGGTATAATGGTGTATCCAAGTTTCATCTACAGTAATTAATCAGCGCCAAAACTCGGATTTATTGCGCCTAAACTGCGCCAATAGAGCGTTGGAAATGTTCATTCGAACACGTTTTTGGTCTAACGTGAGCAAACGCGGCACCCAACGTGCGGACAGCTTTCTCATGCCTAAATCTTGATTTAATATGTAGCAAACACGTTTTTTGGACATGTTCATAACCTCTGCTATCTCTCTCACTTTAATTCGGCGGTCGTCTAGCACCATTTCAACTTGTATTGTTTTAAATTCTAATTAAACGTAAGATTCAACCTAAAGCTATTTTTTATTAGTCATACCATTCATCTATTTACTAACAATTATTAATTAAAATTTTACCTAAATTATTAATTTAGAGTTATATCACCAACCTATTTCCAATTTTCTTCAACCTCACCATTTTCATATCTCCTTAACATCATCCCGCTTCCACGTTGAACTCCCGAGAAGTCAGACTGTACTGAATCGACTATTCCGACGAGAAGAAACGGTTAGCGATTTACCTAATCACGCCAGGCCCAGACTGTATTGAAGCCGGGTACTTTTTTATAAATTAAGCGAGCGTGATTTCCTCCGTTCGAAGGAGCGTGTGACATCAAAGGGTCAGACTGTACTGAAGTCAATTCCTCCGAATGACTGGTAACGGCTTCCAATACCTAATATTTCCCCTTCATAGCATGCAATACCAATGCTAAGGATATAAAAATCCTTGAGCCCGCAATTGAACGTTTGCGGGAAATTCCAAAGAAAAGGGGGTAATAAAAACCCTACTCTAAAAAATATATTTAGATAAAACACACCGCGAAATTTAGGTATATAAAGAGGAAAAACAAATTTTTAGTCACACTCTATTCTAAAATTTAAAATCAGTCAAATAAGGAAAAGTTTTCGCAGAAGCCACCCGCGCTAGTTTCGAAGGATAGGTGCAAACGGCAAATTTAAACCCGCGACTAAAACCGCGAGTTCCGTGTGCAGCGCAAATTTGCGATAACACCCCCTAACAGCGCGAAGAGGAGATCAAATTTTGGCACACCGCAATAATGATTTTACAATGAATTTTCTTACTTTATTTATATACACACAATTTTTATTCAATTGTACTACTAATTGCTTTTTTTTTATTGATTATATTTAATCGAAATAAAAAATTCACGAAGTGAGTTCGTTGCAGTAAGAAAATGGCTCTTACCTCTTTGTCGTATTCATTACGGATGCGAAAGTATCTGGAACTCGGTGAGAAAACATCAGCGCCCACTTTGTTGGCCTGTAAACGAGGTAAGAAAATATAAAACAACAAGTTTGTTTTTAAAATATTTTTTGACAAGTTAATCGACCTAATAGCCTTTATTTTTCGAGTCGTCTTTTTACCTCACTAGTGAAGCTCTTTCTCACCATAAAAGACAACGTCTTAATTTTTTGTTATTCTTTAACGCAAAATATTATTTTTTCTTAACCTTTTTTTTAATAATCATTGCGTACATAAATGACCTGTTTTTTCTTAATTATAGTTGTCTACACAATACTTTAACAGCTAACATGAGAAAATGTACTTTTTCATAATTTTTATGATGGACATTTCACTAATAAAAATTATATACTAGTATTTAAACTTTTACACAAAATTTTTTATTGCTTACAATATTACAATAAAATTATATTAATTTTATCAAATTTTGTTTTGGATATAATTATTGACGTAAATTTTTATTGAATAATTTTTATTGAATAATTTTTATTGAAACAATATAAAAGTGTTACAATTTTATAGAACTCTAAATTTATTTTACTTAAGTAATTTTTAAATTATCTAAGTTAATTAAAATCGATTATTTTTTTAATTAAAAATAACTATGAAAACTATCTATCATAGCTTAAGAAATTTATTTTTCTTGTGAAAAAATGATTTAACATTTTAATTTAAAAATTTCAATATTTATTTACTTATAATTTCTTTAGTAAAGTAATCTACATCAAATTCTATAATTGAAACAAAGTAGTAAGATTTGTAATGCATTTTTTTTTCTAAGATAAAATCTTAAATTTATCGACATTTAGTTTTGTACAAACCTCATTAAAAAAACATAATTCTTAACACAATAACTAAACATAACGAAAAATATTTATTAAAATTTTATGTATGATTGAGTTATTTTTAATGAAATGAACTATAAGTATATAGATTTTTTGTAAATGAATTATGTGAAACATTTTTTAAAGTTATAATACAAGAAAAATCTGAATGTCCAAATAAACTTTTAATATCGAGTTGGATATCTTTTATAAATTTTAAATAAAATGTTGTTTTACTTGTGAAGAAATGATGTGGCATGCACCAGCCGTGACGGAGAGAAGGAGAATGAAAGCAAAAACAAGTCCGCATTCTCTTATTATTTGAACATCATCGAGATTAAGATGCGACTCCATGACAGTATTAATTCGTGTAATAGTATTGAATGTAAAATTAGCGAACCACAAAAGCAATTGCAAAGAGTAAATCGAATTGATTTCTTGAGCGGCAGAGTATAGGCAACCATGCAGACAACAAACATCGCATAAATGTAATCTGTTTATGTTGCCGTTTAATTCCACTATCGACGCTAAAGATGCGAAACCTATATAAATTCAAAATTTATAAATTTATAAAACTGAAACACTAGATTTATTAGATTTGAAAAATTTAATTTTTAAACTAAGTAATTTATTATTTTTATAAAGTTTATTATTTTTAGTATAATTACAATTTATTGCTTATGATATTATTATCAGACTGAATGACTGAATGACTCAATTTAATAATCAAGAAACTAAGTCACTGCTAAGTCAATCACTACAAATAAATGGCATATTAAATAAAATGTTTTAAATGTTATCTAAAATCGGCATTAGTTATCGTTATATACTATTGTGATCATTTGTTTTATAGTCAATAGATTTTAAACCTTTTTTAACTTACAATAATACTGAAGTTTCAAATAATATTTTCTACTATTATTGATAAGATTGTTTCTTCAAACTATAATGATTAATATTTCTTTATAAATAATTTATATTTTTAATCATAACTCAATAATTCCTCGATAATAATGATGCAAATTGTTTCGGTATTCATTTTTGTGACGTCCGATTTTCAAATAAAAAACTTTTAAAAGCAGTAAAAAACAATTCAAACAAAAAAAAAAACAACTATTGAAAGCTTTTTCTTTCGAGCTCAGAAAATACTTATTCGAAAGCATATTCACTCCAGACACTTGACAAAGTACAAAGAAGAATGCTCTTCATCTTGTAAAATTATCTTTAAAAACTCCGAAACTCGTTAAATATACGAAGCCTTTAAATAAAATCATCGATATTGTTTTGAAGTTTTTTTTTAAATTCTTCCTCATTTCACGTAAAAACAATCTCCGAGCAATCTACATTCCTGAGATAATAAAAAATGTGTTTTAAAAGAAATTTCTTAATTGAGAAAGTCCATACAGATAAAAACAAATCATTCAAGCCGAGTAATTTTGAATTATGTAAATAATTTTTTAAAAAAATGTTTTTTTTTGCCTCAAGAATTTCTACTTTTGGTTTTAATATGGTTGCAATATTCTTGAAATATCTTAACTAGTTGACTACAAGGTTTATTTTCCTGCATGAGAATTTGGTAACAAAAGTAATATAAGGATATGGCATTTTGTTCTAATAAATAATTTTTTTATTTAATAAATTATTATTATTATTAAACTAATAAAAATTATTAAAATGATTAAAAACCGAAACAAAAATCTCTTTTAAATTAAGAACAATTTTTTTTTATTTGAAAAGCATTCACTACTCGATTTAAGAAAAAAAAATTCTTCGTTGAAGAATTAAGTTTTCGAGATTTAATTTTTTAAACTAAGAAAAAACAACAAAAAGCTACATTTGTTACGTTAATCTATTTAAGTTATTCTAGTTTAACTTTATTACCGTTAAGTGAGGTTATCGCTATCTGCAAAATGCATAATTGCAATTTTAATTTATATAATATTCGTATTTATTGATTTTCAATTTTTTCCAAAAAAGGGCGTTACTATTTCTCTTCGTCTTTTATAAATATTAAACATCAGGAAATTTCTTCATTAGTACCTGAAAATTTTCTCTTACGGAAACCTATAGACTGAAAAGAGCCATACGATTGAAACGGCTTAATTATTACCATTTACTCAGTCGATTTTAAATAAAAATCCACACATCTTTTTATACTTTGTTTATTTTAAATTAAAAACAGATAGACGTAACTTATTGACTGCATACACGTGATCGCAAAGCAGCTTTTTCGATAGTTTTAACAAATCTTAACGTTTCTAATGCACTAAAAAAGTGCAATTTTATAATTTTTGAAACTAATTCTTCAATTAAAAAATTTGGACAAAGATAATATTTTGAAGACAATCGTGAGCCAAGCATAATATCAAAACTAATACCATTGTTGAAATAGAGATCGCTAACCTCTTCACTTAATTTAATGCCTAACTCCTATTAAGCTATTAAGAAATTCTCTAAAACAAACCGTTTTGAAATCAGTAATGTAACCGCTTTAATTTTATCGACATACATACATAATTCAAAAATAATTAATTAATTCTAAAATTTAAAGGTTATTCAAATATCTATCATTTATCTTAGACCAAATAAATTCCGTTTAAAAATTTTGTTTTTTTTGTTTTCTGTCAGCCATTCAAAATTATTTTATATAAATGCATATAATAAAAATATTTATCTCATCGATAATAAAATAATTTTGAATGACTGACAGAAAATAAAAAAAAACAAAATTTTCAAACGGAATTTATTTGGTCTAAGATAAATGATAGATATTTAAATAACCTTTAAATTTTAGAATTAATTAATTATTTTTGAATTATGTACGAGGTCTGGCTATTAAATAACGAGACTGGTTACGAAAAAGGGTTTTATTATAAAAATTATTCTACATTCGAATGCTTCCCTTCAATATACTCCCCTTCCCTCGCCACACACCTTTCCATACGTTTTTTCCATTGATCGAAGCAGTGCTGGAAGTCTTCTTTGGTGAGAGCCTTTAGGAGCTCTGCCGTTTTTTGCTTTACCGCTTTCATCGACTCAAATCGGGTCCCTTTCAAAGCAGATTTTATCTTCGGAAACAAAAAAAAGTCGCACGGTGCCAAATCTGGCGAGTACGGCGCTCGTTCGAGCACTGGAGTGCGCTTACCGGCCAAATACTGCTTCACAGATAGCGCGTTATGGGCAGGTGCGTTGTCCTGGTGCAAAATCCACGAGTTGTTCTTTCACAACTCGGGTCGTTTCTTACGAACTCGTTCTCGCAGTGTTGCTAAAACTGACAAATAGTAAGTCTGGTTGACAGTCTGATCCTCTGCAACCCATTCAGTCAACACGATACCGTTAATGTCGAAAAAAAACGATCAACATTGCCTTGAATTTTGATTTGGACATCCTTGCTTGTATGATTCTGGGCGATTCAGGCGTCTTCCAATGCATCAATTGCCGCTTTGTTTCAACATCGTATTGAAAAATCCACGTTTCTTCGCAAGTAATAATGTTTTTCATCAATCCGGAATCTTTTTTTAACCTTTCAAGGAAATCTGAGCAGACTTGTTGACGCAAGAGCTTTTGGTCAGGAGTCAGGTTTTTTGGCACCAACTTCGCACAGACTTTTGTCATGTGTAATTCCTCGTGTAAAATTTGTCTAACCGTTTCTTTATCGGCGTTTACAGCCTCGGCAATCATCTGGATGCTCATTCGACGATCTGCACGCACAATTTGGTTGATTTTGGTCACTGTTTTCGGAGTTGAAACAGTGACAGGGCGACCTGGGCGTTGGTCATCTTCAGTGCTTACTCGGCTCTCACTGAAGCGCTTACACCACTCAAAAATACGCGCACGAGATAGAGAATTGTCCCCATAGGCCTCTTGCAATAATTTACAGCACTTGGTCGGAGTTTTTTTCAATTCAACGAGAAATTTGAGATTGATACGTCGTTGCTCCTGTTTTTTGTCACACATGGTTTCCGGCACGAGAAAAAAATACGTTCGTTTCAAACCGCAACTGCACAAATACAATAATAGTGACGAGAACGTGTTTTGGTACGTGCATAGACAAGATATCTAGATACCCAACGCACTACTCGTTTTTTTCCCCACCCCTCTACGGCGCCCTCTAGGCGCGCAGTCTCGTTATTTAATCGCCAGACCTCGTATGTATGTCGATAAAATTAAAGCGGTTACATTACTGATTTCAAAACGCAAAGTATATATATATATATATATATATATATACTAGTATATAAAACATTTTGATGTAATAATAAGAACATGATAATAATAACCTGGTAATCGTAGTAATCGATTAAAATGACGAAATCTTAAGTAGATCGATGTGACGAGAGTGACAAATTTTAAAACAGCAAATGATAGTGGCAGATACACATATACGTATATTATCGCAGTAATAGTTGTATCATGCGTGTCGTAAAAATATGTGAGCCATCCAATCACTAAATAGTATGCTATCAATAAAACTGACACAGTCCAGCTATGTATCATCAGTAATCTTGCTTCTACTCCCGCGTTGTACTTTAAACAACATAAATTTCTTATTAATTAATATAAATTTATTTAATTTTATTGAATATTTTATTTAATTCCAGCATTAATTTATTCAAGGGGGTGAACATAAAATTATAGAGTTAATATGATAAATTGTAAGTAATCTTTTAAAACAAAATTAAAAATTGTCTAAAATTAAATTTTTGAAATAATTATTATGAAACTATTTGTGATATAAGTTTACGAAAACACTTTACATAAATACACCGTTGTACGAAATTTAATGCGCTTAAATTATGCAAGTATTTTATTACAAAGATATAACTACGGATAAGAGTATGTAAGTTACAGTAAATTTAACATTTGTTTATTTAAAATTATTAATTTTGAAAAAAAAAAAAAAATAAATAAAAAGAAAAAAATTTAATCAAATATCAGAGAAATGAAACATATTTACGTGCATGAATGCACTTTACTGCAAAATCAAAAAAATATTTTACAGAAAATTTCATTATTAAGGAATATAATGCTGATAAATCATAAAATTCAACATAAATCTCTATATTATTTATAAAACAAATACTACTTCGAATAAAATTTTACAAATTTGTATAAAAAATTTACACAAAAATTTGTTTAATTTTTTAATTAACTAGATCGTAATTTTGTTTACATTTTCATCAATGTATTTTAAAAAAACTTCATGTATATTTTTACACAAATTATACATTTTTAATTACATTTACTTGACGAAAAAATCAAACTTCTACAAAATTATTTTTTAAATAACGAAGGAATAATATTTTATAAGATTGCAATGTTTAAAAATTATCATATAATTAAATAACTTTTTTACAATCGCTTAAAGTTGGTCGGGCACAATGCAATAAAGTGTTTATAAAGAGACCTAAAAAATGATAGAATAATCTTGTATTTTACTTACACTTTAACTTTAAAATGAATTAATATATGAACTTTTAAAATTAACAATTTATAAAGTAATAATATTATTTAGATACCTACGTGGTTTGATTATTTATTACTTCCGTTTAAAATTAAAAAAAAATAAATAAATAAATAAATAAATAAAATAATCTTTAGTAAAAGAAAAAACGCATACAAATTTTATCTTTTATGATAAAAAGTCAAAAATAGATTATTAGTAACACATACGTTATAACGTATATCATAAATATATTTATGATCATTGTAAAGCTCGTAAACTCGAACTTTTTCAAGTCAAATTTTCGATAACGTCTGCAGCTTCAAAATAATGAAAAAGTACCCACTCCCGATGAAAAATTGAGCTACTCTCGCAAAACGTTATGTTAAAACAAAAACAAACGTTGAATAATGTTTTCTCAAATATATGTATATGTTCAACAATCTGATTTGAAATTTTACTAGAAAATTTATTTTTATTTAAACATCAATTCCTCAAAGTCTTAATTTATTCTCCAATATTTTGCACAGCGCACGACCTATTTAATACTTAACTGATAAATAAAATAGATAAATAAATAAATATAATTAATATAGTATACTTGTGATTAAAATGATTTAAAATAAATAATTAGATGATTACCTTCATAGCCAAATCATATTTTTTCATGAAATTCAAAGCTTTCTGGAACTTATTGTCGTTCACGATGCAAACGACCATTTCGACTACAAGGGCCCCCGTCGTCAAAATAGTTCGGGTAATGGAAAGCACCCGGAATTTCGATTCAAAATCGTAGGTAGAGTAAACTATCAGTCGATTATACAGAGCGTAAATGTAAAACAAAAGCCATAGCGCAGAATAAGCGATGGCGTACTTGGAAACTGAAACATCAATAGCCGTGATGGAATAAGGCGCCAACCCAAAAGCCCGGGCCATCAAAAAAGTTGGGCGAAGGTCTTGAATGGACGGCATGACCTTCCTGGATAGTTTCTTTATTCTTTTTGATCCCGCGCAGTTTTTCCAAATATATTTCATTTGTTGGTAAGGTAATGTAATAAAGAACGATTTTTTTTAACTTTAATATTTCAATGTCTGAAAAATTACATAAGTAATTGCACGTACTTTCTATTAATCTGTTTCTTTTTTTTTTACTACCTTACCAATGTTGTACCTCTATGATGTTTTTCTTTAATAAAATATTACAGTGTAAATTATAAAAATAATTAAGGAATTACTTCATAACCGTTTTTAATGGCACACATTTAATATGCATTTTAAAAATCTTTAACCGTAATCTTTTACACGATCACTTTTGTTAAAAACTAAAAGTAATGATAAGCCTATAAGTTATCAGAAAATAGCTTAAAACATTGAAGACATGTAAATAAAGCTATATATATATATCGATAAAAATTAATCATTTTTTTTGTTCGTATACTTATCTAAACGATAGTTTATCAATAATGTATTTCACATTTTTAATTTTATTTTTAATAAATGCAATAATTAAATATAAAAAAAATAAAATATAATTCAATTTATGTAATATTTTATTTTTTCATTTTAGAAATGTATTTTTCATATTTCGAAAATTATTAGCTGAATGGAATTAAGCAAAAACCGAAAATGTAAAAAATTTAATTACAAAACTATAACTGCAAATATACATAACAAAAAGCAACAAAAAGTAAACATGAAGATAATTATACGTGTATACGTGACGTGTGTATACAATAAAAATATTCAGTAAATAAATTTTAAAGAACGTAAGATATGAATTTAAATCAAAAATATTAATTTTTCACGTTCAGATTTTAAATAAAAATAATTTCACCGATCCAATTTGTTTGTATAAAATATATTAAAACATAATAATGAAAAAGATAAACATTTATATAATCCAAAAAGGTATCTACTTGAATTAAATTCTTTCAATTAAAAAGTAAATCTCACTTTACATTAGTAGGAAAATTCCGTCTAAAGATTCTTCCGTTTTTTTTTTTTTTTTTTTTTTTTTTTTTTTTTTTTTTTTTTTTTTTTTTTTTTTTTTTTTTTGTATTCACTAAAATGACATTTGTTCATTCAAAAAATAAATCACATCTTACGTTAGTATGAACATTTCGTTAGAAAATTCTTTAATTTGTGTAAAATTTACAGCAATTGTGTGAATAAAATATGTATAATAAAAAAATTTATTTAAAATTAATTTATCTCTGAAATATTTTGAGAATATGTAATATAATATAAACCTATTTTTTTACAACTTAAATTACAATAATTGTTCAGCACAAGCAAAAAAAAACTCACTCAAAGTTTTCGATACAAACTGAAATGTGCAACTCATTCAACCGTCGTTACTAAACTGTTATTCATTATATGAAACTAAGGTAACAATATCTATTTGAAAACGTAGCATTGCTCAAACAAATCGATATTAAATATCGCGATCATTAGTAAATATGGAAACACTTTCAGTAGTGTCATTTATTGCAATACTCAACGGAAGCTTAATGGGGGACAAAACGTAATGCCTATTTAAATGCTATAAAAAACAAATTTGACTGAAATTCATCTTTTTTTTTGTGACGTCTCTATTTGAATTGTTACCCTTTATATTTATATTAGATCAATGTGATACCAGTGATATAAATAAATTTTAAGAAAATTAATTTACATAAATAATTTATTTATTTAAAAATAATTAATATCATAATTATGATATTCAAGATATTTAGAATAGCACAATAATTATTTGTTAATATTTTTTAAAAAAATATTCGATTTAATAACGCATGAAAAATATTCATTAAAACTTCATCCGTTATATATCTACTTAACCCTTTACACTCGAGGCCTTTATGGCTAAAAAATGTAAGCCGAGCCTAGTCCACGAAAGTATTTCCGGGAGGAATATCTTATCACAAATCGTAAATAAGCAGATCGAGTTACAAAAGACTGTAACGCCGCAGCAGCGTCAATATTTCGACAGTCGATACTTCAAATCAGCCGGGCGCCGTATCGGCGCCGCTCGGGTTGACACTTCAAATCTGCCGGGCGCAATTTCGGCGCCGCTCGAGTGCAAAGGGTTAATAATCGCATCGTTTTTTATATTGAAACATTGAAACTCGTTATACAATACAATCGAGCGTGAATATTTTTCTTAACGCGTTGGTAAACTTTATTAAACCATTAATTAATAACTTGCATAATGCATTTTCATATTAAATGTATTCCAATGATAAATCGTTTATGTGGTGTGTGTAATAAAGTACTATAATTCATAGATTGCGAATAAAAAAATCACAATACCAATCACAATAAAAATCAATCATAATGTATTATTTTAAAAGTTATTTTAAAGTAACATTGTAAAAAATAATTAATAAATTTCATTGAATGATCCTAATATGCTTTTTATGATCCACTTTCAAATTTAAATAAAATTATTCAATGGTAAACAAATAAAATAGTTTTTTTATATTCTAAAAATCTTAGGAAAACGTATTATAATACTTATGTTACGCGGGTACTCATATTCCTTTTATTCTAATTTTCTTCAAAAATAACACGACATTTATTTTTAAATTTTATCTTTCTTAAATCATTCACTGCATTTATACCTATACTTTGACTTTTAAATAATTCTTATTTAAATTTATAAAACCCTTTGTTATTAATTATTTTCAATAATTTATTAATGACTCGTACTTTAAAATTATTAATAGTATTTTTTTGTCCCGCAGAAAATGTTAATCCTTCAAAATCGGTTGCTATCTAAACTGTGACGACAACAGGATTCGCAATCCAAATATCCATTTCCATAAACTATCCTACACGGTTGAAAAGAAGACTCTCAGAAGCAAGAACAGCACGAGAAGTGCATGAAAGCAAATAGATTTGTGTGTGTGTGTGTGTGTGTGTGTGTGTGTGTGTGTGTGTGTGTGTGTGTGCAGGATGTAAGAATTACTTCTAGATATTCGGTGTA
The DNA here is from genome assembly GCA_949987625.1 of Chalcis sispes. Classification (NCBI taxonomy): domain Eukaryota; kingdom Metazoa; phylum Arthropoda; class Insecta; order Hymenoptera; family Chalcididae; genus Chalcis; species Chalcis sispes. Next base: position 46,504,205 of record OX465098.1, read on the forward strand.
TCTGAAACTAACAATCGGCAAAACAACTGACTTTCGCTAAGCACTTTTGAAATGTGGCAGAAAAATCTGTGAATACAGTCGTTCAGATGACATCCACTCGATCCTGTTGCGACGATACAGCGCGAAGGTCCACGGTGAATCACGTGCTCGTGAGAAACAATAGCAGAAGCGGCAATCATACCTATAAATTTAAACCTCGCTCAATTTCTATTGAGTCCGGTTATTTTTGTTTCGCGTTTCCGTTCGCGTTACTACGACGATGACACTTTAACCCACATTTTTCGCGTACCCGCGGCACGCAGAAATATTGCCCGGGCGAATCATTTCCAAGAACGATGTTTCTCAACAAAGCTCATTGTGATGCAATTGCAACTTCACTATAAAGGTATAACTATAAAGGTAAAAACACTAAACAAAATCGTGGATTAATCAGTAGTAAAACCCGAACGCACGTGCGTTTGATCCAAGGATTTCCTCCCCGTGGTAACGTTAACGCGATATTAGGGCAAGGATAACGCCCTCGATAAGGGAAACCCGCGTCGTTTAATGGCGCCATTATACTAGTATGATTGATATGCCAGTCGTACGCTCGAATGGCAGAGAGTGTCTCCCGGTAGTCTTCCTCCTCCGCGTCGGTGTTTCGGTGGTTCATATGAGATTTTTCACGGAACATTATAAACAGAAAAAAAAAAAATATAAAACAAAAAAAGCGCGTTTTTTTATTTTCCTTTTGTTTTTCTTTTTTTAATGTAAATTAAAAAATTTATTATGAATTTATATATTTTTCAACAAATATAATTACAATAAACAAACTTTATCTTATCAATAATATTGTTAATGCATTTTAAATAATTTGTGGTCGATAATAAATATTTTCAAAGTAAATTGTTATATGCTTTTTGTTAATTTAATTTCTGTTGCAACATCTTTAATTAATTTTTTATTAATTCTTTAATTACTACATTTAACGTGTTATATATACGTATTATTTTGCAATACATAAATCAAACAAAAATATATTTGTGCTTTGTTATTCGATAATTAACAGAGCAAAAATGTATTCCATTAAATAAAATTAGCCATTTATAATTATTACAAAAATAAAAATAAACAACGTGAAAAAGATAAATTATAGGTCTATAAAAATAAAGATATAAAAGATAAGTTATAGATCTATTATTTTGACTAGTACGTAGTGGTACTCATGGGTGTGATGTGATTAGCATTACACCTTACAGTATTTATCTTTTATGGTCCATAAATAACGATTAAGCTTAAACAATGGCGTATAAATAGAACAAGGTTTTGTCGATCACAATAAATTCACTATAATTTCATCAAATCGATAAACAATTAAAATCTGAAATTGTTAAAGTTAAAATTTTCTACCTACATTATTTAATGATAATTTTTTTCATGAATTAGTCAGAAATCGTCAAAATATCGATATTTTATACAAAATAAGTTTCAACAAATTTATGTACGCAATTACAAAATAAATATTGCTTGATATTGATATCGCGTGAATTTTAATAAATTATTCAAAAATTTTCTTTGAATTTAAGATAATATCATTGACCCGCTTATGAACGTAATCTTGCCCTATAAAAATTTATAAATATCTTTACAATTTATAAAAAACAAAGCGATAACTCTTAATTTTATTTTACAAATTGAAAAGTCGTTTATATTTATAATTTTGACCTACAAGTGTTTAATAAGTGCATGCCAAACTTTTTAAGTAAAGCTATATGGAACATTCTTATAAATAACAATTATAAATTATAAAAATGCATTATAATATGCATAATTTCCCGAAAGCCTTCATCATATTATATTGACATATTGTTTATTTTATATTATGATAATTTCCTGTAATTTTAGTCCTTGAACTTTCTGTAAATCCAACATTGATATGCCGACTACTAAATGTGCTTTTCACTGAACATTGAACATTTTCTGAACATGGATATTGGAATATTGGCGTTTTTTCTTATACTTTCTCATTATGGCAGCTGTTACAAATGAATGAATAACAAAACCTTCATTCAAGATAAATAACAATGGATTCATTTATATCAATTACATACAGATTAATTTATCAATTTTCTTTAAAATAAAAATAAATTTGATTTTTATTTAAATTAGTTATGCAGTTACCTTTTGGTAAAATCAAATTTCTTAGATTTGAAAAATTTTGCTTTAAAAAATATAAGTACAATTAATTCTCAATGAAGTCAATTTTTTTTTATTTGTAAAATAAAAATAATATTTAAATTTACTATATAAGCATTTTGTAATTACGAAGAAAATTTTATTGAATCGATATAAATTTTAATTACTAATTAGATCATTAAAGAAAAGATGTGATGACAATTATAATTATTATTATTTATTGATTATTTTCCATTGTCTATAAATACATAAAAAAAAAAAAAAAAAAAAAAAAAAAATTAGTATACAAGTGAGTGTAATTATTTCAGAATACTAAATTAATATTGATAAAAAAAATTCATACTACTTAAAGCAAAATTTTTGATTGAATTTCATTGCCAATTATAAATAATCTTAATGAGTAAAATAAAAGAAATCTTTCAAAGCATAATAAATCATTATTGTTATAATAATAAAAAACTTATTTAACAAAAGAAATGAATAAAATCATATCATCCAAATTCTGATAAAAGCAACAACTTTATTTAAGAATCAAACAGTCCAATCCAATTTCATCTTCAGTTTTCTCTGTTGCCCTTAATTCCTTAGGGATTCAATTATTTTAATTGGCATTTGCCCTTGTGCGACCTATACTGGTCTTCTTCATCCCGTCATATAAATAGATTTCCCCGTGCACACTTTGCTTTTCGACCTTTCCAGAGGTTAACGCTCTGCATAATTATCACCGCCTCTTTTCACTCCTTTCTATATTATAGTATATGAAGTATTCTTTTCACACTATTGTAATATTTAATAGTAAAATTAATAATATTCACGTAATAATAATTTATTATTGTTGTTGTGATCACAGCTATATTAATTTAAAAGAATAATAAATCCAAATTTTTTTCTAGAACTTAACATTATTTTGAGAAAAATGTTACTATGAACTTATAAAATAAAACATTTTTTTTCATAAATTTTAATAATTTTTATATTTCTTTATATTTTTGAATGTTTGAATGTTTTATTCTTTAAATGTGATTTATTCTTTATTTGTCATAATCTAAGAAACAAAAATTCCACCTCCTAAGAAAACCTCGCCTCAAAGATTCGTTAATTGAGAATTCATATATACTATTCAACTTTATTTTTGCTTATCTAATAAATAAATTTTATTAGTAAACTTCAAGCTACTTTTTTACTCCATTGAATATTTTGATCTAAAATAAAAACCGTGTACAGAATTCCAGACGAATATTTGCGAATATTTTATTTCATTCTTTAATTTTTGTTTATAGTACTCTACTCAGACGAAAAATAATTTATTTCGACCATATAGTTATTCACGTGACCAAATGTGTATTATAGTACTTTAACCATAAAAATTTCCTATTTATTTATAAACAATACATATAATTACATTATTTTCAAGCCATAATTTTCAACTTTTAATTATTATTTATGTAATTGTTAGTATAAATGTGACGGTGGTGCAAGAATTAAAATAGAAATTAATAATTTATTTATTTATATTATACCCAAAAATTTTTTAATTTTTTAACTTACACTACTGTACAACTCTGTTTTTAAGGGGTTACCCCCAGTTGTAGCTCAACAAAAAAGGCCTTTTTTCATGAATTTTTTTAAAGAAAACTACAAAACTTTTTTAAACGATTATTATATCATCTTAAAGAATACATCTTGAAGAACTTTCAGTAATTTTTTTATTGAAAAATATTACATTGTTAAGTGGCAAATGGCCGCCAATGAAATAGTGTTTTTATTTATACGGTTTGCGGTGACCAACATTGCGGCGAAGTGAATCATTTGAAACAAAAAATGTGGATAGATTTAGTTAAATATAAGTATAAACTAGTCTTTAATCGAAGGATTTAAAAAAATATTCATTTTTCACAAAATGGCGGACAGTCAAAGTTAATGGTTTGATTTTAACGAAAAAAATTGAACGATTAAAGACTACATTTTTATGTATTAAATAAGCCTGCAAAATTTCAAGAAGATCGGTTCATTAGTGTTTGAGTAATCTTGGTCACCGACTTCAGAAATGCCATTTCGAGAAAAACGCGTTTAAAGTTTTAATTGCCGGTTGTTTACACAACGGATTCTTCTCTTTCAACGCTCATATCTCAGTCAATTTTGTTCGGATCGACTTGAAATTTCCAGGTCATATTCTCAGATACTTATACTTCAAAAAAACGCAATTAACAAAAAATCGATTTTTTCAAAGTCGCAAGTGGGGGTAACCCGTTAAGAATAACATACGTGATAGAATTCACCCTAGTAATTTTCAACTCTTTATAACGCGAAAATTATCCTTTATTTCCAGACATACCTATGTAAAGATATTTTTTATAGGAAATTTATTATTTTACTATAAAACTGGCCGAAAGAACCGTCAGTTTTCAGAAAAATAATGATAATGATTACGAAAAGCTCGGTAGAATGAGACGATGATAGACAAAATGTTAGATAAAATGAAAGTCGCCTGAAATATATTCTACTCCTTATGTATAGTAAGAATTAAAAGCAATGACTTATGGGTCTAATGATCTTAAATGAAATACTTAATTCATAGCTGAAGTGGTAAAAAAAGTTTGAAAAAATATAATTTACAATATGATTTCAATTTCTGACCAGTTTACCGTCAAATACGATCATTTTATGCGAAATTTACGCATGCATTGTATATGCACAATTCTGTCTTTTTCTATAACAACATATGAGTGAGAAAGTGATACAAAAGAACAGTATGTTTTTAGTTTTATGATATGACATCGCGTACAGCTTACTCAACAAAAATATCAATCATTGAATAAAGTGAACCAGTGCCTTATACAAAATGGAAATGATGGAATTTTGGATATTACGACAATAATATAAATAAACTATTTATCAACATGTATTGCACGCTCAAAAAGTGGTATTAATTTATTAAATCTTTAATTTATTTTTTTTTTATAACGCATACAAACAAGTCGCTTATCAAGGTCAATAACTGCTATCTTTATTTTATGACGCAGTTTTTATTGTAAGGATGCTGTGAGGGCATTAAGCACCAGTGAAATTTCAACCGCCCTAAGACCTTTTTACTTTACAGTTCATCCAGATCTTTTTGGTCAATTTCCAACTCAAAGAGTAAGTTGTAAAAGTATAAAACTAAATATTTATTTCATTATTTTTATTAAATTTAAATACGCAAAAATAAAATTTAATTTGTACAAAATAAAATTTTCAAAAACATGCATAATTATTAAATTTAAAAAAAATTATAATAATTTATTACGTGTTTCAATAATTACAAATTTTAATATTAAATTAATTACAAATAAAAGATATTTAATTTTAAATTACAACCATAAATATATTAAATAAAATATGTTTAATTATAATAATTTTAGACAGTTAATGAGAATTCTCTGAAACTATTAAGTTCTGCATTGGAAACCTTACAACAAAAACGGACTATTAGACCAACAACCTTAGCTTTTTACCTACGTTCAAAAGATGAAAAAGAATCGAAAGCTGGTAAATTTACTTTAGTGAACATACAATTAAATGAACAAGATCTTCGTAAAACAATTCTTTCGATTTTAAAAACCTGTAACTTGCCTACAACATTTGTTGATAAAATTCAAGAACAAAAACCACCAACTATAAATAAAAATAATAAACTAAGATATTGGAATCATAATTTTGCTGCAGAAGATATCAATTTTTCTGAATTAGAAGATGATCCAATATATGCTTCTATTTTAATGAAAAGAAAAATAAATGCAGTACCTGACACATTCAAGTAAGTAAAAATGTTTTTTTTTTTTTATACTTATAGATTATTGATATATGAACCTTATAAAATTGTTATTTCTAATAATCTTTATCTTTATAATCAAAGCAGAGTCTTATGCAAAATTGATTGTATTAATAATTTAAAAAATTGTTTTTTAAAATTTTTTAAAAAATGTTTTTATTTGTAAAATTAATTCAAAATGTTTTCATGTTTTAAATTTTTAATTTCAGAGCTTACTTAGACAAACATGTTAATGATGCTCATATTAAATTTGAAGCTTGTAAACCTGTTAGATCAGAAATTAAAAAATTAGAAACTACTCTTTGCAAAGATTTAGGATTAAAGCATATTATTTGGGATTGTGGATGGAATATAACTCATTATCGTGGATGTTTATTAGCTTTCAAAGCTTTAGCAGAACAGCATCCAGAACAAATGGAAGTTTTAAAAGGCAGAACATTGGTATTTGCTAATGATACAGGTATAGGAGTCGAAGGAAATGTTATGCTCAATTCTGGTGAAGTACGCCATAATTGGTTAGATGTAAGTTATTATCTTTTATAAATTAATATTACTTCATCTCATTATGTTAATTTGGTATTTTTTGAAATTTAATATATGTATATATATATATATATATGTAAGCACCATTTAATTTACATAAAATTTTTAACAAATTTATAATCCTGTGTAAAATATATTTCTGCTTCAAAATCTTATTTAAAAATTTTAATTTTAGCTTATAAAAAATGTTAAAAAATACGATGCGATTCTTCTTCGATTACCCGCTTTTGAAAAAGCAGTTTCAAGAGTATTACTTGATATTAAAGTCGGACGAAGGTGAGTAAAAAAAATTCACAAGTTGAATAACAATTAGGTTTAGGATACTTTGTATGTGTAGGAAATTCATGCCTAAAGTTATGGTTGGTCAATATGAATCACAATTACGACAATTAACAACAACTTTATCAGATTACCGAGGAAGAAGAAATTATCCAAGTTCATGGCCAGAAAATTTATCTGCTTATGAAATAGTAATAGAAGCGTGAGTATGTAACTATTAAATTGGAGGATTTTCATTTTATATTTACTAAAAAATTTCAATATTAAAGTGAATGTTAAAGATTTTAATATTTTATGACGATTTTAAAATTAAAATTCAATTTTCTTTACCTTTGATAAAAATATTAAAATATTTAAACTCAATAAATAAAACCATATTGAATTATAGTTTTATTAGAAAATTTTTAAATCTGTCTAAAACAAAATAGTTTATCCATTCTGTTGTATAATGTTTGTTAATAATTTATTTATGATTTAATAGAGAAGCTGGACCATTGATGCTGTCTCCAACTGGTCAGTTTATTGTGCCATCTTCATGCCCAGGCTTTTTATTGGTTAGTTTTATTACAGAAAATTTTGAAGAAGCTACAAAAAGACTACATCATTATAACAAGTATGCAAATTAATTTATGAACATGTACAAGTTTTATTTTCAATGATTTATTTTAAAATATTCATTCTTCAAAAATAATTTTATTTTCAGTATTAAGCATATTGAACAGGAATTGCATGACAAAGCTATACGTGAATTAGGTTTAGCTGCATTAAATAAAGATGATAGTATTACTCCAGATCTTATGATGCAATGCTGTGAGCGTTTGTTAATGCATAAAAGTATTCTTGCACCTATGTTGGAAGGAGTAATGCTTTGGGTTACACATTATTATTCTGTAATGAGTGATGGAGTTTTATGTATTCCTTGGGATTGGAAACTGTAGATTTATATATTATTAAAAGATATACGCACTAATGTTAATTAGTGCTAGAAAATAGTAAAATTTACTACAATCATGAATATATGTATATAATTATATTTTTTTGTTACTATAAATATTCAATATCATTTAATTTGATGTAAATCAATAAGATGAATATGTACAAATAAGAATTAAGTTAAGCAAGTAATCTAAAATGACAAATTTGTGTCCATACCGTAAGTTGCTAATAATAGAATCTTAAAATAATGTAAAGTTGTATTTTTTACTTTTGTACTAATTATTGTAAATAGAAAATGCATAACGATTCTTTTGAAAAACTTATTTGTAATTTAATTGATTAATAAGTATATTTTCTTGAAGAGAAAGATTTTCATGCATTGATTATATTACAAGAATAATATGATAATAATTTTTACTACAAAAATACTAAAAATATTTTATGAAGGTAATGTGATTTTAAAATGAACGAAATAATTCCAATCTAACTAAATGCATAAATAGTTAATATAAAATATAAATATATTTTTAATTAATTTGTTTTTTATTTTTATTAACCTTAGTAATTAATAACTGGCTTGAAAATATAATTATGTAATTTATTACTTATAAATTTATATTTTAATAAAAACAACAAATACATGAAAAATATATATTTTTATTTTAAATTCGCGGGACTCGCCGAATATAATGTTTACATATTTTTCATGTTAGGTTAGTTCTTCAATTCGTATTAACGGTTGAAAATTTAAAAATGGTGGTTTTATAGCATTAAAAACGTACATTATATTTTAAATTTTCTGACATAAACTTAGTCACTTTAAATAATTTTATAATTGCAAATAAATAAAAGTAAAGTTATAAGTATGATAATAAATAAATATTCAATATAAATCCTATTTAATTTTGATCTTTATAACTACTAAAAGGACGTCATTGAAATTAATATTCTCTATTCTGTTTCATTGTAAATAAAATAATAAAAAACTAAAAATTGGTGATATACTTAAAAAAAATACAATGGAATTCGATAATAAATTTTTCAAACAATGGAAAACCAAAACAAAAAACAATCGTTTGTTTGCTGAAAATTCGGATATCCCTAAAAGTATATTAATGGAAGGTGATCAAATATTTTCATCAACTGTTCTTGAAGATCAAACTGAAACCGAAACATTTAGTTTAAGATTATCAGAACCATCATATATTGATGAAACTCAGGAAAGTTTGGAAATAAAGCTTAAACAAAAACATTCAAATGAAGTTATTATAATAAATGATTCTAGTTCTGATGAAAGTATGTTTTCTAATACTGATCAACATAAATTGACAAATAGCAAAAATGTTAATTTACCAATTCAAAAAGATATTTATATAAGAAAACCTTTTAATAATGAATCTTCCAAAATTTTAAATCAATTTACTTCAAAATTTAATTCTATTGATTTTTTTGGCAAAGAGCGTATTAGTGTTCCAAAACCATGTGGTATAAAGCAATTGCAAAAATATAAATCAATTACATCAACTATGCAAGATAGTGAAAAAGAAATAATTATAGAAGAAAGTGATTCTGAAATTGAAGAAAGTAAAGTACCACAAATTATAAAAGAAACAGTTGTTGAAAGTGCAACTTTATCTGAGAGGAAAAAAAGAGAAATACTACATTGGCTTGAAACAAATTTTGATGGACCTAGATGTGGAAGTTCATGTAGTCAAGAAAGTGCAATTCCAAATAGTAGAAACAGTGGATTAAGTTCTGGAAATAGTAGTTTAGAACGGTTAGAATTAAATTTTGAGACTCCTAATAATCGTGGAAAATTATCGAAACCAAATACTGCAGAAAAATCGAATAAAAAAGTTCAGAAAGAATCTGAACAACATATTCTTGATCAATATTTTAAAAAATCTAAGAAAGGAATATTAAATTGTATAAAAGTAAATACACCAGGAAGTAATAGTTCTGATAAAACATCAATAGATAATACAAAAACAATTCAAAGAAAAATAATTATACCAGAATCAGAATCCTTAGATTCTAAAGATTCTGAAAACAAAATATATGATAATACACCTGTATTTAATACAAAAGTGAATAAAAAAAAAGTCACAGAATCACAATCTTCAGATTCTAAAAAATCTGAAAATAGAAATTTTGATAATTTAATAGCAAACAAATTAGAAGTAAATTCAAGAAAAATAATTATACAAGAGTCAGAATCATTAGATTCTCAAAGATCTGACAGTGGAAATTGTAATAAAATACAAACAAACAATTTAAGAAAAATAATTATACCAGAATCAGAATCTTTTGAAACCAATGACATCATAGATACATCTGAAAAATATAATGAAATAAATTGTAAAGATAAAATACCATCAAGTAAATCATTATCTCAAAAAATATCTGCAATAATACCTGAGACTGTTTCCTTAGAAATCACTGATGATATAGAATCTTTAAACAATTCAGTTGATTTAAAAATAAAAGATAATCAAGAAAAATGTGAAGTTTCAATAATCAATTCAACAATCAATACTACAATCAATGATTGTGCTGATATTTTAGAAAATTTGTATGGAGTAACTTGGAGAAATAAAGCCAAAACTCTTGTTTCTGCTACTGAACCAAAAAAGCATACAACAAAAAAATTCTTTAAAGATATACAAACTGAAAGGAAAATAAATCCAAGAAAAAAAATTTTTAACAGTCAATCTGATAATTCATCATCAGCCACTGAAAATGAATGTAATGTACCGACAAAAAGTATTCAAACTACAACTAAAAAGTCTAAAAATAATAAACATCAAGATAGTTTTATAAATGATGATTTATCAGAAAGTAGTCCAGATTGCTCTTATTATACAGCTCTTACTAACCCTTCATCATCACAAAACAATCTCAAAACAACATCAACAATTAAAGCAAGTGAAAAAAATAAAAATGCAATGCTATTAATCTGCGACTCAGAATCTGATTTAGAAAATGATAACTGGAAAACTAGAAATCATAATCAAAGAAAACTAAGTTTTGATTCTTCTACTAGCTCTAACACAAGTGAGTTTGATCCAGATGATATAGTACCTCCGAAAACAGCAGCAAATAATATGAAAATAAAAAATGTTGTTGATTTGAAATCTGACGATTTCAAAACAGTACCTAAGAAACAAATTGCTAAAAATAGTTTTTTAGCTTCATTATCAAAAGATGTACCTTTAGAAAATGCAGACTTCAAAGCTATGATTTATAGAGTTAAGTACAATACTATGAAAGAAGATTTATGTAAAATACTGTATAAGATGTTTAATGAAAAAGTTTTTGACAATAAATTACCAAATGACATGTCAATAGAATGGAGTGCAAGATTACGAGGTACAGCAGGAAAGTGTTATAATAAACAATCACTTAAAGCCCTTGGTAAAACAGTTCGATCTTCCAGATTAGTATTAGCAACAAAAATTTTGGATTCACCAGATAGATTAAGAGATACATTAATACATGAAATGTGTCATGCTGCAACATGGTTAATAAATAATATTTCTGATGGACATGGAAGTTTTTGGAAAGCATGGGCAAACAAAGCAACAAAAGTTTTTCCAGAGTTACCACCTATTTCTCGGTGTCACAATTATGAAATTAAAACAAAATATACTTATAAATGTACTAGTTGTGGCTACAATATTGGTAGACATTCAAAATCTTTAGATCTTAATAGAAAACGTTGCGGTTATTGTCATGGAACTTTTGAACTTTTGATAAATAAGGTAACAAAAGATGGAAAAATACAAAAGAAAAGTACATCTCAAACAAAAGAACCATCTCGATTTGCTCTTTATGTCAAAGAAAATTATAATACAGTAAAACAAAGTAACACTGCAATGAAACATGGTGATGTAATGAAAATGTTAGGTCAGCAATTCTCTGCAGTTAAACTAACCCCAAAAGCTGAGAACAGATTGAAAAATAATATAGACAAATCACCTTAGGGTGAATAAATTTAAGACTGAATATTTTTATACGATTGAATAGATATCTAAAATTATAAAATGTACATATAAAAATTTGAAAGTGTTAATCTAATTATTAATTATATATTTAGATTAACATTGTATGTAGCATAATGTACATAGTTTTTACTTAAACAAATTCTATAAAGACAACTTCATTAAAAAAAAGTATAATATTTTAAATTTATAAATAAAAATAAAGTGACTAAGTTTGATAATTAAATATTCTTTATTCATTCATAAGTCCTTGTAGGATTAAATGACGAAGTACACATAAACAAACTAATAAGGTATCCCAACCTAATCTGACGTATGAATCATCTGTCTACAAGCCAGAACTCCCGCTTGGGCAGGATTTAGATGACGCTTGTAGAAGGCGAAATAATCATGGCAGATAGTTGGTTCTGAACAAATATTATAAATTATTAAAAGAATTATTGACAAGTATTTATAAGAAACGAACAATTAAAAAAAATAAGTTATAAGGTATCATCCTTGATGTATACGCAAACAATTAAAATGCCGGTGCAAAAAGATTCAAACATCGTAAAAATAGCCGTTCAATTAACGGGTTTAGTACCTCAATTGATTGAATTTAATCAGAAGCAGCCTTTATCAGGAATAATTCAGGTCAGTTTAAAAGTTTTTGTACAAGTTTAAAATAATTTTTTAATGTAATAATTAACTCTAAAAATATATTTTATTAAATTTCATTTTTTTTTTTTTTTTTTTTTTTTTTTTTTAATATAAATATAATTTTATAATATTTTTATTGTTATTTTTTTTCAGTGCAGTGTTTGAAATAATTTTATATTTTGTTAACAATAAATCATTATTTAAAATATGTCTCTAATCACAAGTATCCAAAATTTTCTAATTAAATTTCTAAACCTTAAATATTATAAAGCATTTTAGTAACTTTAAGATTTATCTTATATAAAAAATGTTGAACTTTGTAAAAGTTTTATTTATTTTGACATTTGTAGAAATATTATCCTAAATCATTTATGCTATAAAATTTTACAAATCAATTTAATACTTTCATGCCAATATATATTCTAAAAATTATATTTTTATTACTTCTTTATGTTTTAAAATAAATTATATTTTATAATATATTTAAATCATACTATTGTATTATTTTAGGAACTTTGTAATTGTTGGGATCTTCCAGATCCTGAATCATATTCACTACAATTTTCTGATAGTAACAATCAAAACTATATCACAGAAAAAAATAGAAATGAAGTTAAAAATGGTAGTATTTTACGCTTAGAACATTCCCCTTCAAAGACTGCTAGTGATATTCTTGCAAAATTAAATAGTAATGGTCCAGAAGAAAAAATAAACGGAGCTCTTGAAAAGCTTAGCAGATTAAGTCGAGATATCACTTTTGCTCTTGAATTTATAAATAACCAAGGGTTGGCTTTGATAGTATCACAGGTAAATTCATGTCCTATATAAAATTGTAATTATTAATAAATATTTTTAAACTCATTAAATGTTCATTTAAAATTTTTTAAATTTTGAAAAAAAAATTTTCAAAGAAAATTCGATATATTTTACTTTATATGAATTCGTTTTGTTTTTAGGTTGAAACTGAAAAATATAAATCTACTGCATTGGCACATTGTTTGCAATCATTTGTAGAATTAATGGATCATGGAATTGTACCATGGGATGTTGTTGAGGCTCCATTTATTAACAAAGTTGCTAGTTATGTAAATAACCAAGCTATAGCCATAGATTCCAATGTTATTAAAGCATCATTAAGTATTCTTGAAAATATTGTATTGAATTCAACTGGTAAATGTGGCCAAGTTGAGAAAGAAGTAACATTTCCAAATTTAGTTATGCATTTACAAAATATGAATTCACAAATTCAGCAAAATGCCATAGCTTTGATAAATGCTCTCTTTTTGAAAGCAGATATAGGAAAACGTAGAGCAGTTGCTGCAACTTTACAGTCTAAACAAGTCAGAAATGTTTTTCTCACAAATGTGATTCAATCAACTGGACAAGTGAGTATATATTATTTTAAAAAATTTATTGCAATTTCCATTCTATTAATATTAATTTTATATACAAAATTTAAATAAAATTATTTTTTATAAGAAAATTGTCATACAATGTTTAAATATAATTTTTTGAATAATTAATTTAAAATTAAAAAACTCTTGTTTTAATCTTGATACTTAAATTTTTTGTTATTCATTTTAGGTAGGTACAGAAATGGCTCATCAATTGTATGTACTTCAAACTCTGATGTTGAGTTTATTAGAGCAAAGAATGATGACTAAAATGGACAACCAAGATCAAGATGCTCATGATAAAATTAAAGAGTTGCGTAAAATTGCATTTGATACTGAAGGAACAAATAGTAGTGATGTTACAGCTAGAAAACAAGGATTATTTGCCAAAGATTACAAAAAATTAGGATTTAAATGTGATATTAATCCAGCATTAGACTTTACCGAAACTCCACCAGGCATGTTAGCACTTGATTGCATGGTTTATTTTGCTAGGAATCACACAGAAAGTTATACTAAAGTTGTATTAGAAAATTCTTGTCGAGCTGATGAACACGAGTGCCCTTTTGGAAGAACTAGTGTAGAACTAGTGAAATTGCTTTGTGATGTATGTATTAATTTGATCATTATTATATTTTATAAATTTTATAATTTTTTTTATTCAAGACTTTTGTATTTAAAATATTCTTAAAAGTAGAGATATTCATAACAATAAAATATCAAAATACAATAACAATATATATTAATGAAAAGAAAATGAAACAAATTTTTTTTATATTTGTAATGCATTTAATAATTTAAAGATTTTTTAATAAAAATTTTTTTCAAACAGGTTTTACATATTGGAGAAGCACCAAGTGAACAAGGTCAAACGTATCATCCCATGTTTTTTACTCATGATCATCCATTTGAAGAATTTTACTGTGCTTGTATAGTTTTATTAAATAAAACATGGAAAGAAATGAGAGCTACTACTGAAGATTTTGTTAAAGTTTTTTCTGTGGTTCGTGAACAAATAACAAGAGCACTCCAGTCAAAACCAACAGGATTAGATAAATTTAAGAATAAGTTGCAGCAGTTAACTTATTCTCATATTACAAATTTATGGCAACAAGAAAGAACTAGCCGAGAAGAATGGGAAAGCCATGCTAGACCAGTTGTTGAATTAAAAGAACAAATAACTCCTGACATAATGGCTTTAATACAACAACAACGACTAGGATTTTTGGTAGAAGGAACGAGATTTACCAAATACAGTACAAGAGGACAAGTAAGTTTTAATTGTTTTTCTTTCAATATTGTTCTTAATATACTAATTTTATAATTATTTTATTTTATAATAATTAAAACAATGAATATTTATACACCACAAAAGCTTAACTCAATATAAAATATTCTTATAAATATTTTTAATGCATATTAAACTATTGTATCTTTCAGAGAATAAAGGATAAGTTTTGGTATGTACGATTATCACCAAATCATAAAGTCTTCCATTATGGTGATTGCGATGAGAAGTCGACGCCAAGTATAGATGAATTACCAACAAAATTAGCTGTTGTAGAAATTCGTGGTCTTCTTACTGGAAGAGATTGTCCTCATATGAAAGACTTACAACGGCGTAAAACTACTCATCAATTAGCTTTTTCATTAATGTTGGACTCTGTAGATGTTACTAGCTTAGATTTTGTAGCTCCTGATGAACAAGTTTTTGATTACTGGACTGATGGTATTAATGCTTTACTTGGTAAGAAAACACATACTATTATAAGTATTTGAAATATTATTTTTATAAAATACAATATTTTAATAATTTTATTTTACTTTAAATAAATAGGTAATCGAATGACTAGCAAAGAAACTGAAAAAGATTTGGAAACTCTTTTATCTATGGACATCAAACTCAGATTATTAGATACTGAAGGAATTGATATACCACAAGATCCACCTCCAATACCAGATCCCCCTCCAAATTATGATTTTTGCTATGACGTATAGTGACACTAAAATTTGAGATTTTAACACTAATAACCATTATTTTATTTCTATTAAAAAATGCGACTGCCAATAAGTAGATACAGATTTTAAAAAAGATCTATACATTATTAGATATAATTTGTAAATTATTTATTTTAAATAACATTTGACTTTAAACTATTTTTAATAGGTATAATAGCATAAAATTTTATTATAAATATTTTTTTTATTCAATGCAAAGTTTTATTCCAATCGAGCAACTTAATTATTTTAATTTAATAGAAGATTAATATAATTTATGCATTTTTAGTAATCAAAGTTATTTATCTAATAGATTTTTCAAATATTTTTTCAATATAATTCAAATCATTAATTTTTTACAGATTTTTTATATTTTTAATAAATCCTACAATTAATTAGTCTAAATATTAGAAAATTAATTAAAAATTGATGCCCTTTGATACAATAAAATATGATTTAATTTAGTTCAATTAGCAAGGATGTGAAACGTTTAAAAAATAAACTAAAATAATCAAGTGACTCACCTTAACAATAATTTATAAAAAAGATAAGTTAATTCACAATTTTTCTTTCAATTTTATATAAAATTTAATTGAAGTTATGTTATTTTATTTAAAAATGTTTAGATTACTTTTAACAATTTTTAAAATCATTAATTATTTTATAATCGTATTTTATACATTTTATATAATCGGTATTTTGTATGAATTGTATACAAATTATAAATAAATTTTACTTTTCATTATAGTAAAAATCTTTTATTCTGATGTACAATATAATATTATTAATATTTATAATTGAGCCAAGCAACAAAATATATAGAATTTTAAAAATTTATAAAATATAACGATTTTGTTGAAGTATTTATATTTATATCAGTAAACACCGTAATCATTTATAAAAATGCGGTGCTCGATAGGCTCGGTGAATTTTGTTTTTGTTTTTTTTTTTTTTTTTTCTTTTTTTTTCTTGTGCATTTTTTTCTAGACGGATTAAAGAACGCTTTCTTAATAAAACAATTTGCTTTATCACATCATTTCGTCTTGAAAAACATGATAATGTTGAGGATCGTTAGCGTATTGATCAGAGGGACAAAGGAAGAATTCGATAAAATTTAAAATTGGTCCTCTACTAAAAGGATTCCAGTATCTTCCTTTTTTATCCCTTAGGTATGAGTACCTTTTGTAATTAAACATTTCATTAGTGGTCAAATTCATACAAGCGTGTAATACCTAAAAGAACATTACGTCGATTTCAAAATTATCTTGAAAAATATTTTTACCAAATTTGAATAATAATTATAGTTACCGAAGTGCACGTTAGTATCCAACCAAGTCCGCAGAAGACAAGTGCCTCTAATAAACCTAGCACGTATAACAATTGTATACCTTCAATTGCTATGCAGTAACAAGCGAAATATAAAGTAAATGAACAGTTAATCGCAACGCACATAACGAAGAGGAAAAACCACATTCTGAAAAGAATTTTATTTTATAAAGCATTAATTATTATTTTATTTTATAAATATTTTATAATGTAATATTACCTGTTTCTGAGTCCCACACAATTATATATAAAAGGACAATGATGATCGAAGTAAGAGACACATCGATTACAAATACGGCAGTGCTTTGCTCTTAAGGGTCTAAAACATTTACAGCTGTGACAAAGCCTGGACAGAATGACATTACGTTTTTTCCATTTATCAAAATAAGGGATCTAAAATTATGTATGAATAAATCATATTTTACTTTTTATTAAATTACACCGAATAACAAAATTATGATAACTGTTACATATACAATAAAATGTAACTTACTTGTTTTATTGCTCTGTAATAAGTATCACTATTTTGGGGTATGTAGCCGGGATCTTTTCGATTCGCAATTATCCAAGAAATCCACATGACTATGTTCCAATATATAAAACAATAATGGCTACCTCGGAGTAAATTCCACGTGATGGGGATACATTTCAACAGGTACATCGGATAGCCCCACAAAAGTACCGAGCTCATAAATAACAACAGCGGTCCTTTACTATTTCCCGCTCCGCCAAACAACAATGCCCTACGAAAAATGATATCGGTATGGATTTTAAAATAACCTGCTATTATGCAATTTAAATTTTAAACAAAATTAATTTAATAAATCATTAAATTATTATTATTATTATTATTATTATTATTATTATTATTATTATTATTATTATTATTATTATTAAAATTTATCATCGACAATTAAAATATCCAACGTAATGTTTTATTTGCTTTTTATGCTTTAAACTTTACTCAACTCCTTTATTTAAATTTATTAATATTTCAATTAATTGTAAAGTTTACCATAGCTCATTAACAGGCGGTATCCATCTGGCTCTGCGCCTCATTTCCATCTGCAATATTCGAACGATTTCGGCGTGTCGGTGACTCTTGGCGAGTTGCAGAGGTGTTTTGCCATTTTTGTCGCGGGGCTCGAGTTCGATTTTGCTCTTCTCGCAGAGAATTTTCACGCAGCTCACGTGGCCCGAGAGACAGGCGAGATGTAAAGGCGTCGAGCCAAAGTAATCGGGCTTTTGCAGATCGACGCCGCTGTACATGAGCAATCTTATCAGGTCCGAGTGGCCCTTGTAAGCGGCCCAGTGTAGGGCAGTGTCGCCGTTTATGTCGGTTAAGTGGCACAGAGCACCGGAGCCCAGAAGAAACGCCGCGGTTGCAAATTTACCGAACATACACGCAGTCATCAATGGTGTCAGACCTTTGAAATCTGCCGCATTTACAGCAACGCCAGACTGCAAATCATACATATATATATATATATATATATATATATATATATATATATATATATATATATATATATATATATATATGTATGCTATTTTTTATTTTGATTTATTGTTAGAAGTGTTTTTTATTTTCGACGGATTTTTTCGCTAGGAAATATTAACAGTATACAACGGAACAAGTGAAAAACCAATAACAAAGTCTTAAAAATTAAAAATTTTTTGTTTGTTTTTGTATCGGGCATCGCTTTATTTCATTATTACCTTGAGAAGTAATTGAACGATTGCGCTATGTCCTTTCCTACACGCCCAATGTATCGGTCTTGGACCTTGCGTCCCGAGGCAAGAAAGATCAACCGGTCCATTTCTTTCGATTAAATAACGCATTACCTGAAGAAAAAAAATGCGATTACTTTAATATCGATATATGTTTAATATATAAGTTTGATATTAAAGTTTAATAATAAATGAAATATTTTACTTCGATATTTCCATCGAGAGCTGCCCAATGAGCCGGCGTATATCCCCATTCGTCTCGGACGCTAAGTATTTCCGAGCCATTTTTATCCACTAATTCATCGATAGCCTCGATATCTCTGATCAAACAATAAGTTACATTTCTTATTTTCTTATTCGTACTCGATGAAAAAATGTATTTTTTAAAACATTTCAATCATACGTTGAATACTTAAGCGTATAAAATATTTTTTGATATTCAGCGCTTTCTATTTCTATTTATTATACGAACATTAAATCGATTGAAAAGTTAATTAAAATGCCAATAGCAGTAAATTACATACCCAGCTCTGAGTAATTCGAAGATGCGTTTGGTTTCATCGGTCGGTCCTTGGCCGGGGGCCGCCTCGTCCGCGTAAACGTTATCGTCGGGGCCGTTTCTTTCGCGGTTTCGCGAACTCTTCGTTGTACTTTGGCTTTGTTGCGTGGCGACCGATAGCGGACTGTTCGGTAACAAGTGGCCAACCATGTCTGGATCTGGACTCAGCTCCCATACCGATTTGGCGGAACCCGGGCCCGTCACCGGACTCACGGGATACACCTAAATTTTCATCAAGTTGTCCTTGATAAATTTATTGGATCAAGAAGTTTAATAAAATTCGCAGATAAACTTTTTAACGCTTGAAATTTTTATTTTAAATTTTTATTTACAATAGCTATAATAAATTTCTGATTTTTTTTTTTTTTTTTTTTTTTTTTTTTCATTAAACATTCTGAAGAAATAATAATAAATATAAATTGTGCATTAGAATTATTTAATTCAAAATGATACAATTATCGGTAAAGTTGTTTGAAAAAAATATAAATAAACTTAATTTATATATAGTATTTGACGCGGTACAATAAATTACTTACTCCTTTAATAATACAGGCCTATAAACTACAGAGTCACCCGCGACGTGGTCTATAATAAAATATTCCCATAGATTTTAACCCACTTAAAACCCAATATAAGCTTGGTTTTGTTCCTATATGTTTGGAATGCTTTTTACAGTCAAAAATTCTGTACCATTGCATGCATTTTCCAGAATAATTTTGATTGTAAAAAATATTCATAAAACATCCTGACATAAGCCGGTCGTGTTCAAAATAGACAGAAATAAGATGTGCATGCGAATGAGGTAACTCTTTTATGGGCCAGTGTTTATTAAAATGTTTGTTATCAATTCAAATGTAGTTATTACATGAAAGTGACATTTTTTTTTTATCATAAATAATAATAATGATTTGAAAAATATAATTTCAAAAATAATAAATTTAAATTATAGACCTTATCTGAACAAGAATAATCATAATTTAAAATTTGTTAATTTTAAAAAAATAATATTCAATAATAGTTTTAACAATTTATGATGGAATTTGTAAAAAAATTTAATTTTGAAATAATTTTTACATTAGAACTTCGATTGTACTGCACCCAAAATAACAATTCAACATACTAAACATACTTTATTAAATTATATAAATTCCTACACCAATTATCTGAATATATATATATATATATATATATATATATATATATGTGTGTGTGTATGTATATCGAAATTTCGTTCAGTATTAAACCAATGTGGATCTACCATTCTTATTTGTAACAATGTTGCTTCTGTTTATTTAATTTAAAAAAGCTTACTTACTTATCTTAAAAAAAAAAAAAAATACGTTCAAAATATTAATTTAACAACAAACATTGATGTAATATCAATTTGTATTTTAAATATAAAACCATTAAATAAATAATCAGCATAAAGATAAAACGAAAATTTAATATTGTCTCTACAATAAAATAAAATCTACATTAAGAAATAAAATAAAATTTATACCTAAAAATTAAGCTTATCAAAAAGCTATTTAATATAATATTATAAATTAAAGAAATAATTATCATATAGTTAATCCATTTGAAATTTATTTTAATTCAATTTTTAATTAAAACTAAGATAATTTTATTTACCAATATCATAAAAAAATTTAAAGCTTCAGTATTCAGTAGTTTATATGATTTTTAGTTGTTCATGTAATGTAAAAGTAAAATATCCTTACTAAGTCTATAAGGTTTAAGTTAATGAAATTAAAAACAAAATACAAATACTTATGTGAATAATGACTGCACTACTTTATGTAAATATCTACGCAAAACAAGGCAAAGAAAATAAAAATCAAACGATTTTGATTTCAACAAGACTTTATATACTTTTTCAA
This sequence comes from Chalcis sispes, assembly GCA_949987625.1. Taxonomy (NCBI): domain Eukaryota; kingdom Metazoa; phylum Arthropoda; class Insecta; order Hymenoptera; family Chalcididae; genus Chalcis; species Chalcis sispes. The sequence goes on from OX465098.1 coordinate 46,525,477, forward strand.
ATCACTTAACGATAAAAATTTTTCAAATTTTAAATGAATAAGTATATGAAGTCCGTCTTATGCTTATACACGGCTCATTTTAAATGTATAATATTTGTATGAAAATATAAAGATTAAAAAAGAAAATCATCATCTAATTTTGAGAAAAATTTCAAAAAGTCGGCGAAAGCTTCTTTATTTACAGCAAAAATATATAACGATTGCTCTATTTGCTCTATTTTATTGAAAATTATCTTTCCTGCGTAAAATGAGTCCTCACGGATTCCGATCGGACCATCCAGTACTCCAGTAACTCTGATGCCTAAAAACACGCACAAGTTTTGCGTTAAAAATATTAGGCTGCAGGTGATAAACAAAAAAAATATAAAGTCACCAATACTCATTTTAACTGTTAAAACTTGAAACAAAATTTTCGCAGATAAACATTAATATGATATCATGGTTTTAAAATCATCAATCAAAATACATGAAATCGAAGAAAATATAACTGAAGAAAAAATTAATTTTTAAATATTCTACAAGAATAACCGTCATAGCTATATAAAAATAAATATTAATTTTTAATTTAAAAAATTTTATTACATTTTTAATAAATATTTTTATTATATTAAAAAATTACTTTAAATGGAATTAATTTTGTTTATATACTTATTATTTAACTTAAATGAATGTGTGTCATTGAAACTATGGCCAACCAAATGAAAACAAACTTTATCACACATTATTAAAATAAAAGTAATTGGAAAATTTTAATGCTAACTAACGATAAGGGGAAAAGCCCAAATGATAGTCAGAAAAAATAATATTTTTCATTCCCATCAATTTAATTAAAAGAATTCATTTTATTAAAACTTATTTACTTTTAATAAATTTTTCGTTATAAAATTTATTTTAAAATTTTTTACTTTAATAAAACGAAACTCGCAAAATTTAAGAGAATGTTATCAATTACTACATTGTTTGTATAATTTACATGTACATATTTAAAGAAAATTGATGTGCCTAATTAAAATAATTGCATAAAAATATTTCTAATTAGTAACATTTTTAAAAATTGATTAAGAGATAAAGAATTATTTAGCGACGATTATTTAATTTTAAATTATATTAATGTAACTCAAAAATTAATTAAAGAAAATAAATGATAAATTCATAAAAATTGTTATCGTGAATTAAAGATGAAATTTTTATTCATATCCTACTTGCTAATATATAATCGATAAATTGTAAACTTTTATTTGTCAAAATTTGTAAGCATTTATAACGATGCTTAATTCATAATTTTTTTTTTTTTTTTTTTTTTTTTTTTTTTTTTTTTTTATTAATTTTTTTTATTTTTCATATAAATAAAAATTAATTTAATACTTGATTTTCATCTGATTAGAAATTAGTGAAGTAAAAATATTATTGGTTTGTACCACTTGTAAAGTTGAAGGCTATTACGATAATTACAAAAAAGCTGCTCTACTTTTGTGAGACTTGCAAGTTTACGTTTAACAAGTGAGATATATCTAACGCGACATAAGATGTATAAAGAAAATCTATAAAATAAATTAATAACGTGTTTGAACTATTTACTTTACAAAATGCTGGGGGCTCCGTGGTTGCGCGTTTTTCGTATTATCCTGCGTACAGATTATCTCCAGTCTCGAGAAATTTCTTTCAATTCCTCTCTCAAAGGCACTTATCAAACTACCGAATGTCACTTTTTTCTCTTATCACGAGCTGTAAGCTCGTATTTTCTCTCGAAGCAGGTCGATCATTTGAGAGTAATCCTTACGAATGTAAAAATTCGCGTTCACTCGGAAATACGTACGATGCGACGGACTCGTTATAAGCGCTTACTTTATCAAAAGCCTCGAGCATCAGTGAATATGCAGCAATATACGCAATATCAACTACGATTACGATCGTTGGTGTGTGTATGCGCGTTTTGTCGTGTGCTAACACAAGACCGAGTTGCGCGTTCGAATCGATATATCAATGCGCAGGTCTCCGCTTCAATCAAAAGCGTCGCGTGCACCTAAAATTTCTTCGTGCATAATTATCATGTATGACGAACGAAATTTTTATTCTAGAGTTAAATTTCATATTACAAGAAATTGTAAAGCAACTACTTTATAATATTGATTTATCATTTTTATTTTTATTAACGATTCTTTAATAAATCAACCAATAAACTTACCATAAAATAAATAAGCTAAGTTTATTCTAATTTATCTTTTTGACTCTTCTTTTCAATTAAAATCAATCAATAAAAATATTCAAAAGTAGTTATAGTAGATAATAATGATTTGTAGTAATGCGAAATCAAACAATGAAAGACAATCCTAATTTTTATTTTGTATTAATATTTATTAAAATTGTATTAAATTCCATATAAGATAATTCAACTTGAAATGCCAATTATTATTACAAAATAGTATAATTCATTTTTTTTAATATTATTTATTAAGCTACAATTTTTTGAAGTTATTATATCATTATAAATAGTTATGCTTTATGCTATTATGAAAAAGTTTATACTTTTGAATATTGATTAATTATTTATTTTATGTACTAGGACATAAATATTGCTTTCTATTAAATGTTGAATCTACCAACTGAAAATTTAATAAATAAAAATGTTTATTAATAAAGTAAATTTACGTATTAAAAACAATATAATAATAATTTAGTAGATTTAAAAAAAATATTTTGCAACAAAATTTTAAAGTTTTAATGAAACTTCATTTTTTATTGAATAAATTTATTACTCTTTTTACAAAAATTTAACCTACTTTAATTTTGTAAGAATATTTTTCTATTAACAAATTCTTCATTTCTTTTTATTTATCATACAGATTTATTTTATATAAAAACATTTTTAATGATTTTTATTAGTTCAAAATTTGTACTTTTGATACAACCAATCAGCGTTCAACTCTACTTGGATGCAACTATTGAAACGCAACCAATCAGCGCTTGAATTCGACTTGACGATAATTCAATATCTACTCGCTGAGCTGTGTCATGCTATGATATAGATAACAAAAATAAAAGCATGGTTCAATTTTTTGAAATAGATTATTTATCATTCTTATTTGGAGTGTATTCATGTCTACAAGTAATTAATTTAAACATTATAAACATAAGTTGATTAATAAAATTAATATTAATGGCAAAGCAACAAATGTTAATTAATATAACAAAAAACTTTTTAGGTTAACTTGCTCTTAACCAATATTTTTTTTATTTCAGATAAAAAATAGTATTATTGTTTAGGCATAATAAAAATTATTATTTTCATCAATGCGACAAATTTTTTTGCATTTAACAAATAAATTAAAATTTTATGAAAATTTAAAACTTTTTTCTTTGTATCAAAAAAGTGCTTTTTCTACAACATTTTATAAATCAAGTTCAATTAAACAATCAAAAATGGTTAAATATCTTAATCAAACAGAAGCAATTAATATTGATAAAGAATTATTTGAAACATATAAATTCAGCGTTGATCAACTAATGGAATTAGCTGGCCAAAGTTGTGCTATTGCAATAGCAAAGTGTTATCCACTTTCTAAGGACCAAAAAAATAATGTCTTAATATGCTGTGGTCCAGGAAATAATGGTGGAGATGGTTTGGTTTGTGCTCGACACTTAAAGAATTTTGGATATTCTCCAGAATTATATTATCCTAAAAGGACAAATAATAATTTGTATCAAAATTTATTACATCAGTGCACAGAAAATAATATTCCAATTATAGAAACGACAATGGAAATTAAAGAAGCAAATTATAAACTTATAGTGGATGCACTATTTGGATTCAGTTTCAAGCCTCCAGTTAGACCAGACTTTGCTCCTATAATTGATATTTTGAAAAATTCATGCACACCAATATGTAGCATCGATATTCCATCTGGATGGAATGTTGAAAGTGGGGCACCAGAAGAAGGTGGTATTAAACCAGAAATGCTAGTATCACTAACAGCACCAAAGTTATGTGCTCAAAGTTTTACAGGAAAATATCATTTTCTTGGTGGAAGATTTGTACCTAAGAAGCTAGAAAATTCATATCAACTTAATTTACCAGAATATCCTGGAACAGATTTAGTTGTGCCTTTATAATTATGAAATTTTTTTTTTAATTTTCTATTATAAAAAATTCCAGAAAAAAATTATAAATGTAATAAAAAAAATATTTTTTTTTAATTTTGTATAAACATATAATTATAACGCGAAAAATTAATGACTGCTTTAAATTATTTAGTAAATAATATGTATAATGAATTTTTTTGTTTTAAAAAATGTTTTAACTGTACAATTTTTTCCTGGATTGTGCATAAAATTTGTATAACAATTTTTATATGCTGTACTATATATATTATATCCATACTGTACTGTACATTACTGTGTAATATACTATATATATTGTATCCATGTATATATTTACTAAAAAATAAGACAGTAAAAAATAATTTCAAAAAATTGAACAAATAAAATAAAATAATAATGCAGTTATTAAATAAATGAGTGTAAATAATTCTTGATTTTATCTATTTTTTTTATATTTAAAAATATTTTAAAGCAGATGCATTTATATAATAATACAACGTGAATATTTTGTATTCGTAATAAAATTAAACACTTTAAAATAAAAACTAATTTTTTTAACGAAAAATCGTATCATATGAGCATCAATGTAAAATAAATTTTATTACATTTTCTGCACGTAAACAACCATTTTAAAAGTTCGCATTATCTTTTTTTACGTTACCGATTATATTTGTAAAGGAATAATTATGTATATATATTTATTTATTCATATATTTTTATTTATATTTTATTATTATAGTGCCGCTTGACCTTATAGTTGCAAAATATATCATCAGTACCTTTCATAAATCTTCCTATCATTTGGAATTTTTTCTTAGCAGTTTTTTTTTTCTTTTCATTTATTATCAATTGTTAAATTCTCGCGTCTTTTGCGTACAGATATTCATTTCGTTTACATCTTCTGCTGTCTAGAGTGCCGCAATTATTATTACTATTATTATTAATTACAAATTGATCAATTATTAGTGTAAGTTTAAACCCATGTAGCACGAACCCATGAGTTTTTGACTTATTACAAACTTTAAAACAATGGACGACATTTTAAAAAATATACAACTAAATTAATTATAATTATTTTATTTTTATAGTTTATACTTAACTGTAAGTATACACTAAAATGTAAGATAATTTAGGCAAATTCAAAATAAAAAATATATCACTGAAATTATCGGTCTTACAATATATCAATCTTTATTTACATATAATAATAAAATTGTATTGTCTTATCATCGCAACTTTTTTTTTCATCTCTTGACATAATTTTTATAAGAAATAAAAAATAAAAAAAGTTAATAAATGATTGTAATGCTTTTATTTTCCATAATGAACGACGATAATAATAATAATGGCGCAATCGAGTGCAATGTGAAAACTCTAAAAGCGCGCGCGCGTGCGCAAGCTCTTACTGCAGAAAAAAAGGCACGAACTGGCGGAAAAGTCGGCCTAACTGTATAATTCATTTATTTATGGATGGAACTTTGTCACAATACAATATTTTTTTATTTTTATTTATTATTTTTTTTTTTTTTTTCACTTATTTCAATTTATTAACTTTATTTTTTCATTTTTTTATTTATTTATTTTTTTTTTTTTTTTTTTTTTTTTTTTTTCTATTAATCAGCCCCACTAATCATAATTTCCACTGTAACAAATACAACACGACGGTCGTATTGGCGCATCGAGAAAAAAGGACAGACGTTAGATTCTTTATTAAGTTATACTTTTTTTTTATTTCTTAAATTTTAAATAAAAAAATAAACTACCAATATTCGCTTTTATACAAGTATAATGCTTTATTTTTATTGTGTGCGACAATTCTCTTGCATTTTTAACACGTGCGCTAAAGAAATTTTCTAGATTTATTTTTTTATTACTTTCTTTCAATTACATTTGCATTCTCCAAAAAGTTCGTCCTTTTTTCTCATATACAATTATCTTTTACATAGTTTTATTCTCGCATCGTCCTTGAGTACGTATTGCATTACAATTCACTATTGCGTGAACTTAATTCTTATCTTTTAATATATTTATATATAATATCGATTCAGTATCATTAATCGTCATAAAATCAAATGCAATAATATATATTTTTCATATATATATATTTATAATATACCAATTTTGTAGATTTATATTTTATATGTCTACAGGTATACTGTTTTTTTTTTTTGTATAAATATACATATATATATATATGTATATATGTATATATGTATATATGCGTATGTATATACACATATATACATAAACATGTATATATACATATATAATTACGCTCTATACTCTATCAAGAAACGGCAAATTATTGTCTGCAGTATCGAAGTCGTATATACATATTTTTTTAATTAGTATTGTTTATATTTATGGTGCTTATCGCTTATAGTCACGGAAAGCTCAATTGGCCTAACCACCAGTTTTCGTTCTTTCATTTTTTAATACTTATGAAATAATTTCGACACTTTGATAGCACGCTTTTTCCGCGCACAATAAGAAAAAACCCATAAAAATAAATTATTATTACGTGTATGATTAAAAAAAATATTATTTATATTTTAAATATATCACTGCGTATAAAAATAGTGAATATGATAAAAATAAAAATTAAATGCTACTTGTTGCATTATTGTTGAATATTATTAAACACTCTGCTATTTGTATTTGTTAAATTATTCTTCTCAAATATGTTTGCTCTTATATCGAAATTTTTTAATTTGTTTTTTAAATTATGTTTAATATATAATGACCAAAAATCTAATTAAGTAAATAGTTGCAACGTATAATATTTTTTGTATTCTTCAGAAATAAATGCGAAATAATTTTTCACTTTTTTTTTAATATTTTCACATTATTAACGAATTTCAACTTGAATGCTTACGTACAATTTTTCATACGGTATAACTTATATAAAATTTTTTTATTCGATATTTAGTAGAATAATGCTTAATGCTACTTATTGTATATAAATATACTACAAATCCGCATAATTTTTATGGATTTTTTCATTAAAGTACGTAATCTAATTATCAGTACATTCACTTAAATATACATATAATAAAATTTTGTTTTGTAGCATTTGATTTGAATAGCAAGTTGTATTGTCAAGTATTTTTATTCAGTATCATCACTTTTATTGTCAATAATCACCATTTTGTAAATATGTAAAAAATATCTATAAATGCATTTTTTTTTTTTTTTTTTTTTTAGATAAAAAATCGATTTTAGTCTTATATTGAAACCCGATGAAAAAATGAATGCCATCAAAGTGACGATGCTTTCATAAGAAGGAAAAAAACAAAGAAAAACGAATGAAAAATGGTCATCTCGTTTTACATTTCATATTTATCTTTCTCTAATTCAAAGTGACACATTTTGGCAGCTAGCCAAGCTCGGTCGTTCACGGAAGGCATCGTATGGCGCTTTATTTAAATCGTTGCATCAACAATCGTGTAACAATTTTCCTCTTTTTTTTTTTTTTTAGTGTAAGTTATCATGGAAAGTTGTTTTTTTTTAAATATTCTTTATCAGTTTACTTCATTAGTTTAACGCCGTTGTTCTGTTATTTATATACATCTAAGTATATGCGTGTATAAGTGTGTACGTTTGTTTTTTTTTTTTTTTTTTTTTTTTTTTTTTTTTTTTTTTTTTCGTCAGAGTTATTTTCGTGTGCTTATAGCATTTTAGGATAAGGGAAGGATTTTAGCGAAATGCAAAAGCGACTTTGAAATTTGAAAAGTGAATTATTTTGAGCATCGTTACTTGGTTATTATTATTTTTTTTTTTTTTTGTTTTTTGCTTTTAAGAGATTGAGAATTAATATAATTATTTGAAATTGTTGAAGATTGTGATTGTGATTGTGTACGTAGAATGTTGCTGGTTGTAGAACTGAAAAATAAAGTCAAAATAATAAACCAATAATTGCCTTTATTGTCTTTTTGTTATAAATAATAATAACTTTTAACAACTGATAAGTGTGATTAAAATATAAAACCTTTAAAAAAAGTGTTTAAAATAGTAAAAAAAAAAAAAAGGTTAAAAAATATTATGTATATAACTGAGTCCTTTTTACCACTATTTTTAACGTTTACGTAGTTTAAATTTTCGAACGCGTTTGAAATATTCGCTTTTATTCCTACTAGAAATTTATTTGCACAAAGCTTATAATTCGAAAAATGCAACGTCAAAAGCTTGACTTATTTTTTTAAGCCGCCATAAAAATTTTATCGAAAGTAGTAGCGTATACCTTTGTTTACAAAAAAAAAAAAAAAAAATCAATATTAATTGTCCCTAAATTTCCACAATGTGAAATAATTGAATCGATCGTTGATATCCTTAAAATATGCACATTAAAATGATAAACTACAATTTCACAATAAGTAAGCCGAAGTACAAAAAAAAAAAAGAAAAGAAAAAAATTCGATTCGTCGCACGATTTAACAACTGAACGGACAATGATCCGCGGGATATTTATTTCTGCCTTTTGTTGCCGCACGACGACGACGACGACGACGAGAATATAAATCTTGAGCGCAAGGGCCTTTTTAGTATCGGTGCACAGGGGTATGAGGACACGTGCGGTTCGCAAACTCCACGTGTATACACAGGTATGTATAAATACCGATCGGCAAAACACGAGACCAGATGCTCGCGCGAGCTAAAGCGGGAAGAGGACGAGGTGTACACAGTTGGACTACAGGCTTTAAAAAAATTTTAACGAATTTATTTTCGTCCTGAATTAATTCATAGACGTTTATTACGGTTTTTGATTGTTTTTTAATGATTAAATTTGAAATTATTATTGTTATATCTTCCTTTTATGTTCTAAAATTTTTTTTTCATTTATAAACTATTGAAAGTTGAAAATTTATTTTTTTTATCATTACAGTTGATGTTTATACGAAAACTCTGTATGATTATTTTTGATAAACATAACATTATTAAATTAATATTAAATTTGGTTGACATAACATTATTAAAAGTGACATGTAAGTTAAAATAAATTTATAACATACGAGTATTTCCAACTGTGTACATGCATATAACAATGGTGTACGTGTGTCGTGTGTGTCCAATTCCTTTTCTTATTCTAATTATTTGTTATCCAGAGTTCAATATGAGAGGAGAAGTGAATTATTTTTCATTTTATAATCATTTCAAGGGGGGGGGGGGAATTGAGTAAGTATATATAGAACTGCGCAGCGCGTGTGATCGCGTCAATCATCTATTTGTTATTTTAATCGTAATATTACGCTACAATTATATAAAAATATATTTCTTAAGTGTTAACACTAATATAAATGATTATTATAAGCATCGACAATAGAACGCTCCGTATTCTTTGCTTCTTATCCTTTCCTCTCTCTCTCTCTCTCTCTCTCTCTCTCTTTCTCTCTCTCTCGTTTTAATATATCATAGTGGTAATATAGACACGATGCCTGTCGCGGATAACCGAAGCTTCTACTTAAGGAAGTACGCAGATTCGTTTTACTTTGCCGGTATTATTGTTTCGTATGAGGAATGGACACATCGATTACTTTGAAAAAGACTTGTATTACATTATTTCTTTATATAAATTTTTTTTTGATGCTATAATAGAAAAAAATAATATAAATATAGAACTTTATTTAAATATATTTGACTTAGTGTACTTGACGGTAGTATATTTTTATACACCGTAATTTGCTAAAGGAATTCATCTCGTCAATCAAGGAATAATTGTAACATTAATCATAGTACTTTGAGTACTAATTTTTTTTTTATGTAAGGAAAATATTTTTGAAACAGTAAAATATGATTTTACTGAATCAAATGAATTTTTCTTATCATTCAGATATATAACGACAAAAATATTTTATTTACACTTCACATGTTATATAAAGTTCTTATTTATAAAAATATGTCATAACATATAATTTACAAGTCATTTTTCAAGCAAAGTTATAATGCCCTTTCCTTATTTTATTTTGTTCCGGCAAATAAATTCTATAAGTTTTCTCTTGGGTAAATGCCTCGCTTTATTATCATTTTCACGCTATTTTTCACACTTTTTTATATCTTTTATTATCAGCATCCATGTATAGATCATAATGGGTTTTTTCGTTTATATATATATATGATGTATATGATACTTGTAATATTAATAACAATATCACTTATCACTTGTGGTACGTGTAAATAAAAAGACGAATAAACTCTTATAAAATACATTCTTGAGTATTAATTATCGTCTGTAAATTCTCTCCCTTGTAGTTTTTAGTTTATCTAAAGTTACGTCCAAACAAATAAAATCATACAAATTGTATAATTATTAGGTTTTCGGTTGCTTTATCTTTACAATATTTGGAAGCATTTTCGTATCATACTCACAGACTTTAAAAAAAAAATGGGCCTCGGAGATCGCTATGAAGAAATCCGCTATGCGAGTTATAAAAAAAATGCCTATCACCGGGCATTACTTTAACTACTTTTCTCTGTATATATAGAATTATAAAACTTCGTTTTGTAAAGCGAAGCTATTATTTTATAAAAAAGGAAATAAGTCAGTCGACAATAGTTCTATTTTACTTTTACTTGTTCTCTCAAGTCGTCCACAACTTGAAAAAAATTAAAAAAAAAAGAAAGAAGTATAAAAATAAAATAAAACCGGTCGCATAAAGTATGAAAAATATTCAGTAAAATCATTTTTTTATTATCGACTTGTTTCTTCTCTAGCATTATTATTTCTTAAAAAACGGAATGTGTATCGAAATAATTGTCTTAGCCTTATATACTTTCTAGAGCGTGAAAAGGAACAATAACTGACGATTTGCATGGAAACGCATTAAAACAAAAATATAAGTACATACGACGATTCATATGTAAACCTAAAATTTATCAATGTCAAATGCATCTTTATTGTCTAAATATGGCTATTGGTTTTTCCACTCGCGAATTTGTTTTTCATAAAATTGAATAATTTCTTTGGTGTACGGTAGAGTTGAGAGTGGAAACGCTGCAGTTTGACTTCATTACTCGCGCGTGATATATTTCAACGATCCGCAAGGCCCTGTAAACTTCGATATTTACCATTTATTGTTTTACATTTAAGTTATTATTAATTATAGTCATCTTTGGTATGCCCTTTTCATAAATTTTACTATTTCATTTTTGATGGTCTTTTGTCATTTGCCGATTATACTAAAATTAGCTTATTTTTAAATTTGGCTCTATTATAAATCACTATTTTATTTGCACTGTAGATAAAAAATTATTAAATTAAACGTCTTTGAAAATATTTTGCATTACTGTTATCTATGCAAATATTTCGGATTATTATAAATTTTAATTTTTTTTTCTTTTGTTACGACTATTTTTATATAAAATTTTTATTCTTTTTTTTTTTTGACTTAAATATTTATCAAACTGTTTTTATTTTTCATAATATTTAAAAATAAAAAAATTCAAATGTCTATTCTATATCATTTATCATAAAAATATGCAGACTTAGAAGTTATTGTCATCCAGAAGTAGAGAGAAAAAATCTATAAACATAATTTGTTGTTATATATTCGGCAAAGTGGCTTCATTTTGTAATTAGCGAGTTAAAATTGTATAATCATCCCTCGTTAAGCTTACTTCGTACGGAAGTTTAATTTGAACAATTGAAATCTAGTGGAATGAGCGCAAGTCGAATGATTTTAAAATTTTTTTTTCAAAGAGATAACGACTTAGAGGCAATCCTTTTATGGATTTATGTTTGACTCTGCTTCATCTTTTTACATACAGGAGAATCGTTGTTTTACAAAACTTCAAAAAACAGGCATAAAATAAAAACGAAATTTTACCAAATATATTAATTGTACAAAGTAAAAACGAAAAGAAAACAAATTCTTAAAATACATAAAAGAACATTTAAAACAATGAGAAATAAAGAAACATACAATTAATAATAATAATAATAATAATAATAATAAAAAGAACTTAAGAACTTTTAATCGAAAACACCCGAAAATTTTTTTTTTTTCGTCTACGCTATTAAACGTATATAGTGTCCATCATAATGCATACGCTCGTGCATTATAGTTCTATGTACACAATGCACACGCACTAATCTCTTCCTAAATTATTTTTCTTATTTTTTATATCGCAAAAGCGCGAGTATTCGCGCCCCCACCCCTTAAATCCCTTATAGAGCGAACGTATTTTTTTCTAACAAATTTGTACATTAATTAGTTTTCTTATTATTGTCATGGTATATATAATATCTTGTTAATAAAAATAATAAAATATTATGTATGCTATATCGTATGTATATAATAGATTATTGCATTATTCTTTTTTTGGTACCGTTACGTCTTTTGGTTATGCTATTCCACGTTTTATTATTCTTTCTTCGTATCTTATTACCGCCATTCGATAATATATCTCATATTTGAATTGCAAATCTCGTTTTACGATATAGTAGCGCTTTGTGCTACATTCTTATTCTTAACAAAAGTCGCTTGCTTTTAACTGACTTCTTTGAGCTTTTATAAATCTACATAACGTACATATACAATTTAATAATCGTTTTTCGTAATTTTTTTTTTTTTTTTTTTTTTTTTTTTTTTTTTTTTTTTTTTTTTTTTGCGAAGGAGTGATGTCGGATTTTTCTTAATTTGTGCTTCCTTTTCGTTAGCTCGCTTTGGCTAGAAAAAGGTTAGAACCGTTTGTGATCTATTCTCTGTAAGGCTTGCAATATGAGAAACGATGATTCATGTGCTGGCTAAAGGAGCCAGAATGGGAGAAGCGCTTGAGGCACTTACAGCACTGGTAGGGCTTCTCGCCGGTATGTAGTCGTTTATGTTCTGTCAGGTGATGTTTATGCTTAAATGCTCTTGGGCATTCTTGACATTTATATGGCCTTTGCCCTATAAAAAGATCAAGAATTAATATTATAATTTTTTCAAATTTTTTAAAGACGTAAAACAATTTATTTTGAAAAAATGTTAAATAAGTATAAAATTGAAATATTTTATGCCAAATAAATTATTCTTTCAAAGTAAAATAATTAATATATTGTTAAATTAAATTAATAAAATAATCGATGTATTGTTAAAAAATGTAAATATTTCATACTGCAGTCAGTTGTTATTTATAGAAATTATTGCAGATAAAAATTTATAATTTGAACGTCTTTTATGAAAATTAAAAATTAGTATAATAAAAGTTTATTATGAATTTTATAAATTTACCGGAATGTTCGTATTTATGTCTTGCAAGTGAACTGTGCTTCGAAAAAGTCTTGTCGCATTGATCGCAGAAGTACAGTCCCTCATGTTCAGTTTCTGTTTGAGGTGCAGAGTCTACATATACTCTTGCCTCAACATCATTTTTAATTGGCGCAGCAGGAGACCGATCCTATATAATATATAAATTAATATTTGTTATAAACATTAATTACGAGTAAATTGTTTAACCCTTCGCGGATATAACTGTCTATCGCATGGACATCACTCTAGACGAGAAATTGTAGCGTTTTTAATATAAATAAAAGATTCGACTAAGTACTTATAAATTGTGATGAAATTAAAAAGTATAGTAATAAAGTAAATAAAAATTAGTATGAAATGTTATTAAAAAATTGTACATTACCTTTAAGGGCTCGACAGGTGTAGGCGATGGTTTAACCTCAACCGAATCAGAAGTTTCCTCGTCGATAACGAGGCGTAATTCGTCAACGTCTTCGGGCTCTACGTTGTTATTAGCTACGACTTTCGGAACAACAGCATCTTCTTTAGGACCACAAGGCGAAGCTGTTGTTCTACACGAAGTGTCACTATAGTCATTCACCGTTGGTATCGATTTAATAGCATTTTTTTTCGAAAGATCAAGAGGTTGTTCGTTAAATACGTGATTACTTAGACTAGACAGCGGCACAAGGGCCGGTATCTTAGCTTCACGACGATCTCTTGCTCGAGAATTTTGGAACCAAACCTGAAAATTTCAGATTTATATTGCATTTTATAGAATAAAAAATTTAATTATTTTATTATTTATTGTGTCAAATTTATAAAAAATATTAACATTATTATTAATTTTAGTTATAAAAATTATAAATTTTTTTTTATATATTCTAGATTGAAATTAAAAAATTTTACTTTAAAACTAATTTCTACTGTGAAATATTTCAGTTGATAGTATACAAATAAAAAATTATTTATTTTTATACAAATGAATATAAAAAGATAAAATAAATAAAGATAATAAATGCAAAGATAAATTACCTGGACCACGCGTGTAGGAAAGTTAATGTAGTTAGCAATCATAGTGATTTCTTCTTTTTTAGGCCTTTGATTAATAGCAAAATAGCCCTTGAGTACGGCAAGCTGCTCGTCATCGATAAGCGATCTAGCCCTTACTCTACGCGCAGTGCCATTGCCGGAGTTATCTTGTTGATGTTGTTGCTGCAACATCTCATCCTCATCCTCGCTATCAATTTCCGAAGTGTGCGTCGAAAGTCCATTTTCCGCTTTGCGCTTAAGAATCTGTCGAGATGACGGAGTACACTTATATTGGACGTCTTCAAGCTTCGCAGCAAGGCCCTCGCTCTGTGAGTCACATTGTTCCGTAGCTGACCAGTCGGCTGGATAGTGTGCCATCTCGCTTGACATTTCGCTATCTTGGTCCTAAAAATTATTCGTAATTAAGTAATTTTTTCATAATTTTATATTTATTTATCGATTTAATGCAATTGAAAAAAAGAACATTTTAAAAATATTTTAGAAAAACAGTTATATTTTTTTTTTTTTTTTTTTTTTTTTTTTTAATTTTTAAAAAATTAAAAAAAAAAAATTTTAAATATCCACGTAAAATTTAAATTTAAGGTTGGGATGTAAATTAATGTACTTTTGAAAGTTTTATTTTGTTGTCTACTTTAATAGAAATATGATACACACCTGATAGTCCTCATCTATGTCGCGTTTGATAACCATTTCTATCGATGACGAAAGTTTTTTCACATTGGCCTCTAGCAACTGCTTAGTAACGGACGTATTGACAGTTTCTAACAATCTCCTTACAGCATCGAGTCCCTGCGACTGTTCCGGATGGTGCATTTGTATCAAGCCCGGAGGTGGAGATGCAGCCGATTCTTTGCTACCCTCTGTGCCCTCGGTGGTCATACCTTCGGAGTCTGGTGCCGTTGTTGACGGACTCAACGCTGCCTCGCTTTGTTGACTTAAAGCATCGAAATGTTCGCTGCCGTTATCATCCAACCGATTGTTTTGTTGATGATTATTGTAGCTATTCTGATGTTGTTGCTGCTGATATTGCTGACGATGATCTTGTTGCTTGGTGTGTAGCTGATTTAAAAATTTACCGAGGGACGACTGGAGAAAGTAGTTACCGAACGCCATAACTTGAGGTAGTAACGTAGGCATATCATAAATACCTGCTAATAATTTGAAAAATAAAATATTAGATTTATTAAAAAAATGTTCAATCGTCATATGATGAATATAAAATAATTGTCTACTGATGAAAAAAAAAAAAAAAAAAAAAAAAAAATTTTAATTAAAAACTAATACCCGCTGCTTCACGTTGTATATCTCGATAATCCGAAGGTGAGAGCTTAGATAAAATGGGTAGAAATGTGTTATTATTCGCAGCAAGGAGCTCAGCGTCGCGTCTCACTTGCAACATTGGTTGTTGTTGTTGTTGTTGTTGTTGTTGTTGTTGTTGTTGTTGCTGCTGCTGTTGTTGAGGCTGCTGCGGTTGTTGTTGCTGTTGCTGTTGCTGTTGCTGTTGTTGTTGCTGTTGCTGCTGTTGTTGTTGCTGCTGCTGTTGAGATTTTTTACCGGAGTTGACCCGATCGACGTTCACTCCGGCAACAATCGAGCTCTGACGTGATTTTTTGAGATTGACTACGAGGCACTTCTTCGACGTATTGTGAGAGGAGTAGGAACCCGAGTGCGAGAATCGCTTGCTACAGTTGTTACATTGAAAGGGCTTCTCCCCGCTGTGTATTCTTAAGTGCTCCTGCAATTGAACGCATTCTTTAATACACACAACTATAGGGTCGCCGTCGTTTTCTCAGACTTATATATATATAAACACATGTAGCGCCAATTTCTCTTTTCCCTTTTTACTTTCAATTAGTGCGTTGCGCGTTACTGGGAAACCTTAATTATTGATATGAATACGAGCGACAAACAAGACAAGGAATTTCATACAAAAATAAAGTTAAGAAAAAATAATATTGTTTATTTGAATTCGTTCTACATTGTAGCATGATAACAGAATGAGTTTTTATAAAAAAATCTTTTAAGATTAAATTTAATTTAGACAAAAATAAATTATTATTATATTAATTATTAATTACATTAAATCCAAACCACATCGATGAAATTCATAGCTTAGTTTACAAAGGAATTAATGCTTATTTGAAAACTTAAAATAAAATTAAAAACGAAGGAAAAAAGTACCTTAAGATGGTGTTTAAATTTAAAGGCCTTTTCACAATGAGGACACTTGAACTTGCGGAGTACCGCGCTTTCGTCGTGGCTGATCATGTGCCTTTGTAGTCTGTACACGTTTGCAAAAGTTTTACTGCATACCTGACACGACTGTAAATAAAACAAAAACAACAACAACAAAATTAATATAAGGTTTACTATTTTACAATCATAAACGAGGTAAGATTGAAAATTCGGATAAAGAGACGTTGACTTTGAGCTTAGCTATTTATTTGTACGCTATTAAATCGTTTCAATCAACTTTTTGTACATTAAAATACATATCTAATAAAAATAAAAATAAAGGTAAAGATGACGTGGCATACTCATGTCGAAGCAAAATTGTTTATTAACCGAAAACTTTACGAATTTTCGTTAATTGAATGCGCATATTAAAGTTAAACGTCGGATAATGTTGTAAGTAAAATTTTTCTTTTTCAACGATAAATTTGTTTATTACATTGATAAAAACAGAAGATAATATTTCGATTGAAGAACCACGCAGTTTAAACGAGTGTAAGTCACAAGGCAAATAAAATATAGGATCTCGAATCATAAACAAGTGGCATCCGTTGGCATGGCGCAGGTATACACGCGGCGCCCTCGCACATCCTTATAATCATCATAACACAAAGGAAGTATAAGCGAAAAGACGAAGAAGAGGAAGCGAGAGAAAGAGAGAGAGAGAGAGAGAGAGAGAGCGTGGTACGGTGTAAAAGAGAGAAAGAGGCGTGTGCTCACAACTTGGGAGAACTGCGCCTGAAGGTCGTGCTTGTCGATGGCGTAGGCCGCGGAGACCGCCTTGTGCCGATCCTCGAGATGGAGCTGGAGTATACGAGAGTTCCGGCAGACGATACCGCAGTGTGGGCAACGCTCGCTGAGAAGTTTGCCGTTGCCGGCCGTGCCGTTGTTGGTGCTAGCGGCGCTACTGCCGGTGGTGGTCGTGGCGGCGGTGGTGGTGGTGGTGGTGGTGGTGCCTCCTTTCGCGCCGCCCTCGCTGCCGCCGCTGCTACTCCCGCTGCTGCCGCCACCGCCGTCGCCGCCGCCGCCGCCGCCGCCACCGCCGCCGCCTTTTCCACCATTGCTTACGCTGTCCGCGCAACCGCCCACTTCCGCGTCGGCACCTGCCTCGTCCTCGCTGCACCCTGCTGAACAAACGCACGCTTGTTAATTTTATTCCTTTAACATCGTCTTTACTCGCGATGACTTTTTTAAATAATTTCGAGATAAAAAACATTAACTTTTAATATTATCTCGATATACTTTTTAAGGTGCAAATATTATTTCGAATAGAAAAGTTACAAATTTTAACCATTTTATTCAAGTAAAGATACATTTTATTATGTTGTTTATAAGAGTGTCTATTTAAAGTAAAATATAAATTGTTCTAATACAAATATCAACAAGAAAATATGATTCGTTTGTTTTACTTTAAATATAATTTAAACACCGTTACCAAAACAGTGATTATTTTGAGTGTGTATTTAATAGATAAAATATTAATTTTATAAACAAAATTCTATATTTTTAAAAATACTTAATATAATGAAACAACAAGCTAACAATGTAATAAATTATTTTTCTTAATGATTATAATAATTAAAATTAAAATTTGTCAACTTATTAGTATTATCATAAGGTGAATAAATCATGAATTTGAGAGCAAGATTATGCAAAGTAAAAATATTATCAAAAACTTTACTATCGTATATAACTCGAAATAAAAATAATGCGCATAATTCATAGGATAAGCAAATTCTTATGCTTCGCACTTATTTTGTCAGCCTCTATATTTTCAAAATGTATCGACAAAAATCTATAATCGTCCTTACTTTTCGCTCCTAAATTTCCTTCCTCTTTATTACGGAAAAGAGCGTTTTAAAGAAAACTTAACCAGCAAACTTTTGCGCTGTCTTTTCCACGGCAGCTCGAGAATAAAAAAATAAAAAGGAAGTTCGTAATAAATTAGGAAATCACTAAAGCGTCGTTACTATCGAATCCGACCGGTACATCACGATCTTCATTCGACCCTTATACGTACGCGTGTGCGACGATTTACGCGCAGCATCCCTGCAATTTTCAACGGAGCTAATCTCCTTTCTCTCTCTCTCTCTCACTCTCTTTCTCTCTTACTCTCTTTCTCTCTATCTCTCTATTTCACCCTGTGTATGTATGTACGTAGCTGCCGGCGTCACGTGCCACGCGACGGCAGCGGAAACTTGGGGAGGTTAGTGGGCGAGAAAAAGAAGAAGGGAAGGTCTGACAGACTTTTACCAAGGATGGAGGGGAAAAAGAACTTTCAGATTTTCGCTCGTATAACCCGCTGATCTGAAGAATTAGGAAGAGGGGAAGGTAGAGAGGGGAGAGGAAGCAAAAAAGGTGGCACGAGGACGCGCGTGTCGGGTCGGGAGTCGCATTCTTTCTGTATCGCGCAACTTCCTCGTCGCCGTCTATGCTTTCTATTGTCAATGTCTATCTACGCACGCGATACCTTCTTTATTCTACTTTTTGGATGATCCCTTTCTTTTGCCGCAATTGACTGGAAAAAATACGACATTTTTGACGTTTAATTTTCTTTTTTTTTTGCCATTTCTCTCTCTCTCTCTCTCTCTCTCTCTCTCTCTCTTCTGGATATTTGTTTAAAAGTACCGTGAATAAATTTTTATACTTGTCATCTATTTAAAAGTTACAACAAAATTTTTTTGAAAGGAAAATTACAAAAATTTAATATATTTTCTACACAATTAAAAGTTAAGTGATTATTTCTCAAAGTGAACCAGAATAAAACACTATTCCAAATAGGTAATATTCTCGTTTGAAATTTAATTTTTTCCTGAATAATATTGCCCGACAGTAATATTTCATAATACGAATATTGACTAAATTTATTTTGATGTATAGCATTATCTGATAAAAATATAGAACAACAAAAATCATTTTCATTCTCAAGTATCCTCTTGAATGACTCACAAGATACTCTTTACCTACATGTAATAAATAAAAAAGCCATAAAGCATAAGTAATTCAGCGGAGAAATTTCTTTTACAAATTCCAAAGAGTCACGACGAGTCTGACTCATCAGGAAGACGCCACAAAGTCGCTTAGTTCACCTTACTTTGCTTATTTCTTAGCCAATAAGTATTCGCGCATCTCTTTGGTACAAGAAAAGAATTTTTTCAAAAAGTTCTCGACGTGCGGAAAATCTTTCAGAATATTTTGTAAGTTTTTATCATTCCGGCAACATAATAATAAGATTAAGTTGCTTCAGAAAATAAAACAATTAATCAATTTCAAAACTAGCTCCATAAATAAAGTATTTCAAGATTAAAAGTAACATTTGGTGCGGTTAAAAAGTGTTTCGTTAAAAGAGAGAAAAAAAAAAAAAAAGAAAAGAAAAGATACAAAAAAACAACGCTCGTTTAATAAACGCTCTTCCCCGGATAAAATATAAGCAGCTCAGAGTAGACATAAGGTGCGCCAAGCGCATATACGGGTATTATAAACAAGGGCAAATTCTATTGGTGGAAGCGTCAACCGAGAGTCCCGTATACATACACGATACAAGCAGCCCCCATCGTCGTCGTCTTTGCATCGGGGGAAAGAGAGAGATTTAAATGCCCGCGCGATTAACCGTGGGTGATTAACCGGGAAAATCTATTGGAGAGATAGAGGCAGATAGATAGATGCAGACGGGGGAGACGAGAGGAGAGAAAAAAGAAAAGGTCACTGGGAATTCTCGGGCTTTGGCGTATAGGTGTCGAATGGCATATTTTCCGGTGAGCTAAGGGTACGTATACGCACACGTTTTTAATAACGAGAATTATAACACCGGGAGCCCCCTTTGGATCTTTTTTGACCAACGCATAGTCGTCTCGTCGTCGTCCCTTTTGTTCGCACGCGTGATTTTGTCCTAGATGTCTCTCTCTCTCTCTCTCTCTCTCTCTTTCTCTCTCTCTACAGGCTATTATCGCTATAGGCGAGCTTAGGGTTATCTTATTATTTATTCGTAGCGTGTCGGCTTTGTATACGCCGTCGAGCAATTTAATTTGATTTTAATCGGGCATTGTGCGAGCGCGTGCGCGCGCAAAATACGTCGTATACCTGGTCGAAGTGTTCCATTGTGGATTTAAGTCTTATTGAAATTAATCGTCGGTGGCACGCGACGCGCTCTCTCTCTCTCTCTCTCTCCCCCCCACTCTCGATTGAATAAATATAAGTTTATCGAGATTGTTTGTCGAGACGTGCGAGTGACGAATGCAAGATTTAAATTAAAAAATAATATTTAAGATTGTATTTTAATTTTCATGACTGCAATTTTTCAATATACGCATGAGTATAAATACATTTCTTTATGTTGAATCATTTATTTACGTAATGTTGTCAAATTTAAAGAGCCCCGATTGAAAAACCGATTGTTAATTAGATAAGCGATGATTTTTTATTATTTCATTTAAAAAAAAAATAAAAAAATGTAAAGGCAAATCAATCTAAATTTGATTAGTTATCCGCAGATACAGCACGGAATAATTACTAAATTCCACGTGATTTATATAATCTTCTCATAAATCAACAAACGCATTATAAAATTTGATTTAACTCTTTCAAGTTAAGAAAACGAAACGAAATGTGCATCGTGTTTAAAGATCAACATAATCAAAACGCCCTGCATTATGATAAGGCAGCAATTTAATTTTTAACGATAAAAATTCGCCATCGTTCATTCGCAGACTAAATTATACAATATATGCCGTACTTTATTAAATACGTACAACTCCGCACGTAGTGTTTACGCGAAAACAGCGCGAGATTTCGATGATGAAAAACAATTGCACGACTTTACAAAACCAGCGTCCTTTGCATCTCAATTATGAAACGTATACGTGCAGCGTATGCAACAAAATCGCAAAGCGCGATGGTGAATTATATATGTGTATATATATATATATAGTCGGGAACACGGGACGCGCGTGCGCGTTATCATCGCGATACATTTTTATTTCTTATTTTTCTTTTTTTCTCGTTTACGCGGTCGAGTAAACAGTGAGTGCTCTGTGTCGCGGGAATACGAAGTCACGTGCTCGATTAATCGCAGCCATCGGGATTCGTTAAAAACAAAATATCGCCGCGCGCACGAAAGTGTCTTCCCGTAGGTGGAGTAGAAAAACGAAAGATCTCTTTTTTCTTTCCTTCTTTTTCCTCGCTCGCGTTCTCTCTCGTTTTTTACCATCACATTTCGTTGTTTTTTATTCACTTTTTTTCTTTTTGTTGCCTTCTTCCTTTTTTCTTCTCATTGTGTGCATCTCGATAAGTTTACACTGACGGCGGTATATGTACACAGCGTGGCTTTTGCCAAGAAATGGTCTCTCCCGTTTATCTTGCTCTCGCGCTCGATAAGAGAGTCGTACGAAACGGGTCAAAGCCGCGACCTTTTCTGCGCGCTTTGCTCTTCTCTTTTTCTCGTTTTTCTCATTCTCTGTCTCTCTCTCTCTCTCTCTCTCTCTCTCTCTCTCTCTCTCTCTCTCTTTCTCTTTCTCTCTCTTTCCAACGTTTGTACAGCGACAAATAGCGCACGATTCCTTTTGGCTTGCGCACCTAACGAGGCCAGCGCTTTTTGTCTTTTGCTCCCTTGCGTCTTTTACGGTATGGATTTTCCCCAATTCGTTGCACGTTAGAGTATTAAATTATGTTAAAACTACTCGCGATAAAATGGAAAATTTTGTATTTTTGTGCAACCGAGAAATAGAAAATGTTATTTTTTTATAAAAATTTCTTTTTAATTCATTTATAAAAAAGCGACGATGCTCACAATTTGATGATGAAAGCATATTTTATTACATTATTTATTATTCGTACTTTTTTGAAGGTTCATTTTTAACGTCAATAAAGTAAAAAAAAAAAAAAAAACCTAGTAAATAAGAAAAAAATAACGTTTCAATTGCAATACGTGAATTTCACAAATGCGTCAGCAATTTATAATATACATTCAACAGTACATAAAAGTTTTCATTCTCGTTTCATTATCAGTCCTAGAATGATTATTTTACATATGCACTACACGTGCCTCGACTTTTATAAACAATAATGCTTGAAGAGTTAATAATCTAGTATGAATTTGAAAAATTAATACGGCTAATGAATAAACAAAAACTATTTAATTTTAATTTTCTTAGGTTAAAAAATAAAATAAAAATAATTTATTACAAGATTTACTTAATTCTTTTGAATAGTTTCCACGTATAATTATAATATTATTTTCTCTGCGTTAAAAAAAATAAACATAAAATTTAATACTCACTATAAACACAATACTTGATAAACTATTTTAGTTATTTAAGGCTTATTTAAGTTAATAATACAGGGAAATTGTATTATCTACTAAAACAAGATTTGTCTCATTCTTCGTTATCTACATATATTTATTCTGTATACGATACTGTAAATTTCTATGAAGTGTTCTTACTCCCAAACTAAACGGTATCCGTTGTCTTCCATACAAAAAATATCAACGCGATGACGCGTAAGACTCGTAAAAACATTATTCGTCGTGTAATTCTTTGTCACAAAGCTCGTTGTACGACCAACCCGAAAAATCCTTTCGTTTTTAACGATTGTGTATCATTTTACGCACGTGCTTTGCGAGACTTTTGTCTTTTCTCACGTTGGTCCATAATCAACGCGCCAAGTAAATAATTGTGATTCATATGTGTTTTTGACGATTCCAAAACGAGAAAAAAATCATTGTAGCGATAAACTGCGAACGTGCGAAGGAAGTAGTTCGCCAAAGTAGACGATTAAAAAAAAAAAAAATTGAAAATTCAAGGATAATTTATCGCCAAATTTTAAGACTTTATAAATTCGCGAAATTTTACCAACAAGCACAAATTCACGCGTCTTTGATTTACAAATGCGAGCGAGAGATATGACGTTGTTGTTTTTCCGATAGTCTTCGGGTTTGTGTATAGTAACGTGTACCGATTGCACGAACAATATGCATATAGCGCGAGAGGCTCTTTTATTAATGCGCCGTTGGTTGGGCAATTGCGCGCGATGATCGGTGATGTAAAATACATGTAATTTGCACGAAAAGATTTTTTTTATCGATAGCGTTTTAACTAAAATTTTTTTTGATAACATTGACTTTTAATGATTGTTTAAATATAAAATTATGTATTACTTTTGAAACTTACTTATTATTAAGCCTAAGCGTTGAATGAATTATTAAAATTTAATAAATTAAACAAAAAAATGTGTTTTGAACTTTAACATATTAATGAATTAAAATATTTTTCCAAAAACTCCACTTTACTACATTGATAATATTATTTTCTATTTTGAATAATTTATTACAAACTGTGACGATATGCTTACCAAAAGAAAAAGTAATTTTCACATCGAAAATAATAATATATTATTTTAAATTAATTGAAACACCGACCATTGTGATCTATCTATCTCTTGACCTAGAAAAAGTGTCGCTATACATTATAATTTGCTTGTTTGCAGTTAATCACGAAAGAAAAAAAAAAAGGAAAAAATGATAAAGCAAAAAGAAAAGAGAAGCGACGAATAAACGGTGGGCGCATCACGCGCTTTATCCCACGTTATTTTAATCGCTGTCTTTCCATTAAGCGCTCGATCGCAAGCGACGCGAGATTAAAGCGTTCTCTGTCTCTCTTTCGCGCGGGGAGGAGGAGGGGGTAGAAGAATTTTATTATACGCGTCGTTATTTGGCCGACCTCGTGGGATTTCATTACTCTATGAATTATTCGCGGACGGGGTAACGCAGAGCCGCCATCTAAGCTCGAGCGCGCGCGCTCCTTCCCCTTAAGAGGGGGCAAGAGAAAGAAAGAGGGATAAAAGGGGACAAAAAGAGAAGGAGCGAGAGAAAGAGGGAGCGACATCCCTTCCCGCGCGCGATTGTGCGCATTCCTCGCTTCGAGTGCACTAGTTTGTCGATAAGTGACCAGCGGCCAGGAGAGCTTGCGCGCGCGCGACCGACGGAAAGTTGGGCGAGGCTTCGCGGACAGGATAACTGTTTATTAAGACATTTGCGCCTCGTCCTTCTTCTTATTACTCGCGTGCGCAAATAACGATTCGGCTCTTAGCGCATGAAAGCTTTATAAATAAAAAAAAAATATTTTTTTTCGTCTCTAAATTTTTTAAAAATATTTTGTAATATTGTCACTTTTGTTTGTTTAAAACCGAAATTTTTATGGTAATAATTTAAGAAGATTTAATTTTTAATAACTTTTAAAATTTTATTTTCATCGTATTTTATAAATTAAGAATTATGCTATAAAAAACAATGGATAATCATTATTATTTATTTTTTTTTTTTTTTTTTTTTTTTTCTAAATACCACACCGTTATTTCTAAAAAATGAATTACCCTCACTGTTTCGTATTTCCAAATTTATGAGTTAGGTTATTTAAAATTTTAAATGAGATTTTATTTGCACACTATTAACAGTGCGTTAAATACACGACATATTTGATTGGATGATTAGCAAAGCGAGGAAAATCTGAAATAGCCGCAGCTAAATCATGACACAATTCGCGATAATTTTTTCGCTTTAAAAGTTAAACGTTGCCTGCGTGGTAACCCCAATGGTTGGAATAAAATTTTTCTTTGGATATGTATTTTACTGCCGTACTTATAACTATTTTAACAGATTTTATCGTTTATTAATTTTAAATACCCGTTTTCTTAATGTACGATTTCGATTTTACGTTTTAAAGAAACTAATAGTCCAAACTGTTTTATTTTTTTTATTTTTTATGTAATTAAAATCTGTTAATCTATTTTTTATAGTAAAATTAATATATTAAATAATTTAAAAAAAATAAAGCAGGTGTATTTAAATAAAGTAATGTATATTTAAATAATCAAATTCAGTCAGATACATGCAAAGTTCAAAGGTTCCATTTAAATAGCATTCGACGAAATTCAGTCAAAAATTTCTTTTCCACGGTATCTTTCGGGTAAGATAAGTCGATTTCCTTGGATGAGAAATCTCTCGAGGCGGACGATCACATCTACGTATAACTACCGAGAAGAGCAGCCATCCGAAACGGCGGTCCCCCTCTCTCTCTCTCTCTCTCTCTCTCTCTCTCTCTCTCTCTCTCTCTCTCTCTCTCTCTCTCTCTCTCTCTCTCTCTCTCTCTCTCTCTCTCTCTCTCTCTCTCTTTCTCCTCCTTCTCCTCCTCATCCTCTTCGTCGATTATAGCTGACGAAATCGAGCTCGTGCACGTGTGCTCGCACCGCGCGCGGGCGACTCGTAAGAGCGCAGACGAGAATTAGACATCTCTGGTATATATACCCCGTGCCGATGACGGCATGCGAGAGAGATCGCGCGGAATGCGTGGAAATGGCTCGACGTTAAATTGCGAATGGTATATAAGTGTAATTGCGCGGTGTGCATCTGGAGCTAGCGTTACGCGTTAGCTCTCGTTTCCAGATAGTTGAGCGTTACGTATAAACGTTATAACGTCGCGTCGGTTTCTCCGTTTATTTTTTTTTTTTTTCTGCTTAGCCTATCTCATACGTGAGCCGTTTCTTTTCTAGCTTTAGCCGACCGAGTTGTTGCGCAAAGCAAGAAGAGAACGCGCCGAGAAAAGATCGCGCGCGTTGCTTTATGTTGTGTTCTCTTCAATTCATACGCTTAATTTGCGCAATGAAGATGCTCGTTGATTAGAATTGTGTGTGCGCGCGTGCGCGCGTGTGTGTGTAAGAGAGAAAGATAAAGAGAAAGAGAAAAACAGGGATAGTGTGCGTACGACAACGCACCTGTTATACCGTCGCTTATAAACTTCAATAAACGATGAAATGAGAGTGATAAAACTTTTTTATTTCATCTTTTTTAAGTTTGGAACGAGAACGATGAGGGTTTAATAATTTTAACACTTCAATAAAAATAACCTTATTTGATCGTTAACGTTAAAAATAATGCTAAATAATGTACAGGAAAATAATTACGTTTAAATTAATACATGATAAATTGTACGTAATTATAAACAGCTTTTCAAATGAATTTTTCGGTGCAGCAGATAAAAATATACTATTAATTGTTATAATTAAGGCAAATGAATTTGGAACCAACAGAGTAATTTATTATAACACATAAGCTTAATGCGTTAGAAAGCTTTTGTATTCTCCGCTTGTTTAAACAGCGACATAAACTTTACCAAGAAATACATACCTGACACTCGTTTGTATAAAATTTTGACTGTGTATTCTATTTTTGATACAAACGTTTAAAAAAAGGAAGACAAAAATCCCTCCAAGTACCGCAAGTTCGAGTATAAAACAACAACGGAAAAGAAAAAGAAAGCTCAAAAAGTGAAACCGCCGGTGTAATGTAGCGGCATCGCGTGTTAACGCACACGTCCGTATATGTATACATTTGTGTTCATATATATATATATATATGTACACGAAAGAAAACAATCAATCGAGATGGGCAGCGTAAAAAGTTTATTGTTCAAAGTGATTGTTGTACGTCGGATTGCGCGCACACGGCAAAGGGACAGCTGAGCAAGAGAAAAATAGAGAGAGAGAGAGAGAGAGAGAGAATAAATCTCCGGGCAGGAGGTCGTTGCGCTCGAGTCGCACGCACGCGCGAGCGCGAACGCGGAGGCTGACATGTCCGAACATTATCCACTCCGGCCAATGGCTGCCAATGCTGACGCCGTGGCTCCTCGGCCCTGCTCGACAGAGAGAGTGAGAGAGAACCTTTCTTCTTCTCGCTCATTTCTTTCTCTCTCTCTCTCTCTCTCTTGTGTATGTATAACATGAACGTCAACCATCGCGCGATCGGGATACACGCAAACGCGTACGTGCTTTTCTCTCCGGTTGCGGATAGAAGAGAGGTGAACGCTCTTGGTTTTTGTATTTCCTAATATGCCTTTCGAGTATGCCTTTTACTGTCAAATTCTAATAAATGAAATCTGAATTTGTTTTGATGTTAAAGCAACAAAAATTATTCATTGTAGCAGAATGATTTATTAGTAGCAGCATTAATTAAGAATTTATAATTAGTATGATAATAATAAAATGTATTATACATTTTACGGTAATCTATTTTTATTTTTTATAATTCATTACAATATACATTTTAATCGAACGATTATAAAAATTTTTTAATAATGGTTATATCTAATCAAAATAAGAAAAAATATCTTTATTCAATAGTAAAAATTTTTGAATTTGCCAATTAAAAAAAAAAAAAAATAAATAAATAAAGATTGATTTGAAAAAATATTCAATTCTACATTTTTTTGTTGTTTTTGTTTTTTTTTTCATCATTCGGTTTATTTTTTATTTGCACAACTTGGTTCACCGAGAACGACGACTGTTCGTCGTAGTAAGAACGCGGTTGGCTATCGAGAACAATCTGGCGTACACGTGCGCGGACTCACGAGAGTTTGAAATGTTTCACATCTGGAAAAAGCATTTCAAAATCGAGAAAACGTGTGCGAAGCATACCTGAATATTTTCATCTATACGATTACCAACGAATTTGTCGATAAACTTTCGATTTTATACAATGTAAAATATTTATATTTTTTGTATTTTTTATTTAAAAACGATTTTTTTGATAATCGGAACATTTTTACTCTTTTATTTGTTATAAAAATTGATAATGGTTCAAAATTACATTAATCAATGTTTTCACATGCACATTGTATCGTCGTTGCTTTCTTAAAAAGAATTCATTCAAATTGGAAAATTTATTAAATATGAATAACAAATTAATTCACTTATACATTTTTCAAACAACAAACATTCCAAATCTACAAAATTCTGCTGCCTATATCAATATAAAATTAAAGTAAGGAAAAAATTATCGATACTGATACATAAGTTTATTACACATTACTTATTTACGTGCAAGATTATTTTCCTTCGGTTTTACAGAAAAAACAAACTTTTTTCCCGTTCCGTTCGTTGAAAAACATCCAGCAAAACGAACTTTCCGTCAAAAACAGATACGCGCACCTTACCAATCTCCGTACGTACGACCATCGGTCGAAGAGTTCGCAACCGGAATTTCTCGAGTGTGCGATAGCGAGCGTGAAATAAAATCTCGAGCTCGCGTTGTGTCGGTAAACACATTTCGCACCGTCTCTCCTCGACGATAAGGAGAAATTGCAACGTCAGCTTTTTCCTGGTGACTTTCGGCTCGGTATCTGGATTAAACTTCCGATAAACACTGCCGTCCGTAACATATATGTATACATCGAGAGCGCACATGGAAAAAGCTTCATTTGGGAAAGCGCGATACGCTTCTCTCTCTCTCTCTCTCTTTCTCTCTTTCTCTCTTTCTCTCTTTCTTTCGCTTTCTCTCGCACATAATAGAAAGAGCTTTGTGTGCGAAATTCAAGGATATCGTATGCGACCGAAACTTTCCCCTAGAAACAAGGTGAATTTTCATTTGTGTTGGAATGTTGAAAATTGCATGTTCTAGATCCCAAAAAATTTCTTAATTTTATAAAATTTAAATATTACAAAAAAAAAAAAAAAAAAAAAAAACTAACTATTATTCCATCTAATTTGTGTGAAATTAAAACAAAAATTATAAAAAATAAAAAGAAAATACTATTTTTATACATTGAAACTGAAACAATTTTTTATATTGAAATTTTTAAACAAAATTAATTTTACTTCAATGCTATCTGCTTGTATACAATTAAATTAAAAAATAGAAGAGAATCAAGCAAGATACAACAGTGGAAGAATACAAGAAATCACTAAACGACGTTGATTGAAACAAAAATTGAACCGCGTTCGAGGCCTGCGTAACCTTTTATCAGCGCAACTAAAATTTGAAAATAAAGAAAAGGTAAAAAAAAAAAAAAAAAAAACAAAGTTAAACGAACGTTACCCGAAGGAGAGAATCGATGAAAGAGAATAAGCAAAAAGAAAGAGAAAAAAAATAGATCGAAAAGCAATGTAGAGGCTGAGTAACGCGAAACAATGTTTCCATCGGAAGCTTATATAATGACCTGTCGCGTCTCGTGTTGCCGTCGCATATATCGCCCCGGCGAAGTTCTCGCCTTACAGCTGCGCCATTAAATATCAAAAAGCAAACCTGCGTCGTATAAAGGTATGCGAAAGCAAGAGGAAAGGTGTGTTCACCTGAGCCCGAACTTCTGAGAATCGTCTATCGGTCGAGTGTTCGCGATAAAATAAATTAACTGCGGTTAACAAAGGCATGCTTTATTTTTCCGAAATATTTCAATAATAAATTTTGTCGGATTTTTATAAAAATTAAATAAATTAATTAATTTAACGAATGTTTAGTTATATTGTCATAATTCGATAAGTAAAAACCACATATATTACTTTGCATTTTAAATTTTATATGAAAACCTTGATATAAATCGATAATTTTAATAAAATAATTAACGTAACTTTTTCATTCTACTATTTGGATATCACACAAAATACGACTATTTATATAATACATAGTTATATAATGTAATTACATATTATTATTTAATTGAAAAGTTATTCAAAGATATATTTTTTCATTTTAAAATATAGTATTTAAGAAAAATTAACGAGTCAGGAATGAAAAACATATTTACAATCTCTATGAGCGCACTATAATCAGCATTATAATCAGCGTAAACACATATGTCTATAGATACTTTCTCTAAAAGAAGCGAGAACAATATATAAGCTCCGGTACAACCGCGGCAATCCAGTTTAACCGCCGTAAAAATGTCCGATATTGCAAGAATTCTTTCTAAGAATACACGCATATATATATATATATATACATATATATACGCCCGAATAGAAACACTCGTCTCTCTCTTTCTCTTTCTCATCGTTGCGGCAAGCAGCTCTGTCAAATAAAATCCGATAAGCCCCCGTGTGTGCGCCGCGCAAACCGCCAGGAAAATATATACATCCGCGCGCTCGCCGCCTTTATCGCTTATACGTGTCTACGTGCGCGCGTACTTGCGATACTTAAGTCTACGAGTTCGTTTATCGCGATGAATTTTTCTCGAGATGCGCAAGATCTACGGCTATTGGAAAATTAACAACGCATTTGTTTTGCGTGATCGGCTAAAAATTTCATCTATTTGACGCGTGCATAGTTTGATATGTATTTACGTTGAAGATTGAAATACGTCTAATTACAATTATTCAATAACGGATGAGAATTCGATTTTGAAATTTTATGCACTTTCGGTGAACGATAAACACGATTTTTAATCAACCGACGAAGAAAATTTACATTTGAAAATTATTTTTTAATAATTACATTATATAATGAAGCTATTATTTCGATTCAAAAGTACATCGTAATGAATTAAACGTAAAAAATTAACGATCATTATTTTAACAATACAATTTATGATTTATTAAAATAAAATATTCGAAAATCAAAATGCTCGAAGTTCTTTCAGAAAAAAAAAAAAGAAAGAATTCACGGATCAAAAATGAAGCTCTCGGCATTGCAGGTGTTCTAAAGCTCATAGACTCTCCTCGCATATCTGGTTAATGCGCAGGCGGAAACGCGCAAATACCCGCCGAGCGAAATATGGCCGATGATCGCCATCGTGGGGACACCGAGCGCGTCGTCGTCGATTCGAAATTTGTAATTTCTACGCTGTGAGATTTAAATAACCGCGTCATGGAGGTGCCGTGTATACATGTACGTAACGCTCATGATTTGCTGGATAAGCGATAGCGTTTCGGTCAACAAATTGCTCGCCGATTCATTTTTATATTACGCAAGATGCACATTTGTTGTTTGTATTATTTTCTATCGAACTCGTTGATTTTATGGCTATGGAAAGGAATCTCATTACTTCAAATTGAGTAGCAATAGCGAGAAACGCATGAATGCGCGAATCTTTTGGAAAAATAATCACTTTGCTAACTGAACGAGCATTGGCGCAATGTTAGTTAGTTTAGTGAGCATTATCATTTAATGAACTGAATTCGAATGTATCATGAAAATTCGACGATCAATAATGCTGCCATTATTTAAGCGAATTTTTTGCTAATTATAAAAAATATTTATAATGTTACTAAAAAGCTATTTGAGAAATTTATTCAGAAAAGTAAAATTAAAAAAATTTATAATAATAAGAATAGAAGCAGACATATTGTTTTTTATTGAATTATTTTTATTCAATATTTTATTAAATCAATACATTTAATAACTTTACGTAATTTTATGTATAGATATAAAATCACGTGATTTGTTGAACTTGAAAATTTCAAAATAGCGAATAAAGAACAATGTAATGTCATTTTTGGTTATTGAATTCTTCAGAATTAAAGTGAAATATTTTTTTATTTACTAAAATTTAGAATTTAAAATTAATTATCATTCATGTATTTCAATTAAGAAATATTCGGTAAAAGTGTAATATATTCAACGTTGAATTACACGCAAAATTTTTATTTATACATTAAAAATAAAGAAATGTTTTTGTGTATTCGATTTTCTACGCTCATTTGTATATTTACGCATGTTTATCGAATTTCGATTAAAAAAATTATTGTACATTTTTTATAAAAAAAAAAAACCAAACAAAATTAAATGCCAAAAAAAATCAAGTAATCAAATTTATCTTGTGAATTTAAAAGAAAAGCCAATTGTTTTTTACTGTATGCACATGACAAATTTATCGGTGAAGAATGCGCAATGTTTACGTTACACCACTCTTTGGTAAAGATATTTACAGTTTCTAAATGTCTGTAAAGAAATAAATACCAGCCAGTTTTTTAATTTAATGAATATTTGTTAATCCAAAATTTTTTATATTTATTTAATATCAGCTCTTATTTATTTTGATAATAAATAATACACAATTTTTACAATAAAAACGATGTTTAATGGAAAAAATATAAGTCAACACTGAAGCCTACACTACTTTTCGGTTTCAAAATAAATAATACAAGTAATTAAATAATTTATGACATTAATATTTATGATTTTTAATAATTAATTAGCTCGAAATACATAAAATTTAAATCCTTAAATAAAAATTAATTTTTGAAAAACCAGCAGGTTATAAGCTTAATTGCACAAAAAACATATAGATAAAAGGATACTTTTTGGACATTTGTAAAGCTTATTGATAAGCTGTTCAATACCTGCAACCGCTTTATTTAATAATAAAACTTAATTTTTCTATAAATTATAAAACATAACCTAACAAACTTTTTCACGTTAAATTTTCAAATGATCAAAAATACTTAAATAATTAAAAACTCGACCAAAAAAAAAAAAAAAAATACAAGAAAAATAAATGAGTAGGAAAAAAATCCAAGAAATCGTAAAAATCAGCAATAAACGCACCTTTAAATGAGTTTCGTACAAGAGTCATGCTCATATTCACGTGTGCTCACGGCCGCTCCGAGCTCCGCCGACTCCTCCGCTTTAATTCACTTTCTCTCTCTTTCCGTCTATTTTGCTCCAAAAGTTGCGCGCGTGCTCATTCGCTAGCGGCTCCTGGAAATTCAGCCCGTGATCGTCGAGAACAAAGTGAGTAGGCCGCCTTGCTTGCGCATCCAAAATAAAGTGTCCAAATTGCAAGGAACAACGCAAATAACCAAAGTCCAAGGGGGGTTATACGCGCATATAATGTATCGTTTGTAAAAAATAAACGAAAAATCTGGGAAGGTCACAGGGCTAAAGTGGTGAGGGGGAGGAAAAACGGAAGATAAAGGGTAAAAAAACAGGGTGATGTTTTTCAGGAAAGCAGGGGTAAACGCGTCACACCTCCTAGAGCATCATCTTCACTCGGCGGGGCGACGGCGGCAGCTCTCATGGCTCCTCTCATGGTCGGCACAGCAGAAAGCGCGACGACGAGCTCCGTCTTCTGTCCTGACATTCGATTAACGTCACCGTCTCTTCGTTATCGGCAGCATCGACCAGGTGGGTGAAGCTGCGTATTATTCTCTTTCATTCGGTCCAACTTACCTCCCACCTTCGCGATCGACGGTCTCCAATTAAAATATAACCTGTACGGCACTCATCGATCGCCGGACTCGGTGTTTACCTTTGATACTCTTTGAGTCTGGCGATAAAATTTCCCATTCTCATCTACGACGGACTCACGTATGCAACTCGAAGCATGCGGACAAAGAAGACGAAGGCGCGCACTCACCGAGAGAATCTTTCCGGAGCGACAAAGACTTACGAACAAGCGAGTAACACGCAGCGTAAAAAAAACGAACGCGGAGAGGCGTATACGAACTCTATCCGTCTCTCTCAGTTGGTGGCAATGAACCCGCACTAATTGCAGCTTCTTTCTCTTTCTCTCGCGTTGTTCTTTGGATAAGCACTGGCACTGTGTTATTGTTCTCCCGCATCCGTGAGAGTGTATTATTTATATGTGTGTATGTGTTCACGTTTTTCTATCGAATCATTTTTTTATCTCGCTTCGTTTTTTCTTGAGCTGCACGAAATTTTCACACGCGTGCGCGCACTGAGGCTGCTAGGTATCTTGCGTATTTAT
Source organism: Chalcis sispes (assembly GCA_949987625.1). Taxonomy (NCBI): domain Eukaryota; kingdom Metazoa; phylum Arthropoda; class Insecta; order Hymenoptera; family Chalcididae; genus Chalcis; species Chalcis sispes. The sequence goes on from OX465098.1 coordinate 46,559,534, forward strand.
TGTCGTTGTATTGACATGGAGTAGCTGAATAAAAAGCAAACGTTTTTCACTGTACACAAAATTATGTATATATACACACAAAAAAATCTTGTAAAAAATATAGTTTAACGAAGCAAAGAGCCACTGCTTGGAGTGTCGCTGAGCTTTTTTTACGTTCTACATTCACTCTCACAGGTAGGATGTACAATTATTCCTCGTCGATCTCTTTATTGCACGTTTTCGTCGCTTCCCCTGTCGTCGTTGCTGATGTTGCTGCGCTTCTCTCGTTGCGTGGGTGTACACATACGCATCCACACACAGCTAACGGCGGTAGCAAGAGAGGATGAACTCGCGACGAAAAGTACAAATAGTAAAGCAAGCCCAAGCGATAAGCGGAAGGTGTGACTAGAGATGATAGTTAAAGAAAAGATAAAGGAATAAAAAAAGGATGAAAGAAAGAGAGAAAAAGAGAAAGAGAGAGAGAGAGAGAGAAAGACGGGGCCCGTGGAAAGAAGAAACACACGCACACGTCCGTGGTCCGTTTCCCGTGCGTTAGGGCATGGCACAGCTCTCTTGGGGGGCACAGCAGAGACGGAATTACAGTACGCTGGCAAAAGCTCGCTCTCTCTCCGTCTCGGTTCGGACGACTGAGAGAGCCAGGCGCAGTACGAGAGCGAGCCAAGTATCGGCAGCGCGGCGCGCACTCGCACACGCGTACACACTCATACACTGAGAGAAAGAGAGAAAGAGACGTCCTATACAGGGCAGAGATACGCGCGCGAGAGAGCAACGGCGGCGGTGTGTATAACCCCGACGCACGCGCGAGTGAAGGAGAGAAAGAGAGGAGACGCGTATGGCGGACGAGACGACAGCCACCGCCCCCGTGAGAACGCGCGCCTGTATAGGTGCATCTCTTCTCCCTTCTCCTCCGTGTCGCTCCCACCTTTCGCGCTCCGGTTCTTCCGCCCCCACCGCACCAATGCGTGCGAGCAGCACGACGAGAGAGAAAATCGACGTGGCGCGCATGGAGCTTGTATATATGTATATCTATATATGTATATATAAACGCTGCCTGCGCGTACATAAGGTATATCCCTTGTGTTTTTGTACACCGTGAGTAGAAGGGGATTTTCCCCTGAAGAGTCGCCACCGCCGAGAACGGCGACGCCACTGTTGCCGCGAACACCGTTCCTGCGTTTTATGTGTTTACTCGTGGAGAAAGAGAGTAGCGGGAACGACTGCGAGAAAAAAAAATGACGGTATAAATCTCCCCCACGTGAGAATGATCGAGAGAGCGCAGAAGGATGGCTGGCACATGCTACTCCAAGATTTGGTGCCTGACTTTTTTAGAAATGTTTTCTTCTCCTTAAAGTTTTTGTTTCTAATGCTTTCATGCGTAACGATTTTTAGTTAACGCATTGTGTATCGATGTATTGTACTCGGTACGTAGCGGTGGAAAAAAAACTTGAAATGACTTCAAAATCTCGTCAAAAAATTTTGATTACAGAAGTACGTATGTAAATATGCGAGTAAAAAATACTAAAACGAAAAAATTTAGGGCATACAGGAAAATTAAGTAAATAAGTAGTATAAAAACATAAAAGAGAGGGAGAAAGAAAAATCAAATTAAAGAGTAAGAAGAAAGAGTAAAGAAATGAAGAAAAATATGAAAGAAAAAAGAAAAACGTAGATATGGAAGAGGGGAAATACGGAGATGATTCGTATTGTCCCCTACCTGCAAACGCTTTACGCTCAAGAGCTTGACATGTGCGAGGCCAAGTAGAGAGTGATGAGAAAAAGAGAATCGGCGGGAGCTTACTCACTGTAAGCATCACCGAAAACTGCACAGGGTTGGCTCAAGGAAAAATTGCGCCCTGGTCTCGACTTCTAAACGACGTTCGAATATTTTAAATTTCGTAAATATATATCCATAAAAGTATACGAATCCGCATTTATATTTTTTCTTTTTTATTTTTTTCTCAGATATAATTCATATTTAATAAATCGGCTTTTAACAGATTGTTTTTGAAAAGGCAACTATAAATTTTTTTATCTATAAATTGAAAATTGTAATATTAGAAACCTAAGTTATGCACTAAGATATAAAGTGTAAAATATTGATTTTACATAATTAAAATATCCAAAAAAAAAGTTTAGATCCTATTAATTCTACATTCTGTTGATGTGAACATTCATGTACAAGCGCTGTATCGCTTGCACATATATCTATGCAGAATCGTCGTCAGCTGTTTTATGTTTTTCTTGCATCGACAAGCGGAACTCGAGGCTCTTGCGTTTAGTCAAAGTTGGAAGATTTTACAATTGAAATTTCCAAGTTTCCTTTATACTGATTTTGTATTAAATCTGATTTCATTTTAGTTTTTTTTTTTTAAAACATCAAAGTTTTGTTTATTTCTGTAGTACGTAAACATATTTTTTAACGATTAAAAACCTATTTATTATTTTGAAAAAATATCCGCATTTAATAATAATTAATTAAACAAAAGCTATTGTATATTTTTAGAATTTCATACCATTTAAGTTATACTTTTGAAAAAAGACAAAGATAATTTATTTTACGAAATCTTGAAAATAATATTACTTTACACAGAATAAATTTTTATCTCCAACCGACACACATCTCCGGAAGTGTTCGTTGATATGATTCGACATTCTTGTCTAGAAAATACCGTTGAGAAATGAAATCTGTCATTGTATTTCATTTTACGCTAAATATTTTACATTTTTGCAATGGTAAACAATTATATAATGCATTAATTAATTAATATTAAAAAACATATATACTCATTTAAAGGTAGACAAATAATTAATAAACTATTTGAAAAATATAGTATTCTATATGATGTATAATGGCTAGTAAATGTAACTGATAAAAAATCATCCGTATAATTTATTATTTCTATATTTTTCATTATAAAATGATGTTTTATTCGATAAATATTTTTCCAACTTAAAATTTTTTTTTTTAACTTTTGACTGCAATATTTTTACTTCGCTAATTATTTTTTTTTTTTTTTTTTTTAATTTTGTTTTTTAATTGACTTTTATTAAACAATAAAATATTGTAAAAAGTTTTATTTTTAATTTGAATATCCTAATCGATTATTGAAATTATATTAATGCTACTAATATACTGTTTAATTTTATGTAATATAAACTAATTATGTACAATAATTTTTACAGCTTTTATTAAGCTTTTATTATTAAGTTATGTATTAAACTATACATACTTTTTAGTAAAATAATTTACAAATATTTAATTTATAACGATAAATTATATATGTACACCTATACTTATTTTTAAAGAACTGTAATGAGGATTTAAGGTTATGTAAAATTTCTCATATATAATTCAGTTACTCGTCTGACTTGAAGAAGTAAACTGCAACATTCACCAAACATCGGCTTAACAAGCTCGACGCGCGAGTTTATTAGAAAAAGTATACGATATGACTAACTTGAATATAAAAACGTTTGAAATATTCAAGTATATGCTACGTTATAATAATTATGTATTTATTGGACTTAACATTTATCGTGGATATTAAATTTCATTTTAATGTAAATTTTCATTTGATTGTAGGAAATGTGGGCCGCCGCAAAAGCTTAATATTAAGCCCGCATCTTGCTATGTACATTTGTAGACCTTATAGGTTTCTAAATTGGTAGGTTTATCTTTAGACTTGTACACCTATAAGTGCTTATAAACGTTAACGGTAGTAAATTTAGGTATATCGCGCCCTAGATTTTTTTTGTCGTAAGTGGCTTATCTGTGCTTTATAAATAAATATCTGATTATCAATAGCTAAATTATATTTAGGTAAAATTAATAATATTGTTTAAAAAGCGGTTGAATCTAAAAGAGTTTTATAAATGATTTTACATAGTTGTTGATTTCAGAGATTGATATGTTTGTAGAAAATTTTTGTTTTTATAAAGGCTTGCGCGTATGATGATTTTAATTATTAAAAATTAAAAACTTTATCCTATATTGTTATATAAAATTCTAATTGATCTTTATATTCGTGCAATATTCGTTATCTTCACCGTTAAAATGAAAAAGATAAAAAAGAAGAAAACAGTTAGAAGCGTTCTTTATCCTCGTATCACCTCAATAACACCCCCATACATCTTTAATACTCGCGAAATTCTTTCATATACTCGTATACACACTATAGTTCATCTTTGAAAGAATAGGCTTACGGGCTTGACTCCTCCTGTGCGCGCACATAAAGACGTGTATATATATGTGTTATTTATCTCCCAGATGTGCACCTATACACAATGCACCTTTGTATGAAGAGCTCTGTAAAAGCGCTATAGATATAAGAAAAGGGGTTGCAAAGTTACAATATCCTCGCGCGCGAGTTCGACTGGCTGCAATAATAATCGACGGGCAATCGTATACTCCTCGCCTCGGTATAGATCTATATATAAATATGCCTACGTTATTGTAACGTATAGCTATATAATCTAGTTCGCAAAGAGTAAGGATAGGGATATTACTCCTCGTCGGACGGAGTTGCGTTTACAAGGTTCCGAAAGGGCCCGATGCAAAACGTGCCGAGACTCGTGACAATCAATTATTTGAAACTTTCGGTTAACCCATACCTCTCCTTTAACCTTGCTCCTTCCGCCTTACTTTACTAGAATCACTGAGCGCGTATAGCACTTCCTCTCTCTCTCTCTCTCTCTCTCTCCTTCTCGTTATCTTTTGATTTTGCAATCTCTCTCTCTCTCTCTCTCTCTCCTTCTCACTCTCTCTCTACTAAAGTTAATCTCGATCCCTTCGGTAACTCGTGACGCATCGTCTACGTGCGAGGACGAAACGGAGAAATTGAAAGGGAAATACTGCGGATTTATACCGTACACGACATCTTCTGCTAATGATCGAAACGATTGTTCGTTAAGGATTTATCGAGCGATTATTGTTCTTTTTTACTTTTCCGCATTAAATGTTGGCGGCGGCGCAGTTTGGTCAAGCTACGGTTTTCCCTTGGACTCGAGGTCAATACAATAGCCTGGCTTACACGGGATTTTCTTCGCCTCGGTGCGTGCGGTAGTATTTTAAATAGTAATGCGTAACGGGAATAGGTTGTACGAGCACTTGCTTACGATTTCGCATTAATCAGGCGCAGGGAGGATTGTTTTTGATTTGTATGCGTTTCGGTAATGTAATACAGCGCATTAACAAATCTCTCGCGTGTACTTCGTTATTCAATGTATTGATTTTAATGCGATAGCAGATGTTGTTTGAAATATAATTTTAAAATAATTTTCCAAACGAGTTCAAACTATTTATTTATATTTTTACGTTTTATCACATTTTCCCGATTATTTCTCTTTTCAATCTTTATTTTATAATCATCTAAGAAATACACCATATAATTTTTTATTTTTTTATTTAATGTTCTTTAAAAAAGAAAAAAAAATTATAAATACTAATAAAAGAATTTTTTTGCTCAAACGCTAATTAAGCGCTTAAACAAAGTCCAAATGGCAGCACGGTTACTTTTAAAAAAAGCCCATATATTAAGAGGGTCCAATATGGCGACCCATCGTGAAACAAAAGGTGATGTCGCGCGGGTATATATATATATATATATATATATATATATATATATATATATATATATATATATATATATATATATATATCTTCATACACGCAGGGGGTATTGGCACGTATGCAACGCTTACGTTATAGGTGTATACAATGTACGCAAGTGTAGTTATATAGGTATAGGCCAGTTGACGGTCAAAAAACGTACAGAGTAGGCGTCGCGTCTCTCCGATATATACTATTATTAGTATTCGTGCGCGGGCATACACACAGCTGCGCTCGTTACATAGTGAATAAAACGATCTTTACTGTTTGGCTGGCATGTTGAAGACAATAGAGAAAGAGAGAGAAAGAAAGAGAGAGAGAGAGAGAGAGAGAGAGAGAGAGAGAGAGAGAGAGAGGAGCGAACGTTACGCGTCGTCGTCTTGGTTGTTGCTCGTTATAAGTACCGCGACATCGGCTAACTCACTCGAGACAGATTGAGTGGGTTATATAGGTAAGAATGGCATCAGGTACACGCATTGTATTCCCTTTATTAACAAAAGAGTAAGAAAAAAATTATTTATATAGAGAACGAGTTACGATACTTGTGTTTAGTCCATTGTATTCGGTCTTAAATGTATATTTCTATATTATGCTGTGCTCAATACAAAAGCGAATCTGTTGATAATCAAATTTTTCAAACAATATTATAATCAATTTTAATAATTGATTTTTTAATCACGACATTATATTCCAAATATTATTCTAAAATAATTATTAAAACGCAAATTCTTCCATAACAATCAGAACTAGAAACTGTAATCTTTACATATACATACATTTACAATAAACTACAAGCATATCATACATATAGAAAGTTTTCATCGTATTTATATAACTTTAATTTAATAACCATTTCAAATAAAAAGTAAGTCCTTTTTATTCAGAATTATGTATCTTTATCAATCTATATCTATAAAGTTTTAATTCATTTTTTTTTTTTTTTTTTTTTTTTTTTTTTTTTTTTTTTTTTTTTTTGTTACAATATTCTCATCAGCCGCAGAACTTGTCATTTCACATGTCCCTGAAACCGCAAAATCAAAGAAGCTCATAGTAAAACATAGAGACCGGGACGAATAAGCGATACTACTCGAAAGGTACATTTCTCTAACTGGTCTGAAACATTTGGAAATTCGAGGCGACTGCACTTACGCACACTCGCATATATAATATGAGAATGAATAAGAGCCGTGAAAGTGAGAAAGTCGTTGTAGCGATAGGCTCACGCGTACATGTAAACGTTAGATGATGATAGATATATATATATCGGCATAAATTACGTCCGAGAGAGGAGAGAGAGAAAGAGAGAGAGAGAGGAGAAGAGAAGAGCCAACGGCGACGCTGTCCCTTTGGAGCTTTGAAAGATGAGAATATACATCGTCACTCGTTAGCGTCTTTAATCGCGCGAGAGTATATGCGACGCGTCTACATAGCTTTGCTGAGCCTATCCATGAGACAGTCTTTTGCGATTATGTACAAAGTATACGTCACCGATGATTTCACAGCTTAACTAAAACTTTCTGATGCGATAACTGGATTATCGGATTTTCTTCACTAATTATCTCCGTGAGCTACTTATTAAAAAATTTTACTAATACAAAATAAATAAGAAATAAAAAATAAAATAATTGCAGGTAGGGAGATTCTCCCCAGGTGACTCCTGACGCTTAAGGTATAGAAGCCAAAAGCGCCAGTTAAGCTAAAGAGGAATGAGAAGGGGACGTCGTCGCACCCTCGTCGAAACGCGATACAGCCCTGCGCGTCTCGTTCGCGTGCAATCCGCGTGTGCGCAAGTTGGTCCAGTAAAAAGCGAATGTAGTGGGAGCGAGTAGAACAGATGGCAAAGAGAGAGCGAGAGCTAGGAGAGATATATAGTGAATGCGTAGATCTGACGAAGTCAACCGAATCGACGCGTAAACGACCGAAACTCTTCCATCTCCCGTTTTTGCTCGCTTTCTCTCTTTCTCTTCCGTTTAAAGAGACGGCCGAGAGAGATTGAGGTATGTATGGTTTATCGTACCGTAGAGACTGACGAGGCTCATTCGAACTTTGTTGGCAGTCAGCGGTAAATAAATATTATAGATAAGCTTATCCAAAACTATACTTATGCTTTTCTCTACAATGTTTAGTGTAAAAAATATTTAATTACAGTTGTCATGAATATTATTAAATTCAGTAGTGTCAGTAAATTTAGTAGCGTAACAATTTTATTTTTTAATTACATTCTCTATTAATGATGGAAAAGAGCAACGTACTCTTTCGTTTTCATTGCAAAATTATTAAAAAACGAATTATATTTTCATTTGGCAAATATACAGGATGTACCAAAAATGTCGGAATTACTGAAAAATTCTGAAAATACTATTCATTGAAAAAATTTTTTTGTATAACTTATTTGCAACGTGTAGATGCTCTATTTTCCTGGAACCGCAACATCATTGAAACCATCGCCAGCTGTCTCATGCGAACTTATGAAACTATTCGGTCTATCAAGATATTAATATCTCTGAAAATAAGTCTATAAATAAATCAATAAGTAATAATAAGTCTACAAATAAGTCAAGGTTTAAATTGTCATTGGTGAAAGAAGTACTACAATATCAAAAGTAATGTCTTTTCACCTAATGGCCATTAAGTTTAAATAACGCTTCGTCTAAAAAAAGGGCTAACTAATTCATCTTATAATTTCGGAATTCCATTTTCAAATCAACATTGACCTGGTTCAATTTTTAATGGATTTCTAAAAGGTAAATTGATTAGCATCTCGATTATATGTGGAAAGTTAATATTGAAATACCTAGCGTCATCTTCATTTCGAAAGGTTTTATTGAACAAGAACAATCTTATGTTCACAAAGTCTTTATTCTGTTTCTCTATCTTCTCATCATTAAAAGTAAAACTTCTTTAAATTCTGCGAAATGTTAGATGACCTATTCTAAAAAAAAAAAAAAATTCATCAAAAGATTTAAAAAAACTAACGAAAAAATAAAAATTTTAAAGAAACTTTGATTCGATTTTGACTAATAAGATCATGTTTATCTAATATGAATAAAATAATAATAATCTACAACTAATACAAAATAGAATCACAGATATTAAAAATCCGTATATTAACAATAACAGCCAAAATATACCCATACGATTACAATGGTTACGATACTCGAAATAGTAAGATAGTTCCAGCAAATGAAATTTTAATTTCGAAACTGAAAAATAAAAAATAACACGTGTGGTTGTATTTTTCTTTATTTATTTATTTATTTTTTTTTGTTTAATAAAAATCACAAATTATTGTAATTTGTCGTTGAAATATCTCGATGTTACGTTTCTAATTTCAATAAAAGTGTGATCAAATTTTAATTGTAAAATTAATGCAAAAAAGGTAACAAACATATAATGAGTAAATTGATGAGGACTCATAATTTTTATCAAATATAATTGTTGTACTGTAGCGATCATGTAGATTGAAAACCATAGAGGAAAATTAATCAACAGTAATGAACCGCAAAAGATTAATAAATAATAGAAGCTCTTTAATTCTTTCTTTTTCATAATAATTCGAAATGTAACTTCGATAGATTTAAATTAATGTTTCAATGACACATATAAAATTGAAATTATCTTCATAGGTAAATGGTTAATATTATATCAATTTTTTTTTATTTTCAGGGTCAAAATAATGTTATTTCATTTTAAAAGATTGTAAAACTTGGTTTCTTTTTTGATCTTCAAAATTATCACCAACGTTAAAATGTCCAAAGTCATTATACAAAAGGAAAGCCAGGGAAGCTTTAAACATTTTTTTCTAGGACCAGCATTCCCAGAGTAATATTGTTGTTTCTGTACTTTTGGTACACCCTGTATATCGTTGAAGTATTTTGTAAATGTATACGTTGCTCCGCGTTAATAAACTACATATTAATCACAAAGTAAACGAATGCCCAATTTGGCCTTTAAGGCGATGCTTTCGAGATGAAAATTCATTCTTTGCAAATGGAAAAATTTACCCCGAAATTCAGGGTGAGTCACTTGAGCCACCGAGTGGGAAATCCGCTCACCGACGATCTTGAGCGTTGGAGATTAAAGCTTCTATATAGCAAGCCGCCGGTATAAGCAAGAAAGAGATTAAGAGAAAAAGAAGAAAGAAGTACACATATACACGGAGAAAATACTCGCGCTCGCTCTCGAGGTATAATATAGGATGTAGATATGTACATAGGGAGTGCAGGCATCATCGGCCGTTATCTCTTTCTCTCCTCGCGTGGGCGTCCGGTGAGTCGAGCGTCGTGGCAGGTGGTGGGGGACGCGGGAGAGGAGAAGTACGGCTTGTAGAGGGGAGGATAAAGACGAGTCGCGCGTAAGCTGCAGCGAGTGTCTCGGTGTGTATATCGCTCCTCTCTCTTTTCTCTCCATCTCTCTTTCTTTCTCGTTTCGTCGCCGCCCATTAGGCGCCGCCGCGGCGTGATTCGCAACTGTATTTCTTTATCTCGGCCAAGTGTGCGTGTGTATTCGTCTCTCTCGTATCTTCAGCTTTTTACCTTGAGGACTGTTAATGTTGTATCCGCGTACAGCTACGAGTAGCTATCGATATATATATATATATATATATATATATATATATATATATATATATATATATATATATATACATATATTTTGCGAGAGGATGTAATTAATCGCAGCTAAGATGGGCCTTCTGCACATTAGACTTTTCTTTTATAAATTATCTCTATAAATTTTGTTCCAGTTGAAAGTTACTTGAATAATTTCATGTACGTATAATTTCTCACTGACATATTTTTCATTATGCGTGAAATTTTATTATTTGCTCTTTTCCAAATCGGGTATTATTTTATATAAAATATCAAATAATTCAATCATATATTTATATCATTTATTTATAGATATATTCAAATTATGTAGATATCTTAAATTAAACGATATCATGTTAACATTACCTTTGTATGAACAAATTTTTAGAATATTTTTAGTACTAGACATAGAATCAAGATCAATTTTTCATATAAAAAAATATTCAAATAATAACGAACACTTTTTTTTTTTAATAATCTAAAATTTGTACAAATTGATTGAAATATGAATATTATTCAATGCAAGATTATTGTATTATAAGATAACCTTAAGAAGATATATTATTAATAAACTAAGCATTTTTTTTTTTGTTAAATAATGATTGCACATAAAAAATATTTATATTTGAAAACATTCAGCTATTTTATATTACAGTGTAAATATCGGGTGTACTAAAACTTCGAAAGAGATTTAACACATCTGAATATGGAATCAATGTCTGATTGAGGTTAGCAGTTCGATGGAATTAATAACCTTAAAAGTTAAAATAACCTTTGATAAAATTAATCACCTTGAAAAGACCTTGAATATTGGTAAATATCATATTTGAATGCAAAATTCCCTTTTTTTCGATTTCCAGGGCCAAATATGTTTCCATTTAAAATTAGTATTTCTAGAGTCATTTTGCCGTTCCAGTATTGTTACTACACTCTGTTTTAAAATTATACGTAACAAAATTAATTAATTTAATGGTTTGAATAATTTTTAATTAATAAACCTTTTTATGAAAAAAATATGCAAAATTATAAAAATTCTGTGATTGAAAAAAATATTTAACATTTTTATATCGTTAAAAAAATGAAACTGCCTTAATGTAATTTAAATGTATTTAAAAATGCACAATAATTATGAAAATTAAGTCATTGATATTATATTAATTTATCATTTTTATCAGTAATTATAATTGAATTCGATGCACATTTTTCGTAATTGTATAATAATCTTATAACTAAGTGTAAGTTCAACATGTAAATATATTAAATATACATATTGAATAATTAATTTAGCATTTATGTCTTGTGAGCATATATATATATATATATATATATATATATATATATATATATATATAATATTTTTAATTAAATTTTAAGATAATTTTAAGCAGTAACAACTTTCTAACTCTCGTGACAGTAGAATTGATAATCTCAAATCCACGTGCGTATCATTATCATATTTAAATTCAGATTACATTACTAAAAGTTCTCGCTCTGTATTATATATTATTATTTATTAAAAACAAATTTTCTTTGTAATAGTAATCATTATTCTTATAAAATAAAAACTTTATATTATTTTATTTTATAAAATTTATTATAAATATAATGCTAGTCTTGAAGAGATTACCGTTTTAATAATTATTTGATTTTTCATTATAAACAAAGTTTTTTTTTTAAATAAATGGAAAAGGGAAAGAAGTTGTAAAAATTAGAACAAAATTATAAGTTTTGATGATTTATTTTATACAAAGTTTTAAAAAAAATACTTTCGCTTCGAGATTCTAATTCGATCTGTTTTATCTATTGAAAAAATTTATAAAAGTTTATTTTTCGTGTTATTAGAAATGAGATCCAGTATCCACTTGTATTAAAAGTAATATCACAAATTGAAACAGACTGTAATGTTAAGTACTACTAAATATTTGCTGACGATACAGCGACAACTTTTCCTATTGTCGCTTTGAGTCGAAACAAAAAATTTGACGGCTGCAAAAAGAATAAATCATTTTCAAATTTATTATTTAAATTCATAAAAGTGAAATATTGATATAATTTATAAAATATATAAACCTTAAACATTATAACAATCTTGCACAATGTTGTTGAGCAAAAGACTTTTTTTATGAAATTGTATGTCACATTCAAAATTTTGGGTAAGTTTCGAAACCCCCCCCCCTCCGATTGAGCTGAAACTTGGTGAAAACCTTCGATTTGGTGTTATAAAAGAAACCCTAAAGGGATTTTTGGCGCATCGAAGTAGTTTTCGAGATATCAATTTTCGAAATTAGCAAAAAAAATTTGTTTTTTGTCAATATCTCGAAAAATATTAGTTTTTCGAAAAAATCACATGCGTAACTTTTTGTTTAAAATAAAATTTCCTATAAAAAATGATATAGAAAATGCTAAACAACTCAAACCAACCCAAACCGACCCAAATTAACTCAAACCCAAGCTACCTACACCCAAACAACCCAAACCCAAACCCAAGAAACAGGAACAAAAACCCCAAGGAGGGGAAGGAGGGGGGTTCGGAACTTTATCCGAAACTTTCATTAGTTCAAAGCTTATCAAAAGCTTCACCGCAATTTGTATAATATCGTGCTGCAAGAATCAGTAATTTCCACAGGTTTTATATTCATTATACAATATATCCTGAAAAGGAAAAAAAAGTTTGTTAATATATTCACAAGATAAAGAATAAAAAAAAAATAAAGCAAAAGAAAAGAACAAAGAACGCGTTAAGTGTGCTTTCCCCTCAAGAATCTTTCCCTGCTAACTCTCACCTTTCTTTTGCGCCGCATAGGACGCATTATGTAGAGCGCGCGATCTTACTCTTCGCGGCTTCTGATGATATTGCGGAGAGAGAGCGAGAGAGGGGGGGGGAGCTGTTTGCGGGTCGCCACGACAATGGGAGCCCGCAAAGAGAGAGAGAGAGAGAGCTCGTGTATACATATACACTTGGCGCGTCGATCGTTGCATGAATCAGCACGAGCGAACGAGCGTTTATATGTGTGTACACAAAACGTTATTAACGAAGCCATTGACTGCTTGCCGGGTTTATACTTGTGAAACGTAAGAGAGGGAGAGAGAGAGAGAGAGAGAGAGAGAGAGAGAGAGAGAGAGAGAGAAATAGAGAGAGAGAGAGGGGAGGGATGTTCTCTAGGAGTTATCGCCTCTTCCTCGGCTCTTCTTCTACGTATGCGCGGATATACATTATAAGAGTCACGGAGAGAAGCGAATATTGTTCGATAGTTTCTCGCAGCTCTCTCCTGGACCACTCCGTATACAACGTGTATATGTATACATCATTTTTGAGAGGCAATTGCGCGAGTTGCCAGCCGCTTTTATGCCCCTGTTAAAATGGCACTTTTTTTTTGTATTTTCCTCGCTTTTCTCTCGATCGAAGTAAACGCGACCCTTGCGCGCCTCTTTTTTTTCTTGCGAAACGCGATTTTTCTTAAAATTGTCCGTTGTAAAAGTAAACGTTTAAGATGACGCTAGTTTGCTATTTTCGCAGCTCGGTTATATGCGAGTATAATATCAAAAATTCTGATGAATGTGTGTGAAAAATGTGAAAAAGACTCGCTTTTCAATTCTTTCCCGCAAGTTTTTTAACTCGTAAAATTTATGTGGACTTGTATAAAAAATTTGCTTTAAATATTTTTTCTTTATTTTAAAAGATTCGACGCAAATTTTATGTAACATATATATCATAAATAAAAAAAATATATAAATATAATATAGGTCCTTTTACAATGTTACATAATGCGTCAATCTTATAGAATAAGTAAAATTTTTTCAAAACTTGAATGTAATTTATTTTTTATTTATTTCTTTTTATAAGGATTATTTAAAAACTAACTTTAGTTCTATACGTTAGAAAAAATTATACTTTGATTTTTAATTTAACATATTTTAAAAATAATTGAAGGACTATCATTAAAAATAAAAGATTGAATAAATCAACTATTTATTGAAATAAAAGGCTTGAGTAGTTTACTAACAATAGTTTATTTAAATTTACTCGTTTATATATATATATATATATATATATATATATATATATATATATACACACACACTCCAAAAGCTTTTATTTATATTTCTATTTATTAGCGTGAAAGCTTTTATTAAAAAATTTGTGTACAAAACTCGAATAATTTTGTTTTATTTTTTACTCTAGGCTAGATATAACTTACATAGTTATACTTTTTATGGAATATATTTTTATTTATATCTAGATAATTGTTATTGAATTAGCTAGAATGAAATGGCTTATAATAAACGCACGGAAAGCGATATAATTTTATAAAATATTGTTAAAAAAATTAATTGTTCGAACAAATATACAATGTCGTTAAAGGGACCATAAATTTTATTATAACTATCGCATGCTGTGTAGAATTCAAACTTTATCCATACGCTGCTTTTAATAAAAGCTCGAATAAAAGTGGTCATGCGCTTAGCTAAAAGACCCACATTTTAGATTAATTTAGTTCCTTTTATATTCTTTATCCGCGCATTATTACGATACCCCTGCGGAGCGAAACAAAGTCCAAAATATATCGTCGCAAACGCGTCGCACGCACTTCTACATTGTATAAACAAAGAATAAGTAACAGCGACTCTTTGGGGAAACAACTTTGTCAACGTGACTAATTCGAGCGATACCTTGGCACGATTTTAAGCTCTCACGCGCATAGAGAGAAAGAGAGGGAGAGAGAGAGAGAGATAGCTTATAGCGCCGCGTCATCGGTCGCTCGCTAAAAAAAAGAAGAAATACCGTACGTGATATTATAACTCCGATAGATGTGTGCGTGCACACACACACACACACACACACACACACACACACACACACACACACACACACACACACACACACACACACACACACACACACACACACACACACACACACACACACACACACAAAAGTAGATTATTGGACACTACACACATATACTACAAGTACGTTATTGGACGCTGCAAGCTCTTCGACATTTCTACATACTATGAAACGAGAGACAAAGGCCAGATGGACGAGGCACGGAGGAAATTTTTCCTTTTGTCTCGTGTGGACGCGAACGCGCGCGACGCGCAAATATTTGCGCCCGTTCGAGCGCCGCGTCCACCGATGGGACAAAGGTACATATGTATTTATACATGTGTATACCTATGTGTGTACGTGTGCAATGGCCTGAAAATTAGTCGGCGCGATCTATCCTTCGACGCGCCGATTCACAGTCTGTTTCTCTCTCTCTCTCTCTCTCTCTCTCACTATCTCCTTCTCTCTTTCTCTTTTGCCGGGGCTTCCATTGTCTGACTGCGGTTATCGAGATTGGATGCGATATTTGTTCGAACGTCATTAAAATTGTGTTTACCGTTCGATAAAGATAAATATGCCGTTGAAGCGTCGATTATTATTTATTTCACAATACTACTCATAGATTTTGATTGTTATTAAATCCTACACGGATTCATTCATCATACCTTTCCGAGGATGAATAATTTTTATTTAAATTTTTTCGCGATTGCTAATTATATTTAAAAAAAAAAGTTTTTTTTTATTACCTTTTTTATACCTTCGGTATTAATTAAAACATAGTATATAAATTGCCATAATCGTAGCTTAATTTAATGAACGTTGTCAATATTTTATTTTAAATTATTTTCGTTCGCTAAAGTAATTGAGAATTACATTTTATATTTAATATAAATTCACTGTTATATCATTGTACCTCATTGACTTCGAAATTATTTATAATTATTTTTAATTCGATAAACGATCATCAAATTATATGAATTTGTGCATTTTATTTATACACATTCGATAATTAAAAATTAGAAAAAATGTATAAAATAAATGATATTGTATTTATAAATAAAATTTGATGATAATAACAATAGATTATTAAAGTAAAATAAAATAAAATAAAATAAAAATTATTTTCCCAAACTCGTTATGTTATAGAAATAAATTATGTGACTTTGATACATTTTAAAGTTGATAGTAAAGAGTAAAGTTAAAAAAAACTCCTTTTAAATCGCAATCGCTGACTTCTCGCGCTGATATCCATATGGGATCGGATTCGCGTGACTTTGCAAAGCGTATAGACATATATACCTCGGGATCTAGCCGAGACCTTACACGAGGATTTGCACGTACAGATTTATGTCGGGTACGTGTTGCAGATCCTGCGACCCCACAGAGTTAAGGCAATTTGTCAAGGAGCCGGAAAGAGGAAACCCGAAAAGGAAAGAAAATTACGATGGACGAAGTTAGAGAGAGAGAGAGAGAGAGAGAGAGGAAAAAAGTTGAAAAAACATAAGCTTAACCCTATTCTTCAAAGCATATTGCGCAATTTCTATTTTGTTTTAAAATTTCAACAATGATTTGGTGCTTTTTATTTTAAATATTTTTTAATCTATTTTGAATTATTGTTCAAAATCATTTCGTTACAAAAAATTAATTACAATTTATCAGATTAAAGAATTAAAAAATAATACGTTTGCAAAGCGTTTTTAAAGTGGAAAAAATTTTTCAAAGATGTCGCAAAAATAATCAAAAAAAAAGTTCTTATATTTAAGATATGAACCTTCAAGACAATTTTTTTTTTTTTTTTTTTGTATTCTACAATTATTCTTACTAAAATTAAAGCATTTTGAAAATAGCCAAAAAAATTGTTCCTCTTTAATTTTTTCTTTTAAGAATATTATAACATTTAAACTGCTTATAACTCTTTTTATGCTTAATCTATATAATCTATCTATATAATCTATATAATTTAGTAAATAAGAATAAATTTATGCAGAATGTCATTAAAGAAATTATATTAGTTGCTGTTTAATTTTAATGTAAATAAATACATGTCGTTTGTATTACTTTACAGGTATTAAAAATTTCAAAATTTAATATAAAAATAAGTTTTTTTCTTACGGTGCATATTATTAAAACAAATACATTAAAAATAGAATTATTTTTTAAAATAAAAAAAGTTTCGTCGATAATAAAAGACACGTAAGTCCAGGTGATAACAGCTACTTTGAGAGCTAGGCGATTTCCGATTGGTCCCTCGACTCTCCTCGTTCATTCGGCTATTTCGGTCCTCAACCGCAGCCACAGCTCAGCAGCAGTTCTCTATATACCAAGTTTCAATCTCCCTCTCTCACACTCTCTTTCTCTCTCTCCTGTTCTCGTATACTCCAGCTCTTGAAAATCGACTGGCTATGCCGGGGCGGCGTCGAAGGTGCGGGATAGCAACCAAACGACGAAGAGAGCGAGGCGAAGAGCTCCGTAAAGCTGGAAGCTCACGCGGACAAAAACCTGACCCCGCTCTCTCTCTCTCTTTCTCTCTTGAACAACTGCGCGCCATGTGTGCGCCACTTGCGCTCGCGCTCTCTTTCTTCTTTACTCCGCTCAGCTATATAACCTATACCTCGGTCTCGGTCCCCTGCGGCTCCCCGTGTCCCACCTCCGCACTCTCCCGTGCGTGTTGGATCTACGTATACGTATACAATATATATATATATATACGATTTTCTATATATGTAAAGAGACACAAGAGTGGGGAAATAGAGTCGATCCTGTCCTTTTTCTTAATACCGTCGAGAGCGGCAAAAAAACGTAACTATCAGCGCGCCGACCGAGCGGTACCTAAGTCCTGAGGGACGAACCAAAAAAGAGACAAAGAGAGAGAGAGAATGAGAGAGTGAGAAAGAGAGACAGTGAGACAGAGAAAGAGAAAAAAATAGAAAAGTATAGATAAAGAAAGGCGGAATACATGGACCAATCTTTTTGAGAGAGAGAGAGAGAGAGAGAGAGAGAGAGAACGAATTCGTCCGAGCGACTAAATGAAGAGTTCACAAAAAAATAACGTGAAGTTTATGCTTCGTTCTCCTTTCTTTTTTGTTTTTTTTGTTTTTTTGTTTTTTTTTTTTTTTTTTTTTCTAATTTCGTGGAATTTTTAGATCAACCTTATAAGGGGTTTCGTTATATGAATGGTCACTTTTATTGTACCAAAGTAAAAACATTATCTGGAATTTCACGGTTAATTTTTTGAATATATTATATGACGCACGCTTGATAACCGTTCTTCAACCATAAAAACACACAAACTTTCATTACTGCCACGTTATAAGATGCAAGTATATTAAATTTTTTTTTTTATTATTCTAAATTTTATGCTCAATACTAAAATTAATATTTTTGTTTTTGAATAAGTTGACAAATATTTTACTAAAATTGACGTATGACGATTCTAATTAATGATAAAATTTTTATTATAATGTTTAGTTGAGACATAAATTCCTTACACGATATTTTCGTGTTTGTAAATAATATATTTTTGTAGTAATTAAAAATGTAAATTAAATTGAAAAATTTAAATAAGTTACAATTTAATGGAAAAATCAATCATTTTCTTTAACAATTATTTTTATCGAGTGTAAACAATATCTTTTTTAATGCTTAAAATGCAATATAAGAATAAAAATTAAAAATAGCAAATTTAAAATAAAAGTATAATTTTGAGACACTTTTAAATATGTCATTGCAAATAGAAAATTTTTCAATTCAGCCTAAGGAATTTAAAGCGCTCAATAAAGAAAGCACAAGACTCGGCATTAACTCGCGTACAAAAACGGCATTTCTTCGAGGTCGTGTGCGAAAAAGACGAAGGAGCAAACGCAGCGCGCCCGAATGGAGCAGCAACGAGAC